>CM055120.1:36275887-36877607 GCA_029206835.1 Rana muscosa
ACTGAAATAGTTGTAGAGCAGGTTTCACAGAAGAGACACTGACATACTGCTCTCCTGAAAGAGCATCTGTGAAGTCTGCCAGTGGGGTGAGAGTCTTGTCCACAGCCTCCAGGACCTCTAGGTCTTGTCATGTTGGCAAGAGGTGCCTAGCCTTGCGGTCAGAAGAGAGGACATGGGTGATGGCAGCTTGCTGCTCAAGTATCCTCCTCACCATAGCCTGCCTAGATCCCCACCTTGTTGGGCACTCTGTCTTGAGCTTGTGGTCTGGTAAACCGAGTTGTTTTTGTGCCTCAGAAAGCTCCCTCTTCCTCCTCCAACTGTAGCTAAAACACCCGACAAGCTTTTTGCACAAACCCATAGCACGCTCAATTCGTGGGTCCTTCATTGCATTCTCTATTGCGAGATGAAGCCTATGGCCAAAACACTGCAGTCGAGTCCAGTGATTTATGGATATGGCCTTTACAATGTTGCTTCCGTTGTCTGTAGTGATGCACACAAGATTTTTCTCCTCCAATTTCCAGTTTATGAGCGCATCCTTTAATCCCTGCGCCAAAGCTTCGCCAGTGTGGTCCTCAGGGAAAAACCCAGTTTGTAGGCACCGACTTTTCATCTCAAAATCGTCATTCATGAAATGGATTGTTAAGCTCATGTACGGTTCCATTGCTCTCCTGGACCATAAATCTGAAGTTGCTGCAAAATTAAGTACATCTCGCAATTCTGTTGCAACTGTTTCACGACATTTGGTGTACAGAGCAGGGATTGCAACATGGGAAAAATAGGTACGAGAGGGCACTTGAAAGCGCTTATCAAGGGTTTGAATGAGTTTTTTAAACCCCTCTTTTTCAACAGTGGTCACGGGAGCCATGTCTTTAGCCAGGTAAATTGTGATTGCTTGTGTTATTTCTTTGCGCCTGACGGAGGTTGTTGAGTACGGTGTTGCATTATATAATGTTCCTTTAATTGACGTTTGTTTTGTCTGGCTGCGTCTGCAGGTACTTTGTGATTGAGCGCCGGCGGTTTTGTTTTTCCGTAACGTCTCATATTGTTGTATGTGATTACGTTTCAGGTGATTAAACAGATTGGTGGTGTTGCCCTTTGGTGCACAAACAACGGCTAAACATTGCTTGCAGTAGATGGTTTGCTGAGTGTCATTATCTGCTTTGAATCCGAAATGAGCCCACACTTCGGAATAAGCTCCTCTTTTTGGAACAAAAACATCTTGGTTTTTATCAGACTCACTTGCGCATTGCTCTGCCTCTGCGTCGGCCTCTGCACTGGCCTCTGCAGAGTCTGCACTGGCCTCTGCCTCACTCATGTAGAATAATAACCAAGTAGAATATTGGTTTAGTTTGTTTCTAACTTCTCGACTGTACACTTCTGCTGTTCTGATGCAGTTATCTAACATAAGTACATACATACATCTGTGTCCTTGCAAATATAATTGTCTGAAGTTGAACTTCAATTAGGAAATCCAACAAGAACAACGAGCCCAGCTGGGCTAAAGAGTCCTGTGTGACTGTGTGTATATTCTCCAGGTGCTGCTGCAGCTCTTGTTCTCTTAATAATATTCAACTGGGTGCGGTTGACTGGACATGTGTGTACCTATAGAGAAAACAAAACGAGAGCGCACAGTCTGTCATCCGCCTTTAGTTTAAAACCACTTGCAGCTAATGCACTGACATTTAAAAGGCAATGAATCAAACAGTGTGTGTTTTTTTTTGCTTGGCAATGTTGCGCCCCTTCAGGCTAGTCACTGAGGCCGGGAACAGCCCAGGCACCAGGCTCCATTTTCTACTCTGCGACCTGGGGTTTGTCAAGCCCTGATACTTATAATATATAAATCCCTCTCTCCCTCCCTCTTGCATTGGGAATGTATGGGAGGACTGAGAAGAATAAAAGCCATAGATGAGCAAATCTCTGACTATCCAGCAATGCCATGCTGGGACTAGAAATGCCTGTCCAACACTGTGGTCTCCTAATGGAGAAGGCAAGTGTTATAAAAGTAAATAGGAATGTATGGGAGGAAGAATAAGAGTCATAGAGGAGCAGATCTCTGACTTCTTCTGCAGAGGCCAGACAGGGCATTGCTGGATAAACCATGCTGGGACCACAGACTAGAAATACCTGGCTGGTCTCCTAATGGTGATCCCTGCCTGCAATACAAGTAAATAAGAATGTATGGGAGGAAGAATAAAAGCAACAGAGCAGACCTGACTTATCCAGCATTGCCCTGTCTGGCCCCTGTAGAAGTCATGCTGAGACTTGTAGTTCCACAGACATCAATCTTCTGCCACATGTATCTCCTCTTAAAAAAAGAAAAATATCAAAGTTAAACTCAACAAAAAAACAACAAATATATATACAGGCATACCCCGCTTTAAGTACACCCACTTTACATACACTCACGAGTAAGGACATACCCACGAGTGTATGTAAAGTACTGTACAGACATTTTGCAGCCGCAGTAGAAGGAGCTAAAGCTCCGAGAGCATAGCCCGCCCTGTTCCAGTGTAACCCCTGACACCCCCACTATAGACCCTGAGACCTCAACTACAGCTCCTGACACCCCCACTATAGCCTCTGACCCCCACTACACCCTAGAAATGAAAAAAGGTATTGTTTCACTTTAAGTACATTTTCGTTTTACATACATGCTCTGATCCCATTGTGTACTTAAAAGTGGGGTATGCCTGTATAATTCTTTGTTGAGTTTTACTTTGATACACTGCAAATTCATTCATTGCCAGATCATATAAAATCAATACATCGTTTTATTATTGATACTAAAAATGGGTTTTATCATTTACCTGGAAAATCATATAAGGCCGCGGCGCTAAGGAGACAATGTTTTCATGTTTCAGCTCCTGGAAGCTCCTGGAATGAAAGCACAATAAAAGCACCATATGTCAAATCAAATATTTCACCTAACTGCCACTACTCATCACACCACAAACCACCACAAACCATTCGGTTTACCTGGCTTCAGGACTTTCTTGCTTAAGGATCTGAGATTTGGCCAGGTAATGATTGCAACCGAACCAGCCACTGCCAGCCAGGTCGGTCGGAGCCTCGGTCCTACTTCTGTGGATAGAACACAAGTGCGTAGTCACTGCAGTGTTTCCCGGCTCTCTCCGACAAAACGTGGTGCCGCCCATGCCCAGGCATCACCGCGACACATCACGCATCACGCTCTCTGCTCACCACACTCTCTGGCTCTGCTCTGCCTGACGTCAGTGCGCCCGACGTCAGTTCCTGTATCGGCGCCATTTGCGTGCGTTCCACCCTGGTTCCGACGTCTTTTCCTTAATACTAAAAATCGCGGTAATCCAGGATCGAGATCGCGGGGAGGGGTGAATCGAGATCGCGATTCTCATACGATTAATCGTGCAGCTCTAATATATATATATGTATGTATGTATGTATGTAACACTTCCAAGTATTTAATACCTTTTACATAGATGACAGCACTCTCCCTGACAAAGCCTTTTTCTGCTTTACTTTCCAATTCATTTCTATCTGGTCTTTTTAGGGGTGTCTTCAAATGGCCCATCAGACATGCCAGGCTGCAGAGATGACGCTGTACCAGGATCCTTGCATTTAAATGGTCCCAGCACCGCCGAACCTCCTTCAAGCGAGACCGACACCAACGGATACAACCGGGACAGCCTTGCCAGCGACCCTAAATTCAGCCTGGCCAACAACTCCAGGAGTGACAGAGAGTCGGAGGACGGCAGCGAACGATCTGTGAAAAGACGGCGATACGACAGCCCTGGTAAAGACAGCCCCAGATCGTCAGACATTTCTCAGGAAATCTTCTCGCAAGGAGAGGTCTAAGAAAAATTTTCTTTTTCCATGGTGACATTTTTGAAACAGTTTAGTTTCTCTGGGCCGTGAAATTTCAGGGTTATAATGCTTATTTAACAGATTTCTCAATACCGTTTCTCGGGACCCCAGAGAACATTTCACAACGACGTTTTTGAAATAAGAATTTTTTTTCTTTTAAAGAAAAAATGAACGTCGTGAAAGGACATCCAGAATGTATCCAATATACAGTATAGCAAAAGGGTTGTCAGAAATAACTTATTTTTCTGCATTATTGGAGGGGGGGGGGGGGGGGGGCTTTACTTTTTCCCTTCCTGACAAGGTTTGTTTCAAAACATGTTGGATCTGAAATTGCTAAGGAAAGCAGGGCCCTCAGGGGCGGCACCATTTTTTATAGGTAGAAGAGTAAACCAAATAAGGTTTGTGTATATATATTATTGACATCAATGATGTCTTTTTTTTCTATTCCTATCTGGGCTGAAAAAGATACGTGGTGTATTTTTCCAGATTTCTTAGTAGCCTTTCGAGAGATTTTTACAGTTTTGAATGAACTGTCCTTTCTTAAACAAAGCTTGTATAATTTTCTTAACTTGTACAGTTGGTAAACTTTTATTATAAGAAATTAATATTCTGAAAATTGTATGTCCGCTTTTATCTTTTTTTTTCTTCTCGCAAGAAAAACTGCATTGTTTTATTCATCGTTTACTGGTAATATTGTTAAATTTATATTCATTAGAATGCTCCTATCTCCAGCTATTTTTTTATTTATTTTTTAACACTCTTCAGAGAGTATCTTCAATGCGCTGTCATCCGAAAATATGAGTTGCCTTGTATTGAAGGGGGTGTCAGGGGAGAGGAAGTGTTTTGAGCTTTTGCACAGCAGATGGGTTGCCTGGAACAGGATTTATATTTTGAAGTTGTTAGCAGCACATGATCAGAAGGAAATGGCAAAATGTGTTGACTCTGTACAGAAAAACTTATATGTGTAGGCAAAGCATTTTTTTTTTTTTTTTTATTGTTTTTGGATTAGGGAAGTGGTAAAACCCTTGTCGTTTTTTTTTAATTTATTTATTTTTTATTTACATCAGTCCCTGCCCTCAAGTGCTTTTCATTCAAGGTCCGTATCTCACATGCACACACATACTGGGGCCAGTTTAGACAGGAGCCAATTAAACCTACCATCATGTTTTTGGAGTGTGGGAGGAACCTGGAGTTTCTAGAGGAAACCCATACAAGCACAGGGAGAACATGCATACTCAATGCAAATCATGGCCTGGCTGGGATTTAAAGCCAGGATCTTGTTGCTGCAAGGCAGACGTGCTAACCACTAAACCACTGTGCTGCCGTCTGTGTACTATTACGATTTCCCTTCTAGTTTATCAAAACAAAAAGTAGCGTAAGGCCCCTTTCATGTGGGCGGGTTGATCGTGTAAGGTTTTTCAGGTGGACCCGATCGGGCTATCCATTGCCTTTTATGGAGCGGCGGATGTCAACGTCTGTGTGTCCTTTGACACCCGACGACATCCGATCTGATATGCTAAAAACAGATAGCTGGGGATACGTCCCCCATTTATTGATCGGATGGCAGTCGGATGTAAACAGACAGGTGGTCTGTTTACATCCAACAGCCCATAGAGAAGAGTGGTCTATGTCCGCTCTGCATAAGTGGGGCGGACATGGACCAGCCATCCGCCTGCTCAGTGGACAGATTCTCAGCTAAGCAGGCGGAGTCCACCTCATGTGAAAAGGGCCTAACAGTCCTAAAAGTTTTTTGTGTTTTTTTTTTTTTTTTCTAACACTTGTCAAACAGATATAACAAAACACGTTCAATGGTGTATATAACAGGCCAAAAGAGACCAAATAAGAGTAATATATTTTTGGGGTGTACATACATTTTCACTTCTTGTCCTAAAGGTGCAAACATTTCTAGACAAGTGTCCCCATTGATGATTTAACCTCGGCTTTTGTCCTGGTGATGAAACCGGCCAGGGGTTCTAAATCTTCGCTACTCTGTAAAAGTGTTGGCTACAGAGTTGATTTTACGATGACGTTTTAAATCGGTTCACCTTGTATTCTAGGATTCAGCTTGTGAATATGTGTGGCTGATCCTAGACGGTGGATTTGATATTTGAATAATAATAATAATGATGTTGGTGGTATGTGACTTTTTTTTTTTTTTTCCCATAATGGCCTTCACCCCACACCTCCACCCTGCCATGATTACTAGGCTTTGTCCTATGACTGAGATGTTTGAAAGGGTCATGCTATCCACAACTAATATTTTTATTAAAGGATAAGTGCACCTAAAAACAAAATTCTTATTCTTTTTTTTTTTTTTTCCCCTTTACCCTGACCTACCTTTCACCCACCCATAGATGCATACTACCTCTGTCTGCTGTATCTTTACATCCAGTCTTATTTGGGGCTGTATCCCAAGGCCAGAAGTGACTGGAGACTGCTCCATTGAAGTCTATAATGCCCAGCCAGGATAGTGAAGTCTTGCGGCACTGGATGTAAGCAAACCGCTGAACCATGGGCATCTGGGGAGGGGGAGGAGGGTGGGTTGGGGAATGGGGGCAAAAATAATAATTACACTTTGTTTTAAAGTGAACTTCTCCTGTAAGACTGGACAGACACGAGTGATGTTTTTAAAAAAAATATTATTTGACCCTTTCCTAGTAAAATCGCGCTACTAAAATTGGCCACGGTTTTATTGAAGTATGTAGTAGTCATCTATTATACACATTTGGAGCAAAGTGCTTCCATTAATCGCTAGTACATGCTATACTCCTCCACTGCCTATGTATAGCTATTCATTTCTAGACAATTATTGCTGTAGCAAAAGTCACCCACCCTATGCGTCCATGTCTGAGGAGTCTTCTCACTCCGTTTCTTGCAGTTTTACTAAACAGTTTGTGGGCACAGAACAAGCTTCTGCTCGACTTTTGGCACCTGGTCAGTCTAACGCTATGAAGAACTTAGACTTAAGCTATAATAAAGCTATATTCCATATAACAGAAAATTAAATAGGGACAGTAGGAACATCCAAGGGGAGCAGAAAACCCCAAGACACAACATCAGTTGGGAGCGGTGCTAGGAACTCTGTCTTATTGCTAGAACACTGAAGAGATTGACACGGTCCACTCCCTTACTAAGCTATCACTTTTGCTTGGCCTGTCCCTTTAAATGTGGCTGCTAGCCTATCCCATCTTGACACTGCTCAAGGTTTTCTGCCTATTTGCTTTTCGGTGGAGTCCAAACAGGGTCCACTTTTCTTACCATGCCAACTCAATAGCTTTATTATTCACATAATATGGAGCGGTTGTCCTAAGTGGTGCCAGCCTGGAGCTGTTGAAACTGTTCATTGAAGTGTTCCTGAGTGTGGAGACCTCCACTGAGGAGAAAGAATGATCTCCTACTCCTGAGCAGCACAAATGTCCAATCAGGACTGGGCTTTTTTTTATGGTTACTGTCAGTCTGGCTGGATTGTTTTTTTTTTTTTCCAAATGGACCAAATTTTATCAGATCAAAGTTTTCATGCAAATAAATTTTATGATTAAGATGTAAGTCGGAGGTATTGAATTTAAAATTCACAGAGGTCTGGTCAGTAAAATTTTCTTCCAGCAGATGTCCGAACTGCATGTTTGTGCGACGACTCAGATCTTTTATATCGCAGCCACCCTTATTTATATCACAGTCCCCTTCTTACATCAGTGTCCTCGGTCCGACCCGCACATCAGCCTCCCCCCAATTTTCATCACAGTCCCCGTCTTTACATCCACATCTTCAGTCCCCTCCCCTTCACATTTAAGTCTCCCTTCACATCACAGTCCCCCGTGCCCTTTACGTCACATTTTTGTTCTGCACAGAGTCACCTCCTTTGTGTCATAGTTTACCCCACCACGTCACAATCCCCTTCACTTACATCAGTTTCCCCTCAGTTTACATCACATTCTCCCCCTTTAACTCACATTTCCCCCCTTTATGGCACAGTCCCACCCCCATAGCAGTGTCCTTGGCCCCCTTCACCCACCCCATACTAGTGTCCTTAGCCCTCTTCACCCCCCATAGCAGTGTCCTTAGCCCCCTCCCATGACAGTGTCCTTAGCCCCATTCATTCACCTCCTCTTCATAGCAGTGTCCTTGGCCCCCTTTATAGCAGTGTCCTTAGCCCCCTTCACCCCCCAATAGCAGTGTTCTTAGCTTAGCCCCCTTCACCCCCTTCATAGCAGTGTCCTTGGCCCCCTTCACCCCCTTTATAGCAGTGTCCTTGGCCCCCTTTATAGCAGTGTCCTTGGCCCCCTTTATAGCAGTGTCCTTGGCCCCCTTCATAGCAGTGTCCTTGGCCCCTTCATAGCAGTGTCCTTGGCCCCCTTCATAGCGGTGTCCTTGGCCCCCTTCATAGCGGCGTCCTTGGCCCCCTTCATAGCGGCGTCCTTGGCCCCCTTCATAGCGGCGTCCTTGGCCCCCTTCATAGCGGCGTCCTTGGCCCCCTTCATAGCGGCGTCCTTGGCCCCCTTCATAGCGGCGTCCCTGGCCCCCTTCATAGCGGCGTCCTTGGCCCCCTTCATAGCGGCGTCCTTGGCCCCCTTCATAGCGGCGTCCTTGGCCCCCTTCATAGCGGCGTCCTTGGCCCCCTTCATAGCGGCGTCCTTGGCCCCCTTCATAGCGGCGTCCTTGGCCCCCTTCATAGCGGCGTCCTTGGCCCCCTTCATAGCGGCGTCCTTGGCCCCCTTCATAGCGGCGTCCTTGGCCCCCTTCATAGCGGCGTCCTTGGCCCCCTTCATAGCGGCGTCCTTGGCCCCCTTCATAGCGGCGTCCTTGGCCCCCTTCATAGCGGCGTCCTTGGCCCCCTTCATAGCGGCGTCCTTGGCCCCCTTCATAGCGGCGTCCTTGGCCCCCTTCATAGCGGCGTCCTTGGCCCCCTTCATAGCGGCGTCCTTGGCCCCCTTCATAGCGGCGTCCTTTGGCCCCCTTCATAGCGGCGTCCTTGGCCCCCTTCATAGCGGCGTCCTTGGCCCCCTTCATAGCAGCGTCCTTCACCCCCTTTTTATAGCAGCGTCCTTTGTCCCGCTCACTGCCCTAGCAACCAACCACTCGCTTGCAGCTCCTGCCCTAGCACCTCCTAGCCTGCCATGCTGTGGGGATGACAGTGTGGCGACTGGGGAAAGGAAACAGGAGTGGAACCTACAGGGCGACCAGGCAATAAAGAGAGTCCAGGCTCCTAAGTGGTGTGATTACGGCGCTCCAGGTGGGACTGCCATTTAGTGATGCCTGGTGTAAGTAATAGGACCCCACAGATGCCATTTTTCTGTATTGTATATCATTTTAATTGTCTCAACGTAAACTTGTCGCTTTGGGTAAAATTATGGAAGTCAGAAGGACACATAAGTATGTAGATGCATTTGTTCATCACTCCATTCTTCAGTCACTTGGAAGTTCACAAACCTAGAACATATGCCCCCTTCCTTTCCTCCGTCCACTACAGAGGCTTGCACTGCCTTTTGCACACAGGGGCATCGAGCACAACCCCAGATTAAACCAGGCATGTACAGGCACCTCACAGCTTGCTTTACACTTAGTTTGTACTACCAACTCAGCCCCCTTTTACTAGGTATGCATTCATCGATCCAGTAAGAAACTGACCTAAATTCTCATTCAGTTATATGGAAACTGGGGAAAAAAAAGGGCAGACTTGATGGACTACTCGGTCTCTTTTCTGCCGTCACTTTTCTATGTAGAGTAATTCCAGAGTATGAGCTTGTACTCCCAGTGCTTTCCATAAGATTGACTGAGGGTGGACAACGGTGCAAGCACGGGCCCAACCAATACGAATTTTGGAGGAGACTGCAGTGTTGAAGTGTTGAAGAGGTTGCACCACCAGTATTTTGTTGATCCAGAGACAGGGGAGTATTAGACCCAGCAACGGGGGGGTTGGGTACGAATGGGCCTACAGAATAAGTCTAAAATCTGGAGTAACATTTTAAATTCTCCTATCACTTGGATTATTTTATCACAGTAACAAATGTATAAGAAGCCAAGGCAGAGCTGCATGTGATTGGACAGTGTTCTGATACCAGAATGAGCAGGGAGATTATGGGGAAGACCGAGAAGGTTTGCAGAGCTTTTTCACAAGTTTTAAAGTTTCCGACAGGCTGATGGATTGCTGTAAGATTGCCGTGTCTACTTTTATCTGCGTAGTGAAAATTTTACAAATGTATTTTGTTGTATGGAAATGAGACTATCAAGTGAAAAGAAAATATGCTTTTCAGAAATTCATTTTTGTGGCTCCAATTTATACAACATAATGCTTCAAATAACCACTTCTGAATTGCAGATGTAATCGCATTGCACGGAGCGCCATTATATCCGCTCTTCTTATGCCAAATGTATTTTTCAAAGCTCAGCCATAACTCTGCGTAGATTTTATTTCCGCTCTCAAGTCATAGGAATTGTAAAATATAATTGCTATAATGTATTATGGCAAGATATATTGGCTATTGCTGTAACATGCTTCTTACGATTCCTTAGGAATTCTGTTTTTATCTTAATCCTTTGGTTGTTTAAGATTGTGTGAATGATTTTTTTATATTTTTTTGCATTGTCTGGCAGCTTGTCATTGCCCTCATAATACTTGATTGTCGACCTTTGCTGGTCTAATTTAGCCATCTGTTTGATGTTACAATGGCCCCTGCCCTAATCACAGCAAGATCACATCATTTTTAAGCCCAATCAAAATCACTGATGTGAAATATCCAGGCTTTGTGCTAACAAATTCCAGTTTTATAGTCTTCACCTCCTGTTACAGTAGTTGTCAATGTAGTCTAAATATGACATTGTAGTCCTGAGCAAAACCTACTACTCTCAGTAATGTATTAGAGGTAGTCGGACACTTTTTTTTTTTTCTTTTATCTTTTCTACAAGACAATTCTGTATGAGGTGTGTACGTGTGTGTGTGTGTGTGTGTGTGTGTGTGTGTGTGTGTGTGTGTGTACGGGCATACCCCACTTTTAAGTACACAATGGGACCAGAGCATGTTTGTAAAACGAAAATGTACTTAAAGTGAAGCAATACCTTTTTTCACTTCTGGGGTGTCAGGGGCTGTAGAGGGGGGTCAGGGAGTGTGTTTCCAAGTAGCGGGGAATCCTAACTATCCATGCACGGATTACTCCGCTGCAGCTTTAGCTTGAGAGCCACTTTACATACACTCACGGGTATGTCCTTACTCGCGAGTGTATGTAAAGTGAGTGTACTTAAAGGGGTGTGTGTGAGATATATATATATATATATATATATATATATATATATATAGTTGAATATATATTTATTAGCAATATATACATTTATATGTAAATCCAATACATTCCGTCTGTATAACAAAGTTTACATAACATAAACAGTAGAACTTACGACTGGGGGGTTGGGAGGGAAACATTGGGAAGGTAGGGAGGGGTAAGGGGTAATAGGATCGTAGTGTAGAACAGATTATAAGTCGCTCTCGTGAGGGTGCTTATACAACTTAGTGCCATGCCAATTCAACTATTTATCTACGGGTTAGGTTTGTCGATTAACAAGTTGGGGTGCCCCTGCGCGGTGTCATCTCTCTTCGGACACCGCCCAAGGTTTGTTTACTGTTATATTTCAAACCCTTCTGGTAAGTATTGACTATGTTGGTAAAGGGTATTATTCAAAAGCAATATGGCGACACGAGGGTATGAGGGGGGGGGGTAGCTCAGATTACAGTCGTTCTGGACAGGCAGGTATGGTATATCTGGGACTCTCCTTCCTTGTCTAGAGTACACTGTCATACTATACACTGTTTAGGAATCTAACTGAAGTGGAGTGGTGTCTCCATATTGACCAAAAAATTTTAAATTGATCATATCTATCATCCATCTTTGCTTGCATTTCTTCCATTAGCATGGTATCATTAAGGATGTTCACCCACCCCGATAGGGGGGAGGGGGGGGTGGAGTCCTTCTTCCAGTATAGAGATATATTATGTCTTGCCGCTGAGAGCATAAACCTTAAGAGGCATTGTTTTTGCGATTTGATGGACCCTGGAACAATAGATAGGAGAGCAATCATGGGAGAGGGGGTTAGTGTGGTTTGGTACATGTCATTGTAACTCTTAAATACATTGTCCCAGAATGGGCGTACCTTGATGCAGTCCTACCAGACGTGTACGTACGATCCCCGTCCTTCGCGACATCTCCAGCAGGTGTCCGCCGTGGCGGGGAACATTCTATCTATCTATATATATATATAGATATAGATATAGATATATAATATATTTTTTTTTGGTGTGTGTGTGTGTGTTTTTTTTATATATATATATATACATACATACATACATATATATATATATATATATATATATATATATATATATATATATATATATATATATATATATATATAATACACTCTGACAGGGCTTTGCATTGTGAGAGCAGGAAGCAGCAGTTTCGTTGAGAGAAAAGGGTGCGTTAAAGTGATTATAGAGGCTCATTTAAAAAAAAAAATAATAATAATTAACAAACATGTTATACTTACCTCTTCTGTGCAGTTGGTTTTGCACAGAGCAGCCCAGATCCTCCTCTTTTCAGGTCCCTCTTTGCTGCTTCTGGCCCCTCCCTCCTATTGCGTGCCCACCACAGTCAACAGCTTGCTATGGGGGCACTGGAGCAGAGTCACCGCTCCGAGAGTTCATTCAGACACTGAGCCCTGGCCCCGCCCCCTCTCTCCCCTGATTGGCTGGCTGACTGACAGCCACGGGAGCCAATGGCGCCGCTGCTGTGTTTCAACCAATCAGGAGGAGTGTCGTGGATGGCTTAGATATGCATGGACATCGCTGGAGAGAGATGGGGCTCAGGTTAATAATTAGGGGGGTGCTGGGGAGGCTGCTACACACAAGGTTTTTTATCTTAATGCATAGAATGCATTAAGATAAAAAAAAAACCTTCTGCCTTTACAACTCCTTTAAGGTGTTGGTTAGCCAATGGGGTTTATTTACTAAAGGCAAATCCACTTTGCACTACAAGTGCACTCGCTGTAGATCTGAGGGGGACATGCAAGGAAAATAAAAAGCAGCATTTTTGCTTGCACATGATTGGATGATCAAATCGGCAGAGCTTCCACTGTGATCTACAGCGTCTGCACTTACAAGTTCACAATCAAACCCTCTGTCCGTTACAAATCAAGTGCGGAATATTGGAAGCAGCGGTTTCACTGAGAGAAAAGAGTGCATTAAGGCATTGGTTAGCCAATGTCAGTCACAAATCAAGTGTGGAGAATTGGAGGAAGTGATGTAGTCCATGTATCCTTAAAGGAGTTGTAAAGGTTCGTGTTTCTTCACCTTAATGCATCCTTTGCATTAAGGTGAAAAAACACCTGGCTGTCATGGGCGCCTCCATTTTATTTACCTAAGCCTGTTCACCTGCTGTGCGCGTCCTCTTCTCCACGGAGTCTGGCCGTTGATTGGATAGATTGATAGCAGCACAGCCATTGGTTCCCGCTGCTGTCAATCACATCTAATGACGCGGCCCCCCGGGGGGCGGGACCGAGTCATACACTCGGCGTCTATGGACGCCAACTGTTTGACACGGGAGCGTGCCCGCAAGCTAACCCCCTCGGGAAAGAGCTTCCCAGAGGGGGTTTAGCTTTAGCGGGGAGAAGCCGAGACAGCTGCTATGGGACCCCAGAACAGCAGGATCGGGGCCACTCTGTGTAAAATGAACTGCACAGTGGAGGCAAGTATGACATGTTTGTTTTTTAAATCGAACCTTTACAACCCCTTTAACATGACTTTGTAGTCATGGGCCAAACCTACTACTCTCAGTAATGTATTAGAGCTGGTCACACACTTTTCTTTACCTTCTCTACAATACAAGTCTGCATGAAGACAATTCAGATGAGGGGTGTGGCTGTGTATATACTCTGCCAGTACAGGGCTCTGCATTATGAAAGCAGGTCAGCAGCGATCTCGCTGAGAGAAAAGGGTGCATTAATGAATTTGTTAGCTAATATCAATCACAAATCAAGTGCAGAGTATTGGACGAAGTGATGTAGTCTAAATGTGACTTTGTAGTTATGGGTAAAACCTACTACTCTCAGTAATGTATTAGAGCTAGTCAGACACGCTTCTTTACCTTCTCTACAATGCAAGTCTGTATGAGGACAATTCAGATGAGGGGTGTGGCTGTGTATATGCTCTGCCAACACAGGGCTCTGCAGGAAGCAGCAGTCTCGCTGAGCGAAAAGGGTGCATTAAGGCTTCAGTTAGTCACTGTCAGTCTCAAGTCAAGTGCGGAGTATTGGACTAAGTGATAAAAAGTTGAAGATGGTGCATCCATGAGTGTTTGCAAAGCATGGCTTTCTAATAAGGAAGCACAAGACTGCATACTTGTTAGCAGCCGGAGTATAACTGACTAAGTTAGACTGTCCCATTTCTACTAGGAAGGGGTGTGTGACCCTTCTCATGTCATGCAGCAGTCTTTGTAATCTGATCTGTCCTGCTATTCAGGTCTGTTTTACGGCACAGCTGTAAAATTGGCCTTTAGCAAGCTAAGGCTTTATTGGACTTGTTACCCAATGAGTAGAAGTGGTAAATATGGCATATCTCATGTATGCATGTGTGTTTTGAACTGGCACCAGACTCTAGGGTGCGGGTACTCTTACTATGGCAGAGATATTCAGAAATGCTGTATGAGGGATATGTAGGTGGTTGTGGGCACATATTTCATTGTTAAAGTGACATTACCGCCCCATGACGCTGGCTCCGGCCATGTTTACAGTAGTTTACACTTGTTGCCTGGCTGTCATGTTCATCCTTTCCCTTTAATGTCTTCTGAGTCACTGACCCAGCATAGGGACCCAAAATGTAACTCTGCTTGCTGCATGCCTGTTCCAGATGAGGGATCGAGCTTGGAAGCCAAAGGACCAGCATGATGATCCGCTATCGGCAGTGATTGTGTTTTGCATTTGTGAGAATATCTGCAGAGCATCTGCTATTGGTGGGACACAAAGATGGGTTTGAGCAGCAATGCCATCAAGACAAACATCAGGCAAGTATAGGAGATCCTTTTTGGTTCACTTGCGTAATGCTTTTTTAATAGTCGTGATAACCGTTTTTATGTCAGCCAATTACCTGAAGTCTCCCATTATTCAGAGTTGATGGGCGGTTGAAATCAGGCTTTCAGTGTTTGATTAGTATGCTGATGGGTGAGAAGTGGGGATGCTTTGGAGAGCTCACTATTGGTCTCTTCTGTGTGACCCCTAGTAGTCAAAATAAAAAATAAAAAAACGGGCCGGAGGTGGGGCCGTGACGGTCTGCAGAACCAGAAAGTAAATGAAGTGTTTACAACCTTTTTAGCACAGTTATGTGATGGATCTCAGGTTTACATCTATTATTTTCATTGCTTGTCTGCTAGATCTGTTTTATTTTTAGTTGTATAATTAACTTTTCATCTGGAGTTGCCCATTGAAGGATATCTAAACGTGAATAAAAAAATTCAGTTTAATACCAATCCTTGGATGTGGTGGTAGCTGCATTAGTTTTCTCTATACAATACAGAAAAATAACTGTTGATCCTGCCAGAATTCTGGTTTTCTAGTTAACGTCCTGTGCATAGAAATATGTAATAACAATTCTCTGATCCAGCGATCCCCAGCACCAGGGATCGGCATTTCGGAAGTGAACCCCCTCAACGGACTGTGGGGGCGGGGGGTGTCGGGTTGGTGGTTGCAGCCTGTCATGGGGGGGTGTTAAGGGGAGTTTGACGCATGTCAGCTGGGGGTGTTGCAGCCTGATACCTCTGGGTGAGGGTGGAGGTGTTTAGTGCAGCCTGGGTCTCACCAGTGTTATTAGATCCTGTGCTGGGTGTTCTGACAAAATACGCAGCTTGGCAGAATTTCGAACCACACCACTTCCGGTTTCTTTAAACCATTTTTAACTGCAGATTTTTAAGCAGTAATTTTACATTTTCAGTAATAGGTGTTTGGACACGAGCGGCAACCGAATACAGTCCGGTGCACGCTATTATGAGCAGAGATTGTTACTCTGCTTCAGCGCTAACCAGCAAAATGGACGCCTCCGAGTCGGCGACAACTTTGTCCCCGTTAGCTGCTGTGCTGTGAAACCACCAAAATGTTGCTTTACCAGACTGCATTCGGTTGCCGCTGTTGTGTCCGAACACAAATTTATCCAAATTTCCATTTACTGTGGGTTAAAAGAAGCCAGAAGTGACGTGGTTCAATGTTCTGCCAAGTTGAGTATTGTGTCAGGACACCGGCTCTCCTCCCTTCCCTTCTCCTCCTTCCTGACCACAGAGAGGGACAGGAGTTCTAAGAGAAGCGGGCACCCTCTGGTGGTCAGAGGGTAGCATTGCAGGTTGTGCTAGCTTGCTCTGCCTGCCGCGCAGCCTAGCTCCCAGCAGGCCACAGACCACCGGTCTGCAGCCCGGGGGTTGAGGACCCCTGCTATGAACTACAGAAGACTTCCTCTCTATGTAATGGAGATGAGGGTTAGTAGACCAGATCAGGAGAGCAGCAGGAGGGGAGGACAGCCTTGGCTCCCCTTCATAGATAGAGTGAGGAAGTGTCGCTGTCTCGACACATTCGGCTCCCCATCACAGATTGCTCCGGAAGTGACGTTCCGTCGCCGCCATCTTCCTACACCCCACACTCCTGCACAGTAATGATAGAGTGAGAAGGGGGCAAGCGGACATCTTGTTACACTCACCGGAGTTTTAGATTTCACAGGTATTTTCAACATAAAACGGAGCTTATATGCTTCAATGCAGTATTTGGAAATCCGAAGGACTGTTTAAATGTTAAATGTGAAAATCAGAGGTGTTCTGTCACTTTAGCAACCATGTAAGGTCAACAGGTTTGCTGCTGCTTTTAAAATTTACCATCTAAACAGTCCGTCTGATTTCCTAATATTGTATTTAAAGCGGAGTTCCACCCAAAAGTGAAACTTCCGCTTAAACCACTCCTCGCCCCCTTACATGCCACATTTGGCATGTAATTTTTTTGGGGGGGAGTGGGGGCTTCAGTAGGAGTGGGACTTCCTGTCCCACTTCTTCCTTCCGCCCAGGGACCGCTTAGACAACTCGTCATATCGCCTAAGGCGGCTCCTCCCTGTAGGGGATCACCTGGGACACGTGACAGGTCCCAGCCGATCGCCTGTCCACTCGGATTGCGCAGTGCCGCATGCGCAGTGAGTGCCCGGCCGTGAAGCCGAAAGCTGTTATGGCTGGGTGCCCACAGTTAGAATGGAGGCGCCAGCGGAGAGGGGGGGGGAGAGAGAGGAGCGAAGCTGGACAGTGGAACAGATAAGTGTTTATTAAAAGCCAGCAGCTACACTTTTTGTAGCTGCTGACTTTTAATAAACATAAAGTCTGGAACTCCCCTTTAAGCATATAAGCTCTGTTTTTTGTTGAAAATAACTGTGAAATCTAAAACTCCGGTGGGTGTAACAAGATGTCCGCTTGCCCCCTTCTCACTCTATCATTACTGTGTGGGGTGGAGCAAGATGGCGGCGACGGAACGTAACTTCCGGAGCAATCTGTGATGGGGAGCCGAATGTGACGAGACATCGCCACTCAAGGACAGGAAGTGTTGCTGACAGAATCACCAGGTGATCTAAAATAAGAAAAAAGGAAATTAATGCAGCCACCACATCTAAGACCCGGTAAGCTGCAATATGTTACATTTTTGTTTTTTGGGTTTAGAAACCCTTTCCAAACCATTATTGGAGGAAAACCTGCCACGTGAGCCAGACTTGAATTTTGTAGCAGTGGAAGTTTTTTCAAGATGTACACTTTTTACTTCTGTGGTGTATAGGTGATAAGTAATTTATTATTGCGTGTGTTTTTTTTTTTATTAATGGGAACATCTGCATTGAAGTTTTCCTTAGAAAATACTCTTATTGTGGAGGAATGCCATATTTTTAGGCTATTTATCTAGCTGTGAATTTGTGTTGAATCACCTTGGTACACCCGGGTATACCCGGGTACGTTGCACACTGTACATGTACCTGATGTGACCACCTTCACTTGTAACCACATCCAGTGTTATGTGCTGTTGCACACAGATCTATGGGGGAGATTTACTACAGCTGGGGAGAGCAAAATCTGGTGCAGCTCTGCATAGAAACCAATCAGCTTCCAGCTTTTATGCCTCATGCACACCGGACATTAAAATAACATTGTAAAAACGCCAGTAGCTTTGCAGTGAGTTTTTCAACGTTTTTTTTCCAATAGTGTTTTTTTTTTTTTTTGGGCCAGTTCACACCAGATGCAGTTCCGTACAGGTTTGTGGGCATTTTTTCTGCACTAAAAATGCATGCACAGTGTTCTCCATGTATCCAATGGTTCTTGTTGGCTCTAGTGCACACCATGCAGTCAGTTTCCGGTGCAGAAACTGACTGCATGGTGTGAACTAGAGCCTTTGGAATACATGGAAAACACTGTGCATGCATTTTGTGCAGAAAAAAAGCACACGGAACTGCATCTGGTGTGAACTGGCCCTTTAAGAATTTTTTTTTTTTTTTAATGGATCAAAAACGCTAAACGCTGGTGAGCGAAGTTTTTGAGCGTTTATCAGCATTAGAGCATTTTTTACAGCTGAAAAATGTCTCTCAGAACCCACTAGTTTTGGGGGTTTATTTTACTGCTCAAAAACGCCACTGCCCGAAACTGCTGATAACAGCCTATGTGTGCATGGACACATAGGATAACATGATGGAGAGTTTAATGACTGTAGAAGAAAACGTCTACTGCCAAAAACAGCTGCTGTAAAAACGTCAAACATCCAGTGTGCATGAGACCTGAAGCCTCGTACACACGGCCGGTTTTCTCGTCAAACGACAAGAAACTTGCTGGCAGAGCTTTCTTGCCGAGAAAACCGGGCGTGTGTACGAGGCTTTCGGGTTTCTCGTCAGGAAAACTGCTGGGAATCTCGACGAGAAAAATAGAGAACCTGCTCTCTATTTTCTCTTCGGGATTCTCGTCGGCCTGTTTCCCGATGAGAAACCTGAGGGTGTGTACACTCACCTGTCGCCGTGGAAACCTGCGCATGCTCAAAATGACTTTGACGCGTGCGCAGTAGCTTCCTAGGCATAGGTAGGGTGTAGCAAGATGGTGGCGGCGGCATCGAATGTGACGAGCGCACGCTCGTCGTAGTCGATGACGTCACCGCGTTCTTTCCATTCAAAAGAACGGCGGTTCTTTTGAATCGAGCATCTGTACACTCGGCCGGGACAAGATTCTTGTCAAGAATCTCGTCAGGAAAAACAACGTGTTTTTTCCTGACGAGATTCTCGGCCGTGTGTACGAGGCTTAAGTGTCGAAGTTTAATTGAACAAGCTGAACTTTGAAGCCGATGGACTACCATGCACAGCTGCACCAGATTCGGTGTGCATCAGTTTTAGTAAATCTTTCTATGTGCTACCTGCTTGCTTTTGCCGTTGTGCTTGGTTTCTTGCACCCACAGGCATGTGTTAATCCATAAAAAAATGAAGTTTGGCTAAAAAAAAAAAACTCTGCAGATTTGGTGACATTACACATGAAGCATGTCCTGTGTGGTGCAGGGGGCTGGATCCTGTAGAAATCTGTACAGATATAATGCCGGTCCTTTTCCTGAAAATGAATCTCCAGCATGCTGCGGTGGTTAAAGTAGAACTCCAGCCAAAATCAAACTAGTCTGGAAATGCCCCAAGACATATGCTGACTGACCTATGTAAAAAAAAAAATGTACATGCTTTACCTATTTTCAGCCAGCTTTGGTCCGGTCATGTCATCCCCTGTGTTAGCCAGTGGCAGCTGCAGGGGAGAGGAGAAAACGCTAGACAATGGCTGGGAATTCTTGGAGCAGTGGCATCAGCCATAGGCTCCCATGTCACAGCGGTTGTCGGTGCTCCCTCCTCTCCCCTCTAGTCAGTTCATTGAGCTTCCTGTCCTTCTGAAACTGCCTGCCTGTATCGGAGGTAGGGGGCAGACAGCCACACAGTCTGCAGGAGCGTGGCATCTCCTGATCATGGGTACAATGCTTTACAGGCTCCTAAAAAAAAAAAATGTGTATATATATATATATATATATATATATATATATATATATATATATATATTTTACATGCAAAAAATGTGCAATTATAATTTTTTTTTTTTTTTTTTTTGTGTAAGGCCCCTTTCACACTGAGGCGTTTTTCAGGCGTTTTAGCGCTAAAAATAGCGCTGTAAAAACGCCTGAAATAATCCTGCCCCAGCATTCTCAATGTGAAAGCCCTGAAGGCTTTCACACTGAGGCGTTGTGCTGGCTGTGCTTTAGAAAACATCCTGCAAACCGCTTTCTTGGAGCATCTTTGGGGCACTGTAAAAACGCCTAGCCCCATTGAAATGAATGAGTACCGCTGTAAAAACGCCCAGAAGCTGTGGGAAGGTCACATGACCGCAGTAGAGTGGAGGATTGTGGGATACCAAATGATCATTTTTACCGCAAAACGCGGTAAAAAAGCATATGCGTTAGCACTATTTTTAGCGCTAATGCGGTAATAAAACTAATCATTTTTAGCGTGTTTTTGCAACACCTCAGTGTGAAAGGGGCCTAAAGGTAAACTTTTACACAGCCTTCATTATTCAGAAATCTGCTATCTTTAGGCCTAGCGCTAACGCCTATGCGTTTTTGCAGTAAAAATTATTATTTGGTATCCCACAATCCTCCACTCTACTGCGGCCATGTGACCTTCCCACAGCTTCTGGGCGTTTTTACCGCGGTACTCCTTCATTTCAACGGGGATAGGCCTTTTTAAAGCACTATTTTTTGCGCCCCAAAGATGCTCCAAAAAAAGCTGTTTGCAGGATTTTTTTTCCAACGCACAGCCAACACAACGCCTCAGTGTGAAAGCCCTCAGGGCTTTCACATTGAGAATGCTGGGGCAGGATTATTTCAGGCGTTTTTACAGCGCTATTTTTAGCGCTAAAACGCCTCAGTGTAAAAGGGGCCTAGTGACTCCTTCATTGCCAAGAATGTAGCTGTTTGATCCTGCCAGTTCTATCTTCTGTGCTGGGCTAACAGTGCCGTGTTCCCACTGCTGAATTTATAGTGTTGTTGGCCCCCAGATCTGTGCCTTTCCCATTCGTGTAAATAGTGACGTCACGGCGTCCATTAATAAAGTGTCCAGGACTTCTCCTTCTCTCCTCCCAGCACCGGAGAGAGATGACATAGGAACGGCCTCAGAGCCAGCCCACTGCCTGGACAGAAACTAGTACTGGATTTAGTGGTCATGTGACTCAAAACAACAATTAAAAAGGTATTTACAAGTGACTTTTTTTTGGGGTTAAACTGTAATGGGTCGCTAAATTAGTGTTAATATGTTTATTGTTGGGAGGCTTGCCTTATGAGTGCAAATTTACCAGCATTGTTTTAGTCTACGAGATGGGTCAAGCAAGCTGTGAAATAGAACATTTTCCTTACTCTTCCTGTCCATGGAGAGTTGGATCATCAAGGATCCCACCAGTTTAGTGTATGTAAAAAATTAATCTGTTTTCCAGAATGTTCAGCATGATGGCTCATTGTATACAGCTGCAAGTATTTTTTTTGTGAATTTGTTGCAGAGGTTCTTACCTGGAGATCGACTGCTTGTTTGCAGGCTGACAGCACTAAGACACTGCCTTGCGAATAGCAGCATCATTGTCAGCTTAAAGTGGATGTAAACCCCCTCTCATCCTTTCTAAACTACTGCCATAGTGCTGATCTATAAGGATATAGATGCCTCCTGCATGTATCCTTATCTGTCAAATGTCTCCCCTCTGTCTGTTATAAGAACTGAAAAACTGCAGATTCTGTGGGTGTGTCTGTTGTCTGGAGCTCGGTGGGTGGAGTCGTGATGTCAGTAGACTTCCCGCCCACTTCTACACTCCCCTTGTCAAAATGCATTTTCTCCTGTGTATTCCTTCTGCTATGATCACTAACATCCAGTCAAAATCCAGAAAAGTAACCACATGACTTAAGAAAAGGAGTGGGGGTGGGAATTAAAAAATAATGCCTGTCTAAAGCTAGTGCACAAGATAAGTAAATAACCTGTCACTCAAAGCAAGGGGGCGGAACAGACAAAGGTTTTTCTCTTTTTGTCCGTTTTATCCCACTGAACAATAAGAGGATTGCTCAGAGCTGGATTAACTCTTTGTGGCAAGACCTGGCACAAATGATGGGAAATCTTATACTCTACATTGTGACGGCAAAAAAATAAAAACATTCAGGTTTACATCCACTTTAATGTGAGAGTCGCTTCAGCTAGCCATTCGGCTGTCTATCTGATGGGCAACCTGACAGCCAACTGATACACTGCCCATTATCGTAGCAGCACTACTGATGGTTAAGAGGCAGTGGGTTGGTAGTTTTAACCACTTGAGCTCCGGAAGGTTTTACCTGACCGAACCATTTTTTGCGATTTGGCACTGCGTCGCTTTAACTGACAATTGCGTGGTCGTGCGACGTTGTACCCAAAAAAAAATTGATGTCCTTTTTTCCCCACAAATAGAGCTTTCTTTTGGCGGTATTTGATCACCTCCTGCGGTTTCTTTTTTGCGCTATAAACAAAAAAGCCAGACAATTTTGAAGAAAAAAAAAACGAATATTTTTTACTTTCTGCTATAAAACATTCCCAATAAAAAATAAATAAATTATTTTCTTAAAAAATTTAGGCCAATATGTATTCTGCTACTTGTTTTTGGTAAAAAAAAGAATCCCAATAAGCGTATATTGATTGGTTTGCGCAAAAGTTATAGCGTCTACAAACTGTGGGATAGATTTATGGACTTTTTATTTTATTTTACTGTTTTAAATACTACTAATGGCGGCGATCAGCGATTTTTAGTGGGACTGCAACGTTGCGGCGGACAGATCTGACACGAAATAACACTTTTTGGGGACCAGTGACACAATACAGTGATCAGTGCTAAAAAAAAAAAAGAATTTACTTTCACTGTATAAATGACACTGGCAGGGAAGAGGTTAACAGGGGCGATCAAAGGTGTGTTCCTAGGGAATGCTTTCTAACTGTGGGGGGAATGGATGCACTGGAGAAAAACAGAGATCCGTGTTTCTGCTTAGCACAAACACAAGATCTCCATTTTCCTCGCTGGCAGAACGGCGATCTGCCTTGTTTACAGACTGCCATTCTGCCTTTTCTCGGAACGATCAGTGGGTTACGGTGGCCGCCGGACCCGTTGAGTCCAATCACAGCGGGAGCTCCCTGATGTGCTATTGTGTCCTTACAGGGGGATGCAATTGTGTTGTTCCCAAAGAAGTAATGGAGGAGAAATCTAATGGGTATGCTAGTTCTGGTGACCCCCCAAGGATTTATTTTAATTTGCAGGGATTTCTTCTCATTTCCTGTTTTGGCTATGGGACAGGAAGTGAAGGAAAATCTCTGCAATGGGACACAGATGGCAGAAAAAAAAAAAAATCTCGACAAAGGGTTAGAACTATAGTTCTACTTTTAAAGTGGTTGTAAACCCCAAAATAAAAAAAATACCTGCAAGACAAAGGCATAATGGGCTAGTATGACTAGCATACTAGCTCATTATGAATTACTTACCTTAGATTGAAGCCCCCGCAGCGGTGCTCGGACACCGCCGCCATCTTGCCTCGATGTCCCTTCCGTGTATCGCCACTGTGATTGGCCCCGGAGCGGCGATGACATCACACGCATGCGCGCTCGGGCCGGCTAAATCCATTCCGAAATCCGGCTACTATGCCGACCCGCTAGTGCGCATGTGCGTGACGTCAGTGGCGCCGGTTTTAAAAGCAAATATCTCCTTAACCGTGTAGGTTAGGGAGATATTTCATGCACCTACAGGTAAGCCTTAATGTAGACTTACCCGTGGGTGCAAGTTGTGTAGGTGGGTTTACAACCACTTTAAAGAGGCACTGAGCCGATCCTGAATTACCTTGACTGTATTTCACTATATAACCTCCGTTTACTATTAAAAAAAGTGTAAAATGCAAAACTCCAGTGGGTGTAACAAGATGTCCGCTTGCCGCCTTCTCACTGTATCCTTACTGTGGAGAAGTGCGGGGTGTAGCAAGATGGCGGTGACAAAACGTCACTTCCGTTACACATTCTGGCGGGACGCCGAATCTGATGAAACACCGGCAGCCTGTAGTAGGTGGAGCTCTGTACAGGCTGTCTGCAGCACAGTGATGATGTCACCACTACTTTTACAAGGCAATATCTGGGTTTGAAAAGGGATTGGTACACAAACACTTTGTGGCTATTGAGGAATACAATAGATTTGTTTTTGTGCCCAGAGCTCAACTTTGTCCACCTATCACGGAAGAGTGTGAAATAATCTGATGGGCGGAGTTGAAAATATTTGTGCTATCATCCAATCATATTAATTCAGTTTGCTTCAAGCTATCGCTGACAAAATAGAGATCATCTGTAGCAACCAATCACATTGCAGCGAACTATGTTACTCCAAGTGTTGCTTAGCTGACAGCTAAAAGACAATACCCTATCCCCTCCCCCAACCCAGCTTTTTCCCACCTTGTCAACAAAGCAAAAGTCCAAAGTTTGTTTTTCCTTCATCCACTTTTTAATTATAGGTGATAAGTGTGTTTTTTTTTTTTATGTGTGAAAATAGCATCAGCTAAGTTGTTTTTGTTCCCTCTATTCTCCAGAAATATTTTTTTAAAATGAAGTTATAAATGTACTTGATGTTTCATTACAGAGCTTTAACTGAATGTAATTTATCCGAATTTCACAGCCGACCGCTGCTGTAGTTCACTCATTTTTGCACTGTTGGATATTTTTCGCTCTAATCTATCTTTTTGACTTTTGTCTGCAAAAAAAAACTATTAAAATATTTTGTTTTCTTTTTTTGATGTCTTTGTTCTGTCATTTGGGGTCTTTGTGTATCGTCTGCTCACACCTTGGTGATTGCAAATGAGCTGGTTGGTATGAGGAACCATTTTTGGGGCTTAAATTGAACAGGTTAGAGACATTCAGATAGTTACTTGTTTGTATCAAGCAGTAAATGAGCCTCAAAACAATTCCCCAATGACCGATGTCACTGCAGGCACTGTGGAGCCATTCATCCTCAAATTGCACAACAGTTGTTTAAGCTCTCTGAGCAGCTGAACTCACCTTGCTCTCCTTTCCTAGGTCACATTACTGTACTTGCCCTCTGGAAGTTTTACCCCCTTCCCCTCATGACCAGGACATTTTTTGCGATATGGCACTGCGTTACTTTAACTGAAAATTGCACATGCAACGCCAAACCCCAAAAAACTGATGTCCTTTTTTTTCCTACTGTAGGACCCTAATGTTCAGACTTTCACAGAGAGCTTTCTTTTGGTGGTGTTCGATCACCACAGGGTTTTTTTTGTGTTTTTTTACGCTATAAACAAACAAAAAAAAAAACTTTCTGCTCTAAAACATATCCAATAAAAAAATAAAATAAAAAAAATCTTCATCAATTTAGGCCAGGAGTGCCCAACCTTTTGAAGAGCGAGGGCCACTTAAGCAACTTGGTAACCGGTCGCGGGCCACAATGAGCGGGTGGTTTGCAGCCCACTCTACTCTATAGAGTCTATTTTACTTTTTTTTTTTTTTGCAGATTGGTTTGGAGGTAGGCGTTTGTAAACGGACACAAGTCCATTTACATCTGCCACTCCTTAGAGGTGAATAAAGGGTCCGATTGGGTCAGACTGACCATGTGAAAGGAGCCTCGGGCTGCGTTCACACTGATGCACTGTTGTTTTCCCGCACCGTGGCGTTCCTGCAGGTTAGCTGCACTTTGCCATAGACTTCTATTATATTCTGTAAGTTTGGTGCACTTTCAGAAAACTCACCAAACTCGCAGGTAGCAGAAGTCTATGGCTCAGTGCAGGTAACCCGCAGGTACACTGCTCTGCACCTGCGGATCAGTTTGAAAGCAGCTCAGTAACCACTGCAGAACAGAGATGCCCAAATATACACCGTGATTTTACTAATAAACTGACCTTTAACCACTTGTCCACCGCCCACTGTCAATTGACGGCGGGCGGAGGACACTCTCGACCTGGGAGGACGTCATAGGACGTCCTCCCTTTAAAACGAGCTAGAAGGCGCGCGCGCCCGCCGCGTTCACAAGGCCCCGGTGCGCGTGCCCGGCGGCCGCGATTGCCCGGGAAACGAGCAGGAAAGTGGGTCTCTGTGTGTAAACACAGAGATCCACGTCCTGTGAGGGAGAGGGGACCGATGGTGTGTCCCTTGTACATAGGGACAACCATCGGTCACCTCCCCCAGTCAGTCCCCTCCCCCCACAGTAAGAACACATTGAGGGAACATATTTAACCCCTTCCCGCCCCCTAGTGGTTAACCCCTTCCCTGCCAATCACATTTATACAGTAATCCATGCATTTTTATAGCAGGGATCGCTGTATAAACGTGAATGGTCCCAAAAATGTGTCAAAAGTGTCCGATGTGTCCGCCGCAATATCGCAGTCACAATAAAAAATCGCAGATCGCCGCCATTACTAATAAAAAAATAAAAATGCTATAAATCTATCCCCTATTTTGTACACACTATAACTTTTGCGCAAACCAATCAATACGCGCTTATTGCGATTTTTTTTTTTTACCAAAAATATGTAGAAGAATACGTATCGGCCTAAACTGAGGAAAATGTTATTTAAAAAAAAAAAATGGGTATTTATTATAGCAAAAAGTAAAAAATAGTGTTTTTTTTCCAAACTGGACACTCTTCTTTTGTTTATAGCGCAAAAAATAAAAACCGCAGAGGTGATCAAATACCACCAAAAGAAAGCTCTATTTGTGGGAAAAAAAGGACGCAAATTTCGTTTGGGAGCCACGCCGCACGACCGTGCAATTGTCATTCAAAGTGTGACAGCACTGAAAGCTGAAAAATGGCTTGGGCAGGAAGGGGGTTTTCGTGCACAGTAGGGAGGTGGTTAATAACCGTATTCTATTCCAGAGCAGGAGGTCGCGGGCCACTGGTTGGGCACCCCTGATTTAGGCCAATATGTATTCTGCTACATATTTTTGGTAAAAAAAAAAAAATCCCAATAAGCATATATTGATTGGTTTTAGAGGTCGACCGATATGGGTTTTTCTCTGGCCGATGCCGATATTTATAAATCAGGACGGCCGATATATGATGCCGATATTTTAGGCAGATTTTTCTTCTCCCCCCCCCCCCCCCTTCATCTCATAAAATCTAACAGTTAAATAATAAAGCGTGATGCCAGACATCGCATGTGATTCACACAACATTGCAATGCACATTACATGCAATGTCTGTGTGATACAATTTCAGCCATACAAACTGTATGGCTGAAATCGCATTGCATTCGCACCAAAATGGTCCACACTGGAATCGGTCCACCCATCCAATCCAATTCCTGCACCATTTCATAGTTTGCACTGCGATCTGCAAACTGATCTGGGGGTGTTAACTTTACATTGACACCTGCAGTGGTTCTCAGATCTCAGTGTGAACCACTGTGCGATTCAGGTGCGATGTGGGAACCCGCACTGAATTTGCACGTTTCTCGCATCACACTAATGTGAACCCGGGCCTAAATCTGACAGCCCATAGAGTAGAACGGGGCTGCGTCTGTGTCCACTCAGCAGAAACTGAGCAGACATGGGCCTGTCATCCGCCCGCACTCAGCGGACAGATACCCCACCCTGTGTCTTCAGTTTTGTCCCCATCAACTTTGCTATGTTCCCCCCCCTCTTTTTCCCTTGGCTCTATGCAGTGGCGTACTAAGGGGAGGGGGGGTGCCGCACCAGGTGCCACACACTGGGGGGTGTCAAGCCGGCGCCCCCCCGTGACTGAAAGGAGACAGCGCCGCCGCGGGTTTAACAGCAGATTGCGCGGTGACAGAACATGTCTGTTCTGTCACCGCGCAATGCTGCTGTTAAACCTGCGGCGCCGTCTCCTTTCAGTCATGGAGGGGGGCCGAGCAGGTAGTGGCTTTGCAGGGGTGCGAGTACATCTGGGACCGGCGCAACGATCCCCTTCTCTCACGGCTCAGTCTCGGGCAGCGGCTGTCAGCCGAGCAGTATGAAGCCACCCCCCCTCCTCCTTTATGTCTATACAGTGCTGTGCATGCAGGAGGAGGGGGAGGCGGCTTCATACTTGTCGGCTGACAGTCGCTGCCGAGACTGATCAGAGCCTTGAGAGAAGTGGATCGTTGCGCCGGTCCCAGATGTGCCGACTGGCTCGGGTGTGGCTCGCACCCCCCTCCCTGCAAAGCCACTACCTCGGGCTCTCTGTCAGTTCTGAGGTATATTATGGGACTGTAGGGGGGGGTCTGTATTGTTAGGGGGTCTGTGCACTGTAGCTGGGGTCCTAACTGTAGGGGGGGTCTGCATTGTAGGGGGGTCTGTGTAACATGCAGGGGGTCCAGAACTGTTGAGGGGGGTGTCTGTGTAACATACAGGCATCTAGAGGTGCAGGGTACTGTGTAATGTAAAGGGGTCCAGAGCTGTGGGGGGCTGTGTAATGTAAAGGGGTCCAGAGGTGCAAGGGCTGTGTAATGTAAAGGGGTCCAGAGGTGCAGTTGTGGAGAGGGGGTACACAGTAGTGACAAAAAGATATTGAAGGATGCAGGGGGCACAGTGGGGTGTTTTTACATTTTAAGGTGGGGGGGGTGCCAGATATAGGATCCGCCCCGGGTGCCAAATGCTCTAGGTACGCCCCTGGCTCTATGTCCCCAACTATTCCTCATGAGATCACCTCTCTAGTCTAGAGGGTCCCCATGATGTACATGCAGCATCTGCAGGCTGCATAATCAGAGAACAGACAGTCACATAGAATGAGGCATCTAATCCATGTCCTACCTTCCACTGAGAATTAGCATCCGTGCCATTGCTATTCCAGAACTGTTCCTGCTGGCCCCGCTCCTTGGTATCACTCGGCTCCTCCCTCTGGTTTTACTCCTCCCGTGCTTCCTCCCCTCTAGTTTTGCAGCGATTGTATGTGCTGGATTGAAGGTGGGAGAGGATTGGTCATGGGGGGGGGTGGGAGGGAGAGAAGGGGAGGGGATCAGAAACGAAGGACCATCATCTATCTTACTGAGAGAGAGGAGAAGGAGGGGCCAGGGGAGCAGAAAGAAGTTTGTGGGAGGCAGCAGATGAAATTCAGTGCCCGGGGCTGTGCTGCGCTGCTTGTCACTGTGCGCATCGTGTCGGCTGTGCTGAGCGAGGTACAAATGGGAGCTGCGCCGCTGTGCTAATCGGCCTAATTAGCATAATAATCAGCCGAAGCCGATTTCTTAAAGCCCAAATATTGGCCGACCTCTAATTGGTTTGCGCAAAAGTTATAGCGTCTACAAACTATGGGATTTTTTTAATATATATATATATATTCCCCCCCCCCCCCCACTAGTAATTCATTAGTATATAAGGTTGAATAAAGACATCCAGTTCAACCTGTGTGGGTGTATGTGTGTCCGTGTCTATAATTATTTCCCATATCCCTTTATATTGTGTTAAAAAATATCCATACTGCCCACAGCCACCACCAATTGTGGAAGAGAGTTCCACATCCTTATTGCCCTAACAGTGAAAAAACCCCTGCGCAGTTCCACCCATTTAAAAGTCAGCAGCTACAACGTGTGAAAGGTGAACCTTCCTTTTGGCACTGGAGCCCCGGGAGGAAGTGGGAGCTGGATGTCCCTAAAAAGCCTGCTCCGCATCTGCGTGCAATATGTACAACCCCCATCTGGCTGCCTTTGCAACTTAAAGTTGATCTTTTTTTTACAGAGTTTGAGGAAGGGAAAGCAAACCACTCCCCCACAGGTTGCCAAAATACATGAACAGCTTTTGCATTTGATTTAATTTAATGCAGCCGCTATTCACCAGATGAATTTTCAATCAAGGGATCTCAGGCAGAATGCAGTCAACCACTGATCAAATATCAACCAGTGCTAGATTTCTCCTCTAGCACAGCAATGTCGTCACCCATCACTCTGATCATTCGCCTATCAGCATGCTCCTTATGAGCATATGACCTGACTGGCACCAATTCCTCATCTCGCGCTCTATGCCTGCCATAGAGACTTACAACTGTACAACATAATTAATTCAATTTATCACAGCTCTGTATTTATGCATTTTATATCTGCCTAGAGAGCAATTTTAAAACAAAATTTGGCTGGAGTTTTTTTTTTTTATTAAAAAAAAATATATAAGGGGGGGGGGTTGGGGTTGGATTTGGATTTAATCCTAGAAATCCCCAAAAAATTAAATGTCTACTGCCTCTTTTAGCGAACAGCTTTTACACAAATCTTATTAACTGCTCCACAAGAAGACCAAAAGCAACAAACATTGAAATATATACATTCTTTAATGTCTAAAATGATTTGTACATAAAATAGATACAAATGGCAGGAATTAATGAACACTGTACAAGAAATAAGGCCTCATATACTTCATGATTTTGTTGCCAACAAAATCCTTAGATTCCACGCCAGACCTCACATGGAGACATGCGACGGCCTGGTGATTGTTCAATGCTACTGTGGAACAAAACGGACCGATTTGTAACAAAAAAAATATCAGTGACCTGATTGGACAAAGAGCCATTCACAGAAGGAACTATGCAGTTATTTGGCCAAGCAATTACAAGATGGCCATTTCTTGGCTGTAACCACTGGAGAGTCTACTCTTCAAGGCCAAATCCACACCAACCTAATATTTTGGCTTAGCGTGGCTGGTGGCAAGTTGTGGTTCCACCCAATGGTTGAAATCTGTGTCCCCTGCAGAGCTGTAATATAGCAGCTGGAACTACAGTTTGCAGCGGAGTACACTTCAGGTGTGCCGAATGCTGAAGATTCTTTGGCTGGTTGAGAAGATGCTGCAGCACAATGCATGATCATCAGCTTTGAGCGATTCTACTTTCCCTAAGATCGGTCTGCAGGGAGAATGTTACCCTCGTCTAGGAGCTGCAGGCAGAAGCCACTGGAAAGGCAATTATATCTAAAACTTTGGCTGACACCACCCTAAACCCCCTTTTTTTTTTTTTGCATTTTAGGTAAGGGGAGGAAAGTCACCCCAAGTAAAAGGACCTTGGCACTGAGATGCAAGGTCAATTTTAAAGAATAGGTCAAGCCAAAATTTAAGCTAGCCATACAGATTTTTTTTTTTCGCATTCTAAGCAGAAAAATCTACCAGATTCCTCCACTTGCACATTATAGCAGGGGCTGCTCCAGGCACCATGTAACATTCTCCTTTATGCAGCAATAATCAATTATATAAAAGTATAATATATATTTATAAATCTTTAAGAGCAGACTTTGCAGTCGTTGTTAAGGCCCATACACACGGTCTGACTTTTTGCCAACAAATTTAAAAAAAAATCCGACCGTGTGTACGCTCCATCGGACAAACTTTTTCGGTTTTCAATCGGACAAAAGTTCGCTCTGCAAACGGACAAACTTTTCGGCAACAAAAGTCTGATGGTGCAAAGTCCTATCGTGTGTTCAGAAATCCATCGAACTTTTGTCCGAGGTACAAATACGCATGCCCAGAACCAATGTTAAAATCAACCAACAATAGCAGAAGTTGACCAAAACAGCAGAAAAACCACGTGATGTTGGGAAAGTTTGCAGAAAAGTCCGAGCGTGTGTATGCTATGGGTGTTCCCGGCCAACTCCCTTCAGGCAAAAATCCACGGAAAAGTTTGTTTGAAGTCCGACCGTGTGTACGAGGCTTAACACTCAACTTACAAGCAAAGAGAAACATGCCATTCTTGACCTCAAATGCCTTGCTGGGGCTGGTTTCCATCCTTCTGAATTGAATACCCAGACCAGCACTTCCCAGTAAATAGCCAAAGGATTAACATTTCCAAAATGAATGGCCTGCAATCTTCAACTTCATTAAAGTGTTTGTAAAGGCTCATTTAAAAAAAAAAAAGAAGAGAGAGATCTATCAAACATGTTATACTTGCCTGCTCTGTGCAGTTGGTTTTGCCCAGAGCAGCCTGGATTCTCCTCTTCTCAGGTCCCTCTTCGCTGCTCCTAGCCCATCCCTCCTTTGCGTGCCCCTCAGCTTGCTACAGGGGGCACCCAAGCCGAGTCAGAGCTCCTTGTATCCATTCAGACACAGAGCCCTGGCCTAGCCCCTTCTCTCCCCTGATTGGCTGACTGCCTTTGATTGACATCCACGGGAGCCAATGGCGCAGCTGCTCTGTCTCAGCCAATCAGGAGGAGGAGTGCCCTGGATGGCTGAGGGGAACGTGGACATTGCTGGAGAGAGAAGGGGCTCAGGTAGGTAATTAGGGGGCGGCTGCTACACACGTTTTTTTTTATCTTAATGCATTAAGATAAAAAAAACCTTCTGCCTTTACAACTACTTTAAGGGAAAAAAAAAAAAAAGGTACAATACGCTTTATGGACAAATCGTTCTATGGTTTGAAACCAAGGCCAATTCATAAACTAGGGGCAGTCATCTAGGAGAATTGCACCATAAAATGCAGCAGCACCAACTGCACCAATGGCAATTTGCACTACGGTGTGTAGAAGATGCAGTTGAGGGGGTAATTTGATCACTGAACCCTACCAGAATCAAAATTCTAGATCTGTTGGTAATGAGACCACCACAAACCTCCATCAGCTCAGAGGGGGAAATACTATACTATGGGGCTGATTTATTAAATGCAAATATGCCTAGGAATTTTCCTTTAGCTTAGATAATAAGGTGAGGCTCTGCTGACTTCCATCATCCAATCATGTGCTAGCAGAAATACGGTTTTTCTTCCCTTGCATGTGATTGAGTCTTCTTTCAAAAGTTCTCCCCATTCACTAAGCCAAGGAAAATTTGCAGATGCACAGCCTATACACTTTTAGTATATCAACCCCATTAGATTTTGTCTCCAATAAAAAGATAAGAAACAAAATTTAATAAAAAACACCACCACACAAGACTAAAGCCAGCACCCTTCCAATGGTGCTTGAGCCTCTGCACACCAGCATGGTGTGGCAGGCCACGTGCCTTAGGGGGCATTTTGTGAGCAGTGCATTCACTCTGCAAGACACTGGTGTGAACAGGCCCTTATAGGGACAGACCTAATCAGAGTTGCCTACCCCCTTTAAAATAAATTCATGTTTTGCTCATGTAGGACAAAGCTACAGGTTTGCATTAAAGTAGATCCCCCTCTGCTGCTTCTAGTGACTCCACCACTGCTTTGCTCAGCCACCAGGAGTTAAAGGAAAGCCCATGTAAGCTACAAGGAGCTGGAGTAATAGCTCTCATAGAGCTATGGACTCCCCATGTGACAGTGCCTATTGCCCAGCCACATCACATGGGAGAATGTTACATGCTTCTCCATACTCAAAGTATCTGGCCTGTCCTTCAGCATCTGGGCCTAAACAAAAAAAAAAAAAGGTAAACACATGGCATTTTGGTTTTGAGGGTATTAAAGAAAACCGGTTGCCTTGCCCTGCAGGAGCGAAGCAGAAGAGCAGCTCCTGTCCATGAATATATATATATATATATATATATAAAAAGGGGGTGGGGGGCCCTTGGTGTAGACCAGTGGTTCTTAACCTCAGTCCTCAAGTACCCCCCCCCCCCACAGGCCGTGTTTTGGGAACTTCACTTAGATAAAATAGCTCTTAACAATACCATGTCATCGATATTGATTTAAAGCAGCTGTGCAAAGTAAAAGAAAACATGGCCCATTGGGGGGTACTTGAGGACGGAGGTTGAGAACCTCTGGTATACTATGAGATATTTAGAAGAGAACCACCCCTGTGTATAGAGTTCTGTTATATTTCTTCATCTAAGTCAAGAGGACAAACACTGCAAGATTTGCGTAAAAATAAATGCATCATTACATTGTCATATATTGGGATCTTCTACACCGGGGATAGGCAACCACGGCACTCCAGATGTTTTGGTACTACAAGTCCCATGAGGCATTGCAAGACTATTAGTCACAGCCATGACAGGATTTCCAGTTTCACCACAGCTACCAAATTTGTCTACCCCTGTTCTACATATATGTGCTCCTATGCCTAAATTTCTTTAGTTAGGCTACTCTTCTTTACCTCCAAGAGGAATACAAGAGCCTGAACAAGAAAATCAACCCTTGACCTCTTTGACAATGTTTAGCAAAAACAGTAATCGAGTCACATATGCAGCCTATAAGAGTGCAATAATTATCGGACCAATTTGTTGTATTTTTAACCTGCAATTTTATAAAATAAAATTTTCTTTAAACTTTTTTTTTAACACCTCATTTAATGTTTGTCCTCTCTGTACCAGTAAAGTCCAGTTTGGGTTTGGTTCCTGTTCTACATCCATTGAGTCAGATGCAGAATACTTTATTAATCCCAAAGGGAAGTCATGATTAGTCCAGGAACCCTACATGTAATATATTGAAGGGAAAGCCCTTGCTGTCCCTAAAACATGTTGACCTAACCTTAACTTAAATGAAGAAATAAAACACTTATAACCCTCTATTTCATGTGGCGCTCCGCTTATTCCAAATATTCTATTACAGACCCCAGCAAGGAGGCCATGAACTGTGCAAGCCTTCAACACTCGCACAAGGATCAAGTCCTTCAGTGTCACCAGACAGTCACTGGCACACAGCTCTTTCAGCTTGCTGAACAATTTCTATGCGGCAAGGGTTGATCCTTCATCATTGACGAGCGTCACCTCCGCAACAATCTCCAGACACTAAAAAGATTAAAAGTCTCATATGTAGCAGCGCCCATAAACCAGACTTAAGCCTGCAGCTTCTATACACCACTACCCTAAATAGGGCCTTAAGTGCCAGTTCACACTTGTGCGAATTCATACCGAATGCGATAAACACAAACTAGATTTGCATGTCATCCAAAAAAAAAAGTAATTGTTTTCTTTGATGGCCGTTCACATCTATGCATTGCGATTCCTCTCCAAATGCGGTGGAAAAAGGGTCTTGTGCGAGTTTGGAGCGTTGCAAATTTAGTCTCCATAGACATCAATGTAAATCGTTCTGGAATCGCATTGTTTGGTTCACATATGTGCGAATTCTCCAGCTCCTCCTCTACCCACAAAAGAAACAGGCAAGAGACCAGGAAGTTCACACCCATTTTTTTCTTGCCTTTTCGATTGGCCTGAGCACAAATCACATCTGTGCCTATTTTACATTCTAAGCGCATTAATTCACATTACAATCGTTCTGGTAATAACCAAACACACAAGGAAAAAAATTACATCATAATTGCATCGCCCAAGTGTGAACCGGCACTAAACACTGCATCTTCATACTAAATAGCAAAAATTTAAATATTGGCACAAGAAACCGCTGCGACTAGCTGTGTTGTCCCAGGTTACAGTGAAATGCTTGTTTAGAGTAGATATAAAAAAAAATTAATACTTTTACAGCTTTCGGAATTAAATAGGTTCGTTAGCTAAAAACAATTCTAAAATATATAAAAAGGCATCATTTAAAATTGATTTGTGCAAATTAGCAATAGCTTGGCGTGCAAGCACAAGTCCATGATGTGCTCGCCACGCGTCACTCATGAAAAGGTGTGCGCTTACACCGCGCTCTTCCCCTTGTTGTCCAGTTTGCTGATAGGCTCTGACGGTTTGTTTATGTGCTCTTCTGTAAATGTAATGTACGAGTAGACCAAGCTGCCGGCAATACTAAGGGGAGAAAAAAAAAAGTCAGAAATACACGCAATCAATATTCTATTGTGCATGAGCTACTTAAAACTTTTTTAAATACACTCCATTGGATCTGTTATATGCTCATATCTAGAGGATCCCGCTACTATCGGGGCAGATCCGACTGTGTATGGGGCAATGGGTGCTTGAGATATCCAATTCCTTATAGCAGGGATATGCAATTAACGGACCTCCAGCTGCTGCAAAACTACAAATCCCGTCATGCTTGTAGCTGTCAGAGTCTTGCTATGCCTCATGGGACTTGTAGTTCTGCAACAGCTGGCAGTCCACTAATTGCATTAGACACCTCAACCCTAATAAAACACCTTTATCGGGCCATAAAAATAAACATACCTTGCCCAACAAGCCACTAGTTACATCACTTACATATAGATTAAATAGAACAGGACCCAGTACAGAGCTTTGTGGTACACCACCAATGACTGGTCTTTGTTCCACATGCACCCCATTTACTTATTCAATATCACCTTTCCAACTATTCTAAGACCATGTTAAACACAGGGAATACTATATGCAGAGAGATGACCCCCACAACTGTTACCGTTAAAAAGTAATATAAATATATAATTTTTTTTTTTTTTTTTATTTAAAAAGCGCAGTATAGAAATGCAGATAAGATTAGATCAGTTGATGTATTTCAGCCCGAGGCCTCATCAGCTGAAACGCATCAACTAATGTGCTTTTTGAATATAAAAAAAAAAAAAAGTGTTTTTTTTAAACGCTCAACAACTGGTGTACGAATCATCTCTTTGCATTATCTACTGAAAGAGCTCCTGGGTGCTCCGCCCACAGTCAATCGCTATGTTATATGAGCAGTAGCACTGATTCTTCTGTGTTGGTATTACTATACCTTATACCCGTGTTTATCTGCAGGAGACACAGGTGTTCTATGCATCCTCAATGCGATTATGAGGATGGCTACTGCTCACACGAATTTAGACCCCTTTCACACTGGGGCATTTTTCCCCAGGCACTTTTGGGCTAGAAATAGCGCCTACAAAAACGGGCCCCCCTGCAGCCTTACTGTGAAAGACACAAGGCCCAGTGAGTACACCGCTCCTGTTCATTGAAATAAATGGGCAGCGCGGCTGAACCGCAGCGGCGCTTTGCGGGTGGTTTTAACCCCTTTTCCGGACGCTAGCAGGGGTTAAAAGCACCCCGCTAGCAGCCGAATCCCTCCGCAAAACCAATGGTAAAGCACCAGCGCCGCCACCCCCCAGTGTGAAAGCAGCCTTACAGGTTTTATCTTGAGTTCAGCTTTAAGAGACAAGAAGGAAGAAGTTCACTTTTGGGGTTTACTACATTCTTACCTGATATTAAGCCCCAGGAAGTTTGTCCATGTAAATATGTAATCTCCTCCAAAGAACATTCCGATGTACGTGATTAGAATATTCTGCAAGGAAAGTAAAAGAATTGGTTACCAAGGTTCTACAGGTCTGCAATACACGGCTCTATCCACAATCTTTTAAATACCTGAACAGTGACTGCATGGAAGTGTGTGTCTTTGATATATCCATTACAATAATAGCACAGCGTGACCTATAGCTCCATGTTCGGCATGATATCTAAATCAAAAGTTTGTCTCACAATGTAATACAAACATAACGAAGGCTGCAAACTTCGAAAACCTAATCTATGAGTGGTGGGGGCTGTATTAGACTTCGGTCTTCAAAATCCCACCAAAAATGGCCACCAAGTGACCACAATAGTATGCACGGTCTTCAAATCACACCCAAAATGGCCACTGTGTGAGCAGAATAGCCTCCACAGGCTTCGGTCCCCAAAACCCCCCTTACGGTGGCCATTTTGGGTGTAAGAGGTCACAATGTGCTACAAAAAAGGAGGTTAAGGCGACGCTCTGCACACTCCAGATGACGTCAGACGAAACCGGTAGAGCAAGCACCACTTCCAGTTGGCAGACTTCAAAAAAGCATGTAGTGCTGACACTAGATCTGCTCAAATGCGAGTACCTTATTTTAAAGTTTTAAACAATAAAACACTATCTGGGGCTCCTTTCTCCTGCATATGGGCAACATCTGAAGCAGCAGTGCAGGGAGGACGAGATACCGCCAGAGTGCTACACAGTGGCGCACACACTGAACGCCTCATACCCCAAGAGGGGGTGGAATATTCGGTGAGTGCGGGCTTTATAAGAGCACGGATTGCTGTGATCAGTTCTGGAATATAGCAAAGACTTCTCACCTGGCACCAGCATGAATCTGATTATTCAGCACTTGACTCTATATCTATAAAACATTTTTTTTCCCCACGATGGAACTTTGATTATTGCACATATCGGCTGATTTGTTCTTCTATTTATTCATTTTGGACATTGAATTTTGCCAGTCTGCATGTATTGGTTTTATATCTATAGGATTATTGCCCTTTTTTGCCAATTTGCACATATTGGATCACAATGTTTTGTTTTAGGATTTGTATGTAAGAATATCACAAATCATTGCACAGGCACGTATGCACTTTATTATTATTTATTTTTTAATTATTTTCACCACTGCACTTCAGGGAGGTTTTTTGAGAACATAATAGGCTGGTAATCCATCAATAATAAAATAGCACCACTCCTACTTTTTAACCCCATTTACTCCACTTAGGTAGAATATGTAGAGGCAGTTGCTTTATGAATTCTTTTTTGAACCTCTGTCCCCATCCCTTCCATTTCAATTATCTCTGCTGACATACTTTCTTCTTCTTCATTGCGCGGATTCATACATACATTTTTATAGTTCTGCACTTCATGGCTGCTGAATACAAATAGCCAGCAGTAGAGTTTTCTCTATCCATGCTGTTTAGGGACTGAAGGGAAATCAAGGCATGGATGGCTAACAAAAGGCAAACTCCATGCAAAACTGGTAAGGTTGTTGTGTATAGTAAGCTAGCAGGCCATGCTACACACTTACCATTTATATCTCAATGGTTAAAAGTTTGCAGCAGCTTGCACCTCCTAGCACTATGCAATGCACATAATTGAGATAGACTTTTTATATCATCGGTCTTATTTAATGGTTCAACAATATTTATTATACTAGAAGCAAGCATCAAGCCCAGGAGCAGGCACGACAAGATGCAGCCAATACTTTTAAATCAAACAGAAAAGCTTTTGTCCCTCTGATTTAGTTTCACTGTAATTGCCACCAAGGAAGACTCAGTGGACACCGGAATAGTAGTCAGCAGGGCACGTCAGGCACCAGTAACAAAAGTAAAATTGGGGGAAAAGACAAAGTTTTTAAATTGTCAGTGGTTCTCCTGCCTGCTCAGACTGATCCACTGAAGAACCCTCCAGTGGTCCGTCACCAAAAAAAAAAAAACCAACAGGAAACCACTACAACTTCGTATGAATGAAAAGTTCCAATGGATCTGTAACCGTTCTGATCTGCAGAAAGACATGGCAGTGCACCAGATTGTACCACCACTGACACCTTTGGTGGATCCATTCTCCCCAGGAGCCCACTATGCCACCAACACCAAAGACCTGAAGCACTATTTTTCCTGAGGTTCACCATCCCAATGACCGATTAGGGGAGCTTATGCTTTCCTGGTGGACTTTTACTGACAGATTGGGGGGCTATTCTCTCCGGGGGGGGGGGGGGGGGGGGGTCACAATCCCACTAATTCTAATAATTTAGAGGCTATTTTAAATGCATATTTTGCATTCCCATACATCTATTGTAGGAGTTTAACGCTTAAAAAAACAAAAACAAAAATAAAAAACCCACACCTTTAAGCCCATGGGTCATGGAAGGTGTTGGGAAGAATATACTGGGCCCTGATCTCACCAAGGATAAAGCGATTGTTATTTAACCCAGTGTTTCTCAACTCCTGTCCTCAAGGCACCCCAACAGGTCATGTTTTCCATTATTTTTCACAGGTGATTTGATCAGTTCCACTGCCTTTGTAATTACCCCAGCCGCTTCATCTGAGGGAAATCCTGAAAACATGACCTGTTGGGGCACCTTGAGGACTGGAGTTGAGAAACACTGATTTAACCCAAAAAAGAATGCAACTTTACAAACATGTTGCCTGCTCTGTGTAATGTTTTGCACAGAGCAGCCCTGATCTTCCTCTTCTGGGTTCCCCTGCCGGCACTCTTGGCTCTTCCTTTTCTCCGTGTGACACTATAGGAAGACACCTCCTATGGTGGTACATGTGCAGGCTCAAACCCGAGCCATGTTCCGTGTGTCCATTGACCCACATAGCGTGGCTCAGCCCCATCCCCTGTTCTCGTCATTGGATTCGATAGTGAGACCAGCGGGAGCCATTGGTTCCTGCTGCTGTCAAAGTCCAGCGAGGAGGGAAGAGCAGCACCACCACACAACCACTTTAAGGATCACCGTTCTTAAAGTCTTACTAAACCCAGGAGCATGCATTCACTATATCAGACCTCCCACAGAAATGCAATTTTAGTAAATATAAACTGCTAAAATACCTTTTCTCAACAGTATATAGCAGTTATGTGACTATCAGTGTCTGGTTAAAGCTTGGAGGAGGAGTTTATTCTCCTCCAACGCTACAGGACCCCTGACTGTCTGGACAGTGCTGATCACATGCACTCTCCCAAGAGAAGGAGAGAAAAATAAAACGTTGCTAGAGTGCCCCCAAGGCTCTGTACTATAAGCAGAATGATTGGGGACAGTGGAAGAAGGGGAGAATCAGATAAGGCAGGATCAAACAGCCTTTTTACACAATGCAGAGGATTAACCCCTTAGCTTCCACAGTGATTAAAACGCATGCTTCACTGCATTAACAGACAGATTTTACCGTTGTGGGTTTAGTAACACTTTAAAAAAGTGTGAGACACATTTTTTGGTATCTTCTCGTAAGCACCAACATTGGGTTTCAAAAGAAAAAGTTCACTTTAAATGTGACACACAGCACTTACCTTTATACATCCTACTATTGTGGTAGTCAGAGCAGAATTATATTGGGTGCAAAGAACCGTGGAGTACATTAAAACAAATCTAAAAAACAGAAAAGACATAGAAATCAATGAGCCGAATGTAGATAAAGGGATAGATAGGTCAGCAAGAACTGGAGACAGAATGCTGCACTGTAGCTGTAGTGCCACTTTCGGCCTGCAGATGGCAATGAAGGATAAGGCTTCCACCCATGTATTGGCACAACACACCAAAGCGGAGCATACACTTGAGCAATTTTCTAGCAAAATTTCAACCACCTTTCAGACCTCAAAATAAGAAAAGGTCAAGACAACTTATCAATCGACTGGTGGAAAACTGCCTTGATCCATTATTTATTCTTTGCAACAGAAACCCAGCTGAATGGCCAGCATAGCCATTCATGATAACGGTCTCATTAGGCATACAGTATGCAACTTTAAGGGCTATTCCCCCCCATAGCAGCTGTGAATGGTCCTCATGCCACAACTGTTAAATACGTTAGCAGACCCAATGCACCTTGCAAATAGCACTTCATCATTGTGTGATGCAGTAGTGTGACTGGGCCCTAACGGATCAAGTTTACAGAGAGTAAAAAAGGTACACCCCATGGAGGAGTTCTTGCCCTTTTTTGCCATTGAATACTTCCTCTTAGGGTTACTCCAATAAAATTGTATTTATTTTTTTTAAAAGGGGGAGTACGAGTACCAAGACTTGTGCTTAAGTATTCGCCGAATCCTTTACAGTGCGATTTGAGCCCATGCAAAGAATTGCATGCAATTTAAACAGGGATGTGGTACAACTCCTGGCCGAATCACATGCAGCTTCCCACAACGCTCGTGTGAATCCAGGCTGAAGTAATCGTGTGAGATTCGAGCCCATTCATTTTGCATAGGCTCAAAATCGCACCGATATTAGTATAGGTGAAACCCTTCCTCTTCTTGGTGAAGGGGGTGGGGAGAGATCAACCCCAACAGAGCTCTGAAGGGGAAAAAAATAAAATAAAAAACACACCACACACAAATCAAAGTTGTGGGTATGGATACTCCTAAAATGTATTGATCCACAGCAACTAAATGACAAGTCACTCCGCAGACAGTCGCAAACAAGATGAATTCGGGTTGGCTGCCTGGCTTATTGCAGTTGATTAGCATTTACAAAGAGGAAGGGGGGGGGGGGGAAAGCACCTTTACAGGTGAAGGCTGCCTGAAAGTCTGAGCACTGATGTGAAAAAATTGTGAATTACATATTACAAAGAACTTACCCCATTACACAGGAAAGTGTGAACTCAAATACGAAGAACATGTTCGTCCAACCTTCATACTCCAAAGCCTGCCAGAAAAAATAAATAAAATCAACATGACAAGGAGGACAAAACAATATATAAATTAATCCATTAATAGTCTAATAAAAGTGTAATAAAAGTGTACCGATTCCATACACCAGGGGTAGGCAACCTCGGCCCTCCAGCTGTGGTGAAACTACAAATCCCATCATGCCTCTGCCTCTAGGAGTCATGCCTGTGATTGTCAGGGTCTTGCAATGTCTCATGGGACTTGTAGTTTCAAAAAGCAGCTGGAGGGCCGAGGCTGCCTACCCATGCCTTACACACTAGAAGCAGCCATTAAAGCAATTGTAAACAATCACCTTGTAAAACAAACCAATAGAGATGAAAATGCAAAACATTTGTGATTGTCACCATTTCACTGTGCTTATGAAAAACGCCATAAGTCATTTTACTAAAAAAAAAAAAAACACCACATCAAAAACGTAATACAGGTGCATTCTTGCTGAGTTTTCAATGGGCTGGTGAGTTTTTGTAGAAGAAAGAAATGACTGACAAACCGATATTAAAAAGTTGAATATTTATTTAACTGGTATTTTCAGCACCATAGTTTACATTCGAGGCACCTCTAGCCAAGACTAACTATGACAGAGTTGCACATAAGTCATTTTTAGATATTTATTGCAAAGGGCATAAGCTGTTATAATAAAAACCCCTTTTTTTTTCTTTTTTCCAGACCAAGAAGAAAAATACCTATATACAATAGGTCTTCTTTAACATGCAGGGTCTGCCTAACTTGAATAACTGCACTGTCCCTTTATATTGTAAAGCACTGTGCAAACTGTTGGCACTACAGATGTCCAGTATATTGAAGTTACAATTTAAATTTTTTTATTGCTGTAGTTCAGGGATATGCAATTAGCAGACCTCCAGCTGTTGCCAAACTACAAGTCCCATGAGGCATAGCGAGACTGACAGCAGCAAGCATGACACCCAGAGGCAAAGGCATGATGGGACTTGTAGTTTTGCAACAGCTGGAGGTCCGCTAATTGCATTCCCCTGCTGTAGTTGTATCAGAGAATTACAATATTAAAATAGATGGCCCAGCAGATGCCATTGCAGCATTTAGTTGCTCTGTAAGGCTGGGTTCACACTGGTCCGACAAACGCTCCGACATTGGAAGCTCATGTCGCATGACGTGTGAAAATCAATGTTTCCCTATGAGAGCCGTCTTAACTGGTCCAACACAAGTCGGTCTGACTTTGAAAATGCTCCCTGTACTACTTTGGTCCGACTTCAGCCCATTGAATATCATTGAAGTCGGATCAAAGTAGGATCCTTGTCCTAACCATCTGACATTTGACATCCGACACGGTGATTACAGCAGCAGTAAAAGGAACTTCTCACCCTGGGATTGTTTTGATTGGTCAAAGGACAAGTCAGACTAGCACAATGTCGGATTAAAGTAGTATCCTGTTCATGAATGTCGGATGGATGTCGGACCAATGTAGGATCAATGTAGGACTGATGTCGCAGAGCAAAGTAGAATGAAAGTTGTATGACTGTCGTGTTGCCCCAGTGTGAACCAGGCCTGAGGGATTATTTGGTCAATAAACCTCCAGCCTGTATGTGATCATTCTATCAGAGCCAACATAGTGATAGCATGATCAGACAGCACTCTGATTGGTTGCCCATCTTTAGCGACACTTTGTAAAAACACATTAACAATGCCAGGAGACGCCGTATCTAGTACACAAGGCCATTCTGTACAAAATTTCCATCATGTAGCAGATTTAAATCCTGAACACAGGATAAGTGGAGACTGAGTTTGATATAAGATACAGGTTGAAACAAAAGATTAGAGATGGCAATGAGGAAACTAGTAAAGGACACAGAGGGTTGGGCGGTGGGGACTTCCCACACAGAAGGGCTTTGTGTATTGGATTTGTGCTACTAGCAGCGTGCACACTGGCGATTTACTCTGCCTGCCCCGACATCTACACAAATGGTCCCATTCTACTGCGAAAGGAAAAAAGCCATTCCGATACCGCACTTGGCTCACCTTCATCAAGTTTCCCCGCTGGAAAGTGATCTTGCGACTTTATTTAGCAAGGCTGCAGTGTATTATCATTTGTGACATTAAAGTGGTTGTAAAGCCACTGTGTTACTCCTTAAACCACCTTTGTTAAATTAAAAGGGATTGTATAGTTTTTTTTGTGCACATGTTACTTACCTGCTCTGTGCAGTCGGTTTTGCACAGTGCAGCCCGTATCCTCTTCTCGGGTCCCTCTTCTGTGCTCCTGGCCCCTTCCTTCTGTTGAGTGCCCCCACGGTCAGCAGCTCACTATGGGGGCTCCCGATCCGAGGCACAGCTCTGTGTGTCCATTCAGACACGGAGCCCCGACTCGGCCCCCTCACTCCCCCGATTAGTTAACTGACTTTGACTGACAGCCATGGGAGCCAATGGCGCCACTGCTGTGTCTCAGCCTATCAGGAGGAGAATCCCGGATGCCAAGACACTCGTCAACATCGCTGGAGCACATAAGCAATTAGGGGGTGCTGGGGAGGCTGCTACAGTTTTTTTTTTATCCTAATGCATTAAAAACAACACCTTCTGCCTTTACAATGCCTTTAAGTTATGTGCCCCAGTGTATGTGCTTTTTAAACAAATATGTCGCCGTATACCTTATTTCATAGAGCCGCTCAGCACTCATGTGATTGCCCGCCGGCTCTACTCCTCACCGATCTGATAACTGCAGCAGGAGGGGCTGAGAATCCCTGCTGATGTCAGCCAGGAGGAAAGGAGTAGAGCGGCTGGCAGGCACGGGAGCCGAGCGCTGCTATGAAATAAGGTAGAAAGCAACTTTTTTTAAATGCACATACACTGGGGCACATAATTTAAAGTGGATGTAAACCCTATTCATGAAATCTGACCAGGGCACATATCTGTAGTGTTTACTTATCTCTCTTGAAAGCTCTAAGTCCCGTGTCTTTCTGCTGCTCTGTTATCAGCATAACTTCTGACAAGCTCTGACACATGAGATCATGTGCCTTTCCTCCAATCAGCCAACACACAGTGTATGCCAAGAATCCACTCCCATCGCTGCCGAAACAGGGAGGAATATATTTAAAAAACACAATGTGCACTCTAAGGTGAAAGCTGAAGACAGCAGATATGCACGTAAAACTTATGTAGGGAGATTTGTTTCATCTCTGAGGATGGAAGAATAAGAACGAGAACGAACGAGAAGAACGAACAAGCAAGAGCGAAAACAAGAACGAACAAGCAAGCAAAAACGAGAAGAACGGGTAGGCTGAATGTACCCAAGTTGATGGATCAATCAACTTGGGTACAACCAGCCTGTCAGATTTTACATTAATGATTATACAGGATTTATATAGTACCGACAGTTTACACAGCGCTTTATAACTTGATAGTAGACCGTACAACTACAATACACTAGGATTCAAAGAGCCCTGCTCATTAGAGCTTACAATCTATGAGGAAGGGTCAAGAGATACAAAAAGGTAATAACTGTGGGGGGATGTGCTGATTGAGAAAATAAAAATGTACAGTTGTTTGGTGAGGGCCAGATTGGCTTCTCTGAAGAAATGAATTTTCAGGGATTGTCAAAGTGGATGAAGTAGGAGATAGTCGGACAGATTGGGGTAGCGCATTCCAGAGGATGGGAGAGGCTTGGGGAGGAGAGCATGGAATGCATGCGATTATTGCCAACGGCTATTATAGCAGCCAGCAGTAATCACTGTGGTCTCCTGGCAGAAATGGCTGCTGCTGCCCCCCCTATCAACAATGAATGCGTTGATGGGGGAAAGTGATTTTCTTTCTGCAACCCATGCTTGAAGGAAGGGGGGAGAGAAAAAAAAAAAATAAAAAATAACGCTCCTATGTCCGGTACGGCTTACCACACCAATTGTACAGGCTGCAATTACTCATCTCACTTCTTTGGAATGAAAAAACATAAAATATGTACCGTATTTATCGGTGTATAACACGCACTTTTTTCCCCTTAAAATCTGGGGAAAATCGTGGGTGCGTGTTATACGCCGATACTCCGTCGAATTCCCCTGCTGAAAACGAGCGAGAGGAGCCGAAGCACAATCGGCTTTACTCGGCTCCTCTCGCAGTCCCGCCCATCTCTGACTGCGTCGCTGACATAGAGAAAGCCGAGTGTACTTCGGCTAGTCTCGGCTCCTCTCGCAGTCCTGCCTGTGACTGTGAGCAGAGCCGAGTCTAGCCGAAGTACACTCGGCTTTCTCCGTCAGCGGCGCAGTCAGTGGAGATGGGCGGGACTGCGAGAGGAGCCGAGTCTAGCCAAAGTACACTCGGCCCCGCTCGCTCCTCTCCACAGAAATCGGCGCCAAATTAAAAAAAACGCCGAGACTGACACGATCGCAAAGGCACTGGGCAAGGCTGCAGATGGACACTGGGCAAGGCTGCATGCTGCATTTAAATGTTTTTTTTCCTTGAATTTCCCTCCTAAAAGTTTTTTTCCTTAAAATTCCCTCCTAAACTTGGGGTGCGTGTTATACGCCGATAAATACGGTAGCTTAAACATGACACCTAACAAACAGAGTACAGCCTCTCCGGGGAACAATTTCCAGAGGCGAGCCAACGCTTCCGGCTCTCAGATTTCTGTCACACAGGTTTTCTTTAGTGCCCTGTATGCTGCAGTAGTTTTCTTCCTCTTCTTGCGAAAACAAATAGGCAAAGAGCAACCCAAATAAAAAAGAGAAGTAACAGATTGTGTAGACATTCCTTCCATGGTGCTTCATTAAGGATGCAAATAAATCCTGGAAATGTCGTCTGATAATACAATGACCTGACGTATCACTGTATAGCATTGTACACCATGCAGGACTTTCCACACCTTGAAATGTCATTTCTCTGACAACACAATGATTTACATTCCTCTCTGATGGTTTACATTACACGGTATTGTACGCTATGCCGGCATATCCACACCTGACAAGTTACCAGAGTCCAACAAAAGATTCATGGACAACATTCTCACCTTCTGGATATCCCCGGTCATAAAAGCGATGGCCAACGTGGGGACAATCATGAACAATGCATTGTAATACAGCAAGCCATATTTTCCAAGTTCCTGGAAAGAAAAAAATACTTTGTAACACAAACTGTACAACAGATTACATGCATTTACTTCTTTGTATTGCCAAAGCATATAAACACACAACCCAACCCACACACTTAAAGGTGTATTAAAACCAAAAACATTATATTGCAGCTTACAATTCTTTAGATGTGACGACTGCATTCGTTTTCTTTTAGGCGCCTTTCACACAGACGGCTATTCTGCCGCAGTTAAAAGCTCGTTTTTTTTTCCTGTGAAATTCAAGACTCCAGGCACTGCGATTAGCTGCGTTTTGCCATTTCCATAGCAACCCGACAGGGTACCGACTCGTATCCCGCCAATGCCAGGCACTGTTTGGTATGAATCTTGAGAGGGGAACTCCATACCAAATTTTAAATAAAAAAGCAGCATGGGTTCCCCTCCAAGAGCATACCAGGCCCTTCCGTCTGGTATGGATTTTATGGGGAACCTCTAAGCCGAAAAAACGCACGCAGCCCAGTCGGTCAGGAAAGGGGGTGGGGACGAGCGAGCGCCCCCCCCTCCTGAACCATACCAGGCCCCATGCCCTCAACATGGGGGGGGGGGGTTGGTGCTCTGGGGCAGGGGGGCACCCTGCGGCCACCCCCTCCCCAAAGCACCTCGTCCCCATTTTGAGGACAAGGGCCTCTTCCAGACAACCCTGGCCGTTGGTTGTTGGAGTCTGCGGGCTTATTGGGAACCGGGAGCCCACTTTAATAAGAGGGCCCCCAGATTCCCACCCTATGTGAATGAGTATGGGGTGGGGGGAGTGTAAAAAAAACACAAACAAACACACAAAAGGTTTTTAAAGTAATTAAGCAGCCCCGCGGGTCTTCCGACTTTGGGGGTCTCTCAGGTCTCTTCTCTCCCTCTCCGGTGTAGTCTCCACGCTCTGGTTCTTCTCCGGTGCCTTCTTCCTTCTGCCAGGCTCCTCTGCCATCTTCTGCCAGCGGAGGAGCCCGGTCTTCTGCTACGTCTTCTTCCCTCTTCTCTTCCTGAGATGTTGACACAACGCTACCTCCCGCTGTAATGCCGTGACGAGGTCCGCAGCGAATTATATAGGCATGGGGCGTGGGCACCGGGTGATGTCACCCAGTGACCCCACCCCTTATGACGTAACAGTTCCGGAGCATGATGGGACTGACGACATAAGGGGCGGGGTCACATCTCCAGGTGGCCACGCCCATATAATTTGTTGCAGACCTCGCTCACGGCATTACAGCGGGAGGCAGCGTGTCAACATCTCAGGAAAAGAAGAGGGAAGAAGACGTCGCAGAAGACCGGGCTCCTCCGCTAGCAAAAAGAGCGGCAGAAGATAGCGGAGGAGCCCGGCAGAAGGAAGAAAGCACCGAAGAACCAAAGAGCGTGGAGACGACACCGGAGAAAGGGAGAAGAGACCCCCGAAGTCGGAAGAAGACCCCCGGAGCTGCCTTATAAATTACTTTAAAAACCTGTCTACTGTGGGTTTTTTTTAAGTGACACTTTACCCCCAGGTGAATTAGTAGGGGTATGATGTACCCCATTGCTCATTCACATAGGGTGGGGGGCCGGGATCTGGGGACCCCCTTATTAAAAAAGGGGGCTCTCGGATTCCATAAGCCCCCCGCCCGCAGACCAACAACCAACGGCCAGGGTTGTCGGGAAGAGGCCCTTGTCCTCATCAACATGGGGGCAAGGTGCTTTGGGCACCCCAACAGCCCCCCCATGTTGAGGGCATGCGGTCTGGTACGGTTCAGGAGGGGGGGGCGCTCGCTCATCCCCACCCCCTTTCCTGACCAACCGGGCTGCGTGCTCGGATAAGGGTCTGGTATGGATTTTGAGGGAGACCCCCCCACGCCGTTTTTCGGCTTAGGGGTTCCCCTTGAAATCCATGCCGTTTTTTTTTTATTTAAAATTTGCCGTGGAGTTCCCCCTCAAGATTCATACCAAACAGTGCCTGGCATTGGCGGGGATCCAAGTCGGATCCCCGTGCTTGTGGCTCATTGGGAAAGTAAAAAATAAAATGTCCTTTCCCGATGAGCGAGCCAGCTCGGCGCTGCTATCCGCAGCTGACACAGAGCACTGTGATTACCTGCGGTTATGTGCAGATAGCTGCGCTAAATCGCTCCTGGACGCAGTCAATTCTATTCGCACCAAACCGCATGTAATGAAAATGCAGAGTGTGAATAGGGTCATAGGAAAGCATTGTGGGCATTTAGCTGTGGTAGAAAATGCAGCTAAAAGCACAATTCTATCGGTCCATGTGAAAGGGGCCTTAGGCTCTCCTATTTTCATCTGGTGATCCAGTCAGCAGGTCTGTTGCTCAAAAGAACAATCTCTCTTCCAGATGTATCAGTTTACAGAGATGATACAAACCATTAACTGCCAAGAGTGCTTACCATGATCAATATTTATGTAAAACCTTTATCCCAAAAGTTTTTTTTTTTTTTTTTAAATACCCAACACCACACTAACTAATGCAGTCATCACATCTGATTGGCAATCTGCAATATAAAATTTTGGGGTTGAATACCAATTTAGACATGTGCAAAACGTTTTACAAATTCATTTAACACATTTGTTAATTTGGAAACATCTGAATTAACGAAAACACGTTTAACAAATTTTTCCAAATATTTGTAAATGCAAATATTTCAAAATTGTGAACTCTGAAATGACTGTCAAAATTATAGGTATTGGAATTTCCTTTCAAAATTTGGCTGTTGGTGAACGTAAAGAATTGATCGGAAACAATAAATGCTGCATCTAAACAAATTGAACGCAACACATTAATAATAATAATCTTAATTTTTTTATTAATTTGTTTCAATGCAGCATTTGTTATTTCGGATAATTCGCAACTTTGGATAAATTCGTATTCGTTACGTTCACTAACAGCAAAACTTGAAAGGAAATTACAATACCTATAATAGTTGGTTATTTAGAACCATTTGGTTTCGTTCATAAATTTACAACTTTACAAATTCAGATCATAACGAATGACCCGAAAAACAAAGAATAAACGAAAAACACATCACAAGACGGACAGTGGCTTTTCCGAGGTCTTTGGCAGGGTTCACACTAGCTGCTGCCTCGGCTCACAGCAGGGGGTCCGGTGCGCGTCTGTTCACCGTTTTAGATGCGAATCAGGTCAGAATTTTTGGGCTGAATTTGCACAGGTTTTTACTGCAATTCAGACCTCAGCCACCCCGGAGCTGTGTGAACTGGCTCCATAGAGAACCGGTCAGTCTCCTGTCATGCGAATTGGATGTGGGGAAACCCAACCCAATTCACATCAGTGTGAACCCGGCTTTATGGTATTTGAACTCCAAAAAGACCTATTCAAGAGGCACCAGGACTTCAAAATCATAATATTTCAGCACAAAAAAAAAAAAACATTAAAAAAATAAAAAATTGTTCAGCATACTCACTAGCTCTGGTAATGCTGCTCACATGAGCCAAGGCTCCCCTTCGAGGGGGTTATGTAGCAGATGCCAATATTGGGAAATGCAAAATTTTACAGTTGTCACTCAAACAGGAGGTGCAGGGGAAGCTTGCCATGGGGACATCTAATCAAGTGACCACTAAGACACTCTTGTGTCTCCAGGAAATGAATTAAAGTAAGGCTCTCCAGTGGGAGAGAGAAAATTATCTTTATATAGACCGCTAGACCAACCTGAACTCAACTCTTCTTAAAGGAGGTGTTCCACCCACTTACTAAAAAAGGGAGATAGATAAGCGGAAGTTCCACTTTTGGGTGGAGCTCCGCTTTAAGGCGTCTATAAAGTGCACAAAGAGCCCTTAAACAGTCCATGATGATAAAACGGAAGGTTAGGGGTGAGGGTGCAAAAAGTTAGCAGCAACCTTTGGCTTTCCCAAAGAACAGAGGTCCCACATCCTGCTCCCATATGGCACTACCAGAGCTCCTGCATGCCATTCCTGTGCAGGAGGACCACATGGCTGCCAAATCCTATTCCGATGTGGCAGGACCAGAGAAGCTCACTATCTTTTTACCATGCAACAGGAGCACAAAGATTCCCCCAAACCCATTCGGCAGGACCACAGACTTAGACTTCTGCATCCCATTCCCATGTGCCAGGACCACAGAGCTCATCCCTATAAAACACTAAAAGGGAACAAAAGCAAATTTTTTTGTCCTTAGTTTTACACTTAATAGGGGGTTAAAAAAAAAAAAAATCAAATATGCTCACCTTGGAATCCAGCTTCTGCTTTACATAAGCCCCATTGGCCGCTGTCAAGACATCGTTAACCAGGATGAATATGTACCCTTCAAGGTCAAATGCCAGATCAGTACTGGAAAATAAAACAAAAGGTTGCTATTATAGTAGACTCCCAATTCACGCATCACATGAATAAACCATGTCAGCATTACTCCATCACTCTGAATACTTTAAGGCCGAGTTCACATGTGCGAATCAGATGCAGCTTCCACCGCAACCCAATTCGCATGACAGGCGAGTGCGACCAGCTCTCAATGGAGCCGGTTCACACAGGTCCAAGGCGGCCGCTTTGGAATTCCAAAAGGGTCCTGTGCATCTTTGGGTCTGGTTCAGGAGCAAATTCAGATCCAAACCGATGAACAGAAACGCACCGGACCCCCAGGCTGGGAACCGCAACCTCACGTATGTGAACCCGGGCCTAAATGTGATCAGCTATGTTCTAAAAATCTTGCTTCCATTTATGGTTTGTAAAAAACGAAATCTAAAATGGAAGACAAAGCAGGCAAAACATTGAACAAACAGTGCTACCCTAAAATTGTCAAATTGCAAATGTCCAGAAAAAAAAAAAAAAAAAAGGGTTTAAAGTAAGGTGCTCAGTCCCAATACATAGTAAAGGTATGCAAGAAAACAGGGAGATGGGGACAGTTGCAGAGGCTGTTCCGCTAGGCCCTTTAGAAAGAAATGGACCATCTTAGTACCAAAAACAGAGTTCAATTTTAAGATAAAACATTCATTACCTATAAAATAATGCATCGCAACATCAAGTATCAAAAAATGAGGGGGATGTCAATACAGTAATACCTCGGATTGCGAGTAACAGTTAACGAGCATTTCGCAATACGAGCTATTACTTTAAAAAAATCCTGACCCGAGTGTTGTCTCGCAAAACGAGCAGGATTCAAGCCTCTGGTGTGCAGTACTGCATTTAGCCAGAGGTGCGGGGGCGCCGAAACACTGTTTCGGAACCTGAGGGTTTCAGAGTCCATCCGAGCGACTGAGTATTTGAGTCTCTCCAGCACCCCCCACCTCTGGCCAAATGCGGTACTGCATACAATAGAAGTCAACGTGGAACGAATCATCTTTGTTTTCATTGACTTCTATGGGAAAACTCGCTTTGATATGCGAGTGCTTTGTATTACAAGCATTCTCCTGGAACGGATTATGCTCGTAATCCAAGGTTCCACTGTACTTGTAGACTTCCAGACAGGTGATTGGTTAGAGATTTGGTTCACAGATTTATGCAATCCTCAACAGTTTCACGATCAAGGGACCGCTTCGTCGGGAGGATAACTCTATAAACAGTATAAAATCAACCAACCAATCATAAGGCATATACAGTCAATACAGCAAAAACAGGTAATGACACACCACACACACACACACAATCCTCCCTCTTCCGCCGCGAGGGGAGCTTTTGGTGATTGATGTGTGCACCTGGTCATAGTCATTGGTAAGCAGCTATACCTGTTTTTGCTTTACATGAGATATGTATATCCCCTTATCATTGGTTGATTTATGCTGTTTACTTATACAGTATTTCATTACTGTATGAACATCCCCTAATTTTTTGGATACTTGTGATAAAATATTCATTACATATAAAATAACGTATCTTAAAATTTAACTGTTTTTGGTACCAAGATAGTCCATTTCTTTCTGAGGGCCTAGCAGAACAGCCTCAGCAACTGTCCTCATCTGTTTTCTTGCATACAATTTACTTTTGGATGACGGTACCTTCCATTCTCATTTTTATTTGTTAAACCTGAGGCAAACTCACTATCTTTACATAGTAAGGGTGTCAAGGTCAATAACAATGAAGTGGACTGTGGTCTCCAGTGGGAGCGAGGCCGCCTGTATCGGGGTCTGGGAACCCGTGCTGAAACCGAAGGCGATCTGGCTGGGGAAGCAGGCATGGCTAGCCTCCGAAACGCATTCCGATTGGCTGTTCCATCCCTTGGACTGAAAGGTGGTTTCTGGCTTGTGACCGCTCTCTCATCGGCATCCCCTCTCATCCATCCACCAAAGCCGCTGCAAAGGACTGACTACCCAATCCTGGGCGGGATCACCTTCTGAGCTTCCTCCGGTCCCAGACCTCCACACTGGACACCCTCTGAGTGGAACTGGTTTTTAATTTGTTCCTAATAAACCGTGCTACACCAGTGGTTGCCTGTCGCCTCTCTCTTCCCTCTTCTGCAAACATTGTTGCACTACAAAAATTACTTAGATATATATATATATATATATATATATATATATATATATATATATATAATATAATATCTATCTGCACTTAGAGCTCTTATTCTTCCTGCAAATTCCCACACATACTTGCTGATCCTGCCAGTGAAGTGCACCTCATGCAGCTTCCTGTGTTGGGGTGGCAACAATACTGCACTGCTCCTGAATTCAGAGTTACCACCCTCGTGCTTGCACTACAGTGGCAGGATATGTTGCAGTGGGCTTGGCTATCGCCATTGCCGCTACAGATTAAAAAGCCTGTAGATTGACAGTCAACACCCAGCCACGCCTAGTCCTGCCCACTGCTTTCTGGATTGACAGCACTGCCTCTGTTGTGGAAAACCTCCCACTTTAAAAAAGAACATTGCATGCAGATAATGCCCACGTAATACAGAGCTTCCATGACGACTAAAAATAACTGAATGCCAATAAATGAAAAGGGGCGGGGCGGGCCAGGGACACTCAGGCTAAGGAGGAAAGGATTAGATGGTGCTGGACGTCATCCAGCCAGGAAAAGGAGGAGATGGGCTCTGCAGTTTCTAATGCACGTTGTGAGAAGCTCAGTGTGTGCAGTGAAATCAGAGGAAGCCATTTCAGTCCAAGAGAGGAGTCGGTATAACTGTGCAAGACTGAAGGGAAGGACAGGGGTTAGATTTAAAAGCGATTTTACTGTTCTTTAGTAATATATGAATGTCCATAGTCCGAGTTCCTTCATCTTAAAAAGAGACAAACTCTTATTAACTTGCACTCACCTGGCAGCGATAAATGCCCCTAAAATCATAGCGAATACTGTCATCTGAATACTGCGAGAAAACTTCTTCCTACACAAAGGACATAAAAAAACAAAAAACAATAAATGTGGAATATTAGATAAGGAAAGTATGTGCAGCCAAAAGCAGAAAACATTGACTGTTCCCAGTCTTTAAAATGGAACTCCGGTTAATTTTTTTTATTCCAATTTCTATCTACCATCTCCACGCTACAGCACAGCACCCAGACTTCCTCCTCAGTCCAGTAACACCACTGTGCCATTCTGCCCATGGTATGCCAGACATTCAGTGCGCATGCATGGGTGACATCACCAGTTGCAAAAAGGTCTTCATTTTAGGCTATATGTATTCTGCTACATTTTTTTATTTTTTTTTTTAAACCAAAAATAACCAATAAGCGTATATTGATTGTTTTGCGCAAAAGTTACAGCGTCTAAAAACTATGGGATACATTTATGGAATTTATTTTAACTAGTAATGGCGGTGATCAGCCAAATGCACACCTCAGACCTGGATCACGTACAGGTACGCGATTCTGCACAGGGGAGCCGCCTTATAATGTACAGTATATGGTCAGCAAGTGGTAAGCATGCATGTAGGAGAGAGGGTGCGAAAAAAAAAAAAAAAAAAAAAAAAACAAACACACAAAAATATGATATACTTTCCCCATTTACTAAAACTAGCAACACGAGGATTAAAAATATCCAATGTTCATTGGGAGAGTGAAGTTCCATTTTATAGTAAACCTGTAAAAAAAAAAAAAAAAAAAAAAAAAAAAAAACTTACTTGAGTAGAAAGCCCTCAGCCATCATTGTAAACAAAATTGAGAAACGGCGGAGAACTGTGAACATGGGGAGGCTGCAAAATCAAAAAACACAGGATTATTATTTGCAAATTAAAGCCCATTATTAAAAGTTTATCAAAATATTTGTTTTATGCTGTTTTGAATAGAGTTGGGAAAGATTCAATTTCTTGCTGTGTACCATTGTGGAAATTTCCCTTTACATCCTGTCCAAAAGACTCAATGAATCTCCTAGAAATAGGAAGTCATAACATGTTATTAAAAAGGTGAACTTAGGCCCCATGCACACGAGACGCTGTTATTTGCTGTTGAACGCGCGTTCAGAGGCAGTTGGACGCTTTTTTCAACTGCCCCTGAACCCATTCAATGTTATCCTATGTGTCCATGCACACACTCTCGTTTTTTGGCGTTTACAAGCAGTTGCGTTTAACCTCGTTTTTCCAGAAGCAAAAAAATGGGTTCAGACGCAAAAGTTTTCCACGTTTCAGACGCTAAGCCTGCTAAACGCGGTACCGGCGTTTTGCCGCGTTTATAAGCGTTTTTAAAGGTGACCTATTTTTTAACATTAGAAATCTCAAAAATGATGGCAAATGATGAAAAACTATTAAATATAAAAGAAAACTAATTGCTTGCATTGCATTGCGGACAATCCACAACTTGTGGCAGGTAACGTGGCAAGCGGACAATCCACAACTTGTGGCAGGTGACACGGCAGGTGACACGGCAGGTGGACAATCCACAACTTGTGGCAGGTGACGTGGCTAGGTGACGTGGCAAGTGGACAATCCACAACTTGTGGCAGGTGACGTGGCCAGGTAACGTGGCCAGGTGACGCGGCAGGTAACGTGGCCAGGTGACGCGGCCAGGTAACATGGCCAGGTGACGTGGCAAGTGGACAATCCACAACTTGTGGCAGGTGACGTGGCTAGGTGACGTGGCAAGTGGACAATCCACAACTTGTGGCAGGTGACGCGGCAGGTAACATGGCCAGGTGACGTGGCAAGTGGACAATCCACAACTTGTGGCAGGTGACGTGGGCAGGTGACGTGGGCAGGTGACGTGGGCAGGTGACGTGGGCAGGTGACAATCCACAACTTGTGGTAGGTGATGTGGCAAGTGATACGCTAAATACAAGTACACTGCTGCTCTCTCAGCTGCTGCTACTCACTCTGGTCTCACAAACTGGCTGAAATGGTTAAAATGTACTGTTTTTTTGAGCTTAGGGAGGGTCTTATGATGAAACGCTTAAACGCAAACGCGGTAAAACGCGTCTAAACGCGGCCGCAAAACGCGCGTTTTTAAACGCCGGTTTCAGCGTTTAAAAACGTGTGTTCAGCAGAGTTTGCACCTGCGTCTCGTGTGCATGGGGCTTTATCCTTTAAAGCGGAGTTCCACCCGCGATTTTATTTTATTTTTTAAAGTCAGCAGCTACTAACAGTGTAGCTGCCGACTTTAAATAAGGACACTTACCTGTCCTACTCGCCTGCGATGATGGGCCCCCAACGGCGATCACTCGGACCTGGCGCCTCCATCCTGGACAAAGGGAAACAGGCAGTGAAGCCTTACGGCTTACGACTCGCACGGCGCTTTGTGAATGGGCGGCTGCCTCCTGGGATACACAGTTCCGAGAAGGCAGCGTGCCCCATTCACCAGAAGACACCGCGATAGAGGACAAGGAAGGAGACCACCGCGGTGGATGAAGAGGCAGAAGAACTACTTCTGCATAGCAACCGCCCTTTCTGGCGAGTATAATTTTATTTTTTCTATTTTGTTTTTATGATTTTTAGGAGAAAAAAAAAAAAAAAAAAAAACCAGGGTGGAACTCCACTTTAAGTATGTGCAGGAGTCTGGCCACTAGGTAGAGCTGTGCTTTTGAGGGCCTAGTGTTCAACCTCCTCCAGGAAAAGAAGAGGTCAGAGACCATTTCTCTTAAACCCCATACACACTATTAGATTTTCTGCAGAATTTTGTCGTTGGATTTACCAAAACCATGTAGTGCCAGGGCCTGCCTGATTGCATACAAATTGAAACTCTTAAGGTGTGACCTCATTTTATGGTTTTGGTAAATCTGAAGACAAATATCTGCAGAAAATGGAATAGTGTGTATGGGGCCTTAGTGAACGCTAGGAGAAAGATTTTTCCTTTTTTTTTTTTATCGGGTAATGCTGAATAAGTCTCGGTTCACATTGGTGTGATGTGGGAGACCCTGCGAAAACACTGCATCGTGCCTGACTCACAAGCAGTTTACACTGCCATATGGGAACCGCTGGGAGTGTCAATACAAAAATTAATGACACCCCCAGATCGGTTTGCATATCGCAGTGCGAAATCTCCCTTCGGACAAGAATCAGATTGCATAGGTGTGAACACCCATACGATCCGATTCTGGTGCGGAAAAAAAAAAAAAAAGTCCTGCACGACTTTGGTCCGAATGCAATGCAAATTCAGCCAATCTGTATGGCTGAATTTGCATTGCACCAATGTGAACCCAGCCTAATAATGCTTTATATGTACCACCGCAGTCAGCGCTCTTTAAAGGTTTGTTCTGCAGCTAAAAACCGTCACCCTCCTGTCACCTGAAAGAGGTACCAGCTTAATCAGTTACACAGACTGTCAATGTTGCAAGCAGAAATATTTGGAGGAAGTTCTCAGATGCTGGAAGTTCAAGGAACCATGAAAACATCTGGAAGTAAAAGAACCCGAGGAGCCCTCAAATAACCACTGACACAAATCACATGCATTTTACAAGGGATAAATCACAACAGTATGGCCAGAATACAACTTCATTAACGTGGAAGTCCACGCTAAAACTAAAATAACTGCATGCATCTATATAGCCACCAACATTCTAACACTAACATATCTAGATATCTCTATCTAAATTTCTCTTAAGCACAAGCTTCGGGCTGCAGTAGCAAATATAAGCTTGTGCTCTTTTTTTTTTTTTTTTTTAACAAAAAAGGGGAAGAGGAGATCCAGGTAGCTGTATTGATCACTTTTTCAATGCAGGTGGTGTGATCAAACGTCATAGTGTGATCAATATTTCCAACACCACAGCTCACATTTATCGCTAAACTGATAAGCAGCAAAGGCTTTAAAAAGTATACCCATGAAGATTTTTGGGTACCGTAGCTTATCGCAAGATCACTGGCGCATTAAAATTTAAGACTGGGCATGTTTGGTATCCATTTATTTGACACAACCCCCTTTTTTTTTATATTTTACCAAAAAATTAAGTATGCTATTGCAAGTGCCATGATGAAGACCTGAACGACGGAAATGCAATGGCCTTTTTCCATGAATTGAGAATGCGGATCGGGAGTCGGTCGGCTGCTGGTTTTCCAGCGTGCATTCCAACAGACCAACCTACACAAGGGTCGAAATTTTCTCTTTTTTAAAATCGGCCGTTGTCGCCCGACATTGGGCCTGTGTGTTCAGGGCTTCAGAGCCACTCTGGTTAAGCAGGCGCCAGTCTGGGCTCTGGAGGGGAGAGGTGATCGACTTACTTTAGCTTCTTTGTGCTGAACAATCCTGTGATTTGATTGCCGAAATACAGGAGAGGTAGTGGAAAAGTCTGAAATAAAAAAAAAAAATCTCATTAACTGGGTAAAAAAAAAAAAAAAAAGTAGTAATGGTTAAGTAAGGGGCCAGAAAACGTTAAATAATCCCATTATATTCATCTTCAATATGAATATATACATCCATAGGTGTACTCCAGCAGAATGCACCCCGACGTGACTACTAACGGGACTGCAACCAGTCAACACAGTACAACATTTTTTTTTTTTTTAAACGTTAATAGTTCTGCAATTGAAGAATCTTTGAACTCCCCCACCCTGTGGCACTCTATGGTGTCCACATATGAAAATACTTTTTAAAACCTAAAAAAAAAAAAAAAAAAAAAAAAAAACACCTCAGGAAAATTTGTGCCACTGCCCCGCCTCCTGAATGGCCATGAGACTAGCTAGTGATCCTGAGCTTCATTATTCCAACAAGCTCACCTGAGAAGACCTCTCTATACCAGCGTTTCTCAACTGCAGTCCTCAAGGCGCCCCAACAGGTCAGGTTTTCAATAGGCGATTTGATCAGTTTCACCGCCTTAGTAATTACCATAGCCGTTTCATCTGCAGGAAATCCTGAAAACATGACTTGTTGGGACGCCTTGAGGACTGGAGTTGAGAAACACATCATCCAATATACACAGCTGCAACCTAAACTGCAAGCCTGATTTCAGCTCTCTGCTAATAAGAAGCTTACTAATAAAAAAAAAAGTTTCTGGTAATGACACCATCTGAACTGAAAACAGGAATTCCTAACCTTTGAAGGGACTGAGGTGAGGCAACGCCTGTGTAATATAGGATTTTATATACACACGCCTTATAAATCACTTTTCAGGAACCTGCTGCAGTCTATTTCTTTTGATCAATAATGCCGGAAGGGGGTGGGGGGGGGGCGACGACGACTCACCAGCTCTATGTTCTAGGACAATAAAACATCAAACCACACACACTAAATTAAAATATAAATCATCCACCACCACTCCCATTATAAAAATCGTCAGAATTTGGAGAAAAAAAAAAAAAAAATCTAAAAATTTGTTTAAACACTTCCAACCACCCACTTCAGATACACTGTGGCAGGGCAGCTGCTCTGTGGCAAGTACATGATCTGAAAAATGTTCAGGTCTGGGGCACGCACGCGCTGCTGGTGACCCGCTCCAGCCGTGATCTCACACAGCGGGAACCGCAGACTCTATGCCGTCACCCACTGCTTGTATAGTACACAGGCAGAATGGCAGTCAGTACAGATGGTATCGATCCTGCAAAGCAGGAACATGGATCATTGCCTTCCCATAGTAAAAGCAAAGGCTAGGCACACAGTTAACCCTTTGATCGCCTGTGATGCTAATCCTGTTCCCAGACAGTGTCATTAGTACAGTGACAGTGCATATTTTGTAGCACCGATCACTGCATTAGAGTCATTGGTCCTCAAAAAAAAAAATATCCCAGAGTTTGTAGACGTGATAACTTTTGCACAAACCAAATCAAACACTCATTGGGCTTGTTTTTACCAAAAATATGTAGCAAACTACATATTGGCCAAAATAATGAAGACATTTTTTTTTCCTCCCCCGGTATGTTTTATAGCAGAAAAGGAAATTTTTTTTTTTATATTGTCGGTCTTTTTGTTTACAGTGCAAAAAATAACTGAAGGCGATCAAATACCACCAAAAGAAAGTATTTGATCACCTCTGCGGTTTTAATTTCTTGCCCTATATATATATATATATATAAAAAAAAAAAATCCCAATAAGCGTATATTGATTGGTTTGAGCAAAAATGTATAGCGCCTACAAACTATAGGATATATTTATGGAATTTTTAATAATCTTTTTACTAGTAATGGCAGTGATTTTTAGCAGAACTGCGACGTTGGGGCAGACAAATCTGACACCAAGTGACACTTTTTGGGGGCCAGCGACTGGTGCTAAGATAAAAAAAAAAAGTCACTGTACAAAGGACACTGGCAGGGAAGGGGTCAACTTCACAGGCGATCAAAGGGTTAAACATGTCCCTAGGGGGTGCCGCTTTGACTAGGGGGAAAACAACAGAGATCCATGTTCCTGCTTAGCAGAAACATAAGATCTCCATTTTCCCCTCCGACAGTACAGCTGCTTCTGCTCCGAACTATTGATGGGTCCCGGTGGACCTGCCAATTGGATATTATTATTATTACAAAATAATAATAATGATGCTTATGTTTAGACAGAATTTGTAATCATTTTCAAATTTGATTAATACATTTTCAACTAAAGAATAGGTTTATTAATAATCTACAAGTAGTATTCTCCGCCTTCAGAGTCAATTTTTCTGTGATAGATCATGGAATCGCAGTGAATTTTATTGTGTTCTTGACACTCTGGGGATTATTTACAAAAAGACAAACACACTTTGCACTACAAGTGCACTTGAAATTGTACTGAAAGTGCAGTCGCTGTAAATCTGAGGGGTAGATCTGAAATGAGGGGGAAGCTCTGCTGATTTTATCATCCAATCATGTGCATGTCCCCCTCGGATCTACAGCGACTGCACTTCCAAGTGCACTTGTAGTGCAAAGGGAATTTTCCTTTTCGTAACTAACCCCCTCTATGTCAGAGTGAGAACACACAGAACTCAGGGGGAGATTTACTAAAACTGGAGAGTGCAAAATCTGGTGCAGCTCTGCATAGAAACCAATCGGCTTCCAGGTTTTTTTGGCAAAGCTTAATTGAACAAGCTGAAGTTAGAAGCCGATTAGCAAACTGGTACAGCTGTGCATGGCAGCCAATCTCCAGTTTTAGTAAATTCCCCCGCATAGTTCTTTACTTTGTTGCTAATCAACTAGTAACAAGAGTAAATTAGCGGAGAGTTGCCCCCCCCCCCGTGACAGATTTGCGCGCACACACAGTATTGCCAGTCACAAGTTGTTTTTCTCTGGCTGGACGCGTCGATAAATCCGGGTGGTGTTCTGTACAACCTATACCAGAGGCCGAGTCCCAGAAGCCTCTTATTCGGGTGGCTCCGACCTCACATCCAACATGTAACTCGATCTCCTGTTCTAAATTTACAAGGCCACAAATAAATTCCATCTTATTTCAGCTTTGTACAGCCAGTCTGTAAATAATCCATCAGAACAAGCCTGGACACAGAGGACACAATACTACAGACTGTCCCTTCACAGTCCAATCAGGACCTGCAATCCTTGACCGATCGTTTCGGCACAGAACCAGAACGTAGTACCAGTGCCGATTTATGATTGGCGTATTGGGAACTTGGCTTTGTTCACATCTATTGCACAGCCAGAGACTGAAAACAAAAGATAGTTCCAATAGGTCTGACCTCTGAAATCATTTTACAGGTATGGTGACCAACTTATGGGATATGGCTTAAATCTGACCTCCACCCTTCCACAGCTGTACAGGTTCCTCTACTAGACTGAAATGGCTTACTCTGATTTCACAGCACACTGTGAGCTGCTCACCATGTGCATTAGAAGCCGCAGCAAGTCAGATAAGAGTACTCCTCAATATCCGATAGGATAGATAACCCTGCATTACACCATTCAAAACTGCAATAAAAAGTTGCAGCAAGTCCGATCAGGAGACTCCCATCCCAGGCCTGTGGCCAGCTTTAAAATCCTCAACAGAAAGTGACAAAACATCTGCTAATGTCATGGTAATGCGATCAGCGCCCAACAACAAGGCAGCCATTGTTGGCCTTTTTCAATATGGAGAGGGCTCTGCAAACAAAGTGTGTCAATAGTCAGATATGTAAAGTAAGGTTTTTGTCTGCAGAGCTTGCATAATGTCATCCCATCAACATGAAAAGGGCGGGATGATTAGCAAACATCACAATCAGGTCTTTGGAGAAGACAATAAAAGGGAGAATTCACACTTGTAAATGCCCCCTGCCTCCGATTTTATATGAGAACCCCAGTGGGAACTCCCGAGATTAGCTGTAGGACGGCAGCCCTATTAAGACCTGGTTCACATATATGCGATGCGAGGACTAGCACGGTTCCTACATCGCTTGTCACTCGCCGGTGGTTTACACCAACATCTGCGAACCACTGCAGGTGTCAATGCAAAGTTAACGACACCCCCAGATCAGATCGCAATGCAAACTGCCAAATGGTGCAGGAATTGGAGCGAACACCCATGAGATCCGATTCCAGTGCAGACCCCCCCAAAAAAGCTGAGTGGCATCACTAAGGTTGGTGTCACCTGGTATGGTAAAACATGATGTCACCAACCCCCGCTTCTCCCCCTCCCAAACTTTCGTAAAGTGTGCCAAAGACGCAGCATGCAGGACTTTTGGTGCGCTTTCAGAAAATGCAGGGGGGGGGGGAAAAAAGTGCATCCTAATAGCAATTTATAGGACTGCAGCTATATCTTTGCCTCCGCCGCTGTCACCAACACAGCAGAGTGGAGAGCAGGAGGTAGAATGAGAACACTTCTGTACGCACAGCGGGAGAGACAGCAGTGACAAAAAAAAAAAAAATCACTAACTTGCGAACATAAAAAAAAAAAAAAAATTAACTGCAGCAGCTCCCGCTTTTCAGCACTGTGGTGTCTCCCGCTGTGCATACAGAAGGGTTCTCATTCTACCTCCTGCTCTCCACTCTGTGTTGGTGACAACAGCGGCCAACACCACAGAGAGAGGGAGAAGAAAAAAAAAAAAAAAAAAGAAGAAGAAGAGGGGGGGGGGGGAGAAAAAGAGGGGGGGAGAAAAAGAGAGAAGGGGTTAGAACCTCTGTCACTGTTTTTGTCCCGGGCTCCATTGTCTGACACAGAGAAGGGAATTTTTTTTTTTTAAATCACACAATTTTTATTATACTCCTATGGCAATAAAAAAAAAAAAAAAAACTAAATTTTTGATATTCCCATAGATTTTCTGTGTCAGAGACAATGGTCCCCGGAACACAGTGACAGAGGTTCTAACCACACACACACACACACACACTTTTTTTTCTAGTATTAACTTCATCTAGAGAAATTTCCCCTCATTTCCTGTTGGGTCTCCAGGGACAGGAAGTGAAGAGCAACTCTTCCACATGACATCTCACGCAGACGCTCGTCGATGGATTGCAGAAATACATCACACATTTCACACAAGGCCCCTGTAAACATTCACCGAACACTTTATTATCAGACGCACCTTTCGAGGTATGTGCCTGTCGAAGTCTGGAAAATTCACCACCCTCAGAGCCTTTCCCACCCAGAGCACAACCACAGTCGCCAGCATCTGCAGAAGAGACAAAGAAGAGTCAGTGTGTTATAACGTCTCGTCATCATCACGGGGCCGCACGTAGCCGAGCAATTGCTTTACTGACCTGGCCAAGACCAACACATAGCGAAGAGGGAAACCTGCAAGACAGAACAGAGACTCATTATTCCTGCATATGGAGCAAGTCAGCACTGCGAAGGACATATCTACTATGAGGGCTCAGGTAACAACCTCACGGGTCAGGACAATCCCTCACATTGGCTCTCCAGTAAAACAAAGACCTGACCATTACTATGACTGAAACAGGAGTCAGGAATGTGCACAGTGCCTGTGACAGATGGGGCCTGAGGTGAGGAGAGGGCCCAGAGGTGGAGGGGGCCCAGAGGTGGAAGAGGGAGGAGGAGAGAGGCCCGAGGGGAGAAGGGAGGCCCGAGTTGAGGACTATTTGTCCTGCTTACCACCATCACTGAAAGTGAAAGAAAATCCCAAATTTTAGGTTGTCCCCAGAAAAGTAATTAGGGGAGGGGGAATCGTCCAATGTGGACATCAATACGGGTGATCTGGGTGTCCAAGGTACTCCCTTAATTTGCAGGCATGTCCTCTTACTTCCTGTTTGGCTATGAGGCAGGAAGTGAAATCTCTGCAATGGGACATGGCGGGGGACACACACGTTTTGCCTATAGTTCTACTATGAGTAAATCCCCCACTCATGGCCCTGTGTGTGACCAATACTGTACAGAGCCAGTTATAAGCCACTGAGAACTCCCTCTAGTGGCCAATGTGTGTATATAAATATATAAAAATGTGAGTAACATTAAAAAATTTCAATATGAGCTCCATGAAGAAGCCGTTACATTTCCCTTTGAAGGTTATATGATGGCATTTTAAATAATTAAACACACACACCAGACTACAACACAAATCCTTCCCCCGGCCATGATTACTAGCAGACGTGCCCCCAGGCACTATACAAGCAATGGCCAGCTTGTAATAATATTCCCAGGCGGTTTGTAACACATCGGGAGGAAATTAAAAACACGTGGAACCCTGAAACGTGTCCCGATCGTTGTTCTACCGCTATCCTCCAATCACTGGGAGAAGAAGTCATCAAATCAATTTACCCATCAACTAGTGCGGAGACAAGCCAAAAACGTAACTGTAGCGACCTCACAGTGCAGGTTACAGAATAAACGTTAAAACCTGATTGGATGTTACAGGCAACCGCCACTCATCCTTTGGCTCATTTCTATATTCCCCGATAGCTGATTCTGTAGGGATCAGGCAAAGTACCGCTTGGTACACCATTCAGCAGAGATCTGCCTTACAGCTCTTTGACACAGGCAGCAGTGCCTACTGCCCTTTGGAAAGCGGTCCACAGTGAATTGCTTTTCAGAGGGCAGTCTAGCAATTGCTGCCAGGTGTTCAAGAGGCGATCCTGACAGTTCCCTTTTTTTTTTTTTTTTTTAATCCCAATGGAGATTCTAAAGTAAAATACTGCACTGGCTTGCAGCTACGGTGCGTTCCCATTAACCTTATTGGATGCGTTTGACAGACGTCACCTATTAAAAACTTCGCTAGCAGAGTTAGGCCTCATGCCCACGGACGTTTTTACAGCCGCGTTTTTGAGCCTTTTTTACAGCTTAAAAATGCCTGTCCATGTTAGTCTATAGCTTCATGCCCACCTAGACGTTTTTGAGCTGCAAATAGCAGACGTTTTTAAGCTGTAAAAAAAAACCCAGGACCAGTGCGTTCCTCAGCGTCAGAATTAGGCAGAAAAAAAAAAGCGAGCGTCAAAAAACGCGCGGTCGCGTTTTTAGCTCCGACGTTTTTTTAAAAAAAATATATATATTTACAAATAACATGGACAGGCGTTTTTAAGCTGCAAAAAACGCAGCTGGAAAAACGCCAGTGGGCATGAGGCCTTAGGCCTCATGCCCACGGACGTTTTTACAGCTTAAAAAAGCCTGTCCATGTTAGTGTAGTGTATAAAATTTTCTACTGTATTTAAAAAAAAAAAAAAAAAAAAAAGAAGAAAGCCCAGATTAAAGCTTGCAGGAGGGGGTTTTCATTCTACTCTGACTGCCCTATCAGAATGCAGGACCCCTGACCCTCTGTCTGGACAGTGCTGACCACATGTACCCCAGAGAAAAAAAAAAGAAGAAGAATGAAATCGAGCAATACACACCAAACTGAACAATGTGCAGTCTGTCCCGTGGCTCTGCATTATCAGAAAATATATTGGGGACAGTGAAAGGGGAGGATCAGAGAAGACAGAATCAAACAGCCTTTATATAGAATGCTATAGAGAATTAACCCCTTAGGTTCCAAAAGGAGTAAAACATGCTTGTTATAATGCATATACAGACTGATTTTACTGTTGTGGGTTTAGCAACACTTTAAAGGGGGCAATAAAACTGTCGCTTACCCACCCCATAGCCACCTGTAAAAGTCAGCCCTTTGATTTGGACATTCTGCAAGAACCAGGGCTGGGGCCCAATAAAACTGAAAGGGACAGTTTTGGACATACAATTTAACCACTTGAGACCCGCGCTATAGACAAAAGACGTCTGCAGCGCGGCTCTCAAGTGCTGAGTGGACGTCCTGCTGTTTCTCTCCCCCTGCGCGCCGCCGAGGGCACGCGGCGGGGGAACAGCTGTGCCCGCCGCGGTCACATGATGCCGATGCGCGTGCCTGGCGGCCGCGATGTCCGCCAGGCACCCGCGATCGGCTGTGACAGAGGCAGGACGTGGATCTCTGTGTGTAAACACAGAGATCCATGTCCTGTCAGGGAGAGAGGAGAGCGATGCTGTGTCCCTTGTACATAGGGACACAGATCGGTCACCTCCCCCAGTCAGTCCCCTTCCCCCCCACAGTAAGAATCACAAATAGGGAACATAGTTAACCCCTTCCTCGCCCCCTAGTGTTAACCCCTTCACTGCCAGTCACATTTATACAGTAATCTGTGCATATTTATAGCACTGTTCGCTGTATAAATGTGAATGGTCCCAAAATAGTGTCAAAAGTGTCCGATGTGTCCGCCGCAATATTGCAGGCCTGACAAAAATCGCAGATCACCGCCATTACTAGTAAAAAAAAAAAAATATATAATAAAAATGTCATAATTCTATCCCCTATTTTGTAGGCGCTAGAACTTTTTCGCAAACCAACCACTATACGCTTATTGCAATTTTTTTTACCAAAAAAATATAGAAGAATACGTATCGGACTAAACTGAGAAAAAAAATAGTTTTAAAAAAAAAAAAAAATGGGATATTATTATAACAAAAAGTAAAAAAATATTGTGTTTTTTTCAACATTTTCTGTCTTTTTTTTTTGTTTATAGCGCAAAAAATAAAAACCGCAGAGGTGATCAAATACCACCAAAAGAAAGCTCTATTTGTGGGGAAAAAATGATAAAAATATCATTTGGGTACAGCGTTGTATGACCGCGCAATTGTCATTCAAAGTGCGTCAGCACTGAAAGCTAAAAATTGGTCCGGGCACGAAGGGGGTTTAGTGCCCAGTTGTCAAGTGGTTAAAGATATATACCGTTACTATACTCGAGTATAAGCCGAGGCACCTAATTTTACCACAAAAAAAAACTGGGAAAACGTATTGACTCGAGTATAAGCCTAGGGTGTCCATCTGCATGCCTCACCTGACGTTTAACATGGGAGTCTATGGAAGGGGTGCCCGGCTTTGAAAAATTGGTGCTCCCCGGCCAACAAACTTTGCACACTTGTAGAGGAAGAGTGGGGCTACACGTTTGCCAAGTTTGGGGTCTGACTCGAGTATAAGCCGAGGGGGGCATTTTCAGATAGATAATGTATATCCCCAAAAAAAAAAAAAATTGGGTCCTAAAACGCAGTGTGATTTGCATGGGCGTTTAGACTACAGGAATTATTCATGACACCCGTGCGAATGCCCATTCTCCCAGGGAATCTATATCTATCTATATGGACCCCCTTAGTGTTGTCTTTTTACTGTTGCATAAACGTCTGGAGACCTTCAGATGTTTTTTTGTAGCTGCGATTTGGTTGTGGCTGTTACGGTCCCTTTATCAGAAGTCTATAATGATAATCACAGTACTTTTGCTGGAGAATTTCTTGCTCAGTAAGCCCTTAAATAAAAGCATTACTGTGATTGTCAGCGCCATCTAGCATCCATAATGCGGTACTTGCCTGATTGAGATGTGTCAAAACAGTACTGCATTGTGGCCACTAGATGAAGCTGACAATCACAGTAATGCTCAGACATTTTTCATAAATAGACCCTGAAGTATTATTGTAACACTTTAAATATTACCATAACGAAATGCTGAGCTCCAGAAAGATACAATGTTTCCATGTTTGTAAAATGCAACTTTGAATGTAAAATACTGAGCAGGGGGAAACAGACAGCGATCCTTCCACATCACAGATCAACTGGTGGCAGAAGCAGGAAAGCAATCATAGACTTCCCTGCTGAGTACAATCCTAGAGATCACAGATTCTGCAGGAACATAAAACTCCCAGCAAATGTATTTGTCAGGAGGCCCATAGAGGAGGGTTTGCCATGCTGGGATTTCCCCCCCCCCCCTATCAGTACTGTACTGGGACCAGTAGGACACAACAGCTGTACACTTAGCAGAATCCCAGCGATCCTATAGAGAGCAAACCTACACACCTTGTATCATCCTCTGTAGCTCCAGAGAACAGGAACTCCTATAGAGTGCATGTCAGGGGATGACCTCCCATAGACTGCAATGCTGGGAGTTGTAGTCTACCACTGTATGTCAGTAGCCCTCAAAGTATAAGATTCCCACCCCCTCCAAAGACTGCAATACTGGGAGTTTTAGTCCTCTGTAATACACGTGATCTTCTCCAATAGAAGACAATGCTGGGAGTTAAAGTCCCCCTGTAGCACTCATAGTATATGATCTCCCCTACAGATAAAAATGCTGGGGGTTGTAGTCCCTTGCAGCATGTCAAATAAATGATCTTCCATAGATTGTAACGATAGGGCTTGTAGTCCCCTAAAGCACATAGTATAAGATCTCCTCCCATGGGATGCAATGCTGGGAGTCGCAGTCCTAGAAATGAACTCCCATGGGATGCAATGCTGGGAGTCGCAGTCCTATAAATGAACTCCTATGGGATGCAATGCTGGGAGTAGTAGTCCTATAAATGAACTCCCATGGGATGCAATGCTGGGAGTCGCAGTCCTAGAAATGAACTCCCATGGGATGCAATGCTGGGAGTCGCAGTCCTAGAAATGAACTCCCATGGGATGCACTGCTGGGAGTCGCAGTCCTAGAAATGAACTCCCATGGGATGCAATGCTGGGAGTCGCAGTCCTATAAATGAACTCCCATGGGATGCAATGCTGGGAGTCGCAGTCCTATAAATGAACTCCCATGGGATGCAATGCTGGGAGTCGCAGTCCTATAAATGAACTCCTATGGGATGCAATGCTGGGAGTCGCAGTCCTAGAAATGAACTCCCATGGGATGCAATGCTGGGAGTCGCAGTCCTAGAAATGAACTCCTATGGGATGCAATGCTGGGAGTCGCAGTCCTATAAATGAACTCCTATGGGATGAAATGCTGGGAGTAGCAGTCCTATAAATGAACTCCTATGGGATGCAATGTTGGGAGTAGCAGTCCTAAAAAAGGAACTCCTATGGGATGCAATGCTGGGAGTAGCAGTCCTATAAATGAACTCCTATGGGATGCAATGCTGGGAGTAGCAGTCCTATAAATGAACTCCTATGGGATGCAATGCTGGGAGTAGCAGTCCTATAAATGAACTCCTATGGGATGCAATGCTGGGAGTCGCAGTCCTATAAATGAACTCCCATGGGATGCAATGCTGGGAGTCGCAGTCCTATAAATGAACTCCTATGGGATGCAATGCTGGGAGTAGCAGTCCTATAAATGAACTCCTATGGGATGCAACGCTGGGAGTCGCAGTCCTATAAATGAACTCCCATGGGATGCAATGCTGGGAGTCGCAGTCCTATAAATGAACTCCTATGGGATGCAATGCTGGGATGAACTCCCATGGGTTGCAATGCTGGGGGTCGCAGTCCTATAAATGAACTCCTATGGGATGCAATGCTGGGAGTAGCAGTCCTATAAATGAACTCCTATGGGATGCAATGCTGGGAGTAGCAGTCCTATAAATGAACTCCTATGGGATGCAATGCTGGGAGTAGCAGTCCTATAAATGAACTCCTATGGGATGCAATGCTGGGAGTAGCAGTCCTATAAATGAACTCCTATGGGATGCAATGCTGGGAGTAGCAGTCCTATAAATGAACTCCTATGGGATGAAATGCTGGGAGTAGCAGTCCTATAAATGACTCCTATGGGATGCAATGCTGGGAGTCGCAGTCCTATAAATGAACTCCCATGGGATGAAATGCTGGGGAGTAGTAGTCCTATAAATGAACTCCTATGGGATGCAATGCTGGGAGTCGCAGTCCTATAAATGAACTCCTATGGGATGCAATGCTGGGAGTCGCAGTCCTATAAATGAACTCCCATGGGATGCAATGCTGGGAGTCGCAGTCCTATAAATGAACTCCCATGGGATGCAATGCTGGGAGTCGCAGTCCTATAAATGAACTCCCATGGGATGCAATGCTGGGAGTCGCAGTCCTATAAATGAACTCCTATGGGATGCAATGCTGGGATGAACTCCCATGGGATGCAATGCTGGGAGTCGCAGTCCTATAAATGAACTCCTATGGGATGCAATGCTGGGAGTTGCAGTCCTATAAATGAACTCCCATGGGATGCAATGCTGGGGGTCGCAGTCCTATAAATGAACTCCTATAGGATGCAATGCTGGGATGAACTCCCATGGGTTGCAATGCTGGGACTGGCTTCCCTCCATCCTGTAGGAGTGAATGAACTCTCCCCAGTGCTGGCTCCGGTCCCTGCTCCCCTCCCCCCTGCACTCTGCCCCCATCCTCCATACCTGTGGCTGCTCAGCACACTCTTGTTCACCACCACGATCAAGAAGGAGCTGACGCCGTAGAAGCCGGCCGCCAGCAGCTTGAGAAAGACGCTCATCGTTTCGGCCTCCATCCGCAGAGCCTCATCCCTGTGTGCGGGGAACCCCGGGGGGGCTGCTCCTTTAACCCGAGCATGCTGACGTCTGCTCACTTCCGCCATGGCTCAGTACGGGCTGAGGGGCGGGGACAAGGAGGAGGCGAGCCAATGGCTGGGGAGGAGGTGAGGGAGGGCCTGTTAAGTCTAGGGGCGGGGTTATGCCCCGGTGCCAACAGACGTGGGCGTGACACAGTTAAGGGGGTGGGATTTGTCATGAATGGGCGTCTTAGTGGGGAAAGCCACGCCCCTCCTGGGCTCAGACTGTGCATGGTGGGATTACCTGGCTGTGGGGGGGTATGAGGAGGGGGAGGGGTGCTGATGTGGAACTACAAATCTCAGCATGTCCTTTGCTGGGGAGTTTAGTAATATATATCTGGGTGGGGGGATGTTATTTATAGAAGAATTCCAGGTGTGACCATTCTATGCAGGTATACTGGTCCAGCTTGCAATGTAACTCTATACAGTGCCTTGAAAAAGTATTCATACCCCTTGAATCTTTCCACATTTTATCACGTTAAAACCCGAAAACATAAATGTATTTTATTGGGATTTTATGTGATAGACCAACACAAAGTGACACATAATTGTGAAGTGGAAGGAAAATAATAAATGGGTTTCAAATTTTTTAGAAATAAACATGTGAAAAGTGTGGGGGGGACATTTGTATTCAGCCCCCCGGAGTCAATACTTTGTAGAACCGCCTTTCTCTGCAATTACAGCTGCAATCTGGGAACACCCAAGAGGATAGTATGTGACCGGTCAAATAATATTAATGCATTAAAGTGTCTGTTCACCAATGCCAGAAGTCTGCCAAGCAAAATAGGTGAGTTGGAAGCTCTGGTGCATGAGGAGAGCTATGATGTAATCGGTATTGCTGAAACTTGGCTTCATTCCTCACACGACTGGGCTATTAATATTCCTGGCTATGCACTCTTTCGGAAAGACAGGGTAAAAAGGAAGGGTGGAGGGGTCTGTCTCTATGTGAGAAGTGATCTCAAAGCGAGTGTGAAAGAGGACCTGGTGGATGGAGAGTGTGATGAGTCTGAAGCATTATGGGTAGGACTGCATACAGATGTGCGTAGTTCAAAGCTAATCATTGGAGTTTGTTATAGACCACCCAATGTTAATGAGGAGTTAGAGACTCAGCTCCTTGCACAGATGGAAAGGGCTGCAAGGGCTGGGACGGTGATAATAATGGGGGATTTTAACTACCCAGAAATTGACTGGAGTAATGGCACTGCTGGGACAGTTAAAGCGCAAAAATTTATAAGCCTATTGCAGGACAATTTTATGGTCCAGTTTATTGAGGCCCCAACTAGGAATGATGCTCTGTTGGACCTGGTAATCTCAAACCATGCAGAGCGTATTACTAATGTTCAGATAAAGGAACACCTGGGTAGCAGTGACCATAACATGATTTCATTTGATGTTAGTTGTAAGCAAAAATCACATACAGGAAAGATAAAAACACTTAATTTCAAGAGAGCAAATTTTCCAAGGATGAGCGCTGCTCTCCAGGACTTAGACTGGGAAGGAATATTGGCATCAATGGGCACAGAACAGAAATGGGAATTCTTCAAAAAGACTGTTTGGGAACTCACTGCAAAGTATATTCCCATGGGCAATAAGTTTAAAAGGCTAAAAATAAAACCTATGTGGCTCACTGACAAAGTTAAAAAAGCTATAAACTATAAGAAAAGAGCTTTTAAAAAATATAAAAATGAGGGAACACTAGTGTCATTTAAATGTTACAAAGAATATAACAGGATATGTAAAAAGGAAATCAAGGATGCAAAAATTCAAAATGAACGACAGATTGCAAAAGATAGTAGGACAAACCCCAAAAAATTCTTCAAATATATTAATAGTAAAAAGGTCAAGTCTGAGCATGTAGGCCCTTTACAAAATAATCTAGAGTGGGTGACTGGGGACAAAGAGAAGGCTAATTTATTAAATACTTTCTTCAGTTCTGTGTATACAATGGAGCATGGGGGAGTTCATGTCCATAATGGGGGTGGTAGTGACACAGCCCCAAATCCACACTGGCTCAAAAGTGACATGGTCCAGAAATATTTAGATGGAATAAAGGTGGATAAAGCACCTGGACCAGATGGCATACACCCACGGATCCTAAAAGAATTGAGCTCTGTAATTTCAAAGCCATTGTATCTAATTTTTAGGGACTCATTAATGACAGGAATAGTACCACTGGATTGGCGCAGGGCCAATGTGGTGCCTATATTTAAAAAGGGAATTAAGTGTTTACCAAGTAACTATAGACCTGTTAGTTTAACTTCTATAGTTGGGAAAATACTGGAGAGATTAATAAAAGACCACATAGATGAGTTCTTGCTGGAAAAAAACTATTTAAGCAACAGACAGCATGGATTCATGAAAGACAGAAGTTGTCAAACAAACCTGATTTCTTTTTATGAAGAGGTAAGTAAGACCTTGGACAGAGGGGTGGCGGTGGACGTGGTATACTTGGACAGAGGGGTGGCAGTGGACGTGGTATACTTGGATTTTGCAAAAGCGTTCGATACAGTTCCCCACACACGGCTCATGTGTAAGGTAAAGTCTACAGGATTGGAAATATCAGTTTGTAAATGGATAGAAAACTGGCTAAAAGACAGAATTCAGAGAGTAGTGGTTAATGTTTCTTACTCTGAATGGTCTAAGGTTATCAGTGGTGTACCCCAAGGTTCAGTGCTGGGACCCTTACTTTTTAATATGTTTATAAATGATATTGGGTCTGAGATCAAAAGTAACATTTCTGTCTTTGCAGATGACACCAAGCTATGCAATGGAATAACGTCCTTACAGGATGTCGCCAATTTACAAGCCGACCTCAATGCTCTGTCTAATTGGGCGACTATGTGGCAGATGAGGTTTAATGTTGATAAATGTAAAGTTATGCACTTGGGGGCTAATAATATGAATGCATCATACATACTAGGGGGAGTACAACTGGGGGGATCCGTAGTGGAGAAGGATCTGGGGGTTTTGGTAGATCATAAGCTCAATAATAACATGCAATGCCAAGCTGCGGTTTCCAAAGCGAGCAAAGTCCTTTCTTGTATTAAGAGAGGTATGGTCTCCAGAGAGAGAGATATCATTTTGCCCCTGTTCAAATCATTAGTAAGACCTCATCTGGAATATGCAGTTCAGTTTTGGGCCCCAGTTCTCAAAAAGGATATTGGGGAACTGGAGAAAGTGCAGAGAAGGGCAACCAAACTGATAAGAGGCATGGAGGAGCTCAGCTATGAGGAGAGATTAGAGGAACTGAATTTATTCTCTCTTGAGAAGAGGAGATTAAGGGGGGATATGATCAACATGTACAAATATATAAGGGGTCCATATAGTGAACTTGGTGTTCAGTTATTCACTTTACGGTCAACACAAAGGACAAGGGGGCACTCTTTGCGTCTAGAGGAAAAGAGATTTCACCTCCAAATACGGAAAGGTTTTTTCACAGTAAGAGCTGTGAAAATGTGGAATAGACTCCCTGCAGAGGTGGTTCTGACCAGCACAGTAGATTGCTTTAAGAAGGGCCTGAATTCTTTCTTAAATGTACATAATATAACTGGGTACTGACATTTATAGGTAAAGTTGATCCAGGGAATATCCGATTGCCTCTCGGGGGATCAGGAAGGAATTTTTTCCCCTGCTGTAGCAAATTGGATCATGCTCTTCTGGTTTTTTTTGCCTTCCTCTGGATCAACTGTGGGTATAGAATTGGGTATATGGGATTGTACGATATATGTTTATTTTTATTTTTTTATTTTTATTTTTTACGGTTGAACTGGATGGACTTGTGTCTTTTTTCAACCTGACTAACTATGTAACTATGTAAGTCTTTTTGGGGATGTCTCTACCAGCTTTACACATCTAGAGAGAGACATTGTTGCCCATTCATCTTTGCAAATGAGCTCAAGTTCTGTCAGATTGGATGGAGAGCGTCTGTGAACAGCAATTTTCAAGTCTTGCCACAGATTCTCAATGTGATTTAGGTCTGGACTTTGTCTGGGCCTTTCTAACACATGAATATGCTTTGATCTAAACCATTCCATTGTAGCTCTGGCTGTATGTTTCGGGTCGTTGTCCTGCTGGAAGGTGAACCTCCACCCCAGTCTCGAGTGTCTTTTGCAGACTCTAACAGGTTTTCTTCTAAGATTGCCCTGTATTCGGCTCCATCCATCTTCCCATCAACTCTGACCAGCTTCCCTGTCCCTGCTGAAGAAAAGCATCCCCACCACATGATGCTGCCACCACCATGTTTCACGGTGGGGATGGCGAGTTCAGGGTGATGTGCAGTGTTAGTTTTCTGCCACACATAGCATTTTGCTTTTAGGCCAAAAAGTTCAATTTTGGTCTCATCTGACCAGAGCACCTTCTTCCACATGTTTGCTGTGTCCCCCACATGGCTTCTCGCAAACTGCAAATGGGACTTCTTATGGCTTTCTTTCCACAATGGCTTTCTTCTTGCCACTCTTCCATAAAGGGCAGATTTGTGGAGAGCACGACTAATAGGTGTCCTGTGCAGTGGCGTCACTAGGGTTGGTGTCACCCGGTGCGAAAAAAAAATGGTGTCACCCCCCAACAACTATAGTCCCCCCTCAGTACAGACCCCCCTCCAACAGTATAGATCCCCTCCCTCAGTACAAACCCGCTCCACTAAGTACAGACTCCCTGCCATCAATATAGACCCGCCTTCCTCAGTATGAACCTCCCCCTCAGTACAGACACCCCCACCTCAGTGCAGACCCCGTCGGGTACAGACACCCCCTCGTACAGACACCCCCCCTCGTACAGACAACCCCCTCGTACAGACACCCCCCTCAGTAACAGACACCCCCCTCAGTAACAGACACCCCCCTCAGTAACAGACACCCCCCTCAGTAACAGACACCCCCCCCCTCAGTTACAGACCCCCTCCTCAGTTACAGACCCCCTCCTCAGTTACAGACCCCCTCCTCAGTACCAGACACCCCCCTCAGTACCAGACACCCCCCTCAGTACCAGACACCCCCCTCAGTACCACACCCCCCTCAGTACAGACACCCCCTCAGTTACAGCCCCCCCTGGTGCAAACTCCCCCTTGTGCAGACCCCAGCAGTACAGACACCCCCTCCCCCATCAGTAAAGATGCCCCCCTTACCTTACAGACCTCAGAACAGAGCGGCAGATACACACAGCGGTGTGTCCCTCGAGCGCGGGCTCCTCCTCCTCCTCCTCTGTGTATGTAAACAGAGAGGAGGCAGAGGGGGCGGCGGCTTCCTTCCACTCTACTGAGGGACACAGCCGCAGCGTGAGCCTAAGGCACAGGGCAGCGGGCGGGCGATGTCAGTGTGGTGCCGATGCGCTACCCACGGGTGTCACCCCTCTGGTGGGTGTCACCCGGGTGCGGCCCGCCCCCCCCGCACCTGGCTAGCAACGCTAGTGGTCCTGTGGACAGATTCTCCCACCTGAGCTGTAGATCTCTGCAGCTCCTCCAGAGTTACCATGGGCCTCTTGGCTGCTTCTCTGATGAATGCTCTCCTTGCCCGGCCTGTCAGTTTAGGTGGACGGCCATGTCTTGGTAGGTTTTCAGTTGTTCCATACTCTTTCCATTTTCGGATGATGGATTGAACAGAGCTCTGTGAGATGTTCAAAGCTTGGGATATTATTTTATAACCTATCCCTGCTTTATACTTCTCCACAACTTTATCCCTGACCTGTCTGGTGTGTTCCTTGGCCTTCATGATGCTGTTTGTTCACTAAGATTCTCTAACAAAGCTCTGAGGGCTTCACAGAACAGCTGTATTTATACTGAGATTGAATTACACAAAGGTGGACTCTATTTACTAATTAGGTGACTTCTGAAGGCAATCGGTTCCACTAGATTTTAGTTAGGGGTATCAGAGTAAAGGGGGCTGAATACAAATGTACACCACACTTTTCACATATTTATTTGTAAAAAAATTGGAAAACCATTTATCATTTTCCTTCCACTTCACAACTATGTGCCACTTTGTGTTGGTCTATCACAGTGATGGTGAACCTTGGCACCCCAGATGTTTTGGAACTACATTTCCCATGATGCTCATGCACTCTGCAGTGTAGTTGAGCATCATGGGAAATGTAGTTCCAAAACATCTGGGGTGCCAAGGTTCCCCATCACTGCTCTATCGCATAAAATCCCCAAAAAATACATGTAGACTTGTGCACAATGGAAAAATTTGTTTAGTTTCGGTTCGTTTCTTTTCGGTCCTGTTGATTCGTAATTTTGCTAGACGGGATTTTTCGTGTTCGGACTAATTCGTATTTTCGCAAGCGTAATTTTTCGTTGAATTTTTAGTTGATTTATAATTCGTACTTTCGGTAGAGTACATTGTTTTTCGTTGATTCTGCACACAACTCCTACTTTCCTAACTTTTTTTGGGTTCGTTGATCCGTAATTTTCCGTGTCTCTCTCACGACGACGCTGCCTATCATGCCTAATGTGCTTCGAATGGATTTGTACTTTTCTAAATACATAGCGGTTATTTGTAACGATTCGAAATCTCGTATTTTACTTTCGTTTTTTCATGCGGCTATAGCCTCCGCCCCTGTACACCATTTTGAGAGGGTTCAGCACAGTGAGGGAGAAGCAGAGAGCAGAGTGAGTGTTATTGTGCTTCGAATGGATTAGAAATCTCGTATTTTACTTTCGTTTTTTACATGCGGCTATAGCCTCCGCCCCTGTACACCATTTTGAGAGGGAGTTCAGCACGGTGAGGGAGAAGCAGAGAGCAGAGTGAGTGTTATTGTGCTTCGAATGGATTTGTACATTCGTAACTTTTTTCATAACGAATTATGCCGAAGACATTCGGGCATTCGCTATTTGCGGTATAATTTATTTCGGATTTGGTTTTATTCGTAATTGCTTTGTTCGGAAATTCGAATGCTTCCGAATGTCCGAAAGTTGCTAAATTCGGACGAATTTCGATTCGTTACGAAACAAATTGCACAAGCCTACATTTAAGTTTTTGGTTGTAACATGTGACATTGACAATGACAAAATGTGAAAAATTTCAAGGGGCATAAATACTTTTCAAGGCACTGTATATATAGATTTTTTATTTTTTTTTTGATATTTGCAATTTTGTTCCCCAAGAAAGTGGAGTTACCTTTTAAGTATTATCTCTCTTCTTTTTCAAGGTGCTTTTTTAAGTATTTATATATTTGTTACAAAGTACTGAAGCTGTTGGATCAGGATGACAGAGAAGGACATCGCTATCGGCTACTTTCTCAGCACACATTTTTCGGTTGCCTGTAGACATGAGATGCGTATTGTTTGGACACCATTGTTGGCGCACACTGTAATAGATAGCCTGGGGCAATGTGTGTCACCGATAAGATCTGCTGGCAAAACGCCATAAATCAAACCTGGACACTGATGTGCAATCCTATGACAATGAGCCGTCTATGCCTGGAAGTGATCTCATTTCTGTTTGATGATTGGCTACTGAAGATGGTGAATTCCGTCTCTAAATTCTTCAGAGAAACTGACATTTTACAATCACCGTCCCAGTGTTCTCCTATGTCTACCGCTGCCCTGTACCCCTGTTCTCACATGTTACAATCTGATTGTACAATCTCCATAAAGTAGAACTTAGCCCTGGTTCACACTGGTGCGTTTTGACATGCGATTTGGCATGTCAAAACTGCGATATTTGCTGCAAATTGTCGGTAATAGCACCGTCCTAATCGGTGCGACGCCGCATCTGAGGCGCTGCACCGATTTCAAAAAGTAGTTTCTGTACTACTTTTTGCGATTTCGGCCCGCGATTTACATTTACACATCTGTGCAGAAACCTGCACAGATGTCTCTGTAATCACGGCTGAAATCGGGACTGCCAGCGAGAGTGAAATCGTGCGAGTTCAGCTGAACTCGCACGGCTTCACTCCCGCAGCCCAGTATGAACCTAGGCTAAAGGCAAAACTATATTTTCCATTGTGGATAGAGTAAAGCCGAATACACACTATGAGTTTATTTCCGTGCAATCCAGCAGGTTGCATGAAAAAAAAAACCTGACAGCTCCGGTCGGAGACGCTGTACTAACCAATGTGAGGTTAGTTCAGTGATCTCCCCTATTGAGCTGTTGTGTTCTGCCCCCCCCCCCCCCCACCAGAACACTGCGCGATCAGCGCTCTCAGCCAGAGGCACACCTGTATGCTGGAATATAATACATTTGTGTTTTTGGGTTTGTTATAGTTATAGTTATAGTTATAGTTATAGTTAGTCAGGTTGAAAAAAGACACAAGTCCATCCAGTTCAACCGTAAAAAATAAAAATAAAAAAATAAAAATAAACATATATCGTACAATCCCATATACCCAATTCTATACCCACAGTTGATCCAGAGGAAGGCAAAAAAAACCCAGAAGAGCATTATCCAATTTGCTACAGCAGGGGAAAAAATTCCTTCCTGATCCCCCGAGAGGCAATCGGATATTCCCTGGATCAACTTTACCTATAAATGTCAGTACCCAGTTATATTATGTACATTTAAGAAAGAATCCAGGCCCTTCTTAAAGCAATCTACTGAGCTGGCCAGAACCACCTCTGCAGGGAGTCTATTCCACATTTTCACAGCTCTTACTGTGAAGAAACCTTTCTGTATTTGGAGGTGAAATCTCTTTTCCTCTAGACGCAAAGAGTGCCCCCTTGTCCTTTGTGTTGACCGTAAAGTGAATAACTGAACACCAAGTTCACTATATGGACCCCTTATATATTTGTACATGTTGATCATATCCCCCCTTAATCTCCTCTTCTCAAGAGAGAATAAATTCAGTTCCTCTAATCTCTCCTCATAGCTGAGCTCCTCCATGCCTCTTATCAGTTTGGTTGCCCTTCTCTGCACTTTCTCCAGTTCCCCAATATCCTTTTTGGATACACTTTAACCACTTCCTGCCCGGCCTATAGCAGAATGACGGCCGGGAAGTGGTTCAGTTATCCTGACTGGGCGTCAAATGACGTCCAGCAAGATAACTGCCGCTGCGCGCCCGTGGGGGCGCGCATTGTGGCGATCGGTGGTGTGGTGTGTCAATCTGACACACTGCTACACCGATCTCAGTAAAGAGCCTCTGACGGAAGCTCTTTACCACGTGATCAGCCGTGTCCAATCGCAGCTGATCACGATGTAAACAGGAAGAGCCGTTGATCGGCTTTTTCTAACTCGCGTCTGACAGACGCGAGTAGAGGAGAGCCGATGGGTGGCTCTCCTGACAGGGGGGGTCTGCGCTGATGCCCACACTGGACCACCAGGGATGCCACCAGGACCACCAGGGAAGCCCCCAACATGTGGATGGCCAGGTACATCCCCCATGGCCACCAGGGATGCCATGCACATGCCCAATATATGCCAATCAGTGCCCACAAATGGGCACTGACTGGCACCATTCATACATAATGTCAGATCAGTGATGCCCAGCAATGCCACCCATCAGTGCCATCCATTAGTGTCCATCAGTGCCACCCATAAGTACCCATCAGTGCCGCCTATGAGTGCCCATCAGTTCTGCCTATGTCAGTGCCAATCAGTGCCGCCTATGAGTGCCCATCAGTGCTGCATACCAGTGCCCATCAGTGCCGCCTATCAGTGCCTATCATCAGTGCCGCCTTATCAGTACCCATCAGTGCCGCCTATGAGTGCCCATCAGTTCTGCCTATGTCAGTGCCAATCAGTGCCGCCTATGAGTGCCCATCAGTGCTGCATACCAGTGCCCATCAGTGCCGCCTATCAGTGCCTATCATCAGTGCCGCCTTATCAGTGCCCATCAGTGCAGCCATATTGGTGACCGTCATTGAAGGAGAAAACTTGCTTATTTACAACATTTTATAACAGAAACAAGAAAAACTTTATTTTTTTCAAAAATGTTGGTCTTTTTTTATTTGTTGCGCAAAAAATAAAAAGCCCAGTAGCGATCAAATACCACCAAAAGAAAGCTCTATTTGTGGGAACAAAATGATAACAAATTTGTTTGGGTACAGTGTAGCATGACCGCGCAATTGTCATTCAAAGTGTGACAGCGCCTGGTATTGAAGTGGTTAAGAATGTATAACTGTATATCAGACCAGCAGAGGGGTAATGGTGAAATGAATACAGATATTGGAAGCTTTATTTATGGTGAATGAAGACTGATTGGCCCCGAGCTGTAATCAGGTATATTCCACTGATGGAGAATCTGGGTCACTCCGCACTGTCCCATCCTCCCTGACACGTTGATGACTTAATCCTCCCTGACAGCAGATGTCCATGCCGTGTGTTCTCCTGATCACCACACAGGGGTACAATATTCCTGGATCATGGATCGTTCTATTTATCCTGTGTAATACTGCCGGGTATTAGCCTGCAGGGTGACAGATACAGTGCCTTGTAAAAGTATTCATACCCCTTGAAATGTTCCACATTTTCTCATGTTACAGCCAAAAAACGTAAATGTATTTTATTGGGATTTTATGTGACAGACCAACACAAAGTGGCACATAATTGTGAAGTTGGAGGAAAATTATAAATGGTTTTCAATTTTTTTTTTACAAATAAATAAGTGTGCCGTGCATTTGTATTCAGCCCCCTTTACTCTGATACCCCTAACTAAAAATCTAGTGGAACCAATTGCCTTTAGAGGTCTAATTAGTAAATAGAGTCCACCTGTGTGTAATTTAATATCAGTATAAATACAGCTGTTCTATGAAGCCCTCGGAGGTTTGTTTAGTTAACAAATAGCATCATGAAGGCCAAGGAACACGCCAGAGAGGTTAGGGATAAAGTTGTGGAGAAGCAGGGTTAGGTTATAAAAAAAAAAAATATCCCAGTCTTACAAACAAACGGCAACCACCCCAACCAATAACTAGCCTTTGCAGCAAGGAGCACATGGAAGGCGGACAGACTGGATACCTTCCACTTCCCATGTAAAAATACAACCTAAAACCTAATGCTGGCCACAGACGGTTCGAAGATCACTATCTCTGACCGCCAACCCCCTCCCTCATCTACTGTAGGTACCAAAGCCTCCTGTGAAACCTGAGGATGGCAAATCTCACATTGCAACCGTGTGCAGAGGCCCCAAGTATCTTTTTACATTGTGCTTTTTTACATGAATGTATGAGGGTTGAACCACCTGCCTACCGTAAGGTGACCAGATTTTTAAAATGAAATCCGGGGACGTTTTTTTTTTTTTTTACTAGTAATGGCGGCAATCAGTGACTCTCTGCCCATCGCTGCCACCGCCCACCTCACAGCCTGTTAAAGGGGTTGTAAAACCCTTGTTTTTTCACCTTAATGAATCCTATAACGTGGGCACCGGGGGGGCGGGGCCGAGTCATACATTCAGCGGCTATGGACGCCTAATGAATTACTTGGGAGCACACCCGCAAGGTAAACCCCCTGGGAGAGCGTTTCTCCTAGGGGGGTTATCTAATGCGGGGAGGAGCCGCGAGAGCCGCTGAGGGACCCCAGAAGTCGGTGTTCGGGGCCACTCTGCAAAACGATCTGCACAGTGTATGATATGTTTGTTATTTAAAAAAAAAAAAACGATCCTTTACAATCACTTTAAGTCTTACTCTCCGGGCCCTGGCTACTACTGGGTGGGGAGCAGAGGAAGATCACTCCGCCAGGGAAGGCAAGGAGTTAAGCAGGCAGGCGGCTGGCCAGGACTTGAGCCAAGGCAGAAGAACATGCGAGCGGAGCTGAATGGGCATGCACCCGAAACTGAAGAAATATTCCCTCCGCTCTGACCAGCACATGATCATCAGAAAGGGGCACAGATAATGGAAAAAATACACCCCCTAAGCTAGTAGGAGCGGCGGAGCAGGGGTGTGTAAGTGAGATTTTTTTTTATTCTGCACTGTCTTTGAAATTGTCCCAGCCCCTGTTCAAATCCAATCTGGGGACAAAACCGGGGACAGACTTGGTTCGGGGACAGTGTCCTCAATCCGGGGACTGTCCCCTGAAACCGGGGATGTCTGGTCACCCTAGCCTACCGGGCACGAAAACCCCCTTCCTGCCCAAGCCATTTTTCAGCTTTCAGCGCTGTCACAGTTTGAATGACAATTGCGCGGTCGTGCGACGTGGCTCCCAAACTAAATTTGCGTCCTTTTTTTCCCACAAATAGAGCTTTCTTTTGGTGGTATTTTATCACCACTGCGGTTTTTATTTTTTGCGCTATAAACAAAAGAAGAGCGTCAAGTTTGAAAAAAAACACAATATTTTTAACTTTTTGCTATAATAAATATCCATTTTTTTTAAAAAAAAATATTAAATTTTCCTCAGTTTAGGCCGATACGTATTCTTCTACATATTTTTGGTCTAAAAAAAAATCGCAATAAGCGAATATTGATTGGTTTGCGCAAAAGTTATAGCAGATACAAAATAGGGGATAGATTTATAGCATTTTTTTTTTTTTTACTAGTAATGGCGGCGATCTGCGATTTTTATCGTGACTGCGATATTGCGGCGGACACATCGGACACTTTTGACACATTTTTGGGACCATTCACATTTATACAGCGATCCCTGCTATAAAAATGCATTGATTACTGTATAAATGTGACTGGCAGGGAAGGGGTTAACACTAGGGGGCGATCAAGGGGTTAAATGTATTCCCTGGAAGTGATTCTTACTGTGGGGGGAGGGGACTGACTGGGGAAGGAGACCGATGCGATACCTCCAACTAAGGAGGCCGCAGAATTAGATTTGGGCCCTGAGTGCAGCTCCGCCAACCCCCGGCAATAGGCTCTACCCCCTTCTGGCACAGCTAGTACTAACAATCAATGATATGTCCTATGCAATAGAATAACTAAGCAAGGACACAGTAATGAATTGTAATAGGTAAAGTGTTTTACTCATTGATTCTCAATATGGATAAAGGGGTAACAGTAATCACAGTTCAAGATAATCACTCCTAAGGGCAGCGTCCTGCCACTCTAACACACTATATAGTAACACACGCTACAGGTGCGCCATACGGGCGACCGTTAACTAAGTGCCCTATGGCGCAGTAATCAAACACGCTAGAATCCCCACCAGGCCTGGTTCTAATATTTAAACTTAGTCTTTCTTTCTTCACCGGCAGGTCTGTAATGGTGGTGCACTTTAAACAGAGTATAACTTTGTAATCCAAGGGGTATGAAAATAACTTGTAGGCCACGGCAGTCTATAGGCCTATATACAGTAACAGTATCTTAGCTGGGCTTATGCCCTCTCACCCGCCGGACTACGGATCCAGTCCGGGAAACCTCCACCGGCCGTGTCACACACACTCGATCTCTCCAACGATCGGGCCCCCGATCCGACAAGGCTGTAGCGCACAAAGTCAGATGCCACCCAGGCTCACAGAGGGGGGTGGAAGGCTCTTTGGTGCAGAGCAAGGCCTCAGGCTTCAGGCCTTGCACTCCGACACATCCGCACAGGAGGATCCGTCTGTGAAGTCTCGTGTCCCCAAAGAGGCCGAGCCCGGCCTCGCCTCCTCCTTTTATAACCCCTCCCATGAGTCTCTGCGGTGGAACATCACAAGAATGGGGTTATGGGTAATGTAGTTTCTTCCCAATATAGGGGAATACCCCGCTACACAAGGGACACACCATCGGTCTCCTCTCTCCCTGACAGGGCCTGGATCTGTGTGTTTATACACACAGATCCACGGTCCTGCACGGTTACTGGGCAATCGTGGGTGCCCGGCGGCCATCGCGGCCGCCGGGCACGCGCATCGGGTGCCCAGCGACACGGCGGGCACGCGCCCCCCTAGTGGACTTTAAAGGCGCGACGTCATATGACGTCCGCCCAGGATAACAGTGTCAATTGACGGCGGCCGGTTGACAACTGGTTAAAATCAGGGACTACATGTTTTTAGTGCATTGTTCAATCTAAAGCTGGCCATGCATAGTTTGAAATTCACCCGGTTCAGCAGGGACTAGATGAATTTTGATCCATGTATGGGCTATCTAATCGATCTATTAATCGTTTTGTGTACAACCAGCATGTTGGGTTTTTCACGAACAATCAGTGCCACCGGTTGTAGCCAGCAACACCAATCATTGTATTCTGATGGAGGGGAAGGGGGGAATGTTTGACCATTCTTCCAGAAGCACATTTGTGAGGTCAGGCACTGATGTTGGACGAGAAGGCCTGGCTCACAGTCTCCGCTCTAATTTATCCCAAAGGTATTCTATCGGGTTGAGGTCAGGACTCTGTGCAGGCCAGTCAAGTTCCTCCACTCCAAACTCCCTCATCCATGTCTTTATGGACCTTGCTTTGTGCACTGGTCCAAATCATTTGGTGGAGGGGGGATTATGGTGAGGGGTTGTTTTTCAGGGGTTGGGCTTGGCCCCTTCGTTCCAGTGAAGGGAAGTGTTGAGGCGTCAGCATACTAAGACATTTTGGACCATTTCATGCTCCCAACTTTGTGGGAACAGTTTGGGGATGGCCCCCTCCTGTTCCAACATGACTGTGCACCAGTGTACAAAGCAAGGTCCATAAAGACATGGATGAGCGAGTTTGGGGTGGAGGAACTTGACTGGCCTGCACAGAGTCCTAGCCTCACCTTTGGGATGAATTAGAGCGGAGATTGCAAGCCAGGCCTTCTCGTCCAACATCAGTGCCTGACCTCAGAAATGCGCTTCTGGAAGAATGGTCAAACATTCCCATAGACACACTCCTAAACCTTGTGGATGGCCTTCCCAGAAGAGTTGAAGGTGTTTATAGCTGCAAAGGGTGGGGCCAACTCAATATTGAACCCTACAGAGTAAGACTGGGATGCCATTAAAGTGGTTGTAAACTCACTTTGACAACTTGCACCTACAGGTAAACCTAGATTAAGGAGATATTTACTATAAAGTCAGCACCGATGAAGTCACACGCATGCGCACTAGCGGGCCGGCATCATTGCCGGTTTTCTGAATGGGAGCTTGCCGGCCCGAGCGCACATGCGTGTGACGTCATCGCCACTCCAGCCAATCACAGCGCCAGAGCGGCGATACACTGACGGCAGTGATGGGACGTCGAGGCAAGATGGCGGTGGTGGCCGAGGTGACCGAGGACCGCTGCGGGGGCTTCGATCTCAGGTAAGTCATTCATAATGAGCTAGTATGCTATGCATACTAGCTTATTATGCCTTTCTTTTGCAGGGGTTTTTTTTTAAATTGTCTTTACTTCCGCTTTAAAGTTTATGTCCGTGTAAAGGCAGGTGTCCCAATACTTTTGGCAATATAGTGTATGTATAAACCTGACCACTAAAATCTCATGTAAGCTTTAAAGCTGAACTTTGGTGACAAAAAATCACTTCCCAAGTTGTATTTCGTCGTATGTGAATCTTCATAACTTCAGTAACCTCTTCATTTACGATATGAGACTAGCATGCAAAAAAATTTTTTAAATCATCAATCAATCATTCGTACCGATATTCTCATCATGTGTACGAGGCTTAAGCCAGCGATAGACAGTTTGAATCCTGAACCGGTCGAGATTTGAACCATGTATGGGTAGGCTGAATGTTCCCAAGCTGATTGATCGATTGACTTGGGTACAACCAGGCTGCTGGATTTTATATGCTAGTGGCTAGCAATAATCACCGTCTTTTCCCGGTGGGGGCGGCTCCCTCAGCCCTGCAGGGAGCAGAAAATTGTTCGGCAGGAGGGATACCCAAGTCAACACTGTCTGCAGTGGCGGTGCGTCCATAGAGGGCGCCGGAGCGCCGCCCCCTCTCGCTCCTGCACCGCCACTGAAAGACAATACATAGGTTCATGCAATGCATGAATCTGTGTATTGTCGCCGCTGCCGCCCACTTTTCAGATGGCCAGCCTCTTGGTGAGCGCCGGCCATCTGAATTAGAGCGGTGGCCGGCGGTGGGTGTGTTTTGGAAGTGTCTTCTTCCAAATAGTTCACCAAGGGAAGCACGGGGGGTGTGTTCCTTGGTGAACACTGACACACATCTCAGCCAATCAGGTTTACCGGATCTGGTTATCGGTAACCTGATTGGCTGAATCGACATCGAGGGCGGGACTTGGGAGAAGACATCGAGGGAGGATGGCTGACCCGAGAAAGGTAAGTGCTGGGGGACTGGGGGAAGCAATCTGGCAGTTTTTGAGGGGGCAAACTGGTGGCAATTGATGGGCACAGTGGTGACAATTGCTGGCGCAGTGGTGACAATTGATTGCACAGTGGCTGCGTTTGATGGCATGGCACAGTGGCGACAATTGATGGGCACAGTGGCGACAATTGATGGGCACAGTGGCGACAATTGATGGGCACAGTGGCGACAATTGATGGGCACAGTGGTGACAATTGATGGGCACAGTGGCTGCGTTTGATGGCATGGCACAGTGGCGACAACTGATGGCACAGTGGCGACAATTGATGGGCACAGTGGCGACAATTGATGGGCACAGTGGCTGCGTTTGATGGCATGGCACAGTGGCGACAATTGATGGGCACAGTGGCGACAATTGATGGGCACAGTGGCGACAATTGATGGCACAGTGGCTGCGTTTGATGGGATGGCACAGTGGCTGCGTTTGATGGGATGGCACAGTGGCTGCGTTTGATGGGATGGCACAGTGGCTGCGTTTGATGGGATGGCACAGTGGCGACAATTGCTGGGCACAGTGGCTGCGTTTGATGGCACAGTGGCGACAATTGCTGGGCACAGTGGCGACAATTGATGGGCACAGTGGCTGCATTTTGGACACAGTGAGGCTGCAATTGATGTTTTTTTTTTTTTGTTTGTTTGCGCCCCCCAAAAAATTTTGAGCACCAACCGCCACTGACTGTCTGTATTGAAGGTGGGGATCAAGCAACCTGTGGTTGTCTCCGTCTATGGTCTGCTTTAATAGGCAACACAATTATCTATCCTGCGACATGAAGAAGCCCTACTGTACTCTGAAAGCTGACAATAAAAACTTTATCCGGCATGCAATTTCCACCTCAATGGATAATCGTCCTCATTTGTTTGGAAATTGTGTTAATGTGCACTAAGTAACATGACCCTGAGCTTAGCCTCAGCATAACCTTCTTAATGAATCACTCTGCATAACGAACGAAAATGGAAAATCCCATTAAATACTGGAGCCGCGAGGACAAAGACAATAGACCTGAGGTGTCTCCAGAGAGAAAAATAGGCCTTTCAGGTCATCTGTCTGTAACCTGGAATCCTATTAGAGGCAGACTCCATTGTTCTTCCTCTAAATCTCTCTATAGACATGGGATTGGTCATGTGGCAGTTTGAAAGAGTAGCTAATCAAACTTTTGATGAAAATCATGTTTAGCCAAAACCAATTAGACATAAATTGGTAACATCCAATCACTTTCAACAAAGTTGCTGTTTTGATTTAATTTCCATTCCTAGACTGTAAACACTAAAGCCCTGTACACACGATCGGATTTCCGATGGAATAAAATCCGATGGAATTTTCCGTCGGAATTCCGATGAAGCTGACTTCCATCAGTCTTGTCTACACACCATCAGACAAAATTCTGACCGTCCAAAACGCTGTGACGTAAAACACTCAGACGAGCCGAGAAAAATTAAGTTCAATGCTTCTGACTGAGCATGCGTTGACTTGATTCTGAGCATGCGTGGGTTTTTTTCTCCGTTGGAGTTCCACACAGACGATCGGAATTTGCTATCGTTTTTTTTTCTTCCATCGGAAAAATGTAAACCATGTTCTATTTATTAACACCGATGGGAAAAAAGTCAGATGGGGCCCACACACGATCGTTTTTTCCGATGAAAAAAGTCCATCTGACTTTTTTCATCAGAAAAACCGACCGTGTGTGCGCGGCATAACGAGCAGGGCCCAATGATTCCTCCTGTATTGAATTGTATTGTAACTGTACTGTCTGCCCTCATGTTGTAAAATCCAGCGCAAACTGTTGGCGCTCTATAAATCCTGTATAATAATAATTTCAATTCAATCCTTCTGTAAACTATCCTGAAGCTGTGAATTAATATTTACCTTCAGTGTGCCGAGAACCAGTGGCAGCTGGTGGTATATTTTTGGGATCCACCTGCCGACAACCCCCTGGCGGGCAGTCAGTTGGGTCTCCCACCCCCCCCCCCCGGTCAGTCAATTGGCCCCCGCACTTACCCCATCTAGGTCGTAGGCTTCCTCCGGGTGGCGGGCGGTGGGCTTCTGCGTCTCCTCCTTCCTCTGCTTCACAGCGGCGCAGCTTCCTCTACGTATCCTCCCTCCTCTTCTTCGGCGGCCAATAGGATCGCTTCTCCTCTCGGCCAATCAGGTCTCAAAACCCGATTCCTGAGTCAGGATTGGTCGGGAGGAGAAGCAGGAAGACAATAGCGAATATTAATTCGCTAGTGTCACACAACTGGGTGGGCTCGGGGTGCAGTGATCTGCGCCCTGAGCCCTCCCTTTTTTTAAGCCAATTAGAGCCTATGGCTCTAATCACGTGCTTCTAAAAAAAAAAAAAAAAAAAAAAAACTCCCATTGGAATCCATGCGTCCGGCGCCCTGCATGTAAGTTAGGGGCCAGGGCGCATGGATTAGGGGGGCGGCGTCGTGGCACCCCTGCACCCCGTATGGATGGGCCGCTGCTGCCCAGAACCTAACTATAAGGGCTCATTCACATGTGTGTCAGGGTCTGCCACTCCTCTGAAAAGCAATTTATGCCCGGATCACTTTGTTTAACATGCATTGTAGCTCCTTATCACCTCCTGCTTTAACTTCTTGGACCCTGAACTAGCGCATGCCTGCAAATCCGCATTTGTACACAACCAGCCGCTGCCTCTGCAGCTAAAAGGGGAGTGGTTGGGTGGGGTGTTAAAACCATGGGTCAACCGTGGGGTTTTACTGCCCCCCAACTGCTAGTGTGAATGAGCTTTACGTGTGTGTCCAAAAAACAAGGCAAAGCTATCCTCATCCACTGAGATCAAAAATGTATCCTGCTTATTGCATAGTTGCCAACATTGCAAAAACAAAAACCGGGACACTTTTTTGCATGTAGGCGGAGCCTTGCTATAATTAGGGGGCGGGGCATTCGTTTGTGGGTGTGTCACACTGTAGTAGAAAAATGCGACGCGCCAAGCCATAATGCAGAATCAGTGTTAGCCCCGAGTTTGTCACCTGCCACGTCGCCTGCCACCAGATGCCATCAGGTGCCCCCAACGGAGTCCGTCCTTACATCAGGCATACCCAGCGGAGTCCTTCCTTACATCAGGCATACCCAGCAGAGTCCTTCCTTACATCAGGCATACCCAGCTGAGTCCTTCCTTACATCAGGCGTCCCCAGCGGAGTCCCTCCTTACATCAGGCGTCCCCAGCGGAGTCCCTCCTTACATCAGGCATACCCAGCAGAGTCCTTCCTTACATCAGGCATACCCAGCTGAGTCCTTCCTTACATCAGGCATACCCAGCGGAGTCCTTCCTTACATCAGGCGTCCCCAGCGGAGTCCGTCCTTACATCAGGCATACCCAGCGGAGTCCTTCCTTACATCAGGCATACCCAGCAGAGTCCTTCCTTACATCAGGCATACCCAGCAGAGTCCTTCCTTACATCAGGCATACCCAGCTGAGTCCTTCCTTACATCAGGCATACCCAGCGGAGTCCTTCCTCACATCAGGCGTCCCCAGCGGAGTCCGTCCTTACATCAGGCATACCCAGCGGAGTCCTTCCTTACATCAGGCATACCCAGCAGAGTCCTTCCTTACATCAGGCGTCCCCAGCGGAGTCCCTCCTTACATCAGGCGTCCCCAGCGGAGTCCCTCCTTATATCAGGCATCCCCAGCGGAGTCCCTCCTTACATCAGGTGTCCCCAGCGGAGTCCCTCCTTACATCAGGCGTACCCAGCGGAGTCCTTCCATACATCAGGCGTACCCAGCGGAGTCCCTCCTTACATCAGGCGTCCCCAGTGGAGTCCCCCCTTACATCAGGCGTCCCCAGCGGAGTCCCCACTTACATGATCAGGCGCCCCAGCGGAGTCCCTCCATACATCAGGTGACCCCCCGTTGGAGCCCCCCTTAACCAGGTGTCTCCTGTCTCGGCCGCAATTACTATTTCCCCTTCCCCGAGGTGGAACAAAAAAGAGGCGGAGCCGACCGCGTGGCTGCAAAAAAATTTTTAAGCTGCGGCGCCGCCCACCCCCACCCCTTTCCATAACAGACGGACCTACAGCGGGGCAGGGCGGGGGGTGGCCGGCCAGCTTAATTTCTATAGCAGCCAAAACACGGATGTAGTACAATAGAAAATAAAGCTGGTGCAGCGCCGCCCACCCCCGGGGTCAATCTAGGGCATGCAGACATTTTCTCCAGCCTGATAGTAAAAGGCCATGGACATTGGATGAGAGTCTCCATAACTGGCCCCTTTTTGGTCAGGTTGCCCAGGATCCAGTGCCCATGAAGAAGTGAGGTTTCTTTTGGCATATTGATTTGTATTTGTATGGGAGCAACAATATTCAGTATTTAGCTGTGTACTTGCTCAGGCTACTTATAGTAAGGTGACCAGATTTTTAAAATGAAATCCGGGGACATATTTTTTTTTTACTAGTAATGGCGGCAATCAGCGACCCTCTGCCCGTCGCCGCCGCCGCCCCCGCCTCACAGCCTGTCAAGTCTTACTCTCCGGGCCCCGGCTACTACTGGGTGGGGAGAGGAGGAAGATCACTCCGCCAGGGGAGGCAAGGAGATAAGCCGGCGGTTGGCCGGGACTTGAGCCAAGGCAGGAGAACATGCGAGCGGAGCTAAATGGGCATGCACCCGAAACGGAAGAAATATTCCCTCCGCTCCGACCAGCACATGATCATCAGAAAGGGGCACAGATAATGGAACAAAATACACCCCCCTAAGCTAGTAGGAGCGGCGGAGGGGGGGGGGGGTGTAATTCTGTTTTTTTTTTTTATTCTGCACTGATTGTCTTTGAAATTGCCCGAGCCCCTGTTCAAATCCAATCCGGGGACAAAACCGAGGACAGACTTGGTCTGGGGGCAGTGTCCTCAATCCGGGGACTGTCCCCTGAAACCGGGGATGTCTGGTCACCCTAAGTTATAGGATGACATGAGATGGATACCCGAAGATCACTATATTTTTTATTGTCCTAAAAGGCACTTAATTGATCTAAAAATAAGTGCTCAGTGAAAACCAAACACAAAAAAGTGCATGAAGTTGCTGTGGTCCTCCCATAGGCGTGCGCACAGGGTGTGTCGGTTGTGCTTAGGCACACCATAATCACCCCATGTGCATTAGCATTATCCAGGAGGTGGGTGGTTGAGGGTGCCAGTGGCCATTGTAAATGCCCCCATTATATTAAAATCTAGGTTCATCTTTAGGAACACATTACACCCGTATTTAGGGTGTATAGTAATATGCTCCCAATCAACTGTCTCCCACCACCAGCGCCCCTTCCTATGACAGCAGGTGGAGTTCATGTGTGTTTGAGCTTTGGGGTGCACACCCTAATGCAATAGGCTGCACACACCTATGGGTCCTCCTCGTCAATCCTTGACCCCCCCTCCCCCAAGGGGGCATAAGGGGAAGTTCTCTAAATCACCAGGCCAAAGCCAGGCAGATCCTGCTCTTTGGGTAACTGCCTAAGCAGAATCACCATTTACTTGGTGAGGGCTCCAAGACAAAACACTGAGAAGGAAGAGTAACAAACCCAAAGGCCACAAGAGGAGACTCACAGTGAGGTCTCAAAACCACAGTGATTCTCCGGCAACTCGGGGCATCACTCCTAAAGGGCATGATAACCAAGGACTTCCTGCATTCCAAGTTCCAGACCAAAGCAGGCTGATCCATCTTACCAGGAGGCACTAGGTCCCTTGGAGTCCAACATCACCTGAGGGATGCTAAGCTTTGTACACTACCTAATGGAGATAGGTTTCCAACCTTCCAGGACAGTGGTCTCCAAACTGCGGCCCTTTGCATGTTTTTATCCGGCTCTTGGGATACTACTCCTCCCACTGATTTGAGACCCTTTTCTGCCAACTGACACCAACAATGAAGTGCACTATCTCCCACTGACACCAATAATGGGGCACTATTCCTCCAAATGATAGGGCACTGCTCCTCCCCCTAATACCAAATGTGGCAATGTTTACGCCTACTGATGCCAGGCAAATTTTTTGCTACCACTGGCTCCCCTAAAGTCTGAGGCTGGGTTCACACTTGTGCGGTGCGAATTCCAGCTCTCTTATCTCTGCAAAGCAGATCATCTCCGTTTTAGCTGCTAATTTGGTGACCTGGAAGAAAGGAGGGGGAGGGGGGAAGTGTAGTGAGGAGAAGGAGAGAAATCCTGTTAAGACTGAACACATCTGCGAATCAGATGCGTGCCCATAGAAGATAATGGGCCTGAATTCGCACCTGAGCCATACCGCAATGCCTAGAAAAGGCACACGTTTTTGGGCAATGCGCAGTGCCCGCACATATGTGAACCAGCCTCATTAAAATCAATGTATTTTATAATGTTATGCGAATTGGATGCGGTGTAAGCCGCAACCAATTCGCATAGGTGTGAACGGGCCTTAAGGACAATAAACTGGCCCTTTGCTTAGAAAGTTTTGAGACCTCTGTTCCAGGAGAAGGATCCCTATAAATCCCTATCATACTAGGTGGGATACTCTCCAGCCAGTATGCCTGCTATAGGAAGGGGAATCAGCAGGCTTATACCCCAGACATTGATAAGAACAGATAATAAAGCTGATTTTATCCAAAAGGCCAAGAGGTGACTGCTACATGATTGCTCTGTGAAGTGTTCATAGCATAAACTATCACAATCTTCAGAGTGTGCAAGTCAATCCATGGAGTAGACTCCCCTCCCCACCTTTCCCTGTTCTCAAAGTTAAAAACAGGTTGCATTTTGCTGACTGATAACCTTCTTTTCTCTGAAATAAGTTTAGGTGATAAAAGCATGACTCTGGCCACCAAATTTAAATATATATATGTAGCGGACCCCCCAAAATTGGGGTCGCTATGCTTTAAATTTAAGGGTAGCCTGAGCAATAGTTTAGCTCAGGTTCTCCAATTCTGTTTAGTTTGGACTCTGCTCTGCTGTAATGTTGCCTGGAGTATAGTTCCCCTTGACCTGTGGGTGGCGCTGTTGCCCAGGTCTTGAGGAGAACCACAGGTGGCGTTGCGGTGTGATTGGGTGACCTCTCTCGACTGCCGTGCAGCGGTTTCTGCCTGCTGTGCATGCCGGAAGAGGGTACATAAAGGGCAGACGCCATGATCTGGTGTGGTGTGCCGGGGGGATTCCAAGGAGGACCCCTGGTGGTGAAGTCGTGCCCTTTGGCCCTGCTGGCCGGGGGTGCGTGAACTGGTCAAGGAGTCTCGGGCACTTTTAGCCCGTGGCTACAGAGTTCCAGGTGGGCCCAGTACCTTCAACTGGGTCTACGAAGCCAACCACTGGAGTCCCAGGGAACCCGAGGGAGGGTGGCCCGCTCTGAAACAGAGGAAACCGGGGGAGGACCTGTCCGATGGATCGGTGAAGGAAGTCACGGTCTCGGGGAGGCCTGGTTGCCTATCAGAGGGAAGGATTCGTGAGTTGCAAGATAGCTCCTGTAGTGTGCCCCATTGGCACCTATGGTCTCTATAATCTACAGGCCTTAGGAAGTTCTAAATTCAGGAACTAAAGGATTCTGTGGCAGAGGATCTCCTGGACTTGTCCGTGAAAGGGACTAAAACTGAAGTGTCATGTTTGTGCTTCACTCCGGCTGCTAGAACTGTGAGAGGGATCTATCTGGGTGAGCAATACCCACTCAGGCTTGAGTGGAGAATAGGGTGACTGGGTGTCGCGTGCCTGAACCTATTTCCCTACCAAATCCCATTGCGATTTTCAACCTTTTTCCCAAATTTGTTTCAAGCAAAGAAAATAAACTCATCTGTTGGAGTTTAAATACTGTCTCGTCATTGGCCTTCTTTCGGGGAAGAATAGACTTTTCCCTACATTCTGGGGACGAGAACCAACCAAGGGAGATAACTCGCTGCAGGACCCAAAATTGCAAGAACACAGCTCAACCTCTTAGGCCCCTTTCACACTGACACGTTTTTCAGGCAGTTTAGCGCTAATATTAGCGCTGCTATACCGCCTGAAAAAATCGTGCCCTGCAGTCTTCAGTGTGAAAGCCCAAAGGCTTTCACACTGAAGCAGTGCGCTAGCAGGACCGCTCCAAAAGTCCTGCTAGCCGCATCTTTACAGCGGTGAAGGAGCGGTGTGTTCACCGCTCCTTTACCGCTGCTGCCCATTGAAAGCATTGGGAGACCGCAGTAATACCGCCCGCTATGCGCCTCTGCAGAGACGCATTGCGGGCGGTATTAACCCCTTTTTCGGCCGCTAGCGGGGGTTAAATTCACCCCGCTAGCGGCCGCATACCGCGGTAAAAACGAAGGTATAGCGGCGCTAAAAATACCCACAGCGCACCTCCCGCCCCAGTGTGAAAGGGGCCTTATACCAGGAGGATACGGGCATGTGGCATGGTGTGCCTTTACCCCTGCAAGTGAAGGTAGGCAGGAAAAAAGGGTCTGTGTGCTACATATAAAACACTGCTCAGACATGGGCGTCCGCTCCATAGGGCAAGGGGGGTCAATTCCCCCCCCCCCCCTGGAATCGTAAGAGTGTTAAAGTCAGAGTGAAGACACTTGCCCCCTGTGTTGCAATAACCCCAGCTAGCGGTCATGGACAGGGTTAAATGCAACTGTGTATCGCAACCTCCGTAGCGCTTTGTAGGCGATTTGGCAGCGGTGCCCATTTATTTCAATGGGCAGGGGCGGTGGAGGAGTGGTGTATACAGCGCTGCTCCACTGCCCCAAAGAAGCATGGATGACCTTAAAATGATGCCCCCCTCTGAAAAAAGTTCAGCGGACGCCCATGTGCTCAGAGGATATATTGTTTGTCCAGATGCTGAATGAGCAAAACCAACACCTACGCATAAGAAAATAAAACAGTAAGGGTGGAGGAGCCCATAGACAATGCAGAGCTCCGGGGGGGGGGGGGGGTGGTGCTAATCAAGGATGGGATGGTATTAGGTGGTAACTAATCATGTAGACCTTTTGTGTAAAGAAAAACTCAAAACATTTGAAGATTTAATCCTATTGAGAACCCTGCAGGGCCGATGGCCTGGCTAATAACAAAGAACAATAGTGTGCAGTGGCCTGCATAACAAGGTTATAGTCAAGGTCAAATGTAACCCAGACTGATTAAAGGAGGGAGGGGAGGAGTAACGTGTATTTCCTCCCTGTTTTGGTTGCATTTTGAAATTTAGAAAAAAAAAAAATAGAGCTGCGCTATTTTTTATTTTGTCTATTTGCTGTGCCTATCCCACAGTTGAGTTGCTGCTTTTGGAGATCTTCACATATTTGAGCACAGTTTTTTTTTTTACACAATTTGAAATTTAGGATTTTTCCTCCCTAACAGGGGACACAGACAACATTAAAAAAGCCTGACAGTGTTTCTAAACCCTCACCATTCTATACAAACCTTAAAATAATGTGTTCTTCCTATAGCTATACTTCAAAGTAGATTTAAATCCAAACTGGATGACATTAAGTTTGATAAAGAAAAGTTCATCTCAATATTGAACCCTACGGACTAATGCCGGCCATACACGGTTCGAATTGCGAAATAATTTTCTTTCGAAAATCATATCAAAGAATTTTCGTACGAATTTTGCACCGTTAGTGGGCTGCAGCAACAGCGGATTTTCGTGCAGCAATCAAATTTGAGGAATCGGACATGTTGGAAATTTTTTGAAAAACAAACGATTTTCTAATCAATGATGGGAGAATTGTGCGAGAAATGTAATAGAAAAAAAAATGCGCATGTGCAAGAAAAGAAAATTCAAGGCCACGAAAATTCTTGAAGGCTTGGTCGGCCGAATTTCAAAAATTGATGGTGGCATCATCGGATCACAAAAAAAACAAACTTTCTGATTTTGAAAAGAAACTTTGTTCGAAATTCGACCGTGTATGGCTTAAGACTCGGTTGCCATTAAAGTTCATGTGTGTGTAAAGGCAGGCGTCCCAATACTTTTGGCAATATAGTGTACGTTAATGCATGCCTCAAGCCTATCTATCTATATATATATATATGTAGCGGGGTCTTTAACCACTTAAGCCCCGGACCATTTGGTAGCTAAAGGACCAGAGGTGAATTCAGAATTTTGCACTGCGCTGCTTTAACTGTAAATTGTGCGGACATGCAATGTTGTACCCAAACGAAATTTGCGTCCTTTTCTTCCCACAAATAGAGCTTTCTTTTAATGGTATTTGATTGCCTCTGCGATTTTTCTTTTTTGCGATATAAACGGAAAAAGACCGAAAATTTTGAAAATAAATGATATTTTCTACTTTTTGTTATAAGAAAAATCGAATAAACTCAATTGTAGTCATACATTTAGGCCAAAATGTATTCAGCCACATGTCTTTAGTAAAAAAAATGTCAATAAGCGTATATTTATTGGTTTGCGCAAAAGTTATAGCGTTTACAAACTAGGGTACATTTTCTGGAATTTACACAGCTTTAAATTTATGACTGCCTATCTCATTTCTTGAGGTGCTAAAATGTCAGGGCAGTACAAACCCCCCCCAAATGACCCCATTTTAGAAAGTAGACACCCCAAGGAAATTGCTGAGAGGCATGTTGAGCCCATTGAATATTTTTTTTTTTTGTCCCAAGTGATTGAATAATGACAAAAAAAAAAAAATTACAAAAAGTTGTCACTAAATTATATATTGCTCACACATGCCATGGTTATATGTGGAATTGCACCCCAAAATACATTTGGCTGCTTCTCCTGAGTACGGGGATACCACATGTGTGGGACTTTTTAGGAGCCTAGCCACGTACGGGACCCCGGAAACCAAGCACCGCCTTCAGGATTTCTAAGGGCGCAAATTTTTGATTTCACTCCTCACTACCTATCACAGTTTTGAAGGCCATAAAATGCCAAAATAGCACAAAACCCCCCCAAATGACCCCATTTTGGAAAGTAGACACCCCAAGCTGTTTGCTGAGAGGCATGGTGAGTATTTTACAGCTCTCATTTGTTTTTGAAAATGAAGAAAGAACATTTTTTTTTTTTTTCTTTTTTTTTTTCAATTTTCAAAACTTTGTGACAAAAAGCGAGATCTGCAAAATACTCACAATACCTCTCAGCAAATAGCTTGGGGTGTCTACTTTCCAAAATGGGGTCATTTGGGGGGGTTTGTGCCATCTGGGCATTCCATGGCCTCCGAAACTGTGATAGGCAGTGAGAAGTGAAATCAAAAATTTACACCCTTAGAAAGCCTGAAGGCGGTGCTTGGTTTTGGGGTCCCGTACGCGGCTAGGCTCCCAAAAAGTCTCACACATGTGGTATCCCCGTACTCAGGAGAGGCAACAGAATGTATTTTGGGGTGTAATTCCACATATGCCCATGGCATGTTTGAGCAATATATCATTTAGTGACAACTTTGTGCAAAAAAATTAAAAAATAAAAAAATTGTATTTTTTCCGCAACTTGTGTCAACATATAAAATATTCCATGGACTCGACATGCCTCTCAGTATATAGCTTGGGGTGTCTACTTTCCAAAATGGGGTCATTTGGGGGGGTTTTGAACTGTTCTGGCATTTTATACACAACATTAGGAAGCTTACATCCACTCTTCTAACCACTTGAAGACAAAGCCCTTTTTGACACTTTTTGTTTACATGAAAACATATTTTTTTTTGCAAGAAAATTATGTTGAACCCCCAAACATTATATATATTTTTAAAGCAAAGGCCCTACAGAATAAAATGGTGGGTGTTGCATTTTTTTTTTCTACACAATATTTGCGCAGCGATTTTTCAAACGCATTTTTTGGGGAAAAAATACACTTTTTTTTATTTTAATGCACTAAAACACACTATATTGCCCAAATGTTTGATGAAATAAAAAAGATTATCTTAGGCCGAGTACATAGATACCAAACACGACATGCTTTAAAATTTCGCACAAACGCGCATTGGCGACAAACTACATACATTTTTAAAAGCCTTTAAAAGCATTTACAGGTTACCCCATTAGATTTACAGAGGAGGTCTACTGCTAAAATTACTGCCCTCGATCTGACCTTCGCGGTGATACCTCACATGCATGGTGCAATTGCTGTTTACATATGACGCCAGACCGACGCTTGCGTTCGCCATTGGGCAAGAGCAGGGCAGGACAGGGGTGCTTTTTTTTTTTTTTTTTTTTTTTATTAATTTTGCTTTTTTATTTTATTTTTAAACTGTTGCTTCCATATTTTTTTTTTTATCACTTTTATTGTTATCTCAGGGAATGTAAATATCCCCTATGATAGCAATAGGTAATGACAGGTACTCTTTTTTGAAAAAACTGGGGTCTATTGGACCCTAGATCTTTCCTCTGCCCTCAAAGCATCTGACCACACCAAGATCGGTGTGATAAAATGCTTTCCCAATTTCCCAATGGCGCTTTTTATATCCGGGGGGGGACATTCCCTCCCACTGCTTGTAAAAGCAGTCCAGAGGCTAATTAGCCACTAGGATTGCTTTTACATGAAAGCCGGCCGCTGGCTGAAAAGAATGATACCAAGATGATACCTAAACCCGCAGGCATCATTCTGGTATAAACATTCAAAGTCCAGCAACATACCAGTACGTTGCTGGTCCTTGTTGGACATGTATTGTAATCTTTTTTTTCATGCAGCCTGTTGGCTGAACGAAAAAAAAAGATTGATCGGTGGGTATGCCCACCATTAGAATACCGCCCTTCATCCACCCACTTCTAATGATGGGCATACATGCACCATTTATATATGCCGAAGCATGGGGGCATCTTCTCGCAAAAGTTATGCCGCGTACACATGGTCAGTCTTTTCCACGGGCAAGCCTCCGTCGGAATTTCGACCGTATGTACGCGGCATTAGGAGCAAAATCGCTCCTCCGCTCCTGCTGCCCCAATGCTTCGGCATATATGCTTTTTTTTTTTTAACTGTGGTGGTGAAATCACCTCCTACAGCACTGGAGTCGCAGGGATCAGGCCTGTCTCTGCGAACGCTGCAGTTATGTGTGTTGTGTTTTGCAAGTGACAGTGATCGATCGATACTGCACTTGGGTGGCCTGGGCTGAACGGAAGGGCAAAACACAGGTGCTAGCAGGTATCTGGGCTGATCCCGCTAACACTGCGTTTTTGGGAACCCTAAACTGCTGGGGAGGCTAGTATAGATCTGATCAGATCAGATATTGAGCTGATCAGATACTATACCACTAAGGGGGGTGTATGCTTCACGCGTGGGTGTTAGCGCTACTGGCACTAACCTGATGCTGCCTGGGGTGTGACGCAGACCCTCTCTGACGCTAAAACCTAATTGATATCACCCGCCGGGCGATCAGGGGGTTAAACCTTTATTGGGTTATATACGGCGGGTGCCCTGACACTATAAAAAGCAAACTAACTAACCAGCGTCACCCGTAAAACTTATATGATGATCACTGGTGAAAGGGTTAACTAGGGGCAATTAGGGGGTTAAAACCTTTATTAGGTAATATATGGGGGTACCTGACGCTATATAAAAACCTGACGGCGAACCTAAAAAAAAATTACTGGCTACCTATCGGCATCACCGACACTAACACAACGATCATAAAAACTATCGCTTAGCGACAGTGGTGATAGGGGGTGAAAGGGTTACCTGGGGGGCGATCAGGGGGTTAAACCTTTATTAGATAATATATGGGGGTACCTGACGCTATAAAAACCTGCGGCGAACCTAAAAAAAATTACTGGCTACCGATCAGCATCACCGACGCTAAGACATCGATCAGAAAAATGATCGCATATCGACGGCGGTGCTAGGGGGTGAAAGGGTTACCTGGGGGTGATCAAGGGGGTTAAACCTTTATTAGGTAATATATGGGGGTACCCGACGCTATAAAAACCTGCGGCGAACCTAAAAAAAATTACTGGCTACCGATCAGCATCGCCGACGCTAAGACATCGATCAGAAAAATTATCGCTTAGTGACAGTGGTGATAGGGGGTGAAAGGGTTACCTGGGGGGCGATCAAGGGGGTTAAACCTTTATTAGGTAATATATGGGGGTACCCGACGCTATAAAAACCTGCGGCGAACCTAAAAAAAATTACTGGCTACCGATCAGCATCACCGACGCTAAGACATCGATCAGAAAAATGATTGCTTAGTGACGGCGGTGCTAGGGGGTGAAAGGGTTACCTGGGGGGTGATCAAGGGGGTTAAACCTTTATTAGATAATTTATGGGGGTACCCGACGCTATAAAAACCTGCGGCGAACCTAAAAAAAATTACTGGCTACCGATCAGCATCGCCGACGCTAAAACATCGATCAGAAAAATTATCGCTGAGTGACCGTGGTGATAGGGAGTGAAAGGGTTACCTGGGGGGCGATCAAGGGGGTTAAACCTTTATTAGGTAATATATGGGGGTACCCGACGCTATAAAAACCTGCGGCGAACCTAAAAAAAATTACTGGCTACCGATCAGCATCACCGACGCTAAGACATCGATCAGAAAAATGATCGCTTAGCGACGGCGGTACTAGGGGGTGAAAGGGTTATCTGGGGGGTGATCAGGGGGTTAAACCTTTATTAGGGGGGGGGGGTCAGGGGGCTACACTGGACCTAAAACTAAATGTACTGACACTTTTACAGTCACAAATGTCACTGATTGCAGTGATCACTAAATAAATGGTCACTGCAATCAGTGACACTGTGACTGGGGGCTGGGGGGTGATCTGGGGGGTGATCTGGGGGTGTCTGGGGGGGCCTGGGGGGGCGATTTATGTACCTATGTGTCCTGGTGTCAGTGTAGTGTTGTGTGCACTAACCTGCATCTTCTCCTGTACGGCGCTCGGTATATGTGAGCGCCGCAGGAGAGATGACATCACTTCCTCCAGCCTGTGTAAACAAGCACACAGGCAGGGGAAGCTCTCATTCGCTGGGAGCGATCGAGAGGGGGTGGCCGGAATCGAACGGCCGTCCCCTCATGCCGGATCGCTCCCGAAGGTAAAACGACCGCTCACTGTAAAGAAGGGGGGTCCGATCGGACCCCCCAACTATACAAAGGCAATCACGTACATATACGTGATTCTGCCTGTCGGTGCCATTCTGCCGACGTATATTTACAGTGGGCGGTCGTTAAGTGGTTAAATTTAGTTGGGGTACACCTGGGGGTAGTGTGACCCAGGTGTGTAATTGTGAAGGTTCTGGACCCCTTTTTGGTAATTCGTGGAGGATTGGGTGGTGTATTATTCTCCTTGGCCTGTGGGTGGCGGGGTACCTACAGGCTCAGGGTGGAATCACTGCCGCAGTGCTACCCTTTTTGTCCCTTTCCGGAGATGGTACGGCCGGGGCGGGGAACTTGCCGTGGTATTGAAGGGAGGAGATAAAAGGGGGAGACGCCCTGGCCACGTTGTTCTTTCTCGGAGGAGTTCTCTTCACGCACCCAGGCACCTTAGGCCCGGGGTGCGGGCCGTTCAAGGTTCCGGCCTAGGTGCCGTAGGCCTGACCGGAATGAAGTTGGGGTCCATGCCAGGCACCTTCAGCCTGGGGTGAGGTACTATATCGTAGGCCTGGGGCCCAGTAACTTCGACTGGGTCCCGCAAGGGCGAAGTGATCTCAGGGTGCCGCCTTGCGAGGGGACCCGCATCTGAGGTGAGGAGGCTGGGGAGGTTACCCGTCCGGAGACCCGGAGCAGCATCAACCCGGTGACGGATGGGCCTCCGGTAACTCTCTTGGAGGGACATCTTTCCCTGATAGGGGCCGCAGCGCAGCGAAGGTACTCCCATCTATGTTCTATGGAGTCGCTGGTAGAGACTCACAAGTTCTATGTTCTATGCCATTCAAAGCTGCTACAACCCCTGGTCAAAGCACAGGGGTTTAGATTGAAATCAGGATAGTGCCTCGGCCTGCTCATCCCATCGTATCAAGTTATATAATGTTTCAACCTGTTGACCATCAAGACATTGTTTATTGTGGAGTGTACAATAAAGCAAGAGGTGGACTGTGATCGGTGTATGGACTCTGGTTAATGGGAGCAAGGGAGATTCCAGCATAGCAGGACTGAGTTTTAAGACTAATGCACATTGGCCCGAGGAAGATACTGATACTGGCCTTCACCTCACCCACAGCCATGGGGAGGACATGGGCCATAGCGCATCTCACCCTGTCATGTGACATACCCCTAGCAAAAGGAGATGGGGTGAGGCCACTATATATATATATATATATATATATATACACTTTGTGGCTGTTCAAACTCAGAATTTTAAAATGCCTGTAAGTGTTCTGTAGGAGTTGACAGCCAAGGTCAATGCCCATGGCATAACTAACGACTTCCATCATCTGCTTTCAGCTATTATGCTATTAGGTGGAAGGTAACAAAGTAGAATAAGTGACATGCCATGAACATTACATTACATGACCTACAGCCGTCAGAGAAATATTTAGTATGGGGCCAGAGCAACCTTACCCAACAACCCGTTAAACTTTCTTTGTAAATGTAAGGAAAATTTCTGATAATATTGTAATGTCTCCATTTGCGGAAATGACGATCAATTGTCCTCCTCCACGGGCTTAATGAGGAGTTCCACCCAATTTTTTTACTTTTTTTTATTCCACTCCTCGCCACATTTGGCATGTAATTTTTTTGGGGGGGGAGTGGGGGCTTCAGTAGGAGTGGGACTTCCTGTCCCACTTCCTCCTTCCGCCCTGGAGCCGCCTAGGCGATACGTCATATCGCCTTGTGGCGGCTTCTCCCTGTAGGCGATCACCTGGGACGTGACAGGTCCCAGGCGATCGCCTGTCCACTCACAGAGCGCTGCGCCGTTCGCGCATGCGCAGTGAGTGCCCGGCCGTGAAGCCGAAAGCTGTCACGGCCGGGTGCCCACACTGTGAATGGACGCACCGGCGGAGGAGGGGGGAGAGGAACGGAGCTCCAGGCGGCGCGGCGTTGGACAGTGGAGCAGGTAAGTGTATGTTTATTAAAAGCCAGCAGCTACACTTTTTATAGCTGCTGACTTTTAATAAACATAAAAAAAGGGTGGAACTCCGCTTTAACCACTTCTCCACCGGGCCTATTCTGGCACTTCTCTCCTTCATGTAAAAATCATCATTTTTTTGCTAGGAAAATAATCAGAACCCCCAAACAGTATATATATATTTTTTTTAGCAGACACCCTAGGGAATAAAATGGCGGTCATTGTGACATTTTATCTTGCACGGTATTTGCGCAATCATTTTTCAAACGCCTTTTTTTGGGAAAAAAAACGGTTTCACGAATGAAAAAATAACAAAACAGTAAAGTTAGCCCAATTTTTTTATATAATGTGAAAGATGATGTTACGCCGAGTAAATAGATACCTAACATGTCACGCTTTAAAATTGCGCTCATTCATGGAATGGCGCCAAACTTTGATACTTAAAAATCTCCATAGGCGACGCTTTAATTTTTTTTACAGGTTACTATTTTCGAGTTACAGAGAAGCTCTAGTGCTAGAATAGTTGTTCGCACTCTACCGCACGCGGCGATACCTCACATGTGGGGTTTGAACGTCGTTTACATATGTGGGCGGGACTTACATGCATGTTCGCTTCTGAGCGTGAGCTACTGGGGACAGGGGCATTTTACATTTTTTTTTTATTTGACTGAATTTTTTTATTTTGACACTTATTTAAAAAAAATTATTTTTTTTGATCACTTTTATTCCTATTACAAGAAATGTAAACATCCCTTGTAATAGGAATCATTGTGACAGGTCCTCTTTATGGAGAGATGCGGGGTCAATAAGACCCCACACCTCTCCTCCAGGATGGAAAGCATGAGATCGGTGAAAGAAAATTCACCGATCTCCTGCTGACTGCCACAATTGCGGCTTTGTTTACTTCCGGGTACCGGGCGTGACATCACAACGTCGCGCCCGGGACTCCGACGGTCATAGAGGTCACCATCTGGTCACCAGTCATCTCTATCGTCGTGAGCTGGCGCCAGCCGATTCGCTCTCCGGGCCCCCGATGGCACGGGAGAGCCCAGAGAAGCACCGGATGGCGGCGGGAAAGGGGGGGATGTCCCCTCCCGCCGCCTATAAGAACTATCAAGCGGCGGAACTGCCGCTATGATCATTCTTATGGTGCACAGAATCGCCAGAAGAACAGAATAATATCTGAATGATGCCTGTAGCTGCACCCATCATTCAGATATCCCCCCACAAAGCCCAGAACGGCATATGACGTCCTTGGTGGAGAAGTGGTTAAAGTGGAGCTAAACTCTCTTAATCAACATGAACTATTTGTAATCCTTATGCATCTAGCATTAGTAACTATATATATATATATATATATATATATATATATATATATATATATATTGTATGTATATGTAGCGCTACCCTCAGCTTAAGCGGGCCGCAAGGTTTGATTTGGGCCCTGAGTACAGCTCTCCAACCCACCGGCAATCGGCTCTACCCACTCTGGCACAGCTAGTCTAAAGGATACACACATATATCCTTATATTTTAAGAGAGAGATTCAAACATAGAACAGTAATAAAAGGATAACGGATTTTACTTCTTGTTATGCAAAGAAAACACACAGCAATGACAATATGATTTTTAACTTGTATGCAGAGCCCTGCAATGACAGTCACATTACACCATAAAAAATAAAAGGGGGGGGGGGGTAAAGGAACGGCACGTGGGGCGACCGTTAACTAGGTACCCTATGGTACAACAGCTAAATGTATACCCAACGGATCAGGCCTGATCCCTTACTCTAAAACTTAGTCCTGTAAGAATAATGGATTCTTCACCGGCTTGCTGTAGAGGTGGTGCACATAAGAATAATAAACACTTTGTAATCCAACAGGGAGAATCTGAGCAACTGACCGTACTTCACTAGAGATCCTCTGGATCAGTCCTGCTGCGGATCTCCAGTGAGAGTCTTAAAGTGAGGTGGTAGGCCTCGGCAGTCTATAGGCACAGTACTATAAACAGGTTATTGGATGAGCTTTCGCTCAGCTCACCCTCCGGACGCGACCCGTCCGGGATTTCCACCGGCTGTGTCGTCACTCGCACACAGCGGTTGCTGCCATCGGGTCTCCCATCCAATCTAGGCTGCAGGCAGGAGATGTTGGATGCCACCCAGGCTCGCAAAGGGTGGAAGGCTCTTTGGTTCGCTGTAAGAAGTCCCCAGGCTTCAGGCCCTCACACAGCACAGCTCCGCACAGGTGGATCAGTCTCAGCCGTCCCGTGTCCAAGAGAGCGAGTCAGGCCTCGCCCCTTCCTTATATCACTTCCCCCATGAGTCTCTGGGGCATAACCCAAAACATCCGGTGAACAGTGGAGCTCTGGGAACCGTAGTTCTTTCTCCTAATTAAAGGGGAAACACCCCGCTACACACTCCCCCCACTAAAACTCTTTGGTCCCCAAAGATAAACAATTTAACAACAATTCTGAACCAATTTACTGAATGCGGAGTATGATGTTGGTACAGGGAATTTCCACCAAAACTCAGAGGTGGGGTTCCCTATACCACAGGTCACATTAGCATGGGTGGCCTGTCTAACTGTGCCAGAGAGTGAGCTGGGGTTGCCTTCCACCAAATGAACAGTGGAAGGATCTGAGCACTCAGTACTTCTTCTGGCAGTGGCAACAGAGTCCTCTGAGCTTTTTCCCAATTGAGGGTAGGTTAACCTCCTGGGAGGCCTCACGACTCTGTAAGTTCTTTGCTGCCTTGGGACTTCAGGCTCAGGTACCGTAGGCTCTGCGTCAGGAACACTTTCTGACACCATCACTGATTCTGGGGCCTCTTCCTCCTCTGCTTCTGAGTAAAGGCCCGGAATATCTTCCCAGCATTCAGGCACATCACTGGATGGAATGAACTCTGTAGCCTCTGGGTTCAGGGTCCCATCTTGTGTATCTTCAGTGGGTGGAAGGTCTATGGCGGAACTCCCTGGAGTTGAGGAGGGCCATAGCCATTCAAGTTCTCCCCTCCCATCTTCACTTGGTTGGGGAGCCTGTCCATCCCTAGCTCGGAGGGTCTGAGACCGAGTGTTGGGTCTGGGGGTATCCAAGATGGAAACAGATTCCGGCAGGTTCTTCACTGAAGGTATCCTGACTGCCTCTTTAAGTGGGAGTAAGTGATTTCTGTGCCAGGTTTTCAAGGGTCCCACTCTCCCCTCTGGCTTTAACTTATACACCGGTAGTCCAGGAAGTTTTCTACAAATGACATAAGGCTCGGACCTCCATCTATCAGCAAGTTTATGCTTCCCTGGGATCCCTAGGTTGCGTAGCAGCACACGGTCTCCAGGCTGCAGATCTTGCACTCGAACCTTCAGGTCAAAGTTCCTTTTATTTTTGACCCCTCTCCGGTCTGAGGCCGCTTGGGCTTGTTCATAGGCCGCTTTCAGTTTATACCTAAGTCGGTCCACATATCCTTTGTGGGAGGTAGCAGAGGTATAGTCTAGGGAAACGCCAAAGGCCAGATCCACTGGCAATCTTGCTTCTCTCCCAAACATGAGGCGGTAGGGAGAGTAACCCGTCACATCACTGGTGGTGCAATTGTAGGCATGCACCAAAGTGGATATGTGTTGACTCCAATGCTGCTTCTTCTCTGTCTCCAGAGTCCCCAGCATGTTTAACAAAGTCCGATTAAACCTCTCAGGCTGGGCATCTCCTTGTGGATGATAAGGGGTAGTCCTGGTCTTTTCCACTCCCAGGGAGTCCAGTAGGTTCCGGATCAGGCGACTCTCAAAGTCCCTTCCTTGGTCGGAGTGGATTCTCTGTGGTAATCCATAGTGGACGAAGTATTTTTCTAGAAGCACCTTAGCTACAGTGGAAGCCTTCTGGTCTCTGGTGGGGAACGCCTGTGCATAACGGGTGAAATAATCGGTTACCACCAGAACATTTCCCAATCCACTCAAATCGGGTTTGAGGCAAAGAAAGTCAATGCATACCAGATCCATTGGGCCTTGACTCTGTAGGTGACCCATTGGGGCAGCTTGATGGGGTAGAGTCTTCCTCTGGATGCATCGTGCACAGGAGTGGCAATATTCCTCCACTTCAGCCCTCATACAGGGCCAATAGAACCGGCTTCTGACAAGTTGGAAGGTTCTTTCAGCTCCCAGGTGACCATGCTGGTCATGTAAGGCAACCAGCACAGTCTCTCGGTGCTTCTCTGGGAGAAACAACTGCCATTTATCCTCGGAGTCATCAGAGGGGCCCCTTCGGTAGACCACTCCCTGATGGACCTGTAGCTTGTCTAGCTCCCTCCATAGCAGACGAGCCTCCTTGGAGGGGTGACGTGGAAGTTTCTCTGGACTCTCGTTTTCCAATGCTTCAAAGACCAATCTCCCTATGGGGTCTTCCAATTGGTCGCACCTCAGTTCCTTCTTAGACAGCTTCGACAAGCCTTCCTCTTCAAGTTGAGTCACCCCACAGTAGTGTTTTGGAACTCCCACTGTGGTAACTCCTATTTCCTCTGCTCTGGAGCCTCCTCGGGCTTGGAATTCAGCTCCTTGACAAAGGGCCCGCACCCCGTCCGGTGCTACCTGAGTCCAGTCCTCCCAGTCATCAGCCATGGCATGAGATCTTCGGGACAGGGCATCTGCATCCCTATTTCCAGCCCCTGGTCTGTACTTCAGACTGAAGTTGAACCCAGATAATGCAGCTAGCCACCTGTGTCCTGTGGCATCCAACTTGGCAGTGGTGAACAGGTAGGTCAGGGGTAGTGATGAGCCGAACACCCCCGGGTTCGGTTCGCACCAGAACCCGCGAACGGACCGAAAGTTCGTACGAACATTAGAACCCTATTAAATACAATGGATGCGAACGTTCGAATTCTAAAGTGCTAATTATAACAACTATTATGCATGTTATTGTCCTAAAAAGGGTTTGGGAACCCGGGTTCTGCACCAGGGGACATGTATCAATGCAAAAAGAAGTTTTAAAAACGGTCGTTTTTCGGGAGCAGTCATTTTAATGATGCATAAAGTGAAAAAAAAAAAGTCAAATATTCCTTTAAATATCGTACCTGGGGGGTGTCTAAAGTATGCCTGTGAAGTGCCACGTGTTTCCCGTGTTTAGAACTGTCCCTGCACAAAATGACACTTCTAAAGGAAAAAAGAGCCATTTAAAACTGCTTGCGGCTTTAATGTAATGTCTGGTCCCGGTAATATGGATGAAAATCTTTAAGAAAAATGGCATAGCTACCCCATGACCCCCCCCCCTCCTACCCCAGCCCATTACCAGCCCCTTTGGGTCTTGTATGGATATTAAGGGGAACCCCGCACATAAAATAAAAAAGGCCCTATATACTCTGAACAGCCGTATACAGGCGGTGCATACAAGACAGGGACTGTAGGTTTGTTCTTATGTAGAATCTGTTTGTAATTTTGAACAGGTACATTGTTTAAGTGTAGCTCCAGCCCAAAAATCTATTTTTAAACTTTTTGGAAAACATAGGTAAGGGTTATCACCCCTGTAACATTTGTTTTGCTGTCTGTGCCCCTGTTCAGAACATTTCACCTCACTTTCCGTCCCAATGACAACTGTTTTTGAAATGTGGTGTTTTTCTTGAAACAAGGATTGCTGATAAAGCATCAGTACAGAGGAGACACCTTTCTCCCATATTAATTCTTACAGGAGAGAATTTTCCTTCCTAGGGGTAGATTTCCTCTCACTTCCTGTTGTCTTCTTGCGTTTGCAAGTAGGAGTCGTTTGTAAGTTGGATGTTTGAAAGTAGGGACCTGCCGTAGATACTCTGCAGAAATAGGCCCCTTAGTTGTTGGTGTTGGCACAACACTGTAAGCACTCACAGTTACTCTTGGTTGGTGCTGGAACGCCCTGCTGTCAACTATTATATCAGGAATTGTAATTACATATAATTGTTGAACAGTGGTAGTAAAAATTGGGCCTTTGATGGTGGTGCTGGTGCCACAACACTGTAAGCCCTGACAGTTACTCTTGGTGGGTGCAGCAATGGGCCCTGCTGTGAATTATTAGATCAAGAATTGTAATTACATGCCCCTGTTGAACAGGGGCTGAAAAATTGGGCCTTAGGCACTGGTGGCACAACACTACAACCCCTCACAGATACTGTACTTGGAGCACAGCAATGAGCCCTGTTGCAAAGTATTGCTTCAAAAATTGTAATGACACGCCCCTGTTAAACAGGGGCTGAAAAATTGGGCCTTAGGCACTGGTGCCACAACACTCCAACCCCTCACAGATACTGTACTTGGAGCACAGCAATGAGCCCTATGGCAAATTATTGCTAAAAAAATTGTAATTACACGCCCCTGTAAAACAGGGGCTGAAAAATTGGGCCTTAGCCACTGGTGGCGGCACCCATAAACAAAAATGATCTTCCAAGCTATCATCATCAATCGTATCATTGAGGACTCGGAGGAGGAGGATAGCCAGTCAACATAACAGCACAGACACTCAGCATCAGCATCAGTCTTGAAGGGATGTGACATGTTAAAATCAATTAGTCTGTTATATCAGCATCAGGTGTGTGGTAGCTGGTGGTGATCCAAGACTGGTTCATCTTGATGAAAGTCAGTCGATCAACCGAGTCGGTGGACAGGCGCACCCTGTGATCCGTGACAAATCCTCCAGCAGCACTGAATGTGCGTTCCGAAAGAACGCTGGATGCAGGACAGGCCAGTAGCTCAATTGCATACTGTGCAAGCTCTGGCCAGTGATCCATCCTCAAGACCCAGTAAGCCAGAGGATTTTCGGTGGGGAAGGTGTCCAAGTCTGACCTTGCCCCTAGATATTCCTGCACCATGTTTATCAGACGCTGGCGATGGTTGCTGGAACCAATCATACTTTGGGGCTGCGGACTAAAGAATTGTCTGAACGCATCGGTCAGACGGCCACCTTCCCCACCGCTCCTTCTTTGACTGGCCGAAGCCTCAGCAACTCGTTGTCCTGGACCAGGAGTTTGTAACCTCCCAGTCTCTGGGAACGCGTTGCACAGACCTTTCTGCAAGGCCTCCCGGAGTTGTCTCATCCTCTGCTCCCTCTGCGACGGTAACATAAGGTCCGCAACCTTACCCTTGTACCGTGGATCAAGGAGAGTGGCCAGCCAGTAATGGTCCCTCTCCTTGATCCGAAGAATACGAGGATCCTTCCGCAGACTTTGCAGGATCAGGGAGGCCATGCAGCGTAGGTTTGCTGAGGCATTCGCTCCGGAGTCCTCTGGGTCACTAAGGACGACATGATCCGCAGTCACCTCCTCCCAGCCACGTACAAGTCCACTGGTTTCTTGGGACTGTAAATCATCCCTAAAAGACTGCTGCTGATGATGCTGAGTGCCAGCCTCCACCTCCATGCTGACACAATCCTCCTCCTCCTCCTCCTCTTCCTCTTCCTGTGCGATGGGTGGGACAGAAGGAACACTGTCTGGGTAAAGGGGGCCTTGAGAGGCAAGGAAGTCCTCCTCTTCCTGCCTCTGTTCTGCCTCAAGTGCCCTGTCCATTATTCCACGCAGTGTGTGCTCCAACAGGTGGACAAGAGGTACAGTGTCACTGATGCATGCACTGTCACTGCTCACCATCCTCGTGGCCTCCTCAAATGGTGCCAGGACAGTGCATGCATCCCTGATCATGCCCCACTGGCGTGGAGAAAAAAAAACAAGCTCCCCTGACCCTGTCCTGGTGCCGTAGTCGCACAGGTACTCATTGATGGCCCTCTGCTGCGTGTGCAGCCGCTGCAGCATGGCCAACGTTGAGTTCCACCTGGTGGGCATGTCACATATAAGGCGGTTCTTGGGCAGGTTCAACTCCTTTTGCAGCTCAGCCAGGCGAGCACTGGCATTATAAGATCTGCGGAAATGCACACAGACTTTCCTGGCCTGCCTCAGGACATCCTGTAAGCCCGGGTACCTGCCCAAGAACCGCTGCACCACCAGGTTAAGGACGTGAGCCACACAGGGCACATGGGTCAGTTGTCCCTGTCGGAGGGCGGAGAGGAGGTTGGTGCCATTGTCGCAAACCACCATTCCTGGCTTAAGCTGGCGTGGCGTCAACCACCTCTCGGCCTGGCCCTGCAGAGCAGACAGGACCTCTGCCCCAGTGTGGCTTCTGTCCCCCAAACACACCAGCGCAAGCACGGCATGGCATCTTTTTGCCTGCGTACTTGCGTAGCCCCGTGAACGGCTACGGAGCACGCTGGTTCATAGGACAAACCACAGGAAGAGGCCATGGAGGAAGAAGAAGAGGAGGGGGTGGAGGAGAGAGGTGTGTCACAACCAGTAGTAGCATTTTGGAGGCGTGGCGGTGGGACAACCTCCAACACTACTGCACCTTGTCCTGCATCCTTCCCAGCTGCCAAAAGAGTGACCCAATGGGCCGTGAAAGAAAGGTAACGTCCCTGTCCATGCCTGCTGGACCATGAGTCAGCGGTAATATGCACCTTACCGCTGACCGCCCTGTCCAGCGAGGCCAAGACATTGCCTTCCACATGCCGGTAGAGAGCCGGAATAGCCTTCCGTGAGAAAAAGTGGCGTTTGGGAACCTGCCACTGAGGAACCGCACATTGCACAAACTCACGGAAGGGGGCCGAGTCTACCAACTGAAAAGGCAGCAGTTGAAGCGCTAGCAATTTAGCCAAGCTAGCATTCAACCGCTGGGCATGTGGATGGCTGGGAGTGAACTTCTTTCGACGGTCCAGCAGCTGGGGCAGGGAAATTTGCCTGCTAGAATCGGACGTCGGTGTACTGCTAGCAGAGTGGCCGCAAGTACTTGGCTGTGACACACCTAATTCTACACCTTCATTCCTCTCAGTGCATGTTTCAGAGAGGACTGAAGTTATAGTGGGGTTGGAAATCCCAGCTGATGCGGTGCAAGGAGAGGTCCGCTTTGTTCTTTGGTGTGGGTCTTTGAGGTAGGCTTGCCAACGAGCTGCATGGCAGGTCAACATATGTCTGGTCAGGCATGTGGTACCCAAGCGGCTGATGTTTTGGCCACGCGATATACGCTTGAGACATATGTTGCAAACAGCAGCTGTGCGATCTGATGCACTAGCCTCAAAAAAGGCCCACACCAAGGAACTTTTTGAATGACGGGCAGAGGCAGCGCCCTGCACAGGCGGAGCTCTGCGGTGTGATTCCGTCGGTGTACTGCCCTTACGCTGGCCACCAAAGGGCATCCTGTCTCGTTGGAGATGTGCCTCCTCCTCATCCTCCTCCTCCTCTCTCCTATTAGGCACCCACGTGGAGTCAGTGACCTCATCATCCCCTCCCTCCTCATCACTGGAGCCAATCTGGCAGTATGCTGCAGCTGCTGGAACATGACTGCCAGATTGGTGTCCTTCTTGAGCATCCCCTCTGTCTGCTCTCACCCTACTGCCTTCCTGTAGCTGGGTTTCATCATCAGACCCTTTGAAACGCTGGGCATCCTCCTGGAGCATGTACCCAACACTGTGCTCAAACAGTTCGGGGGACTCCTCAGGAGGAGGACATGGTGGGTCTAGGGAAGGAGTGACTGATGATGAGTCTGACATTGATACCAGGGAAGAGGACGCTTTGGCAGCTGCTTTGCCAGTACCCTGAGCCTGGGTGAGAGAGGATGAGGAGGAGGAGGAGGGCTTGGTCATCCACTCTACCAAGTCTTCGGCATGATGTGGCTCAACATGTCCAGCTGCGGAAAAGAAGGACAAGCGTGTCCCATGGCCATGTGCTGATGACAATGCACCGCGTCCACGACCAGCACTGTTGCCCCCAGACACAGAGCCTGCTTGCCCTCTTTTATTGCCTCCTGACTGTCTGCCTCTCCTTGTTTGCCTTCCAGACATTCTAATAGATGGCCTGCAGGGAGATGGGAAAAAAGCAATAAGGGCTACCTTCAGGTGTCCTTCTCTGTCCCTTGAAACAAGGACTTGCACAGTGAAAGAAACTGACACTCTCCCTACCTACAGTTTTCTGTCCCTAGAAAAAATGTTTTTTTTAAGCACAATATAGCACAAGGAGAATTCACTCACTGTCCTTCCAGGTCCCTAGAAACAAGGACTTGCACAGTGAAAGAAATTGACACTCTCCCTACCTACAGTTTTCTGTCCCTAGAAAAAATGTTTTTTTTAAGCACACTATAGCACAAGGAGAATTCACTCACTGTCCTTCCCAGTCCCTAGAAACAAGGACTTGCACAGTGAAAGAAACTGACACTCTCCCTACCTACAGTTTTCTGTCCCTAGAAAAAATGTTTTTTTTAAGCACAATATAGCACAAGGAGAATTCACTCACTGTCCTTCCAGGTCCCTAGAAACAAGGACTTGCACAGTGAAAGAAACTGACACTCTCCCTACCTACAGTTTTCTGTCCCTAGAAAAAATGTTTTTTTTAAGCACAATATAGCACAAGGAGAATTCACTCACTGTCCTTCCAGGTCCCTAGAAACAAGGACTTGCACAGTGAAAGAAACTGACACTCTCCCTACCTACAGTTTTCTGTCCCTAGAAAAAATGTTTTTTTTAAGCACAATATAGCACAAGGAGAATTCACTCACTGTCCTTCCAGGTCCCTGGAAACAAGGACTTGCACAGTGAAAGAAACTGACACTCTCCCTACCTACAGTTTTCTGTCCCTAGAAAAAATGTTTTTTTTAAGCACAATATAGCACAAGGAGAATTCACTCACTGTCCTTCCAGGTCCCTAGAAACAAGGACTTGCACAGTGAAAGAAACTGACACTCTCCCTACCTACAGTTTTCTGTCCCTAGAAAAAATGTTTTTTTTTAAGCACACTATAGCACAAGGAGAATTCACTCACTGTCCTTCCCAGTCCCTAGAAACAAGGACTTGCACAGTGAAAGAAACTGACACTCTCCCTACCTACAGTTTTCTGTCCCTAGAAAAAATGTTTTTTTTAAGCACAATATAGCACAAGGAGAATTCACTCACTGTCCTTCCAGGTCCCTAGAAACAAGGACTTGCACAGTGAAAGAAACTGACACTCTCCCTACCTACAGTTTTCTGTCCCTAGAAAAAATGTTTTTTTTAAGCACAATATAGCACAAGGAGAATTCACTCACTGTCCTTCCAGGTCCCTGGAAACAAGGACTTGCACAGTGAAAGAAACTGACACTCTCCCTACCTACAGTTTTCTGTCCCTAGAAAAAATGTTTTTTTTAAGCACAATATAGCACAAGGAGAATTCACTCACTGTCCTTCCAGGTCCCTAGAAACAAGGACTTACACAGTGAAAGAAACTGACACTCTCCCTACCTACAGTTTTCTGTCCCTAGAAAAAATGTTTTTTTTAAGCACACTATAGCACAAGCACAAAACACACTGACACTCTCCCTACCTATCCTTCTCTTTCCCTAAACTAAAGGAATCCAGGTTAAGCAAGAAAGAAATAAAAGTCACTGTCCCTGCCTATGCTGCTCTATCCCTGCTCCGGAACACACTACACTAGGCCGCCGTGCTGGCGGCCTTTTATAGTGTGGGGCGTGTACTAAACACCCTCAGCAATAATTGGCCACAGGCATCCTGCCTGTGGCCAATCATTGCTCTCCTCGCTGCCGGCGCTGTGATTGGCCAAGCATGCGGGGTCACAGTGCATGCTTGGCCAATCACAGCGCCTGGATGACACTGCGATGGCGTAGTGCATTGTGGGCCGTTCGCGTCACTCGAATTTGGCGCGAACGGCCCAAATCGTTCGATCTTCGTCGAACGATCGAACAGCCGATGTTCGAGTCGAACGTATGTTCGATTCGAACACGAAGCTCATCCCTAGTCAGGGGGTTGTTATCTGTTTTCACTGTAAACTCTGCTCCATAAAGGTAGTCTCTTAGTTTGTCCACAACTGCCCATTTGAGGGCCAAGAACTCCAACTTATGGGTGGGGTAGTTTTTCTCCGAGGGGGTCAGACTTCGACTCACATAAGCCACTGGTCGCATTTGCTCTTCATGCTCCTGATAGAGCACTCCCCCTAGGCCTTCATGACTAGCATCAACATGTAACTCGTAGGGTCTGGTGGGATCAGCATAGGCCAATACTGGGGCTGTGGTGAGGCTCCTCTTCAAGGTTCTGAAGGCCTCTTCACACCTGGGGGTCCACTGATCTTGAACCGACTCCCCGGGTCTTCTAGGGCCCAAGCCATCCTCTTCCCCTTCAGTCCGGAGCAGTTCATTTAAAGGCTTGGCAATACGGGCAAACCCATCCACAAACCTCCTATAATAGGAGCAGAACCCCAGGAAAGATCTAAGTTCGGTGACTGTTGTGGGTCTTGGCCAGGAGGTAACCGCCTCCAACTTCTCAGGATCAGTCGCCACCCCTTTTTCAGACACTACGTGTCCCAGATAATTCACCGAAGACTGGTAGAACCGACACTTCTCGGGGGAAAGCTTCAACCCCTCTTCACTAAGTCTCCTCAACACTTTCTCCAATCGGGCCTCATGTTCCTCCAGAGTTCTCCCGAAAACAATGACATCGTCCAGGTACACTAGGACTTCTATGAGGTTCATGTCTCCGACAGTCTTCTCCATGAGTCGTTGGAAAGTAGCTGGGGCTCCAGATAGGCCCTGGGGCATTCTGTTAAACTCAAAGAATCCCACAGGAGTTATGAAAGCGGTCTTTTCCCTATCCTCTGGGTGCATGGGAATTTGATAGTACCCGCTCTTGAGGTCCATCACGCTGAACCACTTAGCTCCAGACAAACTCTGTAAGGCATCCTCTATCCTTGGCGTGGTGTACTGATCAGGGGTGGTCCTCCTGTTGAGAGTTCTGTAGTCAATGCAGAGCCTCAGCGACCCATTCTTCTTCCTGACCACCACTATTGGAGAGGCATAAGGGCTTCGGGACTCTCGAATCACCCCAGTCTTTTTCAGTTCTGCAAGCTGTTCTCTCAGATCCTCCAGATCTGCCAGCGGAACCCGCCTGACTCTCTCCCTGAACGGTTTGTCTTCTTGCAGGCGGATGCGGTGGGTAGCACTCCTCGCACGCCCCACATCGAATTCATCTTTTGAGAAAATCTTCTCCCATCTAGTCAGCTGAGCCTTGGCTCTCTCCTTCCAGGCCCCAGGTAAGTTCGGGTTCTCAATGGAAAGTTTTTCCCAAACATCTCCTTCTTCACCCGCTTGCTTCACTTCTGACCAGCTGACTGGGACAGCAGGGCTCACCTGTCCCAGCAACATCCGGGCAGGTATCTCTAGGGCCCTTCCTGTAGAGTTCCTTACACTCACTGGGACTCTTCCCCTGGCTTTCTTCAAGGCCTTGATTGGAATCACTTCCGGTATCACTTCCAGGCCTGAGTGATCTTCCCTTGGGTCGGATTCCAGCATGACAAAGGGGCCAGGCTGCTCCCAGGTGAGCTTCACAGTGGCCTTGAGGCAAGCCACCTGTCCGGGCTGCAGCACCACTCCTTCTCTCCCCAGTCTCCACACCTTCCCTATCCCCTCTCCTGGGGTCTTCTGCTCCAACACTAACCGTTGGTAGGCTGTCTTCAGCATGGGATGGATGTTTGGATCTTGATGGCTCCTCATCTTCACCAGGGGGGTCAGAAGTCTTCTCACTAGATCCGTATTGGTGCCTATGATGAGGGACATCTGGTTGGCCCCGGGTGGTCTAGGACACACAACCGCCAAGGTGTCGAATACTTCTGTCTTCCCAGCCACAGAGGGGTCGAATGTCAGCTTTATGGGTAGATAACCATCATAAGGGAAACTCTGCGTTCCCAGGCCCCATATCTCCAGCTCTTCTATCTTCCGTATAGGCAAATGGCTTAAGTGCCTATCATAGAAGTCTCTATACAATAAAGTCACTTGAGCTCCAGTATCCAGAAGGGCCTTTGTATATACTCCTTCCACCTGGATAGATACCGTGGGGGACGGGCCGACCAATTCTTCTGGGTACGGCCGGGTTGAGGTCACTCTCTTCTGAGAACTTGTCTTCATCCAGTTGGTTTTTGACTTTGTTCTCCCCTGAGCCTAGTATGCATTGACCCTCGCCACCCTAATGGGGGTTACAAACCCGCTGAGGGATGTTATTGTCTCTTGGTTGTAGGCATTCCTTCTTGGGAGTGCTAAATTTCTTCTGAGGGGTCTTGTCCCCTCTCTCTGGTGTGTATCTTGGTTGAGAGACCCTAAATTCCTTCTCAGGGGTCGTGTTTTCTCTCTTCCTCTCTCTTCTATTCAGTTTGGAGCTCACTGAAAGAGATGGGCACCCGGTTGACTCCCTCACCGGGGCCCTCTGGCGTTTCCCGCCGGCTGGCGATTATCCATTTTCTTCTTCTTAGGACTGGAACACCTACTGGCAAAGTGGCCACTGCCTCCGCAGTTGTAGCATAACATCTCTTCTCGGTCCCGAGTGGGACTCGGTATTGACGTATCTGGGAACAACTCCTTTCTGGGGCTTGGTTTCTCTGCTCCACCTTGACCTTTCGCCATTATAGCAGTCATCATCTCCATCATCTGGGACATCTGCAACTTCAAAGTGTCCACCTCCGCTCCCCTATCGGGAGTCATGGCCGGTGTAACTATTGCTACCGGCTGTTTGACGGGCTCTATCAGGCGTTCTTTTTTTTTTTCTTCCAATATAGCCTCTTCCTCTCTAATCATTCGGATGAGGTCAGGGTACTCCCGATTCCTCCCATCCTGCCGGGCACGCAGTGTCCATGCAATTGGATCCATGGGTTGAGCTCCCCTCACTACCTGTTGAGCACGGGCCTCATCTACTTTTTCTGGGCTGATCCCCTTCTTTAGGATCATCCTATGCAGTATTTTGTCCAGGCGTCCCATATAGTCTGATAGTTTCTCACCTTCCTTCTGGTAGCAATGCTCCAGCTGATAAGCAAGCTCCGTGACTTTCTCTGTCCCACCAAACACATTCTGTAACACATCGAGGCACTCTTGTGCAGTACAATCTGCCTTGCTCATCTTCAGGTTGCGTACGGCCTCTAGAGCAGGCCCTTTCAAACTTTCCACAACCCTCTGTTTCTTTCTGCGGTCCGGAACTTCCCATTCCTCTAGTGCCTGAGTTGCGCTGTCTAGCCACTACTCAAATCCCTCTTCTTCCAAAGGTACTGGTTTCCTCCCTGAAAACATCCGGAGTTTCCTGTACCCCGACATCGGGTAATCTGTGGGCTCTTTCTTGCACTGAGCTACAATCTCCCCCAGAACAGCGCATAATTCTGCACTAAGGGTGCCTGGGCTTGTCCTGGGACTCTTTGTGTCCTTCTGTGGGGATGACGGGGAAGATGGCTGCGGTGACAGTGTTATTTTTGTCTGAGGGCTGTCTCTTGTGCACGGCAGCGCATGCAGCAAATGATAGACCTGATCGTCCTCATCTTGTATGCTGTTGCCTCTAAACTGTTCAGGAATTTCTGCCTGCCATTCCAGTAAGACATGTGAAAGTCCACCACTAGTTTTCACATCTATCACCCATGGTTTGTGAATCGGTGATAGGGACATTATGAGTTGTATCATTGCTTGTGTCTGCCATATCCCCGGGAGTTCTATAACTGCCGTCCTGGCTGGGTCTACGCCCCATCTCTTGTACCACTGTCCCACCTCTATCGGGTCCATGCCGGTAGCTTCTGGCGGTTTCACCGCTGTCTCAGTAATCCCGGATGTACGAGCCCCCACGTGTAGCGATACCCTCAGCTTAAGCGGGCCGCAAGGTTTGATTTGGGCCCTGAGTACAGCTCTCTAACCCACCGGCAATCGGCTCTACCCACTCTGGCACAGCTAGTCTAAAGGATACACACATATATCCTTATATTTTAAGAGAGAGATTCAAACATAGAACAGTAATAAAAGGATAACGGATTTTACTTCTTGTTATGCAAAGAAAACACACAGCAATGACAATATGATTTTTAACTTGTATGCAGAGCCCTGCAATCACAGTCACATTACACCATAAGAAATAAAAGGGGGGGGTAAAGGAACGCCACGTGGGGCGACCGTTAACTAGGTACCCTATGGTACAACAGCTAAATGTATACCCAACGGATCAGGCCTGATCCCTTACTCTAAAACTTAGTCCTGTAAGAATAATGGATTCTTCACCGGCTTGCTGTAGAGGTGGTGCACCTAAGAATAATAAACACTTTGTAATCCAACAGGGAGAATCTGAGCAACTGACCGTACTTCACTAGAGATCCTCTGGATCAGTCCTGCTGCGGATCTCCAGTGAGAGTCTTAAAGTGAGGTGGTAGGCCTCGGCAGTCTATAGGCACAGTACTATAAACGGGTTATTGGATGAGCTTTCGCTCAGCTCACCCTCCGGACGCGACCCGTCCGGGACTTCCACCGGCTGTGTCGTCACTCGCACACAGCGGTTGCTGCCATCGGGTCTCCCATCCAATCTAGGCTGCAGGCAGGAGATGTTGGATGCCACCCAGGCTCGCAAAGGGTGGAAGGCTCTTTGGTTCGCTGTAAGAAGTCCCCAGGCTTCAGGCCCTCACACAGCACAGCTCCGCACAGGTGGATCAGTCTCAGCCGTCCCGTGTCCAAAGAGAGCGAGTCAGGCCTCGCCCCTTCCTTATATCACTTCCCCCATGAGTCTCTGGGGCATAACCCAAAACATCCGGTGAACAGTGGAGCTCTGGGAACCGTAGTTCTTTCTCCTAATTAAAGGGGAAACACCCCGCTACATATATATATATATATATATATGCTTGAGGCATGCATTAAAGTACACTCAATATTGAACCCTACGGACTAAGACTGGGATGCCAATAAAGTTCATGCATGTGTAAAGGCAGGCGTCCCAATGATTTTGACAATATAGTGTATATTATTCTGGTAAATGCAAACACACATATTAATATTTTTCTAATTACTATATGAAATATTACTATATTAAAGTGGTTGTAAACCCACTTTTTCAACTTGCACCTACAGGTAAGCCTAGATTAAGGCTTACCTGTAGGTGCAAGAAATATCTCCTAAACCTACACGGTTTAGGAGATATTTAGTTAAATGACAGGCGCCGCTGTCTACGGCGATGCTGTCTTTCGGCCATGCATGCCGTAGACAACGGCGCATTTATAGGGTTAATCCCATTCACAAAATCGGCTACTTCCCGATTGTGACGGCTCTCCCTGCTGCCACCTCCGAAGAGGAAGATAGGCCTGGTGCAGGCCTCCTGTGGTCGTGGTCGAGCTTCACCCCGCCGCTTGCCGGACCTGGATGGATCTGGTTGGAAGAGTCCTGGACATCTCAGTGCTGAAAAAGGTCCAGGTGAGCCAGGGGCTGGGACTGTGGTGGTGGTTGGAGGTGTCGGGGGTCCACTGGAGGTGGAACCCGCAAGGGAGGGTAGTTCTCCGTCCACTAAAGACTACCTTCCAGCCGAGATGTATGACACCTCTGACCTGGAATCGCTGTCGGACTGTGGGGAGGACGGGGAAATAGATGAACTGTTTCACCGGAAGGGCTGGGACAAACGCCCGTTACCCGTACTACGTGAACCACAGGATTCCCCTATGTCTATAGGAGACAGCACGCCCTGGGCGCAGGCTCCGGAGCTCAGGAGGGAGTTTAGTCCTCCGACCAATCTTCCACATTCCACAACATCCCCAGCGTTGATAGTGGGGATGCAGCGCGCTTCCTTGTGGGTGCCAAAAGCCAAGCCATCCGAGGTAGTAAAGGTACCTCGGCACCCGGAAGCCATCGTGCAACCAGGAGAAGGTGAGCGGGATGTCATGCCTCCTTTAGCCAGATTACAATGACTTTTCTCCCAGAGAGTCGCCCATGAGTACGGATGGGAATATCCCTACTTGCCTCGGGACTTACTTTATGAAGTTGAGGTCTTGCGCCAGAGATGGTACGACGAATTTGTCTGGGAGAAGCTCAAAGTGCCTCATGCTCGGCGATACTTGTCATGTTCGCCGCCTGTGTCCAAGAAATTCAAAGATTGCAGAGCGGATTGGAAGTTGGGGCGCCACATTCATGCCGATAAAGTACTTATCTGCAGGAAAGAGGGAGAGGATGTCGAATATTCAGTTGAAGTGTTTGACAAGCACCTAAAGCCCCTGTTTTTGCCAGATCCAAGATTCTATTTTTAGGAGAAGAGAACTCCTATTTGTTTGTTTATCGAACTCTCTGGAAGGAACATTCCAAGACACTCAGAACTGTGCCCTAGTTTTGTTTTGATTTGGGCTTTTCTTTTACTCACTGGAGACTTGGGAGCTGTTGTTTTTTCTATTCTCCCTTTTCTTCATGTGCCAAAGGCAGAGACTTTGGGGGTAGAGTCAGTGTAGGGAAAGCAGGAAGAATGAAGATCTCACCAAGTGTCATTACCGCAGCGCTGTCACCAGGTGGCAGTGTTGTGCAAAAGTTGTTTGAAATTTTGCATTTACATCACTTTGCTTGTTGGAGCGAATGGGTCTCTCGGTTGATAGACCTATTCATTCCAAGTTAACACAGATACTTAGGATGCTGTTTTTTCTTTATTCCCTTCTGCAGGAGATTCGTCGGTCAAGACTACTGAGTATGGGGTGGTTCTTAGACAGTGATGGGAGGGATTGTATATGTGTACATGACAGATGTTTTTTTCAAGAGTTTTATTGTTTTATAGTTCCCTTTCCCCTTGAGCAGGTCTTGGCACACGCAGTATTCAAAATTTTGAGGGACAGCCTCTGGGGCTCGCTTCATGTCACCACTCCTTGGGAGACATGGGTGTGCACCTGACGCTGGGGACCAGCGTCAAATCACAGGGGGGAGTGTGTAGCGGGGTCTTTACATTTAGTTGGGGTACACCTGGGGGTAGTGTGACCCAGGTGTGTAATTGTGAAGGTTCTGGACCCCTTTTTGGTAATTCGTGGAGGATTGGGTGGTGTATTATTCTCCTTGGCCTGTGGGTGGCGGGGTACCTACAGGCTCAGGGTGGAATCACTGCCGCAGTGCTACCCTTTTTGTCCCTTTCCGGAGATGGTACGGCCGGGGCGGGGAACCCGCCGTGGTATTGAAGGGAGGAGATAAAAGGGGGAGACGCCCTGGCCATGTTGTTCTTTCTCGGAGGAGTTCTCTTTACGCACCCAGGCACCTTAGGCCCGGGGTGCGGGCGGTTCAAGGTTCCGGCCTAGGCGCCCTAGGCCTGACCGGAATGAAGTTGGGGTCCATCCCAGGCACCTTCAGCCTGGGGTGAGGTAATATATCGTAGGCCTGGGGCCCAGTAACTTCGACTGGGTCCCGCAAGGGCGAAGTGATCTCAGGGTGCAGCGTTGCGAGGGGACCCGCATCTGAGGTGAGGAGGCTGGGGAGGTTACCCGTCCGGAGACCCGGAGCAGCATCAACCCGGTGACGGATGGGCCTCCGGTAACTCTCTTGGAGGGACATCTTCCCCTGATAGGGGCCGCAGTGCAGCGAAGGTACTCCCATCTATGTTCTATGGAGTCGCTGGTAGAGACTCACAAGTTCTATGTTCTATGCCATTCAAAGCTGCTACAACCCCTGGTCAAAGCACAGGGGTTTAGATTGAAATCAGGATAGTGCCTCGGCCTGCTCATCCCATCGTATCAAGTTATATAATGTTTCAACCTGTTGACCATCAAGACATTGTTTATTGTGGAGTGTACAATAAAGCAAGAGGTGGACTGTGATCAGTGTATGGACTCTGGTTAATGGGAGCAAGGGAGATTCCAGCATAGCAGGACTGAGTTTTAAGACTAATGCACATTGGCCCGAGGAAGATACTGATACTGGCCTTCACCTCACCCACAGCCATGGGGAGGACATGGGCCATAGCGCATCTCACCCTGTCATGTGACATACCCCTAGCAAAAGGAGATGGGGTGAGGCCACTATATATATATTGTGACAGCAGGAAGGTAAAGTCACCTGGTTGCATCCAGGGGGGTAGATATATTTTGCCCGGATTCAGGCTTTACGCCGACTTATACAACTAGGTGGAGAGTTGTATAAGGCTAGTGGGCTCATGGATGACTCATACCTCTAGGGAGAGGGCTGGGCGTCGTGCAGACAGGGAGTTGATGAGACCAGCTGAAGCTTGTCAGCTCATTTAGGCCTCTATAAGAACTCCCAGCTTCATTAGATGTTAGCTCATGCCTGGAACCAGACCTGTGTGGACTGTCTAGGGAGAGTGAACCCCTGTGCGGTGAGAAAAAGCCTGTGTGGCTATTTGCTTGGACATTTAAAACCAGGGACTTAGGGACTAGGACAGCACTAGGCTGATCCCAGTTGTTAGTTAGGAAACCTGTATGTTTACTCAGAGGTCAAGTTGACCAGGATTTATTTTATTTATGTTTCTTTTGCTTTGCTGTGTTTTGTCACTGTAAATAGAAAATAAACCGCACCTTTTTGATTTTGAAAACCACAACCTCCGTTTGCTGGGCCTGTTACTGTGTGGGGAGCCCATCCCGGGGGTCACACACACCCGCTGCCGAGCTAACCCCCTCACAGTTGGTGGAGAACCAGTGGCAGTTTTTTTTTAAGCCAGCATGGAGGAGATACTGAAACAGCTGGCTCTAGCAAATGCCAATCAACAGCAGACAAATGCAGGTTTGCAAAGGAGCCTTGCAGCCCAGCAGCAAGCTCACCAACAGAGTCTGGAAGCTCAGCAACAAGCCCAGCAGCAATCTGAGGCCCGCTTCATAGACCTGTTACAGAAGCTAGAGCAGAGACTACAACAAATGGAAGCAGTAATGCAGCAACGTCCGCAGACCAGTGAGGAAAGCCGTCCCACTAATACCGCGTCCTTTGGGGTGAGTCGTTTATTGACAAAAATGACTGGAGAGGATGATCCAGAGGTATTTTTGACCACATTTGAAAGGACCGCTGAAAGAGAAAAGTGGCCTGAGGAGCAGTGGGCTGGACTGGTGGCTCCTCTGTTAACTGGTGAATCGCAGAAAGCTTACTATGACCTAGAGCCTAACCAAGCAAAAGACTATGTGATGCTAAAAGCTGAAATATTGGCAAGGCTGGGTGTCACCCAGGCTGTCCGGGCTCAGCGTGTGCATAACTGGACTTTCCAGCTTGGAAAACCCCCCAGGTCTCAAATGTATGATCTCATTCACCTGAGCAGAAAGTGGCTACAGCCAGAGACTTTGTCCGCACCAAAGATTGTGGAACGTGTTGTAATGGATCGGTTTTTGAGAGCTCTTCCTACTGCCATCCAAAAGTGGGTAAGCCATGGAGACCCAGAGACGGCCGATGGTCTTGTGGATCGTGTGGAGAAATACTTGGCTACAGAGAACCTGACGGCCTCTTCCAGAGACACTCGGACTTTCCACCCTAAGACCAGACCATCCCCAGGGGCGGATAAGAGGATTCCAAGGGGTGAGGGTGGAGAGAGTGAGAGGGTGGGAGCTCTACCCCAAGTTTGGCGAGAACAGCCTGGGAAATCAGCGGCTCAAGAGGCGGCAAGAAGGATCGTTTGCTACCGCTGCCGGCAAGCGGGACATATTGCAGCCAATTGCCCGGTTGTGGAGGAACCCATGCAGTGTGACTTTCTGACGGGCAGACGTCAGTCGCTGTGTGCGACAGTCGCAGGCACTGCCATTCGAGGAACTGAGAAACATTTATGCAAAATGTGTGTTAATGGTAGAAATGTTGTGGTATTGCTGGATTCAGGTAGCCTTGTGACCCTGATAAAGGCTGAGTTAGTTAAAACAGAGGTCTCTGGGAATAGCAAGGTAGCTGTTATTTGTGTGCATGGGGACACCCGAGAGTATCCAGTGACTACAGTGTGTTTCGAGACCCCCAAAGGTACCCTCTCTCATCCAGTGGGCTTAGTATCTCAGTTACCGCATGACGCCATTGTGGGAAGGGATTTTCCGAAGTTCTGGGAACTGTGGGATGATCCTGAGCCCCTCACTGGTGCCCCTATGTACCAGGAATGTGATAGCCAGAACTCCCCTGAGAGTGGTGAGGACTCTCCGGAATTTCCCTTATCAGTATTGGCAGGGGAGACTCAAGAAACTGGAGAGGAGCCCACCTCCTCAGACGAAAACCTACCGTCTGTGGAGTTTTCTGATCTGGAGGTTCACAGGGAAAATTTTGCCACAGAACAGTTAAAAGACCCCGCCCTAATAAAGGCACGGGAAAACGTAGTGGAAATAGATGGCGAGTTAGTGAACCCAGATAATACCTGCACTTACCCATACTTCAGCGTAGAGAAGGACCTACTGTATCGGGTGGCAAAAAGGGCAGAAGAAACCGTTGAGCAGCTTGTGGTGCCCAAACCTTACAGGAAGTTGGTGTTGGAGTTGGCCCATGGGCACATTCTTGGAGGTCATCTGGGGACAGAGAAAACCCGAGAGAGGGTATTACAGAGATTCTATTGGCCTGGGGTGATGAAGGACATAGAAAATTATTGTTCCTCCTGCCCTGTGTGTCAGAGGTCGGCCCCGATGCCACATTTCCGTAGCCCGCTGGTCCCTCTACCCATCATTGAGGTCCCGTTTGAGAGAATCGCAATGGATTTGGTAGGTCCTATAATCAAGTCCGCTAGGGGGCACCAGTACATATTGGTTATAATGGACTATGCCACCCGTTATCCAGAAGCGATCCCTCTCAGAAATACCTCGGCCAAAACCATAGCCAAAGAGCTATCTCTTGTTTTTAGCCGGGTGGGTATTTGTAAAGAACTGCTTACGGACCAAGGTACACCCTTTATGTCCCGGGTTATGAAAGAGCTGTGTAAATTGTTCAAAGTGACGCAATTGCGTACATCTGTGTATCACCCCCAAACCGATGGGCTGGTTGAAAGATTCAACAAAACCCTAAAACAAATGTTGAAGAAAGTGGTGGATAGAGATGGAAAGGATTGGGACTGTCTACTTCCTTATTTGATGTTTGCTATTAGGGAGGTGCCCCAAGCCTCTACGGGATTCTCCCCCTTTGAGTTACTGTATGGGAGACACCCAAGAGGGCTGTTGGATATTGCCAAGGAAACTTGGGAAAGTGAGAGTTCTCCCCACAGGAGTGTGATTGAGCATGTCGCCCTGATGCAAGACCGAATTGCACAGGTAATGCCCATCGTGAAGGAACATTTGGCCCAAGCGCAGTTAGCACAGCAGAGAGTGTACAACCGTGGAGCCAAGACCCGTACCTTTTCCCCGGGGGATAGGATACTGGTACTTGTCCCTACGGTTGAAAGTAAATTCCTTGCCAAATGGCAAGGCCCCTATGAGATAATGGAAAAAGTGAGCAAAGTGAATTACAAGGTCAGACAACCAGGAAGGCGAAAGCCCGAACAGATCTATCACGTTAATCTGTTGAAAGCCTGGAGGGATAGAGAGTCCCTAGTCGCAGACACTTGGTCACCAGCTCAAACTGGTTGCGTGATTCCTGAGGTTGGAATAGCAGCCACCTTGTCACAACCCCAACAACAGGAGGTTAAGGAGTTTGTGCTTCGCAACAAGGAGGTATTCTCTGAGCTGCCGGGACAAACATCTGGGGTAGAGCATGACATCATTACCCCGCCCGGTGAAAGGGTGAAGTTAAAACCCTATCGGATCCCAGAGGCCCGACGGGAGGCAATACGGGAGGAAGTACAGAAAATGCTGAACTTAGGGGTGATAGAGGAGTCCCAAAGTGATTGGTCTAGTCCCATTGTGTTGGTGCCTAAACCGGATGGGAGCTGGCGATTTTGTAACGATTTTCGTCAGTTGAACAAAGTTACAAAATTTGACACCTACCCCATGCCACGTATAGATGAGTTGATCGACCGGCTGGGAACAGCCCGATACATGACGACTCTTGACCTCACAAAAGGGTATTGGCAAATCCCCCTGGCCAAGTCGGCCAAAGAGAAAACCGCATTTGTAACCCCAGACGGGGCGTTCCAATATAAAAGAATGCCGTTCGGGTTACAGAATGCGCCGGCCACATTCCAGCGGAAAATGGACCAGATGCTGAGGCCCCATCGGAAGTATGCTGCGGCTTACCTGGATGACGTAATTGTCCATAGCACAGATTGGGCCTCACATCTGCCAAAAGTGCAAGCAGTCCTGGACTCTGTTCGGGAAGCGGGGTTTACGGCTAACCCCAAGAAGTGTACCATTGGGCAGGAGGAGGCCAAATATCTTGGGTACACCATTGGGAGGGGAGTAATAAAACCCCAACTCAACAAAGTCGAGGCCATCCAGAGTTGGCCACGTCCCAACAGCAAGAAGCAGGTACGAGCCTTTCTGGGAATCGCTGGGTATTATCGGCGATTCATTCCCCACTTTGCTTCTAAGGCTGTGCCCCTAACCAACCTGACGAAGGGGAAAGGGTCGGTCATGATTAAATGGACCCCCGAGGCTGAGGCAGCATTCCAATTCTTGAAACAAGCCTTATGTAGCCAGCCAGTGTTGTACTCACCCGACTTCTCTAAAGACTTTGTCGTACAAAGTGATGCGTCAGATGTGGGGTTAGGAGCAGTATTGTCCCAGGTCTGGAACGGGGAAGAGCACCCAGTCATTTACCTCAGCAGGAAGTTGAAGTCCCATGAGGTAAATTACGCCACCGTTGAAAAGGAGTGTTTAGCGGTGAAGTGGGCTCTAGATTCCCTTCGGTACTACCTGCTAGGTAGGCACTTTGACATGGTTACGGATCACGCTCCGTTAAAGTGGATGGCTCAAAACAAGGAAACAAATAGAAGAGTGAATAGGTGGTTCCTGGCCCTCCAGGAATTCAACTTCACAGTAAAGCATCGCCCTGGCGTTCAAATGGGGAATGTGGATGCTTTGTCTCGAGTACATGAATGCCTGATTGCTGGTGTTCCAACCCCGAGGTTAAAACAAGAGGGGGGGTATGTGACAGCAGGAAGGTAAAGTCACCTGGTTGCATCCAGGGGGGTAGATATATTTCGCCCAGATTCAGGCTTTACGCCGACTTATACAACTAGGTGGAGAGTTGTATAAGGCTAGTGGGCTCATGGATGACTCATACCTCTAGGGAGAGGGCTGGGCGTCGTGCAGACAGGGAGTTGATGAGACCAGCTGAAGCTTGTCAGCTCATTTAGGCCTCTATAAGAACTCCCAGCTTCATTAGATGTTAGCTCATGCCTGGAACCAGACCTGTGTGGACTGTCTAGGGAGAGTGAACCCCTGTGCGGTGAGAAAAAGCCTGTGTGGCTATTTGCTTGGACATTTAAAACCAGGGACTTAGGGACTAGGACAGCACTAGGCTGATCCCAGTTGTTAGTTAGGAAACCTGTATGTTTACTCAGAGGTCAAGTTGACCAGGATTTATTTTATTTATGTTTCTTTTGCTTTGCTGTGTTTTGTCACTGTAAATAGAAAATAAACCGCACCTTTTTGATTTTGAAAACCACAACCTCCGTTTGCTGGGCCTGTTACTGTGTGGGGAGCCCATCCCGGGGGTCACACACACCCGCTGCCGAGCTAACCCCCTCACAATATATATATATATATATACTTTGTGGCTGTTCAAACTCAGAATTTTAAAATGCCTGTAAGTGTTCTGTAGGAGTTGACAGCCAAGGTCAATGCCCATGGCATAACTAACGACTTCCATCATCTGCTTTCAGCTATTATGCTATTAGGTGGAAGGTAACAAAGTAGAATAAGTGACATGCCATGAACATTACATTACATGACCTACAGCCGTCAGAGAAATATTTAGTATGGGGCCAGAGCAACCTTACCCAACAACCCGTTAAACTTTCTTTGTAAATGTAAGGAAAATTTCTGATAATATTGTAATGTCTCCATTTGCGGAAATGACGATCAATTGTCCTCCTCCACGGGCTTAATGAGGAGTTCCACCCAATTTTTTTACTTTTTTTTATTCCACTCCTCGCCACATTTGGCATGTAATTTTTTTGGGGGGGGAGTGGGGGCTTCAGTAGGAGTGGGACTTCCTGTCCCACTTCCTCCTTCCGCCCTGGAGCCGCCTAGGCGATACGTCATATCGCCTTGTGGCGGCTTCTCCCTGTAGGCGATCACCTGGGACGTGACAGGTCCCAGGCGATCGCCTGTCCACTCACAAAGCGCTGCGCCGTTCGCGCATGCGCAGTGAGTGCCCGGCCGTGAAGCCGAAAGCTGTCACGGCCGGGTGCCCACACTGTGAATGGACGCGCCGGCGGAGGAGGGGGGAGAGGAGCGGAGCTCCAGGCGGCGCGTCGCTGGACAGTGGAGCAGGTAAGTGTATGTTTATTAAAAGCCAGCAGCTACACTTTTTGTAGCTGCTGACTTTTAATAAACATAAAAAAAGGGTGGAACTCCGCTTTAACCACTTCTCCACCGGGCCTATTCTGGCACTTCTCTCCTTCATGTAAAAATCATAATTTTTTTGCTAGGAAAATAATCAGAACCCCCAAACAGTATATATATATTTTTTTTAGCAGACACCCTAGGGAATAAAATGGCGGTCATTGTGACATTTTATCTTGCACGGTATTTGCGCAATCATTTTTCAAACGCCTTTTTTTGGGAAAAAAAAACGGTTTCACGAATTAAAAAATAACAAAACAGTAAAGTTAGCCCAATTTTTTTTATATAATGTGAAAGATGATGTTACGCCGAGTAAATAGATACCTAACATGTCACGCTTTAAAATTGCGCTCATTCATGGAATGGCGCCAAACTTTGATACTTAAAAATCTCCATAGGCGACGCTTAAATTTTTTTTACAGGTTACTATTTTCGAGTTACAGAGAAGCTCTAGTGCTAGAATAGTTGTTCGCACTCTACCGCACGCAGCGATACCTCACATGTGGGGTTTGAACGTCGTTTACATATGTGGGCGGGACTTACATGCATGTTCGCTTCTGAGCGCGAGCTACTGGGGACAGGGGCATTTTACTTTTTTTTTATTTGACTGAATTTTTTTATTTTGACACTTATTTAAAAAAAAAAATTTTTTTGATCACTTTTATTCCTATTACAAGAAATGTAAACATCCCTTGTAATAGGAATCATTGTGACAGGTCCTCTTTATGGAGAGATGCGGGGTCAATAAGACCCCACACCTCTCCTCCAGGATGGAAAGCATGAGATCGGTGAAAGAAAATTCACCGATCTCATGCTGACTGCCACAATTGCGGCTTTGTTTACTTCCGGGTACCGGGCGTGACATCACAACGTCGCACCCGGGACTCCGACGGTCATAGAGGTCACCATCTGGTCACCAGTCATCTCTATCGTCGTGAGCTGGCGCCAGCCGATTCGCTCTCCGGGCCCCCGATGGCACGGGAGAGCCCAGAGAAGCACCGGATGGCGGCGGGAAAGGGGGGGGATGTCCCCTCCCGCCGCCTATAAGAACTATCAAGCGGCGGAACTGCCGCTATGATCATTCTTATGGTGCACAGAATCGCCAGAAGAACAGAATGATATCTGAATGATGCCTGTAGCTGCACCCATCATTCAGATATCCCCCCACAAAGCCCAGAACGGCATATGACGTCCTTGGTGGAGAAGTGGTTAAAGTGGAGCTAAACTCTCTTAATCAACATGAACTATTTTTAATCCTTATGCATCTAGCATTAGTAACTATATATATATATATATACTCTATGTATATATATATATATATATATATATATATATAGGCTTGAGGCATGCATTAAAGTACACTCAATATTGAACCCTACGGACTAAGACTGGGATGCCAATAAAGTTCATGCGTGTGTAAAGGCAGGCGTCCCAATGATTTTGACAATATAGTGTATTTTATTCTGGTAAATGCAAACACACATATTAATATTTTTCTAATTACTATATGAAATATTACTATATTAAAGTGGTTGTAAACCCACTTTTTCAACTTGCACCTACAGGTAAGCCTAGATTAAGGCTTACCTGTAGGTGCAAGAAATATCTCCTAAACCTACACGGTTTAGGAGATATTTAGTTAAATGACAGGCGCCGCTGTCTACGGCGATGCTGTCTTTCGGCCATGCGTGCCGTAGACAACGGCGCATTTATAGGGTTAATCCCATTCACAAAATCGGCTACTTCCCGATTGTGACGGCTCTCGCGCGCATGCGCAGAGTGACGTCTCCGCCGCTCCGGCCAATCACAGCGCCGGAGCGGCACTGTGATTGGCTGGTGCAGCGATAACCGGAAGTAACCTTCCGGCTATCGCCGCAGCGATGGATGCGGCTGAAGAGGGAGACGAGGACGGCTTTGGGGGCCCCGATCTAAGGTAAGTGATGCATAATGAGCTATTATGCTAGTCATATTAGCTCATTATGCCTTTCTCTTACAGGTAGTTTTAAAAAAAAAAAAAAATTCTAAGGGTTTACAACCACTTTAAATATGAAATACTGCAAATGTATATTTGAGCCAAAGACAAGAGTAGTTACCTCAAGGATCTGTACTAGGCAGAGGCGGCTCTTTAATTAGGCAAATTAGGCAGTCGCCTAAGGCCTCACACTCACAGGGGCCTCGCGGCCGCCTAACTTACCCAATGCATTACCCCAGTTTTGAGGGACAGGGGATCTTAACGTTGCTGTGCTCAGGCAGCGTTAAGAGCCCTGACTCAGGAGCGGGGCCGCCAGCGTCCCTAACAACCAGTGAATATCGGTGACACCACCCCTTGTGACGTCAATGACCCAACATTGCCTCAGTCAATGACGTCACAAGGGGGCGGGTTCAGCAGGTGACATCACCGGGTAGACCCCGCCCCTTGGTTATTAAAGAGCAAGATCTGGGGGCCACCTTGTAAAAGGGGGCTTCCAGATTCTGATAAGCCCCCTGCCCGCAGACCCCCACAACCACCGGCCAGGGTTGTGAGAAAGAGGCTCTTGTCCTTTAATTATTTTTCCCATCATGGGTGTGAGTGGGACCCCATGTCAAATTTTGCCTAAAGCCACCTCTGGTACTAGGTCATGTTCTACCATCTACCTAATGTGTTTGTAACAGATATAGCTGAAGGGTTGGTGGTCAGAGAGGTCAGAGAGGTGTGGCCTTTTGCTGATGACACAAAGGTGTGCAATAGGGTTGGTTCCTGGATGTGTTTGTTACATGATGGAACATGGTTTGGCATTTCTGGAATATTGCACAAAGCATGGGAAAATCAACTCAGTATTTCTAAATGTAAAATAATAAAATAAGGAAGAAAACAAAATCATCAAATCAGGTACATGGATGGCCAGAGCTATAGAGAAAAATATTTGGGGGTGTTTCAGATGATCACAAAATGAACAGACAGTGTGACCTGGCAATGGGGAGGGGGGATATAATTCTAGGGTGCATCAGTAGAGAGATCAGAGCAGGAGGAAGACAGTCCTGCTTCAGCTATAGATCTTTCGTTATCACTAGAGGGGTCACCAGGAGAAGGAAGGAGGTCCTAATTCCTCTATATAGATGTTTCGTTGTTACTAGAGGGGTCACCAGGAGAAGGAAGGAGGTCCTAATTCCTCTATATAGATCTTTCGTTGTTACTAGAGGGGTCACCAGGAGAAGGAAGGAGGTCCTAATTCCTCTATATAGATCTTTCGTTGTTACTAGAGGGGTCACCAGGAGAAGGAAGGAGGTCCTAATTCCTCTATATAGATCTTTCGTTATCACTAGAGGGATCACCAGGAGAAGGAAGGAGGTCCTAATTCCTCTATATAGATCTTTATATCACTAGAGGGATCACCAGGAGAAGGAAGGAGGTCCTAATTCCTCTATATAGATCTTTAGTTGTTACTAGAGGGGTCACCAGGAGAAGGAAGGAGGTCTTAATTCCTCTATATAGATCATTTGTTATCACTAGAGGGGTCACCAGGAGAAGGAAGGAGGTCCTAATTCCTCTATATAGATCTTTATATCACTAGAGGGATCACCAGCTGGATGAAAGATGTCCTGGTTCCTTTATATAGATCTTTAGTTGTTACTAGAGGGGTCACCAGGAGAAGGAAGGAGGTCTTAATTCTATATAGATATATAGATCATTTGTTATCACTAGAGGGGTCACCAGGAGAAGGAAGGAGGTCTTAATTCTATATAGATATATAGATCATTTGTTATCACTAGAGGGGTCACCAGGAGAAGGAAGGAGGTCCTAATTCCTCTATATAGATCTTTTTATCACTAGAGGGGTCACCAGCTGGATGAAAGATGTCCTGGTTCCTTTATATAGATCTTTAGTTATCACTAGAGGGGTCACCAGGAGAAGGAAGGAGGTCCTAATTCCTCTATATAGATCTTTTTATCACTAGAGGGGTCACCAGCTGGATGAAAGATGTCCTGGTTCCTTTATATAGATCTTTAGTTGTTACTAGAGGGGTCACCAGGAGAAGGAAGGAGGTCTTAATTCTATATAGATATATAGATCTTTAGTTATCACTAGAGGGGTCACCAGGAGAAGGAAGGAGGTCCTAATTCCTCTATATAGATCTTTTTATCACTAGAGGGGTCACCAGCTGGATGAAAGATGTCCTGGTTCCTTTATATAGATCTTTAGTTGTTACTAGAGTAAAGTGACCAGATTTTTAAAATGAAATCCGGGGACATATTTTTTTTTTACTAGTAATGGCGGCAATCAGTGACTCTCTGCCCGCCTCACAGCCTGTCAAGTCTTATGCCCCGTACACACGATCAGATTATCGTCCGACAGATCGTCCGACTGTAGTTGCATTAAGCAAATATCGAATCCAATAATGAAAATGTGCGCTAGATTTTTGTCATACGATTCCGGAAAAACCTTCCGGTGTGCGTAGCAACGTAACGTGTGACCCCTGTGTCCTTCTGTTTTTTTTTCGTGTTTCTGATCATGCGTGGTGTTTGTCGATCGATTTTTATCTGATGAATACTGTACTGATTACACGATTATCATACGACGGGTTGTCGTGCGAGCAAAGTTTTCGTGTTTGCCCCTTCGGATTTGGTTGGACGGACTGTCGTGATCGGCTGTCGAAAGCTGTGTACTAACGATCAGATTATCGAACGATCGCTCCGAAAGCGATTTTTATCATCCGATAATCGGAACGTGTGTACGGGGCATTACTCTCCGGGCCCCGGATACTACTGGGTGGGGAGAGGAGGAAGATCACTCCACCAGGGAAGGCAAGGAGATAAACAGGCAGGCGGCTGGCCAGGACCTGAGCTAAGGCAGAAGAACATGTGAGCGGAGCTGAATGGGCATGTGCCAGAAACTGAAGAAATATTCCCTCCACTCCGACCAGCACATGATCATCAGAAAGGGGCACAGATAATGGAAAAAAATACACCCCCCTAAGCTAGTAGGAGCGGCAGAGCAGGTGTGTAATTCAGATTTTTTTTTTTTTAATTCTGCACTGATTGTCTTTGAAATTGCCCCAGCCCCTGTTCAATTCCAATCTGGGGACAAAACCGGGGACAGACTTGGTCCAGGGACAGTGTCCTCAATCCGGGGACTGTCCCCTGAAACCGGGGATGTCTGGTCACCCTATACTAGAGGGATCACCAGCAGCAGAAAAGAGGTCCTGATTCTTCCATTAAAGCAGAGTTCCAGCCTTTTTTATGTTTATTAAAAGCCAACAGCTAGAAAAAGTGTAGCTGCTGGCTTTTAATACAGACACTTACCTGCTCCACTGTCCAGCGACGCAGTCGACCGGAGCGCTGCTCCTCTCCCCCCCCCCTCTCCGCCGGCGCCTCCATTTAAACTGTGGGCACCCGGCAGTGACAGCTTTCGACTTCACAGCCGGGCACTCACTGTGCATGCGCGAGTCGCGCTGCGCTCTAGGAGTGGACAGGCGATCGCCTGGGACCTGTCACGTGTCCCAGGTGATCGCCTAAAGGGTGGGGCCGCCTAAGGCGATATGACGAGTCGCCTAATCGGTCCCTGAGCGGAAGGAGGAAGTGGGACAGGAAGTCCCACTCCTAACGAAGCCCCCACTCCCCCCCAAAAAAAATTTATAAGGGGGTGGGGAGTGGTTAAAGCGGAAGTTCCATTTTTGGGTGGAACTCCGCTTTAAAGATCTTTACATATCACAAGAGCAGTGATATCCAAACTGCAGGCCCTTTGCTTGCCTTTATCTGGCCCTTGGGGCACTATTCCTCCCACTGACATTAATGGGGCATAATTCCTGCCACTGATAAACAGTGGGGCATCATTCATTCCACTGACACCAGCTATGAAGCATTATTCCTCCCACAGACACTAATGATGGGACACTATTCCTCCCACAGACACCAATGATGGGACACTATTCCTCCCACAGACACCAATGATGGGACACTATTCCTCCCATTGACACCAATGATGGGACACTATTCTTCCCACTGACATTAATGGGGCATAATTCCTGCCACTGATAAACAGTGGGGCATCATTCATTCCACTGACACCAGCTATGAAGCATTATTCCTCCCACAGACACCAATGATGGGACACTATTGATCTTTTATTGAAAAGAATCAAGCAACCAATTTTATACAAAAGTAAAAAACAAAACCATGGTACAAAACTTCAACAGAAAACAAAGGAATACACATCCATGTTCAGAATATATACAATATATACATAATCCACTACCAAAACATCCCTAGAAAACTATCTACATAAAGCAGCAGAGAGGGCCTAAGAGGCACAACCCATCACCTATGTACGCAGCCATTTATCAAAAATTAATCAAAAATACTGATAATCTAGGGTGATAAGAGACAGACAGCCACACCCGGGAAAGAGACTCCTGGCAGTCAGGGAGGCCTGAAACCCCTCCACGCCTTCAACCAAGCCCCCTGACCCCGCTTGTCTCTCTCAAGCTCCCGAATCTTCCCCACCTCATGCAAAATGTCACACACCACCACCTCAACAGGAAGGAGTTTTTGCCGAATGCTGACCTGACACCGTGCATTCCAGGTGAAATAACGGACTACTAGGCTAACTAAAAAAAGTGTATCCAAACAAAAAACTCCACCGGTATTGAATGCTCCGTACACCCACTCAGCATAACCCAGCCTGGAGAGGAAAGGGACATCGAGGGCCCGCCCCACCTGTTTGTACACCTCTATGTTAAAAGGGCAACGAAGCAGAAAATGGTCCATAGTCTCCTCCTCATCTGCACACTCCTCCCGAGGACAGCTACGATCCATCCCACTGCGGAATTTCAAATTGCCCCGAACATAGAGCTTCCCATGGAAGCACAACCAGGCCAGATCCCTAAATTTAGGGGGTACTCTATCCAAATTAATCAGTCTTAACCCCGCCCTCAAAACTGGGCCCGGGCAATCCCTTAAGGCCAGTGGGTCATGAAAGACTTCGCTCAAGACTCGACTCATAAGGATTTTCCTTGGAACCGATCTGAGATCTTCAGCCGACAATCGCCACTGCCGCAGTAACTTCAGGCACGGAGCGACATAGGCTGGTAGCTGACCACGATGACCCCTGCGATTCTTCACTTGGCCACCTTCTTCCCAAAGTCGTAGAAAAGGCCTAAACCAAGATCTAAATATGCCTACCCATCCAGGAGGTTCCACTGCAAGCATATTACCAATGTTAAACTTGAGAAACAGCAGTGAAAAGAAAAGAACCGGGTTGACCATACCTAAGCCACCCTCCCTCCTGGATAGGTAGGTGACATTCCTCTTGATGGGGTTCAGTCTGTTCCCCCACAGCATCTGGAAGAACACACTACTGACCCTAGCATAGAGAGACACTGGCAAGATGCAGACAAAGCTGACATACAAGAAGATCGGAATCAGGTAAGTCTTAATCAGATCAACCCTTTCCCTCATAGATAACTTCCATCTCTTCCAGCTGACCACCTTAGTATTGGCAATTTCCAGTCTGCCTTCCCAGTTTTTGAGGCCATAATCGCCGGGTCCAAATTCAATGCCTAGTATCTTAATTCTTTCCTGGGGCACTGGAAAGGTGTCCGGGAGATCAAACCCCTCACCTTCCTTTCCCATCCAGAAAACTTCAGTCTTTTCCTGATTGATCTTGGAGCCTGATGCTTCAGAATACCGTGATGTCAGAGAGACCACCTCCTCCGCTTCATCCGTCCCAGTGACAATCACCGACACATCATCCGCATAGGCAACAACCCTCAATGGCGGCTCACCCGGGAGCCCCACTGGTACCCCACACAACATGCCGCTCTCTAGCCTCCTGATGAAGGGGTCGATTGCAAACACATAGAGCAGGGGACTCAGGGGACAACCCTGGCGCACCCCGGAGCCAACCTCAAAGGACTGTCCAACCCAACCATTAACAAGAGGGAAGCTTTCTGCCCCCTTATACAAGACTTTCAGCCAATCGACAAAACCACCCGGCAGACCGTACTTACTAAGGAGCAACCACAGGTACTCATGGTTAACACGATCAAAAGCCTTTGCCTGATCCAATGTCAGCAAATACTTTCCCCAGCCTGCAGCCCTGCACCGCTCCAAGGCCTCCCGGACAGCTAAAACCGCTGTGAAGGTGCTCCTACCCTGAACCGAACAGTGCTGATGGCGAGAAAGAAAAGACTCTGCCACTGACGATAGGCGCCAGAAAAATATCTTTGCCAGTATCTTTCTATCGACATTAAGAAGGCTGATGGGGCGCCAATTCTCAATCATCGAAGGATCTTTACCCTTTGAAAGAAGAATCACAGCCGAGTGCCTCATGGAAGGGGAAAGCACCCCCTCAGCAAGGCAACTGTTAAAAACCTCTACCAAATGCGGGGCCAGAATAGACTTAAAGGCTTTGTAAAACTCAGCCGTCAAGCCATCCAGTCCAGGCGACTTTTTGATGGCAAGCTGTTCAATTGCCCTCATCACCTCTTCGACTGTGATCTCCTCTGTCAAATTCATCAATGGAACATCTCCACCATTTAGACCTGGAGTAGAGTCCAAAAAGCTTTCCATCTTGTCACGATCAAGCTCTTTCCTCCCAAGAAGGTCGGCATAAAAGGACCTCACGACCTCCAGAATCCCTGACCTGGACTTTGTCAAGGAACCTGTACTGTCCTTAAGGCCAACGACCGTTTTAACAGCTACACCTTGTTTGCAGTTCTGGTAAGGGTCAGGCGAGTGGTACTTCCCATAGTCCCTCTCCAGAACCAAAGAGGCATGCCGGTCATATTGACACTTTCTGAGAAGGAGTTTCACTTCGGAGATTGCCCCAGGATCTCCTCCTCTCGAAACAAGAATATCCAGCTTCCTCCGTAAACGTTGGTAGGTCATGTATTTATTAAACTGATTTCTATTGGCTAGGCCCCTGAAGAATCCAGCGATCCTCTTTTTGGTCAGCTCCCACCACTCAGCCTTGCTGCTACAAAAGTCCAGGATGGTCACCTGTGCCTGAAAGAATTCCTCAAAGGATTGTCTAACATGTTCTTCCTTGAGTAGTGTCGAATTTAATCTCCAGATGCCCTTGCCCCTCTGAGGGGCGTCTGAAGCATTCAGTACCACAGATAGCATACAGTGATCAGAGAACTCTACTGCCTGCACCACTGGGGGCGAGAAAGCAGAGGCCTCCTTCAAAAAAAACCTATCTATCCTACTCTGACTATTACCACGATGAAAAGTGAACCCGGTGTCATCTGGGAGGTGCTTAATGTGCACATCCACAAGACCAGCATCCCTAACCATACTATTTAAAAAGACGCTATCATATCCCAGCCTGTCCTTGAAGTCCTTCCTGTCCCTGGACCTAGTTATTGTATTGAAGTCACCTCCAAAGACCACTTGCCGGGATGTAAAAAGAAATGGCTTGATCCTTGTAAAAAGGCATTTCCTGTCCCACTTTGTGTGCGGCCCATAAACATTGATTAGGCGCAGGTCCTGCCCTCCCACAAGGACGTCTAAGACCATACATCTCCCAATCTCCACCTCAATAACCCGCCGGACAGTTACCATGCCGGTTTTAAACAACACCGCCACACCGCCGTAAGGCTCGGCCGCAAGAGACCAGTAAGATGGACCATACCTCCACTCTCTCTTGGCCATATGAATATCTGCCAAGGAGGTGAGCCTAGTCTCTTGCAAAAATAAAATTTCAGCATCTAATTGGCTGAACAAAAAGAAGGCCATAGAACGAGCTCTTACTGACTTAATGCTGGCGACATTAATTGTCACCACTTTTAACGGAGGGGGAACCGCCATTTGGGTTATTGGGTGGATTGCTTCTTAGCTCCCCTCTGCTGCTCATCACCAGAAGCCTCTCTCTTTCTAGAGGCCGCCTCAAAGTCCATTTCGGAATCAGAACTTCTCTCTGAAGAAGCTCCGGATGAAGAAATATCCCACTTGGAGGACCTATGACGGCTGGAGACAGGAACCAGAGCTTCCCGTCCCCGTTCCGTCCTCACCGCCTGCCTCTTCCGCCTCCCAACCTTCCTTCTCTCCTCCAGGTACCGCAGGTCAGCCTCAGAGATGCCCTCATCTCTTACTTTTTTCTTTAAAGTTTTTCCACAAGACTTCTTTACAGAGGAAGGGGCGCCCTTTTTAGTACACGCTGGTGGGGGGGGTGATCCCTTTAAGTCAGACTCAGGAGGGGTAGACTCCTGGGGGGTAACTGACTTGGGGGGCACAGACTTTGAAGGTTCTGACACAAGAGGAGAGGGTACAGTAGGCTGGGGGGACACAGAGACAGAAACAGAAGGAGTACTTACAGACACAGGAGGGGTGGCCACAGGAACTGGAGAGGGATCCTGAGCAGGACCGGGGGAGGCGGTCACCGCAGAGGAGGATGGTACACCAGGGGTCTCACCCTCCATCCCGTCCAGCCTTGACATGTCCTCTACTACCTCCTTCTCCATATTGTGCCAGGCTTCAGGACATCTGCTGTAGGGGTGGCCAAGGCGCAGGCACAGGTTGCACCTGATCTTCCTGGTACAATCCTTAGCCATATGACCCTGACCCCGACACACTGAACACATCAAGGCTGAACAGGAGGAGCTCAAGTGCCCCTTTTCTCCACAGCGGTGACACAGCTTCGGCTGACCAGGGTAGAAAACAGTCATCCTATCCCTCCCTATGAAAGCTGAGGAGGGCAAGTGACGGACAACATTCCCATCCCTGGCCAACCTGACTGTTACCGACCATCCCCCAGTCCAGATGTTACGCTCATCATGGATTTTATTAGGTTTGGTCAAAACCTCCCCATAGTTCCTTAACCAGACCTCTAGATCCCGAGCAGGAACACTCTCATTAGTCAGGATAATGGTTATTTTTTTTACTGTTGACCTCTGAGACACCGCAACTGGGACCAGACCTTCCCATTCAGGTCTTGACCTGCACCGAGCCTCATATCGCTCCCAGAACAGGTCAAGACCCTCTGGCCTGGTGAAGCTAACCGTATAGTCCCTTGTCCCAGCTACATGTATAAAGGCATACAGGTCATTTGCACCAAAACCCATCTCCAATATCAAGTCCACCACTGCACGCCGTGCTGGAGGGATGGCACCACCTTCCCATTTCAGAATAACTACATTCCGCCTGGGAGGCCCAGCAGAAGCCAGAGACCCAAGACCAGATCTTGGGGTGCTCAAAGTGGCAGCTTGCAGTGGAAAACCCCGTTTGGGAGCGGGACTACCAGGAGCAGAGTGTGCCACCTGTGAAAAAGTAGGTTTATCAAGGCCAAGGGCCGACACTGAAGTCACATTAGTCTGTATATTAGTATTATTATCATCATCAACTGTATGAACTGAAATGGCAGGATCTGTAGCAGGATTGTTCATCACACTGGTACTGGGGTGATTGTTATCAGTCACAGAACTATTCAAATTCCCATCAGGAATAGTCACAGTTGCTGCAATACCAGCTGTCTCCTGATGCTGCACTGTAGAGTCCTCAGCAGCAGTGGGGCAAACAGCTTTGGACTCAGCCAAAGAAGGGTTAATGGGCTGTTCTGACACTTGCAGTCCATCCACAGAAATGACATTTTTTAAACGTATCTCTTGCTGCATTGCAGCCTCAGCAGGCACAACATTGCTGCACACAGGACTAGCAGCCTGATTGTCATTAGGCACATTGTCAGTCACAGTGTTAAAAGGAACAAAAACAGTCTTATCCACAACATTGGATTTAGCAGGCTTCACTTTATCAGGTACATCATCAGTAATGTCTTCCTCATTAAACACCATCTGATCCCCCCGCATAGGAGACTCCATTACCTGGATGGCCCTCAGCATACCTACAGATTCCTGGGAAGGCCTGGGGCTTCTTACCTCTCCCTGGGGGGGCAGGGGGTCAGAACTGGGGGTCTCCTCCTCCTCCACCTCCATCTTTGTCACCCTTCCAAACCTCTTGTCGTTGCAAAACTTCTCTTTAAAGGGCCCATCTCTGCCTTCCATCATGGCCACGATGGTCTCCTGATGATCCACACGGACCTTGGCCAGCTGGATTTCCGGATCCATGGATCCCCGTTTCTGGCTGTGTAAGCCCTCACGTTGCCTTCGCAGGCGCTTCAACTCCGCTCTCAGCTTGTAGAGCTTGTCCCTCTCCCTGTTCAGGACCTTAATCCCGGCCACCACTCGCTCCCGAATGGCCTCCGAGCCTTCATCCTCACCAGGGGCAGAGAGATCGGCTTGTGCAGAGGATGGCAGTTCACCTGACGGCCCAGGAGATGGCTGGGAGCCTCCAGCAGGAGAAGCCCCGCTGCCCTCCATGGCCTCCCCAGAAAGGGGGCCAGGGAGCTGGGAGAGATTTCACCACCACTCCCTTCTCACAGAGCAGCTTCAGAGGCACCTTCCTCCTGACACACCTGTGCTCCAATGATGGGCGGGGCACTATTCCTCCCACTGACACCAATAATGGGACACTATTTCTCCCACTGACACCAATGATGGGACACTATTCCTCCCACTGACACCAATGATGGGGCACTATTTCTCCCACTGACACCAATGATGGGGCATTATTCCTCCCACTGACACCAATGATGGGGGATTGTTACCGATGCCAGGAAATTTTCTGCTTCTACTGGCCACAGTCCAAGTTTGGAGACCCCTGCTCTAGAGGGATCCCCAGCAAGAGGAAGGAGGTCCTGATTTCCCTATAGAGAGCTTAAGTTATCACTAGGGATCACTAGAGTCTAATCCTGTGAGGAGGAAAGGGAGGGCATGGCTGTCTATAAACACACGCAGCCTGGCTCGGGGGTGTGCCTGCACATGTGCCCCCTCAGCGCATGGCTTGCTGAGGGGCGTTTATGTAAGGAAAGATGGAGAGTACCAGTCAGGGACTCCAGAAGAGGAGGCAAGGGACCGCTCTGTGCAATACTATTGCACATAGCAGGTAAATATAACCTCTTTTTTTTATTTTAATGTAAGAAAAAAAAAACTTTACAATCACTTTAAATTACCAAGATAGGCTTTCAGGGTATATCCCTTTTCGTCTGCTTGGACCTTAGTAGAAGGGGATTTGCCCCAAAAGCTTGTTTGTTAAAATGTCACTGTTAGGTCAAATAAAAAAAAAACTATCAAAGTCAGTACTCAATTGTATTGTAGTAGTAAAACCATATTTCCCCATAGTAACCATTCACTCCCTTACCACGCGTTTATCTAAAAATTCAAAACCATTTTACATTTTTTTATTGTTTATTTGGCAAAGAAAAAAATACAAATTATGCACAAAAAATTGAAAATTGATTCAACTCCACTATCTATGGAACGAAACACAGCACACCACTTTCTTTTTATCAACATAGAACGGCTGTAGAATTTTTTTTTATGAGTATCCATCCTGAGTTTTTTTACTTGTGACCTCTCTGTTATATGGTTGCTTTACCCTGAAGATGAAGTTCTCCATTCTTTTGTCAGTGGTAACGCTCCCACCCTCAGCCTGATCTGACATTTCAACAGGCGTGCAGGGGTAGATAGGAATTTAAAGCCGGTGTTCCATCAGAATCAGTGACCTGTCAGATCTGGTAAGGGAAGTGATGTTTCGTCATCTGCGCATGCGTACACCCGGTACCAGGTTGCCTAATCCGATAGAACACCGGGCATAGATCTTCTTCTTTCCTGGAACTATGAGTCAGTGTTGATGGGGGAATCCCTCCCGTAAAGCTATTGTGTTCTCCTGGCAGGGGGGAGCCGTCCCGGAGAACACACAGTGATAATTGCTAGCGACTATAACCGCTTGCAATAACCACATAAACAATCCGACAGGCTGGTTGTACCCAAGTTGATCGATCAATCAAATTGGGTACAATCAGCCTGCCCATACATAGTTCAGCAGGGACCGGCCGATATTCGAACCGATATTCGAACCGTCTATGGCCGGCTTAAAAGTGGGTTCCAGGCAACCAACTAAACACTCTGTTGAAATAGCGTTTTAACTGCCAAGGGCTTTGCAATGGTGTTCAGCCCGTTGTGTAAACACACAGATCCATGTCCTGTGAGGGAGAGGGGACCGATGCTGTGTCCCTTGTACATAGGGACAACCATCGGTCACCTCCCCCAGTCAGTCCCCTCCCCCCACAGTTAGAACACATTGAGGGAACATATTTAACCCCTTCCCGCCCCCTAGTGGTTAATCCCTTCCCTGCCAGTCACATTTATACAGTAATCAAGGCATTTTTATAGCAGGGATCGCTGTATAAATGTGAATGGTCCCAAAAATGTGTCAAAAGTGTCCGATGTGTCCGCCGCAATATCGCAGTCACAATAAAAATCGCAGATTGCCGCCATTACTAATAAAAAAATAAAAATAAAAAATGCTATAAATCTATCCCCTATTTTGTAGACACTATACCTTTTGCGCAAACCAATCAATACGCGCTTATTGCGATTTTTTTTTTACCAAAAATATGTAGAAGAATACGTATCGGCCTAAACTGAGGAAAATTTTAATTGGAAAAAAAAAAGGGTATTTATTATAGCAAAAAGTAAAAAATATTGTGTTTTTTTCCAAACTGGAGGCTCTTCTTTTGTTTATAGCGCAAAAAATAAAAACCGCAGAGGTGATCAAATACCACCAAAAGAAAGCTCTATTTGTGGGAAAAAAAGGACGCAAATTTCGTTTGGAAGCCACATCGCACGACCGCGCAATTGTCATTCAAAGTGTGACAGCGCTGAAAGCTGAAAAATGGCTTGGGCAGAAAGGGGGTTTTCGTACACAGTAGGGAAGTGGATATCCTCCAGCTCATGTTGTGGCCGTATCCATCATATGTGTGGGCATGTGAAGCCCAGTTCCTTTTTCTTCCTGGTTTTCAGGGAGAGGTGCATGCTGGGCGATTTTTAGGCACAGTAACGCCCAGAGACTCCTGGGAAACGAGTGTCATCATTTCCCAGGAGGCAATGGGGTCTTAGGACAGGAAGTTGAACCACCTAGGACCAGGAACGAGGCAGATTACGAAATCTGCCTAGTAACAGCCATATAGAAGTGAGCAAAAAATGTTTTTTTTATAAATTTTTATTTTTTACATTAAAGGCAAGCTGTTAATAGAAAGTTCATTTTTAGGGTGGAACTCCGCTTTAATTACTGATACAAACCTGGTTAAATATGTAAAAAAAATATATTTTAAGGCAAACGAAAATCTGTAAAATATCTGATAGGAACATTTATTCTGAAGTGTCTGTTTGTGCTGTTGGGATGCTGATAACTGGGATTGTAGTATGATGGGCTGTAAAGATACCAGATTTTTTTGATTGCTTGCTGCTGAATTCATGGACAGGACTTTTCATTTCAGGTTTCCCAAGCAATGGAGATGGCCATGATGAATGCATGAAGTTGTCACCTTGTTGTGTTCTGTTGTCTTGTCTGGGAGAAGATGACGTTATCTCCTCCGCTTGTTGGGTCTGGATTTCTACTCCCTGTGGATGTATTTCCACTGGCAGGGAACTTTGTCTTCCTTTTCTGGCCTCTAATACCAGGGGTCTCGTGGAAAGAGTGCTGGGAGAATTTTCACGTCTTCTCCCAGATCTTGGAGAATCTTTTACAAGATGAGAAGCTACAACTGGAAATAAACTGCCAACCTCCGAAGAGCCTTGTTGGAGGCCTGGTGGAGACAGAGGTTTGGAGATGGTTATATACCGGTAGCTCCATCTTTGCATTTCCACCACACTGTTTGGCCTTGGCACGGATGGTCTTGCACTGCTTGAACCAGAAGACTTTGAGGCTTGCTGTGGCCTGGAATGGGAACCTGGGTCATAGTCTTCTGTCTTCTTGGGGTTTACTCCATTTATGACTGTTCCCAGCTGACTAAGCTGAGCCCTTTCCTCCCAGGCCAGGCCGGGCTTTGGGCATGGTTTGCTTTCCTCCCAAATCTTTTTGACTTCTCTATACCTGAAGTGTCTGTCTGTAGGTTCTTTCTCTTCCCTTAGTAATTCAGCCTTCTGTTTTGTCCCATCTGCAGATAAAAATTGTATATTTAACTTCACATTAGCCGACAATGACCTTTTAATGGTTTTGTTCTTTAAAGTCGAAGAGGGTGACTTAGTTTGTCTGTTACTCATTAGATCCTTGGCGTAGTTCGTATTGTTCTGAGTAACTAAACTCATTCCCGTTGTAGGCCTTACACTATCTGCTGGCCATTGGCTGCTGGAGAAATGGATTTGCTTTGCAGGAACGTGTTTTTGTAAGTCAGACAATGTGCTGAAGAAGACAAACATGTTTTCCTTCTGGTATGTGTCTGGCTTTGTGTCAACTGCAGTCTGGAAAATAAGGATACACGTAAATTAAATTATGATTTTAGTGAGCATTTAACCTCAAGATACATCTCTCATACATGTAAATATTTGCAATTTTTTTCTAACAAAATTACTTAGAATGCCCAAACAATATATATTTTTAGGCAGAAGCCCTAGAGAATAAAATGGTGGGTGTTGCAATTTTTTATGTCACACGGTATTTGTGCAGCGATTTTTCAAATGCAATTTTTTGAGAAAAAATACACATTAATGAATATTAATGTATAAATACACAATATAGTACCCATTTTCTTTGTAAGCTATAAAAAACGATTTTACACCGAGTAAATAGATACCTAACATGTCATGCTTTAAAAGTGAATATGCCTGTGGAATGGCGACAAACCACAGTACTTAAAAATCTCCATAATTGATACTTTTAGACCCCAGATCTCTCCTCTGCCCTTAACCTCCCTGGTGGTATTCCCGAGTCTGGCTCGGGGTGGAATTTCAGTACCATAAGCGGTAACCCCAAGCCAGACTCAGGATCGCATTGCAGGATATAGGGAGAGTTGCTTACCTTGTCCCCTGGATCCTGCGATGTCCTCCCGCAGTGTGTGCGAGCCGTCTCCTCGCTCGATTCACACACAGTGCCGCCGAGCTCCTTTCCCTGTGACGTTTGGCGCCAAATTCAAAAAAGTAAAAACACAATACACATACAGTAATCTTACAGATTACAGTACTGTATAAAAAAAATACACATCCCCTTTGTCCCTAGTGGTCTGTCCAGTGTCCTGCATGCACTTTTATATTATAAATACATTTTTTTCTGCCTGGAATCTGGAGATTGTCCATAGCAACCAAAAAGTGTCCCTTTATGTCAAAAGTGGTTTTAGACCAGCTAGAAAACAGCGATAATAAATTAGAATCACTTGCAGAATTGAGCGATAGCGATTTGTGGGGAAATTCGTCATCAAACACTGAAAGTAATGACAGCGACAATTCTGCAACTGAGCAAATTTCAGTGTTTTTGATTTGATTACATTATTGAATAATTTTTATTATTTTTATATTATTATTTGTTATAATTATTTATAGTTATTTATGATAATATAATTTATGATTTTGTGTTTCTAACTTTATCATACCCGGGATGTCTACTAGACTCTTGTTTGGACAGATTTAAGTGAGTTATTCCTAAGAATTACAGGCCTACAATATAAAACGCCAAATTTCCATGCAAAATAATTGTACCGCTTTCAGCGCCTAAAATCAGACAGAATCATACCGCCAGGGAGGTTAAAAGCATCTGGTGAAACGGAGATGGGTTTGATCAGATGCTGTTACAAGCTGGTATTGGCTTGAGAACATTAAACCAAAACCGAAAAAAATCCTTGTTGTTTCCAGTTTCATAGACCATAAAGATGATAGAGGAATTTTTGGTCCTTTTTCATCTCTATGGTCAGCCGGTGGCTTCAGTTCCAGGCCCCCCGAAGTAATGGGAGAGCGTGTAAAGACAGCAGAAGGTGGCAGGGGGACCCCTTTCACCACATGTAAAAGCAATTGGATTGCTTTTGGTAAATCGGCTGGTTCAGCAGGAATCGGACACTGTGTACAGCAGTCTGTCCTACAAAAGCTGGTTTAACGATCGGCTTTTGTTGAAGAAACATGCTGGAAAACCAGCATCTGACCAGCGCTCACAGCCAATGGCTGCAAGTATTGATCAGTGTATTCTGGCAGGGGGGGGGGGCTGTGTCAGAATAAAATAGTACAGCAGGGGAGATCGATACATCGCTTGTGTTGGTATGGCGATCTGTCATTTTATTTGCGTAAAAACATGCAGTGAGCAGCAATTTTTGTAACTGTCTATGATGTAAAGACTTTGATGTTTGCCGTTACAATCAGTCTTGCTTCTTTTGTTTGCTACGATAAGATAGCAACACAGGGAGTGCATTGTTTTTATAGAAAAGCCAATTTGTAGGTGGAGTAGAGGCTGTTCACTAAACAAACTCAAATGATCCTCAATGGCTCAAAAGTGATATGGACCAGAAATTTTTAGACAGAATAAAGGTGGATAAAGCATCTGGACCAGATGACATCCACCCACGGATCCTAAAAAAATTGAGCTCTGTCATTTCAAAGCCATTGTATCTAATTTTTAGGGACTCATTAATGACAGGAATAGTACCACTGGATTGGCGCAGGGCCAATGTGGTGCCTATATTTAAAAAGGGATCAAAGTCTTTACCAAGTAACTATAGACCTGTTGGTTTAACTTCTATAGTCGGGAAGATACTATAGAGATTAATAAAAGACCACATAGATGAGTTCTTGCTGTAAAAAAATATTTTTAGCAACAAATAACATAGATTCATGAAAGACAGAAGTTGTCAAACAAACCTGATTTCTTTTTATGAAGAGGTAAGTAAAACCTTGGACAGAGGGGTGGCGGTGGACGTGGTATACTTGGATTTTACAAAAGCATTTGACACAGTTCCGCACACACGAGTTATGTGTAAGGCAGTGGCGGCTGGTGTTTTTTTTTTGAGGGGGCTACAAACACCCCCCCCCCAGTCGGTCATCCAGCCCGGCGCTTACCCCATCTAGGTTGCAGGCGGTGGGCTGTGGCTCCTGTGTTGGCAGGCTCGGGCAGTGGCTCCTGTGTCCTCTCCTCCTCTTCTGCATCATGGCGGCTTCCGCCATGCGTCTCCTCCTTCCTCCTAGGCGTCCAATAGGATTGCCTGTCCTTTCAGCCAATCGGGTGATGGGTCTCAAGACCCGCTTCCTGATTGGCCGGGAAGAGAATCAGTGTGGCAATAGCGAATTGTCACACAACTGGGTGGGCTCAGAGCGCAGTGCTCTGCACCCCGATCCCACCCTTTTTTGAAGCCTATTAACCACTTCAACACCGGGCTTTTTTTACCACCTCAATACCGGGCCTATTCTGGCACTACTCTCTTACATGTACAAATCATCATTCTTTTACTAGAAAATTACTCAGAACCCCCAAACATTATATATGTTTTTTTAGCAGACACCCTAGGGAATAAAATGATGGTCATTGCAACTTTTTTTCTTGCACGGTATTTGCGCAATAATTTTTCAAACGCCTTTTTTTTCGGAAAAAAAATGGTTTCATGAATTAAAAAATAACAAAACAGTAAAGTTAGCCAAATTTTGGGGGAAAATATGAAAGATGATGTTACGCCGAGTAAATAGATACCTAACATGTCACGCTTTAAAAATGCGCACACTCATGGAATGGCGCCAAACTTCGGTACTTAAAAATCTCCATAGGCGACGCTTTACATTTTTTTACAGGTTACCAGGTTAGAGTTACAGAAGAGGTCTAGTGCTAGAATTGTTGCACGCGCTCTAACGCAAGCGGCGATACCTCACATATGTGGTTTCAACGGTGTTTACATATGTGGGCGGGACTTACCTGTGCGTTCGCTTCTTATCGCGAGCTACCGGGGACAGGGGCGTTTTAATTTATTTTTATTATTGTTATTTTTTTTATTTTACTTAATTTTTTTTATTTTTACACTTATTTAACTTTTTTTTTTGATCACTTTTATTCCTATTACAAGGAATGTAAACATCCCTTGTAATAGGAATGTGTGTGACAGGTCCTCTTTATTGAGAGATGCGGGGTCAATAAGACCCCACATCTCTCCTCCAGGCTGGAAAGCATGAGATCGTGAATTTTTTTTCACTGATCTCATACTTACTAGCCGCAATGGCGGCTTTGTTTACATATGAGGACCTGGGCGTAACGTCATCACATCGCGCCCCGGGCCTCCGACGATCATAGAGATGACTGGTGACCATCTGGTCACCAGTCATCTCTATGCTCGTCACGTGACCCACCACCGGCGTCGGGCGATTCTAGCCGGGTCCCCGATGGCACGGGAGAGCCTGGAGAAGCACCGGATGGCGGCGGGAGGGGGGATGTCCCCTCCCGCCGCCTATAAGAACGATCAAGCGGCGGAACCGCCGCTATGATCATTCTTATGGTGCGCAGAATCGCCGGCACAAGAAAAGGATATCCGAATGATGCCTCTAGCTGCAGGCATCATTCAGATATCCCCCTACAAAGCCGAGGACGTCATATGACGTCCACCCAGGATGGGAGATCCCATCTGTGGACGTCATATGACTATGGGCAGTAGGGAATCTATGGACCAGCGCCCTGCATGTAGATCAGGGGGCCGGACGAATGGATGGGGGGGCGGCGCCCGTGCGCCCCTTATGGACGGGCTGCCACTGTAATGTAAGTTAAACAGGCCTGGAAAAATCAGTTTGTACTGTAAATGGATAGAAAACTGGCTAAAAGACAGAATTTAGATAGTCGTGGTTAATGTTTCTTACTCTGAATGGTCTAAGGTTATCAGTGGTGTACCCCAAGGTTCAGTGCTGGGACCCTTATTTTTTAATATCTTTATAAATGATATTGGGTCTGGGAGTAAAAGTAACATTTCTGTCTTTGCAGATGACACCAAGCTATGCAGTGGAATAACGTCCTTACAGGATGTCGCCAATTTACTAACTGACCTCAATGCTCTGTCTAATTAGGCAATTAAGTGTAAAAGGTTTAATGTTGATAAATGTAAAGTTATGCACTTGGGGGCTAAGAATATTCATGCAACATACATACTAGGGGGAGTACAACTGGGGGAATCAATGGCGGTGAAGGATCTGGGTGTTCTGGTAGATCATAAGCTTAATAATAGCATGCAATGCCAAGCTGCGGTTTCCAAAGCGAGCAAAGTCCTTTCTTGTAATAAGAGAGGTATGGTCTCCAGAGAGAGAGATATCATTTTGCCCCCCTGTACAAATCATTAGTAAGACCTCATCTAGAATATGCAGTTCAGTTTTGGGCACCAGTTCTCAAAAAGGATATCGGGGAACTGGAGAAAGTGCAGAGAAGGGCAACCAAACTGATAAGAGGCATGGAGGAGCTGAGCTATGAGGAAAGATTAGAGGAACTGAATTTATTCACTCTTGAGAAGAGGATATTAAGGGGGGATATGATCAACATGTACAAATATATAAGGGGTCCATATAGTGAACTTGGTGTTGAGTTTTTCACTTTAAGGTCATCACAGAGGACATGGGGGAACTCTTTACGTCTAGAGGAAAAGAGATTTAACCTCCAAATACGGAAAGGTTTCTTCACAGTAAGAGCTGTGAAAATGTGGAATAGACTCCCTGCAGAGGTGGTTCTGACCAGCACAGTAGATTGCTTTAAGAAGGGCCTGGATTCTTTCTTAAATGTACATAATATAACTGGGTACTGACATTTATAGGTAAAGTTGATCCGGGGAATATCCGATTGCCTCTCGGGGGATCAGGAAGGAATTTTCCCCCTGCTGTAGCAAGTTGGATCATGCTCTGCTGGGGTTTTTCGCCTTCCTCTAGCTCATCGGTAGGTATAGAATTGTGTATATGGGATTGTACGATTTTTATTTAATTTTTTTCCCTTTTAGTAGTTGAACTAGATGGTTCTTTTTTCAACCTGACTGACTATGTATATGGTCACTGATCTGTCGGTAAATCTCAGCACCCAACGGGGAACATTATCACATACTATAAGATACAATATAAATGATGTCCCTCTGTTTACCTCAATGTGAGCCCCGCGTGTCTTCTCTCTGGGTGTAATCACTTTCACATCAGATTTGATCAATTCATCATCAATGCTCAGAGAGACTCTGTCCACATTTGTATTATTTTGCCTGTTGTTGTAATACAAAATAAATGCATTATTATTATTACGTTTATACATCAGTCATCAGTGGCACTCTATGGATAGCTTAAAGCCTAGTACACACAATGAGATTATCGGACGAATGATCGTCCATTTTTTTGGGATTCTAGTCTCCATATGGAAAACGAATAGGTTACTAAAGTATGAAAATTCTTGTACGACAGAATAAAAATCCGAAGTAATGAATTTGTATTGTTTTTTTTTCGGATTGAAAACTATACTGATTAAGCACTTGCCGCCTGCCCTATTGCAGATGACAATCCGCAATGTGGCTCCGTTATCCTGACTGGGCGTCATATGACATCCTGCAGGATAAGCCGCTCGGGGGAGCCGATGGTGCTGTGTGTTGCTCTGACACACCGCATCTCTGATCGTGGTAAAGAGCCTATGATGTAGGCTCTTAACCATGTGATCAGCTGTGACCAATAATAGCTGATCACAGCGGTAACCAGGAGGTGCTGATAAGCTGATAAACAGCTTTCCTGGGTTCATGATCAGCGGGGGGGGAGGGGACTGCACCGATATAATCAGCACGTTGATTATCAGCGCAGCCCCCATCAGAGGTGCCCACCAAAATGCCAATCAGTGCCCACCAAAATGCCAATTAGTGCCCACCAAAATGCCAATCAGTGCTCATCAAAGTGTCAATCAGTGCCCATCAGTAACGCCTGTCAGTGCCCTTCACAGATGCCAATCAGTGCCCATCAGTAATGACTGTCAGTGCCTCCTCATCAGTGCTGCCTATCAGTGCCGCCTATTAGTGCCCACCTGTGCTGCCTATTAGTGCCCATCAGTGCCGCCTATCAGTGCCCATCAGTGCTGCGTATCAGTGCCGCCTATCAGTGCTGCATATAAGTGCCTCCTCATCAGTGCCCATCAGTGCCTCCTCATCAGTTCCGTGCCTCCTTATCAGTGCCCATCAGTGCCCGTAATAGTGCAGCCTCATCAGTGCTGTTCCTCCTTATCGGTGCCACCTCATAAGTGCCCGTTAGTGCAGCCTCATCAGTGCCCATCAGTGAAGGAGAAAACTAAAATTTTATAACAGAAACAAAGAAAAACTTTTTTTTTTTTTCAAAAATGTACTTCTTTTTTAGTTAGTTTAGCGAAAAATAAAAAAACCCAGAGGTGATCAAATACCACCAACAGAAATCTCTATTTGTGGGAAGAAAATTATACAAATTTAGTTTGGGTACAGTGTGACATGACTGCGCAATTGTCATTCAAAGTGCAACAGCGCTGAAAGCTGATAATTGACCTATGCAGGTAAGGGGGGGGGGGGGGGAGTACCCGGTATTGAAGTGGTTAAACGAAAACCCTAGAATCTGGTATCATACGAGAAACATTTTCGTGTTTGTCCCTTCAGAAAATTTCGGACGACAGCGGTGTACTAACGATCAGATTATCGTACGATCGATTTAAAAAAGCGGTATTTTTTGCACGATTTTCTGATCGTGTGTACGGGGCTTTTTGGCTTAACATAATTGTTACAATCTGACTGTACAATCTCTTTTAGATCTATGAACAGCTATTGTACACGAGTCCACTGATTAGATACAAATTGTTTGGATAGTATAGGTAGGACATGGCACACAGTTTTGGTAAATCGGCTGGTTCAGCAGGAATCGGACAACTTTCCGTCACTGTGTACAGCAGTCTGTCCTACAGAAGCTGGTTTAATGATCGGCTTTTGTTGAAGAAACATGCTGGAAAACCAGCATCTGACCAGCGCTCACAGCCAATGGCTGCAAGTATTGATCAGTGTATTCTGGCGGGGGGGGGGGGGGGGGGGGTTGTGTCAGAATAAAATAGTACAGCAGGGGAGATCGACACATCGCTTGTGTTGGTATGGCGATCTGTCATTTTATTTGCGTAAAACATGCAGTGAGCAGCAATTTTTGTAACCGTCTATGATGTAAAGACTTTGATATTTGCCGTTACAATCAGTCTTGCTTCTTTTGTTTGCTACGATAAGATAGCTACACAGGGAGTGCATTGTTTTTATAGAAAAGCCAATTTGTAGGTGGAGTAGAGGCTGTTCACTAAACAAGCTCAGGGTTCACAATCCAAAGTGATTCTTTGTACATAGATTGGACCTGTGTTCACTATAAATAATCTTATACAAGGGAAATTACAAAACAGGGTTTGCCAAACATATTTTACCCAGACGCTTTAAAGTTAACATATTTTCACATTATTTACTGACATTCACTTTACTAGCTACCCCTTTAGTAAATCCACCCACTATGTCCTGCAAGTCAGTTAATTTGATTTTATTTGGGAAAAGCTTGCCCCCTGCTGGAATTGTCTTGCACTGATTGACAGCATCCAGCAGTTTGATTGTGGCTGGTGTGCAGTATATGTGCTGAGCAACTGCCATGTGCTAACTGCCGTATATCTGGGCATTTTGGAAAATGAATTCTATTTGCTTTAATAACAAAATGAGGTGTATGAATGTATGCAGCGCTACAAATATCTGCAAAAAATATGCCACTGTACATGGATTTGCTGCAGTCAACAATCAGTGAACAGATCTTGTGTTTCCCATTAAAATCAACACAGTTTACAAAAGATTCTAAGACACTTTTGTAGGCTGTAACCCTTAATTGTGGAAAACTGTTTCAAAATCCTAAAAGGTTAACATTACCCACAAGCATAGGAAAACTTTCAGCCTAGTGGCAGCACTAGAGTTGGTGTCACCCGTTGCGGTAAAATATGGTGCCCCCCAGTAGGGCACTAAGCAGGCTTGCACATCGCCAAGGCTCTCCCCCCCATTATTGTCCTTAGTGACCCAATTCCTGTTCTATTACTGTCCTCAGTCCCCCTACCCCCAATAATGTTCTTAGCAAACCAATTACTGTCCTTAGTCCCCCCCAATATCCTCAGTGAGCCAATTACTGTCCTCAGGCCCCCCAACAATGTCCTCAGTCCCCCCCATGAATGCCCTCAATGACTCAATTACTTTCCTCAGCCCCCCCAGGCCTCTGTTTCTATCCACATTCCCCCCCATAATGTCATCAGTTCCCCCACAATAATGTCCTCAGTGACCCCATTACTGTCCTCAGCCCCCCCACAGCACCCCATTACTGTCCTCAGGTCCCCCCAGCGCCCCATTACTGTCCTCCGCCCCCCACAGCGCTCCATTACTGTCCACAGTGCCCCCAGTGCCCCATTACTGTCCTCAGCCCCCCCCCACAGTGCCCCATTACTGTCCCCAGTCCCCCACAATAATGTCCTCTGAGGGGTTGTAAACCCTTGTGTTTTTTTCACCTTAATGCATCCTATGTGTAGCGGGTATATGCTTTTCTATTATGTTTAAATTTGGTGGGGATCTGTGATGTGTGGTTCCCTGGGGCCGAGTGGGTGGCGCTGTCACTTTGGGCCCGGGGTTGAGCCATCGTTGCAGTGGCATACCCTTTTTGGCCTCTCGCAGCATGAGTACAGCGGGGCGGGGGCTCCGCTGGGCTTGCTGGGGGAGGGTATAAAGGGGTCGGCCATTTTGGTCACGGGGTCATCGAGTCCCAGGCACCTTCATGGTCGGTGTGCAGGCGGCCTAGGCCTGGACACCCGGAGCTCGTGTTCCACCCCAGGCACCTTCAGCCTGGGGTGAGGTACTCGGTTGGAGGCCTGGGGCCCAGTGTCCTCCGCTGGGCTCCGCGAGGGAAGGATTTCCTAGGGGACCCTGGGAGTGGGGTACCCAAATCCAGAGGCGTAAGGGACCGGAGGAGCTACTCACCCGAAGACCTGGTGCAGCAGATTGCCGGTGCCGGGTGAGCCTCAGGAGACCGCCCGGAGGGGTATCTTCCCAAACAGGGGCTGAGTCCAGTCAGGAGGAAGGTTCACCGTTCATCCGGTCGGTGGCAGCGACCAAGATTCTCAACAGGTGGCATAGATCATGTGCCAAACCTATTCGCTGATAGAGAAATAGCAGAGCTCATTGTGCCTGGGCCTACTCGTATCCACACCCCCTTTCTGTTCGTTTGAGGGAGTCCAACTGATTGTGTTTCATCCGGACATTGGAAAATAAAGGAGTGTTGGACTTTTATTGGTGTGGGGCTCATTTACTGGCAGACACTGTTCCACAGAAGAAGCGGAGGCTCCAAACTCAGAACACCGACCCGAAGGTAAAGGAACTTTGCTTACACCACACAAATATCTGCGGTGAAGGCTTGGCGTGGTGACCCTGCACTCTCTCCTCCAAGGTCCCCCTAGACAAGCAGAAACCAGCCAGCAGCGGAGTGAGAGATTGGAGGCTGCTACATATGCACTGAGAACTGAGCGATCAAACACCGCAGATCGCTCGGTTCTCAGAGCTCCATGAGCAGAGAGTAGCTGACTGTCAGTCACCGGCTCTCTGCTCTGCCCACTGCGCTATGAAGCCCACTGGGCTATGAAGGGGGCAGGAGGGGCCAGCGCAGGCTCTCAGTGGCTCATTGGGAGGCTGAGCCGGTCTCGGCCCAGGCTTGTGGGCGGATCCCGAGCCCAGTGTCGTGATCTTGCCCGAGCTGGGACAGGCTTCAGCCCGCTGTCTGCCAAAAACGGGTCACAGGAGTGCCAAACAAACTGCACTCCTGTGATCCACAGGAGAAGTACAACCAAACGAGCTTTGACTGTACTTCTCCTTTAAGTCCCCAATTACATTAGTGGTCAGTGAAGAGCCCTAGTAAACAGATAATGAGTGGTGGTCAGTGAGAAAAATGCTCCTTTCACTGGTGGTCAGTGGGAAGAATGTCCTTTACATTGGTGGTCAGTGGGAAGAATGTTCTTTGCATTGGTCACCAGTGGGAAGAATGCTCCTTACATTCGTGGTCAGTGGGAAGAATGCCCCTTACAATGATCAGTAGGAAGAATGTCCCTTACATTGGTGGTCAGTGGGAAATATGCCGCTTACATTGGTGGTCAGTGGGAAGAATGATCCTTACATTGGTGGTCAGTGGGGAAAATGACCCTTACATTGGTGGTCAGTGGGGAAAATGCCCCTTACATTGGTGGTCAGTGGGAAATATGCCGCTTACATTGGTGGTCAGTGGGAAATATGCCGCTTACATTGGTGGTCAGTGGGAAATATGCCGCTTACATTGGTGGTCAGTGGGGAAAATGCCCCTTACATTGGTGATCAGTGGGGAAAATGCCCCTTACATTGGTGGTCAGTGGCAAGAATGCTCCTTACATTGGGGGTCAGTGGCAAGAATGCCCCTTACATTGGTGGTCAGTGGCAAGAATGCCCCTTACATTGGTGATCAGTGGGGAAAATGCCCCTTACATTGGGGGTCAGTGGCAAGAATGCTCCTTACATTGGGGGTCAGTGGCAAGAATGCCCCTTACATTGGTGGTCAGTGGCAAGAATGCTCCTTACATTGGTGGTCAGTGGCCCCTTACAGATAACTAAAAATATAATTGTTGCACAACTACTTCCCCGAAGTCTCTGATGTCTACTGGAGGTGCCATGAAGACACTTGCCACTTTGAAACATATCTGGTGGCAGTGCCCAGTGTTGCAAACATTTTGAAGTGAGGTTCATTACATTATGGTGGCGATCTCGAGTCTCCCTCTGGAATTTACTCCTGACCAATATTTACTCCATCATTCCAAGTACCTAAGCGCCTATATTTCAAGCCTTTACCTATGCGTTTGGTCAACTGAGCCAGATTACGCGTCCCTGTCTGTTGGCGGACAGCCAGTCACTATTGCGGAATGGTTCTGGTGCCTGACAAAATCTCAACCATGGAGGAACTGATCCACACTTTTCAGAACAGACACACCCAATTTCATAACACCTGGTCCTGTTGGATTCACTATAAAACCAAGAAAGCGTATGCTGCTCACATGGTGTGACTGTGTATACGGGAAGGTCAGGTACTGTTGTTAGAGGGTGCTCGGGCTGACTTGATGGGTCTCTGGGCTTGCAGTCAGGATCTCTCTATTTGGGCTACTCCTTAATTGAGGGGTACTTTGTGAGGTTGCATTGCTGCTCTCATTATTGGAAAGCCCTTTGGCTGAGGGCCCCCTCCATTCTGTGTGCTTCTGGCGGCTTCTCGGCTTTTCCTTACTTCTTCCCCTCCTTCTTTTCTCCCCCCTTCTCTTCTCTCCCTGCCTTCCCTTTCTTTGTCATTCTGCCATCTTTAATTGCTGCTTTTTGGGTTCCCCCTATATTTACAGGAACTCCACTGAGGATGAACTACATCTTATCTGGTCCGTCATGTTGGGGGCTTTTGGCTCTAGATATATTTCATGACTAATAAACTGCTACGTTTTCATTCTGTCCTGAGGAAGCAGTTGTTATCCATGAAATGCGTTGACACTGAAAGGGCGCTTCACTAAAAGCCTTTTCTATAGCACCAAGTATCAGATGAATATATTCTCTGGAGTGTTTGATAACTCTGTGTAGGCTGAATTTTTGGTGTTTAGCATCCCACTCCCTCAGAACGTTCATGTTGTATGCGATTAAAGTGGGCATCAAAATGGGATGTTTTTAGGAGTAACAAGGATTTACATTGATTTTAAACAATATGTATAAATAAACCATTTATTTTGTTTTTTAAAATGTTGATCTTGTTTTGTACCTGTAAAGTCTGACTATTAGGCCCCTTTCACACTGAGGCGTATTTCAGGCGTTTTTGCGCTAAAAATAGCGCATAAATAACGCCTGAAATAATCCTGTCCCAGCATTCTCAATGTGAAAGCCCGAGGGCTTTCACACTGAGGCGATGCAGTGGCGGGAGGAAAAAAAATCTCCTGCAAGCCGCATCTTTGGAGTGGTAAATGGGACACCGCGGCTATTGATTGTAGCAGCGGTTTGCGGGCGGTATTAACCCTTTTTCGGCCGCTAGCGGGGGTTAAAACCGCACCGCTAGCGGGGGTTAAAACCGTACCGCTAGCGCCCGAATATCGCGGTAAAAACAACGGTATAGAGGCGCTAAAAATAGCGCCGCTATACCGCCAGCGCACCTCCCCGCCCCAGTGTTAAAGGGGCCTTAGAGAAAACTATTATGTCCTCTTGGATGTATTACAGGTAATTATATGGCACTGACAATTTTTGCAGCAGTTTACATTCACATCAGTCCCTTCCCCCAAAGAGGTTACAATCTATGGTCCTTATCTCACATACATACACATACTAGGGTCAACCTACCAGCGTGTCTTTGGAGTGTGGGAGGAAACTGGAGTATCCAAAAGGAAACCCACGCATGCACAGGCAGAACATTCTAGCCTTAAGCTGACCATAGATGGATTGAAGTTCTGATGCATCTATGGCTGTTCCTGCTTGACAGAAGTTGATCTAACGATTAACTTTTTGTTGAATGGGATGTTGAAAATTTTTCATTTGATCAGTGGCTGCAGCCAGGGCCTTCTTTAACACAGGGCAAAAGGGGCAGCTGCCCTGGGCTCAGTCATTGGTGTGGGGCCCAAAGCAGCTGCCCCTTGAGCCCGCAAGTAGTTGATAAGTGGATCCGGGAGGGCCCAAGAAAACATTTGCTCAGGACCCATTCAATATTAAAGACGGCCCTGGCTTCAGCCAATCAGCTGCTGCGCTGATCAGTGCATTCTGACATCGGAGGGATCCCTGCTAACAGAATACAATAACGCATTGGGGAAGATTCCTCCATTCACCTCACTTTTGTATTTGGGGGAATCCTTTGGTTGATTGAAAAAAAGACATGATCCATCTATGTCCAGCCTTAAGCAGGCCATACACAAAATCAGAAACTTCGTTTTTTTTTGTGATCCGATGATGCCACCATTAATTTTCGAAATTCGGCCGACCAAACCTTCATGTTGCTACAGGAAATAATTTTTGTGGCCGGGAATCTTCTTTTCTCTCCGGGAATTTTCTTTTCTTGCACATGCGCATTTTTTTTCTATTACATTTCTCGCACGATTCTCCCATCATTGATTAGAAAATCGTTTGTTTTTCAAAAAATTTCCAACATGTCCGATTCCTCAAATTTGATTGCCGCACAAAAATGAGCGGTTGCTGTGGCCCACTAACGGTGCGAAATTCGTCCGAAAAATTCTTAGATACGATTTTCGAAAGAAAATTCTTTCGAAATTTGAACTGTGTATGGCCGGCATTAGTAAGGAAAGTCAAGAATTTACAGAGTGAAACTAGTTTAATATTTTAAAATGATGTTAGACTTGCTTCATGGTAAGGTATGGATATATTACCTGCAGTCACATGGAAGTTCCATGGTGTTGCCAGTACTGCCAACATTAAAGTACATGTCAGGGCAAACTAAAAGAAAAAAAAAAAAGCGTATTCAGGTCATCTCTGAAATTCCAGTACATTTCCCCTTTTTAAAGTGTAGCCAGTAGTGTATTTAGGTTTTGTGCTGCCCTAGGCCTGACTAAACTTGTGCACCCCCTAATTTAAATATGACCCACCCCTTCCTGGTAAAGCCACACCCATTGCTGTTTAAGACCCGACCTGAAATTTTCGAATGGGGACACTAGTTCTGAGGGCCTGGTGGGGGGGGGCAATGAATTCCCTTAATTTGCATAGATTTCCTCTCACTTCCTGTTTGGCTATGGGGCAGGAAGTGAAGGGAAATTTCCGCAATGGGACAAGGATGGTAAAAAATGAACTGACAGAGGGTATAACCCTCCTTTACTAAAAAAAAGTGTTGCGTATAGTTCTACTTTAAGCACAAATTTCTGAAAATTTTATGGAGAGGACTAAGAAGATATAACCATGCCAATGGTGCAGCAGAAAACATATAGCACAGTGAGGAAGGTTTGTGGTCCAGGCTGATAGGACCGTCAAAATTAGAATCAGCGCCCCCCTCCCCCACAGTTGCGGAATGCCAGCCACCCGCATACCAGAAGGAGCTGCTACTTTATGGGGGCGCTAGACTTAATTGCCTCTCAGCCCAGTTCGCCCCCATAAGACTGGTGCTACACTAACAATGGAGCGCAAGCCGGCGGGGGCTCTTTCCGTGCTGACCCCCCTGCAAAGTGCTGCCCTAGGCCTGGGCCTTGTTGGCCTAGGCCAGGATACAGCATTGAGTGTAGCTATAGGGTTATACCCTCTGTCAGTTTTTTGTTTGCCATTTGTGTCTCATTGGGTAGATTTCCCTTCACTTCCTGTCCCATAGCCAAACAGAAAGTGAGAGGAAATCGCTCCAAAGTGAAGAAATCCCGGCGTGACACCAGGACTAGTGTCCCCATTAGGGCTTGGCGATTTTGTCAAAAAAAATAATCTGCGATTTAAAAAAAAAAACTCGATACACGATTGGAATCGAGTTTTTTTTTCCTGATGAACACCGCGCCGGCAGGAGTTTTTAGTCCGCTGCGATCCTGGGAAAAGGCCGCGGACTAGGCCGAAGCCGTGGCCTCGCCTAAAAAATTCTGTCTGCAGCTCGCCACGATCCTGGGAAAAGGCAGCGGCTTCGGCCTAGTCCGCGGCGTCTAGCCTCGCCGCCTTTTCCCAGGATCGCAGCGAGCTGCGGGCAGGATTTTTTAGGCGAGGCCGTGGCTTCGGCCTAGTCTGCGGAGCGCCGGTCCAATGAAAAAAAAAAAAATCAAAAAATCGATTCGGTCAAAATCTGTATCGATTTGCCCTTGCAACTCGATTCAGATTTTAAATCGATTTTTTTCCCAGCCCTAGTCTCCATTGGAAAATGTCCCCTCTATTACTGTTCTGATGTCAACCAAAACATTGAGATTTTCTTCCACTTTTACGTTCAATGATAACGATAAACAGGATAAACAGAGAAGGTAAACCTCCCTAACGGGGGCACAGACCGCATTAAAACCTGACAGGGGTTCTAAACCCTCTCAACTTTTGCTTTTTGTTACCATCCACGACAGTGTCTTTGCTGGACTGAGGTTCCAAGCTGTGTTGTCAGCCCTGCCTGCAGGACTACGGACCTCTGTCTATCCCCCACCCTCCCTGTATATATATATATATATATATATATATAGACAGGCATACATTGATTTATTTCCCAGGAAAAGCATGCAGCTGCCTTGACTCCCAAGAACCTATCCACACACTGTGTAAGGCTCGGTTTCCACTAGTGTGACTTGTCATGCGACTTGGGACTGCAAAGTCGCATGACAAGTCGTACCCCCATGATTTCAAATTAGTACCATTCAAATCTGTGCGACTTCAAGTCGCATTGACTTCAAAGTAGTCCCTGCACTACTTTGGTCCCACTTTGATGCAACTTGAGGTCCATAGACCTCAAGAATACACAGGCATTGTTTCAAGTTGCATCAAAACTGCGGCAAAACCGTGCGACTTTCAGGTCGCAATAGTGGAAACCAGTACGGGTTCCTGCATCACATACAACTTTGATTCCTGTCTGAATTGACAGCTCACACTGCCCTAACCGCTGCGGGTGTCAATACAAAGTTAATGTTAACCCCAGATCGGTTCGCATATCGTACTGCGAACTGTGGATTCGGACAGGAATCGGATTGCATGGGTGTGATCACCCATGCGATCCGATTCTGGTGCGAACCAAAAAAAAAGCTCCTGCTTGACTTTGGTCCGAATGCAATGCAAATCCAGCCATACAGTTTGTACGGCTGAATTTGCATCGCACAATCGCATGTGATTTGCACAGCAGTGCGGTGCGAATCACATGCAATGTCTGACATCGCAGCAGTGTGAACCCGGCTTGAAGGAAAAGACTGATCTGGGAGACTTGCCTTTGTCATCAGGAATCTGGCCCCCCAATGGTTCCCCCTGCAAGAATTTTACAAGTCTGGTAGTAAAGGGTTTGAAAGCAATAAAAGCGGTTTATCGGTACAGGAGCAAAGTAAAAGGAAAATGTATGTGGGGGCCTGCTCTAAAGGGGAGGGGGAGGCTTGAGGGTAACTTTGGATAATGCCTGGACATACACTTTAAGTTTATGGTGCAGTGGTGACATTACACCCTATTTATATCTGCCAAGGCAGTGGTCTCCAAACTTCGGCCCTGGGGCCAGATTTAAACCTTTGCTTGCGCTCTATCTGGAGCATTATTCCATCCATAACTGACACCAATAATGGGGCGCTATTCCTCCCACCGACACCAATGATGGGACACTATTCCTCTCACTGACACCAATGATGGGGTACTATTCCTCCCACTGACACCAATGATGGGGTACTATTCCTCCTACTGACCCCAGTGGTGGGGTACTATTCCTCCCACTGAGACCAATGATGGGGTGCTATTCCTCCTACTGACACCAATGATGGGGCACTATTCCTCCCACTGATACTAATGATGGGGTACTATTCCTCCCACTGACCCCAGTGGTGGGGTACTATTCCTCCCACTGACACCAATGATGGGGTGCTATTCCTCCCACTGATACTAATGATGGGGTACTATTCCTCCCACTGACCCCAGTGGTGGGGTACTATTCCTCCCACTGACACCAATGATGGGGTGCTATTCCTCCTACCGACACCAATGATGGGACACTATTCCTCCCACTGATACCAATGATGAGGCACTATTCCTCCCACTGATACCAATGATGGGGTACTATTCCTCTCACTGACCCCAATGATGGGGCACTATTCCTCCCACTGACAGCAGCGATGGGGCACTATTCCTCCCACTGATACCAATGATGGGGTACTATTCCTCCCACTGACCGCAATGATGGGGCAATATTCCTCCCACTGACACCAGTGGAGGGGTACTATTCCTCCCACTGATACCGATGATGGGGCACTATTCCTCCCACTATACCAATGATGGGGCACTATTCCTCCTACTAACCATAGTGATGGGGCACTATTCCTCCTACTGACTCTAATAATAAGGCACTATTCCTCCCACTGACCCCAGTGATGGGGCACTATTCCTCCCACTGACCCCAATGACGGGGCACTATCCCTCCCACTGAACCCAATGACGGGGGGAATATCCCTTCCACTGACCCCAATGATGGGGCACTATTCTTCCCACTGACACCAATGATGGGTACTATCCCTCCCACTGAAACCAGTGATGGGGCACTATTCCTCCCACTGATATCAACAATAGGGCACGATTCCTTCCACTAAAACCAGCGATAGGGGATTTTTTTTTCTACTCTCACTGGCCACAGTCCGGCCCCCTCTAAAGTCTGAGGGACAGTAAACTCGCCCTTTGTTTAGAAAGTTTGGAGACCCCTGTGCTAGGGTATCATCTGCCTAAATACTTGCAGCACATTTCCTTTCTATAAACAATTTTTTTAATTAATTTACAACATACATTTGAGCTTGCTAGCAAATTTTTCTAGTCAATTCTCTAGCACAGCCTCCTCCCTACTTTCAGGTCATAGCCCTCTCCTCTATGTAGTTGTCGGGTTTGGAATGAAGGGGGATACTATGGAGCAGCCTTTTTTCAACCTTCTTAACACGGAAGCACCCTTGAAATAATTATAGGCTCTCCAGGAACCCCTGCCAATGAATACCATATCTACAGCTTGTGGTACATTAGCGTGATGGTCTTTGGAAAGAATGTTTTTTACATTTGTGGCCCGTAGGAAGAATCCCACCTTACTAAAATAACTGGGGTCAGTGGAAACCTATCTGAGAGGCAGAAGTTGCTCATTGCTCAAGGAACCCGTAGCAAACCTCTGGAGGAACCCTAGAGTTTTGCAGAGCCTTTGTTGAGAAAGGCTTGAGCAACAGCTTTGAATCTGCTAGGGCTGCTGCAGAGGCATAACTAGAACCTTCAGGGCCTCGGTGCAAGAAACCATGAAGGAACCCTGGCCGGGGGCCCCTCTTTCCAAACCAGGGGCCCCTACCAAAGAGCCCAGTGGTGGAACGCCAGGGCCTGGTCGTAAGTGCGATTGTTGAGGCTCTGGTAGTTCCACCACTGGTGTCAGTAGTTTTTTCATTTTTTTTACAATTTTATTTAATAATTTTTTTTTACAATATTATTTTTTACAATTTTTTAGGAGCCCTGTTGGGGGGGGGGGGGGTGTTTGGTGAGATATCAGGGGACAAAACATAACATACCTCTGATGTTTAACCTTTGAGGCAGAGAAAGGAGATTGAGGACACAGCCCTCAATCTTCTCTGCAGCCTCAGCTGCACTGAATGAATGGTCAGGAATAGCTCTGTACAGAGCTTCCTGTTCATCCAGAACGGAAGCATAGTAAACAGAGTTTACTATACTTCAGTTATGAATGGAGAGAGTCAGTGATTGTTATTTCAGGCAAGACATATTTACCGGCCCCTTCCCCGCTCTCAATCCTGACACATCTGGGAGAGGGGAGGGGGGGGGAAACCGAAAGAGCTGCGGGGGAGGAGGAGGGGGGACCGAAGAAGAGCAAGAGGACCAGAGAAGGACACAGGGAACGGAGAAGAGCACAGGGGGAACCAGAGGAGAACACAGGAAAGACTTGGGGAAGAGCACGGGGACCGGAGAAGAGTCTGGGGGGGGGTATGTTAAAGCACATAAGTTGCCAGGGAAGATCAGTGCAGGAAAGAGAGAAGGAGAAGCAGTCAGTGGCTGCAGGAGGAACATGTAGGGCATCGGTTCCTCTATATACCACCCCTCCTGTCCAGGTGTAGAGGGGAGCCGCACGGGCCCCCTGAAGCATGGGTCAGGGTCACAATGGCGACCCCTGTGACCCCTGTAGTTACGCCCCTGGGCTGCGGATATTACATCTAAGATGGTGGTGCCCAAATGCAGTCTTAGGCTTTTGACTGTCTACACACAGGGGAAGCTTCAACAGGTAAATATCATGACTAACGTGAGAAGACTTTTTTTTTTTTAAATAAATGGTCTGGTGACTGGGCGTCTTTAAATTTATTGAACTTTGAGGTAAAAATTTTCATATATAGTACATACACTGCATATGCACACACTTTCTGTTTTATAACTGGCACGCCTACCTTTTGGAGTGGGAAAGATTTAGCACCTCCATCAGATTTTACTGCCATTTTACCCCCTATTGGTGAAAATTCCCCCTCACTTCCTAATCACCTGAACACAGTGAAAGGTAATCTCCTGGTACTTAGGTTTCTTGAAGAAATTGAGGCATACTTGTCCAGATGACCCCAGACCAAATTTAGCAGCATCAATAATCATCAGTTACTGTACCTGACTATTACGCTATAGATAATCTATCAGTTTGGCAGCAGGGCCTGGGGACTAGGGACGTGCACAGATGCACATTCCTAGTTCTCTGCTGCAACATTTATTCACATCCTCGCCACATGGGGTGCTGTGCATGTGGAATTAGAAAAGTCCTATTGCAGTCACAAGGTGGTTAAGCATAGATTATCTAACCCACTGGTGGCGGTGATCTGGGAGATACAAATGAAACATCCTGAAGTGCCAGTATGGGCAGGTTGTCCTCCAGACACAGAGTGCCCAGCTTCGGGACAGAGTCCACCTACAAAAACAAAAAGGCAATATTGGTCAAGAATTCCAATAAAGCTACCAATCAATTCCCTTCAATGGCTGTAGTTACCAAAGGGAAACAAGCAGAGTCTCATTTATGAGGAATTTAGGCTTATTGTTTTCTAACAGTACTAAAACACCATACCACATTGTTGACATGTTGAATTTGTTTCTGGAGGAATATAAATTCGGACAAATTTTTGGTTATACGGATATTCGAAAGTATCCGAATCTCCAAATGAAATAGTAACGAGTTTCGTTGAAATTCGCTTTGTTTTGTTTTGTATACCGTATATACTCGAGTATAAGCCGACCTGAGTATAAGCCGAGGTACCTAATATTACCCCAATAAACTGGGAAAACTTATTGACTCGAGTATAAGCATAGGGGGGGGAAATACAGCAGCTACTGGAAGCGGAAAAGAGGGTCAACAATGCCCATTTGCACGCCTCACTGTGCCCAACCTCACTGTGCCCATTGCAACCTCACTGTGCCCATTGCCAGCTTACTGTGCCCATTGCCACCTCACTGTGCCAAACCTCACTGTGCCCATTGCAACCTCACTGTGCCCATTGCCACCTCACTGTGCCCAACTTTACTGTGCCCATTGCCAGCTTACTGTGCCCATTGCCACCTCACTGTGCCCACCCTTACTGTGCCCATTGCCAGCTTACTGTGCCCATTGCCACCTGACTGTGCCCATTGCCAGCTTACTGTGCTCATTGCCACCTCACTGTGCCCAACCTTACTGTGCCCAACCTCACTGTGTTCATTGCAGCCTCCCTGTGCCCGAGGGATGTCCATTGTTTAAATATCGCGGCTTCCTCCTGGTCTTGTTCCGTGATAGGCGTTTCCAGCAAACACTGTGTTGAGTTTTCCACCTATCACGGACGTCTTTTCATCCTCGGACAAGAGAACGTCCATGATAGGCGGAACACTGAACACAGTGTCTGCTGGGAAACGGAGTCGGAGAATGAGAGGACCTCCGTGATAGGCGGAACACTCAACACAGTGTTTGCTGGAAACGCCTATCACGGAACAAGACCAGGAGGAAGCTGCGATATTTAAACAATGGACGCCGCCCGCAGTCTAAAGTCTTGTACCCACGGCCGAGTTTCTCGGCAAGAAACGACAAGAAAACTGCCGAGAGAGCTTTCTTGCAGAGAAAACCGTTCGTGTGTATGGTTTCTCGTCGAGAAAACTGGCCAGAATCTCGACGAGAAAAATAGAGAACCTGCTCTCTATTTTCTCGTCGAGATTCTCGTCGGCATGTTTCTCGACGAGAAAAGTGTGTGTGTGTAAACTTACCTGTTGCCGTGGAAACCCGCGCATGCTCGAAATGACTTTGACGCATGCGCGGTAGCTTCCTAGGCATAGGTAGGGTGTAGCAAGATGGCGGAGACGGCATCGAATGTGACGAGCGCACGCTCGTCGTAGTTGATGACGTCACCGCGTTCGTTCCATTCAAAAGAACGGCGGTTCTTTGATAGAACGTGTGTACACTCGGCCGGGACAAGATTCTTGTCCAAGAATCTTGTCAGTAAAAGCGACAAGTTTTTTCCTGACGAGATTCTCGGCCGTGTGTACGAGGCTTAAGAAGATTTTCAGGTACGCTGACTCGAGTATAAGCCGAGGGGTGTATTTTCAGCCCTAAAAAAAGGGCTGAAAAACTCGGCTTATACTCGAGTATATACGGTATTCATTTTCCTAACAAATTCCAGATATTCGGAAGGATTGGAGTTTGGATCGGTCAAAAAATGATCAACCAATTCGAATTCTGTAAACAAAAGAATGCCGGCCCTGTTTAGATGTTGAATTTTAAAAGCAGCGGACTTCTGTCAGATTATCAAACCTGTGAGATCAGCAGGCTTGCCGCTGCTTTTAAAATTCAACATCTAAACAGTCAGACGGAGTTCTAAGTACTGGATTTCACTATATAACCTCAGTTTACTGTTACAAATAAGTGTAAAATGTAAAACTCCGGGGGGTGTACAAAGATGTCCGCTTGTCCCCTTCTCACTGTATCCTTAGTGTGGAAGAGTGCGGAGTGTAGCAAGATGGCGGTGTTTCGTCACATTCGGCTACCCATCACGGTTTTAGTGTGCTGTTTTGTCGTAAAAGTGTTGAAATGCATATGGCGGCGTCGCACATGCGCAACTCCAGCGGGTAGCCAAATGTGATGGGTCGCCATATGTGACGAAGCACCCCCATACACTTTTTATGGCAATAACTTGCATATAAACCTTTAAAATTAGCACTTTTGATTTTTCATGTCCGTGTCTCAATTTGTTGCCTGTTGGCATGTTCTGCTGCGAGCCGAACCGGGGGGTGTTCGGCTCATCCCTAATCACAGACCTGTAACTAGCAAAATAAAGACAAACACAGTAGAGGCTTCCTAGAACAGAAGGTATACATTGCACCACATATCCCAAAAATAATAGAATTATTCCTCATTCCAGGACAGTGGGTGGAGCCAAGCAAATCATTATTTTACGCCCCAAACAGCCAAATGCACATCCAGAGTCGCTGGTGTACAGTGCAAATATAGCCGATTATAGAGCCATTTATTCCAAACTACATGCAGCTGTCTCAGACTTTTTGGCCGTCATCATTGCAGTATATGACAACCATGGCTTATATGGAGTAGGGCTTGGGACCCAACAAGACAGGAAAACCATACAGGTCATGGTGACTACGGCCCCTTTCACCCCAGCGGACGGATCGGGTCTGCCTGCCCGTTTTTCAGACAGACCCAATTGGACCACCCATTGTTCTCTATGGGGTGGCGGCAGACACCTGCCGGCATCCGATCCGATCCAATAAAAAACAATAAAAACCGACACATGGGGATCCGATCCCCAGCTGTGCGGCGGATTAGATGACAATCGGATGGAAATGGACAGGCAGTCTGTTTTCAGCCAACCGCCCCATAGAGAACAGCGGGGTGTATCCGCTATGCAGAGCGGACACGGACCTGTCATCCGCCTACTGAGCAGGCGGATCTGCTTGGACTGATTCCGCCCCGTGTGAAAGGGGCCTTAAAGGGGTTGTAATCCTATGCATTAAGGTGAAAAAACTTCTGTTAGTGACCGCCCCCCCCCCATTTTACTTACCTGAGCCCCTTCATTCTCTCGGTAGAGAGGCACTCTCCCTCTCTGCACGGGATCTCGCCTCTTGATTGGATAGATTGATAGCAACGCAGCCATTGGCTCCTGCTGCTGTCAATAAAATCCAATGACGCGGGCGCCGGGGCCGAGTCCCGCTATCTGTGAGAATACACGCAAGAGCAGGACTCGGGTCCACCAAGGAGAGCGCTTCTCCGAGGTGGACACCCAATGCGGGGAGGAGACACCAGCGCCGCCGGGGGACCCCAGAAAAGGACGATCGGGGCCAACTCTGTGCAAAACGAACTGCACAGTGAAGGTAAGTATGACGTGTTTGTTATTTAAAAAAAAAATAAAAGGAGGGTTTACAACCCCTTTAAAGCGGAGCTCCGCCAATAAAAATATATTAAAAGCCAGCAGCTACAGCTACAGCAGCTGCTGACTTTTAATATTAGGACACTTACCTGTCCTGGAGTCCAGCGACGTCCGCAGCAGAGTGACGAGCCATCCTCGGTGAGGGAACCAGGAACTGAAGCCTTGCGGCTTCACTGCCCAATTCCCTACGGCGCATGCGCGAGTCGCGTTGCGCCGTTTTGACTGGTCCTCCTGTGTTCTGGGAGCCGAGTGTCTCCCAGAACACAACGGGTATTCTGCGGGAAGTGACGTGCTCACCACACCACCACACCACTCACCACAGGAGCTGGAAGCCAGTGGAGATCTCTGGAGTAGTGGTGTCAATACAATGATTTCCAGCTTCTAGGCGGATCCCACAGGTATGGTATATACATAGCTATATACATAGGTATATACATCCAAGCTAGACCAGTAGAACTGTGTAAAAATGACATACCTGGATTTCATATTTAAACATTTATTCTGAGATTTAGGCCCCTTTCACACTGGGGCGGAGAGGTGCGCTGGCGGTATAGCGGCGCTATTTTTAGCGCCGCTATACCGTCGGATTTGCCACGATATTCGGCCACTAGCGGTACGGTTTTAACCCCCGCTAGCGGCCGAAAAAGGGTTAATACTGCCCGCAATGCGCCTCTGCATTACCGAGGTTTCCCATTGATTTCAATGGGCAGGAGCGGTAAAGGAGTGATATACACACCGCTCCTTCACCGCTCAAAAGATGCGGCTTGCAGGAGATTTTTTCTCCCGCCAGCGCATCGCCTCAGTGTGAAAGCCCTCGGGCTTTCACATTGAGAATACTGGGGCAGGAGTATTTCAGGCGTTATTTATGCGCTATTTTTAGCGCTAAAACGCCTGAAATACGCCTCAGTGTGAAAGGGGCCTTATAGCTTCTATTTCATCCATAAGATTTCTGCTTCTTGGTAGGACTGCACTCCCTTGACATATGATTCTGTGATTTGCAGCCTGACTTGGAGAACTACAGAGGGCGGTGCTCTGAACCAGGGAACACCAAACTTGCATTTTCCGCAGGCACAAATTTGGAAAATATGGATGTCAGTGACTACAGAAATTTTTGTTATCAGGGGAGCCAGCTGCCTCTTAGCGGGCAGGCTTTGCCCCAGACTCATTTTAGTTGCCAAATTCTAAGATTTCACTGTAGAGAGTTTTCACATTGTATAAGAGATGGCACATTCAGGGCCGGGAGTCCCCAGGACAAGGGGTGGCTGCCCTGGGCATTGTGGTATCATGTTAAGGTGTGGGGGGGGGGTGCCACAAGGGGATTGGGGGGAGGGGATTTGTGTTGGAAGAGGGAATTTGGGGGGAGGCAAGGGGTAAGTATTGTTCTAGGAGGGGAAATTTGGGGGGTCCGAAGTGTTGCTTTAAGGGGATTTGGAGTGGGGGGGGGGGGGAGAAAATGTGTAATAGAAGAGGAAATTTTACATTTTCAGGGTAGAGAATTTGTGCTAAGAGGGTGATTTTTTTTGGGGGGGGCAAAGATTTGTGCTGAGAGGGGGACCTCAGCAGGGGGGTAGATTTATACTGGGAAGAGGGGAAATTATGCTTAGGGGTAAGCATGCAGATTAGCGCTCTTTTTTTTGGTGGGGGGGATTTTTCCGGACACTTAATGCTCATACATATTGGGGGGGGGGGACGCAGTTTGCCATGTTTGCCCTGGGCTCTAGATGACCTTGTCCTTGTACTGGGTATATTGTTCCCATTAATTAGCTCTGGTCATGGAAGAAGGAAAGGACAACCTCACCTCACTCTGCCAATTCCTCCTTCTGGTTACAGAAACACATCTTGTCTTCTCAATCTTCTTCGATTTTCTCTCTGTGGTCGGGACACAACCTGCTTTTAACACACAAAATATTGCACAGATACATCACACTTCCCATCTGGTCTCATTTTGCCTCAAAACAAAAGAATTTTCAATGCATACCAGTTCCATAAAGAACCTGCTCACATAATTTGTAATAAAAACATCTTTGCCATTCTGAAGCTTCCCTCCAACCACTTTGCATATTATTTTATATATACTGTGATTCTGTACTTGCCAAATATGCTGCAGAAATCTCCCTCCACTGAGTCTGGCTGCAACCATTTTAACTGTGGGCAGCTGAAGCTGCTGCCTGTTCACTTTCTGAATTTACACAGACAGACAGAGGCACACCTCCAGCTCTGCAGCTCTCATTGGCCCTCTTATGACTCATTTTCCCTCCCTTCCTGGCAAACTCTCACAAGAGTGAGAGAGAGAGAGCTGTGCATGATGTCATAAGCTTAGGCTAATGACCAGACAAGAAACAGGAAGTGGGCTGTATAACGTATTTGTATTGTCATATTCCGCTCCCTATCACAGAATACTCCAGAAGTGACGTTGCGCCGAGAAATTTCACACTGCACATGCGCGATGTGTTCCAAACACTTGCGCCATGCTTTCCAAACGATTTGCGACAATACTGACCAGTGATACCGTCAGATAATGTCGGCTCCCCATCACAGATTGCTCCGGAAGTGACGTTCCGTCGCCGCCATCTTGCTACACCCCACACTCCTGCACAGTAATGATAGAGTGAGAAGGGGGCAAGCGGACATCTTGTTACACCCACCGGAGTTTTAGATTTCAGTTATTTTCAACACAAAACGGAGCTTATATGCTTAAATACAGTATTTGGAAATCCGATGGACTGTTTAGATGTTACATTTTAAAAGCAGCAGCAAAACCTGCTGACCTTACATGGTTGCTAATGTGACAGAACACCTCCGATTTTCACATTTAACATCTAAACAGTCCGTCGGATTTCCAAATACTGTATTTAAGCAGATAAGCTCCATTTTGTGTTGAAAATAACTAAAATCTAAAACTCCGGTGGGTGTAACAAGATGTCCGCTTTCCCCCTTCTCACTCTATCATTACTGTGCAGGAGTGTGGGGTGTAGCAAGATGGCGGCGACGGAACGCCATGCCCCCACTGCATGCCCCCGCTGCACAGCCATTCACTGGGAAGCTCAGTGTTCTGCTGCTTCTCCTCCCCCCAGCACTTATGCAGATGAGAACAGAGGGAATGTGATCACTTATAAAAATGGGGAAAGGGTATTTATAATAATGTTTTTTATATTTATACAAAAATGTTTTGCATTTTATTTCTGTTTTAAACTGAATGGGTTGTTTTACAAGGTGATCGTTTACAATTACTTTAATGCACTAGGCGGTGCGACCTATGAGTTTGCTTAAAGCGGACCTTCAGTAATTCTTTCATCTTTCCATCTATTACATCTTCTGCCCTTGTTGTTGTTTTAACTTTGGATAGTAAATCATTTTTTTTCGGCCAGTAAATCCCTTATACAGCCCACTCCCTGTTTCTTGTCTGGTAAAAAGCCTAGGCTTATGACATCATGCACAGCTCTCTCTCTCTCACTCTCACGATAGTTTGCCAGGAAGGGAGGGGGGGATGAGTCACAAGAGGGCCAATTAGAGTTGCAGAACTGGAGGTGTGCCTCTGTCTGTCTGTGTAAATCCAGGAAGTGAACAGGCAGCAGCTTCAGCTGCCCACAGTTAAAATGGCTGCAGCCAGACTCAGTGGAGGGAGATTTCTGCAGCATATTTGGCAAGTACAGAATTACAGTATATATAAAATAATATGCAAAGTGGTTGGAGGGAAGCTTCAGAATGGCAAAGATGTTTTTATTACAAAATATGTGAGCAGACTGCAGTTCCTCTTTAAATTCTATTTTTGCCATTCTTAGTTTTTAGACATCAGAAAGGGCGGGTCTTTTAAAATGGGTGCTTACATTGGCATGGTCAACAGGTTAGGATACATTTTCCAAAGAGGACACTTGCTCCAGTGGCAAGCCATACAATCTTAGTACGGTCAATCAAATTTAAAGTGTTAAGCCCTGTACACACGATCGGATTTCCTATGGTTTTTAAACCGATGGATTTTTCCATCGGAAAACCGATGAAGCTGACTTCCATCAGTCTTGTCCACACACCATCAGTCAAAAAACCGACCGTTCCAAATGCAGTGACGTAAAACACTCCGATGAGCCGAGAAAAATTAAGTTCAATGCTTCTGAGCATGCGTCAACTTGATTCTGAGCATGCGTGGGTTTTTTAACCGATGGACTTGCCCATAGACGATCGGAATTTGCTATCGGTTTTTTATCCATCGGAAAAATTTAAAACATGTTCTATTTTTTGACACCGATGGAAAAAAGACCGATGGGGCCCATACACGATCGGTTTGTCCGATGAAAAAAATCCATCAGACTGTTTTCATCGGTAAAACCGATCGTGTGTACGCGGCTTTACTAAACCCAGGAGCCTGCATTCACTATATCTGGTCTCCCACAGTACACACAACATAAAAATTGTATTATTTTAGTAAATATAAACTGCTAAATACCTTTTCTCATCAGCAGTATATAGCAGTCTTGTGACTTGAAATCTGGTTAAAGCTTGTAGGGGGAGTTTTACTTCTACTCTGACTGTCCTATGAGGCTGCAGGACTCCTGACCCTCTGTATGGACAGTGCTGATTGGCCCTGTGCTGATCACATGCACCCTCCCAAAAAAAAAAGAAGCTCTCTAGGATCAGAGAAGACAGGATCAAACAGCCTTTTTATACATTGCGGATTAACCCTTTAGGTTCCACAGTGAGTATAACAAGCATGCTTGCCTACCTACTGTAATCTATTTAATTTGTATCCAATCAGGCCCTTGCACTACACGCTGTAATTGTTGGTAGATCTGAGGAAAATATTATTATTATATTGTAATGTGTTTTATTTCTTTTCCAATTTAATGCAATTTGGCTTTATTATTATTTTTATTTGGCTCTATTCTCTAAAGTAGAACTATAGGCAAAACTTTTTTTTTCATTTTTGGTTGAGTAAGGGAGGGATAACCCCTGCCATATTTTTTTTTGCCATCTGTGTCCCTCTGCGGAGATTTACCTTCACTTCCTGTCCCATAGCCAAAGAGGAAGTGAGAGGAAATCCCTGCAAATTAAGGGAATTCCTTGCCCCCCCAGGTGACCAGAACTAGTGTCCCCATTGGAAGATTTCCCCTCTGTTCCTGTTTTGGGGACAACCCAAAATTTGGGATTTTCTTTTACTTTCACTTTCAATGGTAATGGTGTGATGGAGTTGATAAAATGACTATATTATATCTATGTTATCTCTCTCTTTAACCAATCAAATATTTTTATTTTATTTTATTATTTGTGTTTTGGTATATTGGTTCAGAAGATTTGGTGCAAGTTAAGTGATTCTTATTTCTGCTACTCACAAAGTTCACAGCCCCATCCTTAGGAATTTTTAGAGTAAATAGCCCCTACCCTTGTGAGTGATATATTTGCAAGGAACGATAGAGCACTCCTTTGGAAAAAGGCTGATATAGTCAGTTTTGAGGAGCACAAACACACACACAAACTAAAGCCCTGTGCACACGATCGGTTTTACCGATGAAAACAGTCCGATGGACTTTTTTCATCGGACAAACCGATCGTGTATGGGCCCCATGGGTCTTTTTTCCATCGGTGTTAAAAAATAGAACATGTTTTAAATTTATTTGATGGGAAAAAAAAACAATAGCAAATTACTATCGTCTGTGGGGAACTCCATCGGATAAAAAACCCACGCATGCTCAGAATCAAGTCGACGCATGCTCAGAAGCAAAGAACTTAATTTTTCTTGGCTCGTCTGAGTGTTTTACGTCACAGCGTTTGGGACGATCGGTTTTTTGACTGATGGTGTGTAGGCAAGACTGATGGAAGTCAGCTTCATCGGATTTCCGATGGAAAAATCCATCGGTTTAAAATCCATAGGAAATCCGATCGTGTGTACAGGGCTTAAGATATATTTATACAATAAGAAACTTATTGATGCTCATATTGGGAACCAGAAAGTATTTTCATGTGTGTGTTTTGGTATTCATGTAACAAGATAAGAAGTATTTTTCTTGATTGAAAGTTGTGACAGAGTTATTCATCTCAGAGTGAAGACGAGAAACAGATGTCTTACCCACTCCTTCCCTCCTCCCACTGTGCAAAGGAATATGGCGCTGATTTGTGGAATGTGGCCAAGAATAGACGTCACAAGAGAAGACCAAATATGGATGAGCCAATCATATACACACATTTGTGATGACGATTGCTTATGTCACTTAGTTTATATAAGGGGCTAAGACCTTGAATAAACCTCAGAGATGAGGAAGAGCTTGCACTAGCCAGTGTGTGCCAGTGTGATTCTTATGCATGCATGCATTCACATCATCATAGATTTGGATCAGCGGCAGAATAGAAAATAGTATCCTGGAATTGGACCAGAGAAATATCCATTACAATGATATATAGGACAAATAGAGAGGATGAAACTCCCTAACGGGGGGCACAGACAGCAATAAAACTAACAGGGCCTCTAATCCCGCTCCACTCTATCCAAAACTAAAAAAGGTTAAAAATTGTGATATCTACTTACTGAGAGTACACTATGCTTTCTTCTTGCAGATATTGTAAAGCAGTTTTATTTACTAATGTTACTAAACCCACCACAGTAAAATCAGTCTGTATATTCAGTAAAGCATGCTTGTTATACTCACTGTGGAACCTAAGGGGTTAATCCTCCGCATTGTGTAAAAAGGCTGTTTGATCCTGTCTTCTCTGATCCTCCCCTTCTTCCACTGTCCTCAATCTCTCTCCTTATAGTACAGAGCCTTTGGAGTCACTCTGCATATGCTCAGTTTGGTGTGTATTGCTAGAGAGGGGGGGGGGATGCATGTGATCGGCACAGGGCCAATCAGCACTGTCCAGACAGAGGGTCAGGTGTCCTGCAGCCTCATAGGACAGTCAGAGGAGAATGAAAACTCCTCCTACAAGCTTTAATCAAACACTGATATTCACAAGACTGCTATATACTGCTGATGAGAAAGGATATTTAGCAGTTTATATTTCCTAAAATGATTGCATTTGCATGTCCTGTGGGAGAGCAGATATAGTGAATGCAGGGTCCTGGGTTTAGTGACACTTTAACATGCATAGAAATTATGATGCATTTTCATGATTGGATTAGTAATGCTCCTCACCTTTACCCCACTGCTCCTTTAATGACCTATTCTTTTCTTTTTTTTTTTAAAACCATTAAAGCGGAGCTCCACCCTAAAGTGGAACTTCCGCTCATCGGATCTCCCCCCCCCTCCGGTGCCACAATTGGCACCTTTCAGGGGGAGGGGGGGCAGATACCTGTCTAAGACAGGTATTTGCACCCACTTCCGGGAATACACACTGCGGGTAGTGCGTCACTTCCCGAGTCCCCCCCCCCCCCCATTGTGTTCTGGGAAACACACGGCTCCCAGAACACAGCGGGGACCAGAGAAAGACGCACAGCACTGCTCGCGCATGCGCAGTAGGGAACCGGGAAGTGAAGCCGCAAAGCTTCACTTCCTGATTCCCTCACCCATGATGGCGGTGGGGGCAGCAGAGAGACGAGCAATCGCTCATCTTCTGCTGCGGGACGTCGCAGTATTTGTAGCTGCTGGCTTTTAATATATTTTTTTTACGGCGGAGCTCCACTTTAATAGGAGGGGATGATGAAACAATTATTACGCAGCTCCCTATCTGTAAATCTTGTTGCATGCAGCTTTCTGAGATCAGTGGTAAAAGTGCACGCAATGGAAAATAGATGTATAGATGATATATTATCTACTGATCGGCCAGAACATGATCTGAGCCCAGGATCGGGGAGGAGAAGTAGCAATGTTATCTCTTGACAGGAAGTCCTCTGTGTAACATACTGAGCTCTGCCCTGCTAATAACATCGATCTGGAGAGATATTAGTGAAAAAAACTACAATATATGTAACCCCCTGCAATGAATTTCTCTCATTTGGTATGTTAAATATAACACTAAAAGCAGTTTGTTATATCTGTTTGATAAGTCCTCAAAAATACACGTTGATCCTGCCAGAAATCTCATAAATTCTTAGTGTTACTAAACTCACAACAGTAAAATCAGTCTGTATATGCAGTAAAGCATGCTTGTTATATTCACTGTGGAACCTAAGGAGTTAATCCTCTGCATTGTATAAAAAGGCTGTTTGATTCTCTCTTCTCTGATCCTCCCCTTCTTCCACAGTCCCCAACCCATCTCCTGATAGAACAGAGCCTTGGGGGAACTCTGCACATGCTGAGTTTGGTGTGTATTGCTAGAGAGCTTGTTTTTTTTTTCTTACTTGGGAGAGTGCATGTGATCTGTACAGGGCCAATTAACACTGTCCAGACAGAAAGTCAGGAGTCCTGCAGCCTCATAGGACAGTCAGAGAAGAATGAAAACTCTTCCTACAAGCTTTAACCAGACACTGATAGAAGTCACAAGACTGCTATATACTGCTGATGAGAAAAGGTATTTAGCAGTTTATATTTTCAGTTTTTTTTAATTACATTTTTGGTGACATTTTTTTTTCAGGGTGGAACTCCACTTTAATGCATCCTATGCATTAAGGTGAAAAAACTTCTGACAGCCCCCCCGTTTTACTCACCTGAGCCCCTTCGTTCCCTCGGCGGAGACGCGCTCTTCCTCTCTGCCCAAATTACTATCGTCTGTGGGGAACTCCATCGGATAAAAACCCCACGCATGCTCAGAATCAAGTCGACGCATGCTCAGAAGCATAGAACTTAATTTTTCTTGGCTCGTCGGAGTGTTGTACGTCACGGCGTTTGGGACGATCGTTTTTTGGGCTGATGGTGTGTAGGCAAGACTGATGGAAGTCAGCTTCATCGGATTTCCGATGGAAAAATCCATCGGTTTAAAAACCATAGGAAATCCGATCGTGTGTACAGGGCTTAACAGTTCAGGTCCCCACTAACAATTAGTTACTGATCAGAGTGCTTCCCAATTATGTCCAAACAATAGGGGTAGTGGCGCTGTAATCGGTATAAGTGATAACATTTGGCAAAAGTCCTTTTATGATATTTTAGAGTGGGTGACACACACTTGGGGTTGGAGAAATGAAATGGGGAAAGGAAAATTGGAAAAACTAGTCCTATAGATTAAAATATAGTTTCCTATTTCAACATACTCAGGGATGGAGGTATATAGTAGATATTGCCTCATTTAAAGTCCCAACCCTAGCTGTAGTTTAGTCAATTTTTCTCACACCATCGGGGATGGAAACACACTAGCCTAATTAATACTTGTACCATTTATACCACTGTGACCTATCTATTGCCAATGTGTTCTTTCCCAATAACCATGGGGACTAGCTCTGCTGGCTGGAGTCAGGTTTGGTGTCATCTTCCCCGGGAGCTGCGACTTGCACCGTGGCCTCCCCCTCCCCTCCCACTGTGAGGGGCAGGGCGGGTGTTCGCTGCGGGTCGACGCCACGCTTCCACGTTCAGCGGGTGACGTCATTAGTGACGCCATGCCGCCGACGTGGCTATCCATCTACGTTCACCATGAGGGAGGTTTTGGCGCCAACGCCGAGCGTGCGATGCGACTCGGGCGGTGGCCCCGCCCCCCCTCTGTGACGCTGCGTGGCGTTTACGGTTGCCATTGGTCCACGGCCATTACATATACAGGTCCTTCTCAAAAAATTAGCATATTGTGATAAAGTTCATTATTTTCTGTAATGTACTGATAAACATTAGACTTTCATATATTTTAGATTCATTACACACAACTGAAGTAGTTCAAGCCTTTTCTTGTTTTAATATTGATGATTTTGGCATACAGCTCATGACAACCCAAAATTCCTATCTCAAAAAATTAGCATATCATGAAAAGGTTCTCTAAACGAGCTATTAACCTAATCATCTGAATCAACTAATTAACTTTAAACACCTGCAAAAGATTCCTGAGGCTTTTAAAAACTCCCAGCCTGGTTCATTACTCAAAACCGCAATCATGGGTAAGACTGCCGACCTGACTGCTGTCCAGAAGGCCATCATTGACACCCTCAAGCAAGAGGGTAAGACACAGAAAGAAATTTCTGAACGAATAGGCTGTTCCCAGAGTGCTGTATCAAGGCACCTCAGTGGGAAGTCTGTGGGAAGGAAAAAGTGTGTCAGAAAACGCTGCACAACGAGAAGAGGTGACCGGACCCTGAAGAAGATTGTGGAGAAGGACCGATTCCAGACCTTGGAGGACCTGCGGAAGCAGTGGACTGAGTCTGGAGTAGAAACATCCAGAGCCACCGTGAACAGGCGTGTGCAGGAAATGGGCTACAGGTGCCGCATTCCCCAGGTCAAGCCACTTTTGAACCAGAAACAGCGGCAGAAGCGCCTGACCTGGGCTACAGAGAAGCAGCACTGGACTGTTGCTCAGTGGTCCAAAGTACTTTTTTCGGATGAAAGCAAATTTTGCATGTCATTCGGAAATCAAGGTGCCAGAGTCTGGAGGAAGACTGGGGAGAGGGAAATGCCAAAATGCCTGAAGTCCAGTGTCAAGTACCCACAGTCAGTGATGCTCTGGGGTGCCATGTCAGCTGCTGGTGTTGGTCCACTGTGTTTTATCAAGGGCAGGGTCAATGCAGCTAGCTATCAGGAGATTTTGGAGCACTTCATGCTTCCATCTGCTGAAAAGCTTTATGGAGATGAAGATTTCATTTTTCAGCACGACCTGGCACCTGCTCACAGTGCCAAAACCACTGGTAAATGGTTTACTGACCATGGTATTACTGTGCTCAATTGGCCTGCCAACTCTCCTGACCTGAACCCCATAGAGAATCTGTGGGATATTGGGAAGAGAAAGTTGAGAGACGCAAGACCCAACACTCTGGATGAGCTTAAGGCCGCTATCGAAGCATCCTGGGCCTCCATAACACCTCAGCAGTGCCACAGGCTGGTTGCCTCCATGCCACGCCGCATTGAAGCAGTCATTTCTGCAAAAGGATTCCCGACCAAGTATTGAGTGCATAACTGAACATAATTATTTGAAGGTTGACTTTTTTTGTATTAAAAACACTTTTCTTTTATTGGTCGGATGAAATATGCTAATTTTTTGAGATAGGAATTTTGGGTTGTCATGAGCTGTATGCCAAAATCATCAATATTAAAACAAGAAAAGGCTTGAACTACTTCAGTTGTGTGTAATGAATCTAAAATATATGAAAGTCTAATGTTTATCAGTACATTACAGAAAATAATGAACTTTATCACAATATGCTAATTTTTTGAGAAGGACCTGTACACCCTCTTTCCACTGCATTTTTTCACTTTTTGTTCCACCTCCGTGATATGAGTGCACTTGGACAATCCCCCCATACCACTTGACAGGTATCTAGAATTCAACTGTGCTTTCACCTTTCTTACACTCTTTAATGATATTTATTTTTTATACTCTGGCTTATAATTAGGCCTCCTCTGTTATGGCACTTACTCTTGTACCTATAACTACTTTATTTTTCACCCATATACACTCGGGTTTTGTTCCCCAATTTATCAGTTGTTAATTGACTGTCAACCCATTAATTTGTACAGATACCTCTGGGATTTGAACTATACAACGAAATTTATCTACAATCCAACTATACATATCTCAGCTGATGATCGCTCACTCCACTTTGCACCCTTACCACTTCCATTGCCGTGTCTCTGGTTTTACCGTTTCAGCTCCCGGGGGAGATGTTTCAGATAGCCCATGTTCTACCATTGCTACCAGCTTACAGCTTCACCAATATGCTACCAATAGGTGAGAGTGTTTGGGACCTTTTTGCTCCCCCTCTTTCTTCTATGCATTATGTTTTCTACTATTATTATCTTACCTTGGCATTTTTTCATTCCATTATAGATACCCTTGCACTGTGTATCTGCTCCTGACGAGTGGTTATGTATACCACGAAACGCGTAGAGCTCTCTTTATGATGATATGGCACAGTACATGTCCTACTATCTGATATATAACATTTTTTATGGACCAACCACTATTGTTACCTTTTCTATATGTTACCATTGCAAATTTGGCTTCCATGCCCAAGGCCCAATATCATGTATGTTATTCTAGAGCCAACATGTTACAACCATGCATTGTCTAGATTTTATTTAGCGAGACCTATGATTACCATACATTACCATGTATGTTATGCTGAGACAATTAGGTACCATCTTGCATTGTCTAGACTATATATTTTTTGTAATCTATTAACCACTTCGCGCCCGGGCAATGCTCAAAAGACGTCTGCATTGCGGCGCCGAAGTGCTGACTGGACGTCCATGGACGTCCTCCTCTTCCCCCCCCCCCTGCGCGCCCCCGCGAGCGCGCATCGGGGAAAATCTGTGTTGGCCGTGTCCCTTGGACACAGCCAATCACAGATCGTGCTGAATGGCCAATCACAGAGGCCATTCAGCACTCGATCTCACTATCCAATGAGAGATGATCTCAAATGTAAACATATGAGATCATCTCTCATTGCCGGCTTTCTCTCCTCACACAGAGACAGCGTGTGAGGAGAGAGAGAGATCTGTGCTGCAGCTTGTAATAGTGAGTGATAAAATACACACACACACGTAAAAAACAGTGCCCACAGTCCCTGCCAGTGCCATCTGCTACCAGTGCCACCTGCCAGGGCCATCTTCCACCTGCCAGGGCCATCTGCCAGTGCCATCTGCCAGGGCCATCTGCCAGTGCCATCTGCCAGTGCCATCTGCCAGTGCCATCTGCTGCCAGTGCCACCTGCCAGTGCCATCTGCTGCCAGTGCCACCTGCCAGTGCCATCTGCCACCGCCATCTGCCACCAGTCCCATCTGCCACCAGTGACACCAGTCAGTGCCATCTGTGCCACCTGCCAGTGCCACCTGCCAGTGCCACCTGCCAGTGCCATCTGTGCCACCTGCCAGTGCCATCTGTGCCACCAGTCCCATCTGCCACCAGTCAGTGCCACCTGTGCCACCTGCCAGTGCCACCTGCCAGTGCCATCTGTGCCACCTGCCAGTGCCATCTGTGCCACCTGCCAGTGCCATCTGTGCCACCAGTCCCATCTGCCACCAGTCCCAACTGCCAGTGCCACCTGCCAGTGCCATCTGCCATCAGTGCCACCTGTCAGTGCCATCTCATCAAATGGCTAAAAGAGTATTCTCAGCCGAGGAGGCTTATGAAATTCTTGCGGCCGACGGGAGCAACGGGGAGCGCTCCGATTCAGAGTCCTCCGCATATTCAGATGAGTCTGACGTGGACTACGAGCCTGTCATAAGCAGTGGCTCAGTGACGGAGGAGACGGAGACGGCAGAGGAGGAGGAGGAAGAAGAAGAAGAGGAGGAGGGCCCGCCCGCCAGACGAAGGCGTTCTGCTGAGGAGGCAGTGCCATCCACCAGCACCGCAGTGCCATCCACCAGCACCGCAGTACCTCGAGAAGCAAGGCCACGTACCAGTGGGGTGTCACCTCAGCCCCAAAGGGTTAGGTCCCATGCCAGCCTTCCCTATTCCCTTCAGTACCCTTTGTGGCTTCCTCCAAATTCAGGAGAAGCCAACATTCCCCCTTTCACTGCCCAGCCAGGAGTCCAGGTGGATACAGAAAACTTTTCCCCAATAGATTTTTTTAATTTAATTTTTACTAACGACATGCTGGCAACAATTGTGGCCCAGTGCAACTTATATGCCCAACAGTTTATAACCAGCAACCCAACGTCCTCTTATGCCCGTCCCTACGTGTGGAAAGCCCTTACAGTGGAGGAGTTTAGGATTTTTTTGGGCCTCACATTCTGCATAGGACTAAATGGAAAAAATCAATTACGTTCATATTGGTCATCCCGCCCCATATATCATATGCCCATCTTTTCCTCAGTAATGCCCAGGTCCAGATATCTAATGATTATGAGATTCCTACACTTCAATGATAATACCCAGTGCCCTCCCCGAAATGACCCAAATTTTGATAAACTTTATAAAATTCGGCCGCTACTAAATTATTTTTCTGAAACCTTCCCCCAGTTGTTTACCCCAGACAAACACATATGCATAGATGAGTCCCTTATCAAATTTTCTGGCAGGCTGGGCATAAAACAATTTATACCCAGCAAAAGGGTCCGCTATGGGGTGAAGCTGTATAAATTGTGCGACAGAGAAACTGGGTATGTGTATGGCTTCATCATATATGAAGGGAAGGACACCGAACTGAACCCCCCTAATTGCCCAATCTACATTGGAACCAGTGGGAAAGTAGTTTGGGAACTCATAAACCCACTCCTAGAGAAAGGATACCACTTGTATGTGGACAATTTTTATACCAGTTTGCCCCTGTTCCGAAATTTGCACAGAATGAAGACTCCAGCATGCGGCACCGTACGGACGAACCGGAAGGGCTTTCCTCAAAGCCTGGTCACCAAAAAATTGAGAAGAGGGGAGACGGCGAGTTTGCGTAATGAGGAGATTTTGGCTGTGAAGTGGAGGGACAGAAGAGACGTGTACTTGCTTTCTTCCATCCACAACAATGAATTTGTTGAAGTCACCAGGAGGAATGGCCGGATCCAAAAACCCAAATGCATCTACGATTACAATAAGTTCATGGGGGGTGTCGACTTCAACGACCAGATGCTCGAACCCTACCTTTCCACAAGAAGATCATACCAGTGGTATAAGAAAGTTTCAATTTATTTGTTCAATTTGGCCATGTACAACTCATATGTAATATATCGAAAATCCACTAGAAGACCCAAATCCTTCCTTTTCTTCCAGGAGGAAATCACCACTGCCCTTTTATACCCGAACAGCCCACCAGTAAACATAAGATCCGATGTCGTTAGCCGTCTCTCCGAGCGCCACTTCCCAGATAAAATCCCTCCCAGACCAACAGGCCAAAAACGCCAGAAAAAATGCCGGGTGTGCTCCAAAAGAGGAGAGAGAAGAGACACCATTTATCATTGTGCCCAATGTCCTTCAGAACCAGGCCTCTGCATAGGCAACTGCTTCCGCCATTACCATACCAAAATAAATTATTAGTTCACTTCCTGCCATTTATGTTCACACCCCTTATGCCTCTGCTTTCTCTGTAACTGACCCTGGACTGTTATTTGACCACGCTTCTGCCTAACGATTCTGTTTATACCTCTGCCTGATCTGGAACTGACCCTGGACTGTTATTTGACCACGCTTCTGCCTAACGATTCTGTTTATACCTCTGCCTGATCTGGAACTGACCCTGGACTGTTATTTGACCACGCTTCTGCCTAACGATTCTGTACATACCTCTGCCTGATCTGGAACTGACCCTGGACTGTTTGACCATGCTTTTTGCCTGCCTCTTGGACTGATCTTGTACCCTGCCAGTGGACTAGTGGGATTCATAACACAGGGGTCTCACATATGTGAGGGGCTCCAGAATTGTTTTTCTGGATGAAGAAAACAATTGTTTTTGTTTTTCTCATTCCCAGATTAGGGTCTGGAGACTCGGAGGCTTCAAAGAGATTTGGGTGGGAGAAGCCTCTACCCCTGTCCCCATTCAGTCCTGAACGAGGCCCTACTTCTGCCAACTGCCTGTAGGACCTATGCCATCATGCCTCTGCCTGTCGGATGAACTGACCACACCGCTTTTGCTGACCAAGTCCCTGCCTCTTGCCTGGACCAGTGCTGTCCTCCTGTAGAAAACTGCGCTACTAAAACCACAGGTAATCTTTTGTTTACCATTTGCTCAGCAGAATGTATTTTGGGGTGTAATTCTTGGTATGTTCATGCTATGTGTCCCTAGAACACCTGATGGTGTACCTTACATGTTGGGCCTCTGTATGTGGCCAGGTTGTATAAAAGTCTCACACATTTGGTATCGCCATACTCAGGAGGAGTAGCAGAATGTATTTTGGGGTGTCATTTTTGCTATGTACATGCTATGTGTTGGCAATATCTTATAAATGGACAACTTTGCGTAAAACAATTGCGTTTTCATTTTTTCCCCGCAATTTCCCAAAACTTCAGGAAAAAAATGAACCGTTCAAAAGACTCATTATGCCTCATAGATTATACGTTGGGGTGTTAGCTTTCCAAAATGGGGTCACTTTGTGGGCGTTTCCATTGTCCTGGTGCTCCAGGGCCTTCAAAAGTGTAATAGGTGGTTGAGAAATGAGATGTGTAATTTATGCTCCTAGAATGCCTGAAGGTGCCATTTCAATATTGGGCCTCTGTATGTGGTATAAAAGTCTCACACATTAGGTATCGCCATACTCAGGAGGAGTAGCAGAATGTATTTTGAGGTGTAATTTTTGCTATGTACATGCTATGTGTTGGCAATATCTTATAAATGGACAACTTTGCGTAAAACAATTGCGTTTTCATTTTTTTCCCGCAATTTCCAAAAACTTCAGGAAAAAAATTAACCGTTCAACAGACTCATTATGCCTCATAGATTATACGTTGGGGTGTTAGCTTTCCAAAATGGGGTCACTTTGTGGGCGTTTCCATTGTCCTGGTGCTCCAGGGCCTTCAAAAGTGTAATAGGTGGTTGAGAAATGAGATGTGTAATTTATGCTCCTAGAATGCCTGAAGGTGCCATTTCAATATTGGGCCTCTCTATGTGGGCAGGCTGTATAAAAGTCTCACACATTTGGTATCGCCATACTCAGGAGGAGTAGCAGAATGTATTTTGGGGTATAATTTTTGCTATGTACATGCTATGTGTTGGCAATATCTTATAAATGGACAACTTTGCGTAAAAAAATTGCGTTTTCATTTTTTTCCCGCATTTTCCAAAAACTTCAGGAAAAAAATGAACCGTTCAAAAGACTCATTATGCCTCATAGATTATACGTTGGGGTGTTAGCTTTCCAAAATGGGGTCACTTTGTGGGCGTTTCCATTGTCCTGGTGCTCCAGGGCCTTCAAAAGTGTAATAGGTGGTTGAGAAATGAGAAGTGTAATTTATGCTCCTAGAATGCCTGAAGGTGCCATTTCAATATTGGGCCTCTGTATGTGGGCAGGCTGTATAAAAGTCTCACACATTTGGTATCGCCATACTCAGGAGGAGTAGCAGAATGTATTTTGAGGTGTCATTTTTGCTATGTACATGCTATGTGTTGGCAATATCTTATAAATGGACAACTTTGCGTAAAAAAATTGCGTTTTCATTTTTTTCCCGCATTTTCCAAAAACTTCAGGAAAAAAATGAACCGTTCAAAAGACTCATTATGCCTCATAGATTATACGTTGGGGTGTTAGCTTTCCAAAATGGGGTCACTTTGTGGGCGTTTCCATTGTCCTGGTGCTCCAGGGCCTTCAAAAGTGTAATAGGTGGTTGAGAAATGAGAAGTGTAATTTATGCTCCTAGAATGCCTGAAGGTGCCATTTCAATATTGGGCCTCTGTATGTGGGCAGGCTGTATAAAAGTCTCACACATTTGGTATTGCCATACTCAGGAGGAGTAGCAGAATGTATTTTGGGGCGTCATTTGTGGTATACACATGCCATGTGAGAGAAATAACCTATTTTAATGACAATTTTGTGGAAAAAATAAAAAAATAAAAAAAAATCTTCATTTTGCAAAGAATTGTGGGAAAAAATTACAACATCAAAAACCTCACGATGCATCTTACTAAATACCTTGGAATGTCTAATTTTAAAAAAGGGGTCATTTGGGGGGTATTTGAGCTTTGCTGGCTTGTTCGGGTCGTAAGAAATGAGATAGGCCACCAGTACATTAGGTGTAATCAATTGTTTATGATCCGCACCACAGCTTGTAGACTCTATAACTTTCACAAAGACCAAATAATATCCACTAATTTGGGTTATTTTTACCAAAGATATGTAGCAGTATAAATTGTGGCTAAATTTTATAAAGAAAAATTAATAATTTGCAAAATTTTATCACATAAACTAAAAAAAAGCGTTTTTTTTTCAAAATTTTCCGTGTTTTTTCATTTATAGCGCAAAAAATAAAAAACCCAGAGGTGATCAAATACCACCAAAAGAAAGCTCTATTTGTATGAAAAAAAAGACAAAAAAATCATTAGGTTACAGTATTACATGACTGAGTAATTGTCATTCAAAATGTAAGAGCACTGAAAGCTGAAAATTGGTCCGGGCACGAAGGGGATTTAGTGCCCAGTTGTCAAGTGGTTAATACCATGTTTTATCCTTGTTTATTATGTGTATGTCATGCCTTATTTGCTATTAATAAACAATATTTATCATAGTTGGTTCATAAGTTAGCAGTGTGTTTCAACTAAAAGTCCCAAAATATAGTTTCCTATTTCAACATACTCAGGGATGGAGGTATATAGTAGATATTGCCTCATTTAAAGTCCCAACCCTAGCTGTAGTTTAGTCAATTTTTCTAAAATTATACAAAGTCCATGTTCCAGGGCAAGCCTCCAAGGGGAAGATGAGAGCAGGCTCCAATATGCAAAACAAGAAGAAAGAAGGTGCCACCAGGTAAGGAACAGTGCAATTTTAATTTGACAATAGGTGCATTATCCACTTACATTTCAAATTATGTGCATCCAGCATACAAGTCCTGAGTGACCTATGGTGTGGCGATCATCCGCACTAGATGGCAGCTGTGCGTGATGATGATGCCCCTCAGTCCTCTGTATCTCCGTTTGCTGAAGAACCAGGAAGTCCGGGCAGTGTGTACAGCAGGAGCGAGGCTTGGAACACAGCGTGGAGGCGCAATGACGTCACGGGCAGCGGCAGAGGCGACGACGTTTTGGAGCATGCGCCGTAGGTTACTAGGCTCACTCCTTTTTCAAGCATGTTTGAAAAAGGAGTGCGCCTAGTAACCTACGGCGCATGCTCTGAAAAATCGTCACCTCTGCCGCTGCCCGTGACGTCATTGCGCCTCCACGCTGTGTTCCAAGCCCCGCTCCTGCTGTACACACTGCCCGGACTTCCTGGTTCTTCAGCAGACGGAGATACAGAGGACTGAGGGACATCATCATCACGCACAGCTGCCATCTAGTGCAGATGATCGTCACTCTTGGGTCAGTCAGGACTTGTATGCTGGATGCACATAATTTGAAATGCAAGTGGATAATGCACCTATTGTCAAATTAAAATTGCACTGTTCCTTACCTGGTGGCGCCTTCTTTCTTCTTGTTTCCCAATTATGTGATCATCATGCTGGCGGAAAGCTTTTTTGATAACATAAGCCTCCAACCTGAAGATGGCACTGTTCATCTGTTTTTTTTTTTTTTGTATAATCTTTATTTGTGAACGGCAAAGTTGTACATCACAACACACGTTGTCATAGGCATTAGCAGCAAACAGTATGCCAATAATTTTTCTTAAATAATATAAAAACAGATAGTACATTTAGAACAGACAAAACAGACAGTAATAATGTGACCCAATGTCATATTGAGCATAGATTAGACTCGGACACCTGATAGCGAGCCGAAGGTGGAGTCTCCCCCCTTCTTAAAAAACAAACAAAAAACACCATATCAGTAAAACATTAAGGGGGGTGAGAGTCACTCCTGACCTCTCATCTGTGGGTAAAGGCGGGTGTCCTCTGAGGAGGAGTGAGGACCCGGAGGCAAGCCAGCCATTCGTCCGGATGGCAAGTAAAGTACTGGGTAGAGTGCAAATTGGGGGGGGGGGGGGCAAGCCGGGCGGGCGGGCACGAGGAGAGGGGGGCCACTGTAGACCTCCATCTTACCTTCCCTCACACCGCGACACCGGCTGGTCCCCATTTAGGTCAAGATATCCACACCCAGGTGGCAAAAAGAAGTGCCTGTCCCCCCCAGGGGTCAGGCTGCCCCCTGGCGACGGATTCTCGTGTCCGTCAGACTGGCCTGCACTCCCAAGTCCCACCCATCACCTGGGGAGTTCACAGCTGGGTCATTCGTGGCTGTTCATCTGTTTAATACTGTCATTGTCAGTCACAATGACAGTATTAAATGATAATGATAGGGAAATAAATTCAGTAAATTATAATGATTTGGGAAATAAATGATGACGAAAATAATATTAAATATTAAGGTGTTATTAAAACACTGTACCAAATAAAAACCTTATATGCCCTTAAAATAATAGCGGGTAGAATCCACCTTTCTAAAATGAGGAAAGTAATTGAGAACTTACCTTTCTGCATAGAGCGGCCAGCAGTGGCAGCGAAAGGTTGTATTACTGGCTGTGCATAGTCAGTGACAATTTTATTCCTTGTAAAAAGAATGATCAAATTAGTACCGTAACTGCATTGTATACGGTACACACTTGCGATATTACACATACAACCTACAATACTAGTCAAAGCCAGAAGTTCATAAATTAAAGGTCATTAAAAAAAAATTACAAACTTCAGCTTCTACCATACAGAAGAATGATTTGGGCTGTTCTCAGATACAACACAAAATAGGATGCCTAAGAATATATATATTTTTTTAAAGTGACAGTTTTCAGGCACATGGCTAAAAAAATAATCCTACGCTCCTGGTAAATCTTTGTGAATGGAGCCTTATGTATTGTACAGTGCATCTGGAAAGTATTCACAGCGCTTCACTGTTTCCACATTTTGTTATGTTACAGCCTTATTCCAAAATCGATTAAATTCATTGTTTTCCTCAAATTTCTACAAACAATACCGCATAATAACGTAAAAAGGAGTTTGTTTGAAATCTTTGCAAATTAAAAAAAAAAAAAAAAAGGAAAAAAAATCCCATGTACATAAGTATCACAGCCTTTGCTCAATACTTTGTTGAAGCTCCTTTGGCACCAATTACAGCCTCAAGTATTTTTGAGTATGATGCTACAAGCTTGGCACCATGGGCGTCCGCTCCATAGGGCAAGGGGGGTCAATTGCCCCCCCCTGGAGACACACTATATTTATATGGACATGGAGTGAAGCGGAATTATCCTCAAAAGCTATTTCACACTGCCAGCTGGCCACGTTATCGGTAAAGCGCCGCTAGTTTTGGCGGCGCTTTACCATAGTTTTAGTGGCGCTATTCGGCCGCTAGAGAGGGGGATTTAAAAAAAATTAGAAATTGCTAATCAGACAATGGCAGCTTGATCCTTCTATTAAGCTTTTGCATCAGGTTTCTCAAACCTTTGCATGCCTGCGCTTTATGTCATAATGACTAAGCCCCTCCCCTTCATGACATTGTCAAAAAGGGACCAAGCATGGATGACCTTAAAATTATGCCCCCCCCCCCCTGAAAAAAGTTCAGTGGACGCCCATGCTTGGCACTCCTATTTTTGGTCAGTTTCTCCCATTCTTCTTTCCAGGACCTCTCAAGCTCCATCAGGTTGGATGGGGAGCGTCGGTGCTCAGCCATTTTCAGATCTCTCCAGAGATGTTCAATCAGGTTCAAGTCTGGGGCATTTACACAGTAATCAGTGGCTATTTATAGCACTGATCGCTGTATAAATGTCAATGGTCCCAAAAAAGTGTCAAAAGTGTCCGATCTGTCTGCCGCAATGTCGCAGTCCTGCTAAAAATCGCAGATCGCTGCCATTAGTAGTAAGAAAAAAAATAGCAAAAATGCCATAAATCTATCCCTTATTTTGTAGATGCTATAACTTTTGCGCAAACCAATCAATATACACTTATTGACATTGTTTTACCAAAAATATGTAGAAGAATATATATCAGCCTAAACTGGGGAAATACATTTTGTTTTTTTGTTATTTTTTTAAATTGGGATATGTATTATAGCAAAAAGTAAAAAATATAGGGTTTGTTTTCTAACTTGTCGCTCTTTTTTTGTTTATAGCGCAAAAAAATAAAAACCGCAGAGGTGATCAAATACCACCAAAAGAAAGCTCTATTTGTGGGGGAAAAAAGGAAGTCAAATTGTTTGGGTACAACGTCGCACGACCGCGCAATTTTCAGTTAAAGCGACGCAGTTCCGTATCACAAAAAATGGCCTGGTCATTAAAGGGGTTGTAAAGGTTCGTTTTTTATTTTCTAAATAGGTTCCTTTAAGCTAGTGCATTGTTGGTTCACTTACCTTTTTCCTTAGATTTCCCTTCTAAATGTTTTTTTTTCTTTGTTTTCTTTGTCTGAATTTCTCACTTCCTGTTCCTCCTCAGTAAGCTGTTCTGGCTGACTCCACACCCCTCGGATGATGGTGTGAAGTTTAGTGAGGAGAAACAGGAAGTGAGAAATTCAGACAAAGAAAAAAAAAATTTAGAAGGGAAATCGAAGGAAAAGGTAAGTGAACCAACAATGCACTAGCTTAAAAGAACCTATTTAGAAAATAAAAAACAAACCTTTACAACCCCTTTAAGGGGATAAAACCTTCTGGGAAGGTGAAGTGAGAAGCCTCTACTGGGAGAAACATGGAGGTTGCCATTGCTGACACTTTCTTAAAATGCTTATTGCCTGGCTGTCATGGTGTCTCAGTGCTCTCAGAGGCATGGGCTCAGAACAAGTATGGACATCAGAAGTTCTAATTTCTCTTTTGATTGCTTTTGTTGCATGCCTGTTCTAGGCTTAAGAATGGTATTAAGTCAGCCAGGCAAGTTGAATTTTCAGAAGTGGGTCCCCAGTGGTGTCCACATTTCTTTTAGCGCAGGTTTACTTTATGATACAACTTGATCTAAAAATCAAGCACACCTTGGAGATAATGCTGCAGGCATCTCTATTTCAAGCGGCGGTTTGCTGCGGGCTGACTCCTTGTCTGTGTCTTGATCCCCTTCCAGTCCAAAGTCGAAGGTCAAGGGAATCTGTAGGGAGTGAAGACCTTGCAGGTAGCCCAGGGTCTGTTTCTAGAAAAATAAAAGATAACAAAAAGGATTTCAAACAGAACAGAGAAGGAGCCTGATACCGCCCGCCGTCGTTAGACGTCGCTACTTTGACGTTGAATATCGTTGTTATGGCAGCAGATAGCTGCCATAACCCCGGTATTTTTAAAAACTGCGGGTGGCCTGCTTTCAGATAAAAGTGGTCTCTGCGGCGGATTCGCCACATGATCACTTTTATCGGCAGCGGGAGAGGTGCACCCCTCCCGCCGCGTCCCGGTCATCTCCGCCACTTACCGGAGCCCTCGGTAGCGGCGGAGACGATCCGGTCCTTTTCCCCCCGGAGGCTGGAAGTCGAGCGAGGATATGATGGCCTCCACTCGGCTCCATAACATTGGATGACGGAAGCGACGTCAAACGTCATTTCCGCCTAATGGTCTTAAAGAGAACTTTTTTTTTTTGCATTTAAGTGTAAATTTGAGATCTGAAGTCTTTTTGACCCCCCAGATCTCACATTAAAGAGGTCCTGTAATGCTTCTTTTTTTTTTTACATTCCTTGTAATAGGAATAAAAGTGATCCAAAAATGTTTTTTTAAAGGGACAGTGTAAAAATAAAAAGGAAAATAAATAAGACATTTTTCTTTTAGGCCCCGTTCACACCTATGCGAATTGGTTGCGGCTTACACCGCATCCAATTCGCATAACATTATAAAATACATTGATTTTAATGAGGCTGGTTCACATATGTGCGATGCATTCGCACTGCGCATTGCCCAAAAAACGTGTGCGTTCTCTAGGCACTGCGGTGCGGCTCAGGTGCGAATTCAGGTCCATTATCTTCTATGGGCACGCATCTGATTCGCAGATGTGTTCAGTTCTCAACAGGATTTCTCTCCTTCTCCTCACTACACTTCCCCCCTCCCCCTCCTCTCTCCCAGGTCACCAAATTCGCAGCTAAAATGGAGATGATCTGCTGAACAGCTCTCTTATCTTTTTGTAGAGATAAGAGAGCTGGAATTCGCACCGCACAAGTGTGAACCCAGCCTTAAAGTGCCCCGTCCCGCCGTGCTCGCACGCAGAAGCGAACACATATGCAAGTCGCGCCCGCATATGAAAACGGTGTTTAAACCACACATATGAGGTATCGCCGCGATCGTTAGAGCTAGAGCAATAATTCTAGCACTAGACCTCCTCTGTAACTCAAAACTGGTAACCTGTAGAAATTTGTAAACTTGGCCTATGGAGATCTTTAAGGGTCAAAGTTTGTCGCCATTCCACGAGCGGGCGCAATTTTGAAGCGTGACATGTTGGGTATGAATTTACCCGGCGTAACATTATCTTTCACAATATAAAAAAAAATTGGGCTAACTTTACTGTTTTCTTATTTTTTAATTAAAAAAAGTGTATTTTTTCCCCAAAAATTGCGTTTGTAAGACCACTTCGCAAATACGGTGTGACATAAAGTATTGCAACGACTGCCATTTTATTCTCTAGGGTGTCTTAAAAAATATATATATAATGTTTGGGGGTTCTAAGTAATTTTCTAGCAAAAAAATAGGATTTTTTACTCACCGTAAAATCCTTTTCTCTGAGTCCATGGACCGACACAGCTTCTCTATTGACAAAGTGGGTATTATCCGTTAATTAGGAGTGACTAGGCAGAAAAACTTGTAAAAAGTGTTGCATCACACCTTCTACAGTACCGCCCAGGGGGCGGACCCTCTGGGTATACCCTCTCAGTCTGCATCTTCGCAGATCAGTTCGTCAAAAAGCAGTACAAACTTAAAAGGAGGGGTGGGTGCTGTGTCGGTCCATGGACTCAGAGAAAAGGATTTTACGGTGAGTAAAAAATCCTATTTACTCTTTCGTCCATGGACCGACACAGCTTCTCTATTGACAAAGTGGGACGTCCCAAAGCAGTGTCAGAGAAAAAACGAGGGGTGGTAACAGCATAAAAATAAACTTCACCCCAAACACAAAACAGCACTCCTCCAACGGAGGAGTTGCAACTCTAAACAGCCGCTTGCAAAACCTTGCGGCCAAAAGAGGCATCCGAAGATGCACCTACATCAATTTTGTAGAATTTTGTGAAAGTGTGAGCGGACGACCAAGTCGCCGCTTTACATAATTGGGAAACAGACGCTTGATGTCGGAAAGCCCAAGAGGCACCTATTGCCCTGGTCGAATGCGCCGTGACAGGAAAGGGGGGCGCCTGACCCTTTAAGGCGTAAGCCTGGATTACCATCTGTCGGATCCACCTAGAGATGGTGGCCGATGAGACTGCTTGGCCCTTCTTGGGACCAGCCACCGAAACAAACAGTGAGTCTGACTTCCGGAACAGGGAAGTAGCAGATAGGTATACTCTCAAAGCTCGGACAATGTCCAAGGAATGCAACGCCGACTCCTTAGGATTCGACGGCTGAGGACACAAGGATGGAAGTACAATGTCTTCGTTGAGATGAAAAGCCGAAACGACTTTCGGAAGAAAGGAAGGCTGCGGCCGCAGCACCACCTTATCCTTGTGGAAAATCAAATAGGGAGCCTTGCAGGACAAGGCTGCCAGCTCAGAGACTTGTCTAACTGACGTAACAGCCACCAAAAAGACCACTTTCTGAGAAAGTGTCAACAGGGGAATATCTCTAATATTCTCAAACGGTGCCGTCTGGAGCACCGAGAGGACCAGGTTCAAGTCCCACGGAGGTAACGGGGGACGGACCGGAGGGGCCACCTGTCGGACCCCCTGCACAAATGTACTCACGAGAGAGTGAGTCGCCAGGGGTCGCTGAAAAAAAGACAGCCAGGGCAGATATCTGTCCCTTAAATCGTACTTAGAGCAAGCCCTTGGTCCACCCCATGCTGTAAAAACAGCAGGATTCTGGAAACCAAATAGGTACGCGGATGCCATTTCATTTCCTCACACCTGGAGATGTAGGCCCTCCAAGTGCGGTGATAGACCTTCCTAGAGGACGGTTTTCGAGCACTTCTCATAGTAGAGATTACTGAGTCTGACAGGCCCCGGTCTCTCAGTACCCGGTTCTCAACAGCCATGCCGTTAAAGCCAATGACTGTAAAGCAGGATGGAATATGGGACCTTGCGATAGCAGGTCCTTCCGTAGTGGTAGGCGCCAGGGGACGTCTGCTACCAGACGTACTAGATCGTCGTACCAAGGACGCTGAGGCCAATCTGGAGCGATTAGGATCATTGGAATTCCCTCTGCCTCCACTCTGCGGAGCAGAAGAGGAAGAAGCCTTAAGGGAGGGAAGGCATAGATTAGCCGATACTGACCCCACGATGCTACCAACGCGTCCGTTGCGTCTGCCCATGGGTCTCTTGACCGGGCCACAAATCTCAATACCTTCCGATTGAGTCGGGAAGCCAGAAGATCTACGTCTGGTGTGCCCCATCTTTGGCAGAGGAGTTGGAACACCTCCGGGTGTAAGGACCATTCTCCCTGGTCCAGCATCTGGCGGCTCAGGTAGTCCGCCTGCCAGTTTTCCACACCCGGAATGTACACGGCCGACAGTGCCGGTACGCTCCTCTCTGCCCACTTCAGGATGCGAGCGATCTCCGATGCTGCAGCTGAGCTTCTTGTTCCTCCTAGCTGATTGACATATGCCACTGCTGTGGCGTTGTCTGACTGGATCCTGACTGGACGCCCTTGCAGTCTCTGAGACCATTTGAAGAGGCACAGCTTGATCGCCCGGATCCCCAGGACATTGATCGGCAGGAGGGCTTCCTCTGGGGTCCAGCGACCCTGCGCCGACTGGACACCCCAGACTCCCCCCCAACCTGTAAGGCTGGCGTCCGTCGTGATCACTATCCAGTAAACCGGAAGAAATGACTTCCCGGCCATTACAGCCGGTGCTGTCAGCCACCATACCAGGGATCTCCTGACTAGGTGGCTCACTCGGATTTGATAATCCAGAGATGAAGGGCATCTGTTCCATCTGGACAGAACTTCCTTCTGTAACACTCGAGTGTGGTATTGAACATATGGGACCGCCTCGAAGGAGGCTACCCTGAGGCCCAACACTCGCATGCAAAAAACGGAGTGACGACCAATTCCTGGAAGTCAGCTGCCGTACTGCAACCCGGAGGGTCTGCAACTTCTCCACAGGGAGGAATACCTTTGCCTCTGAGGAATCCAGAATCAACCCCAGGTACACTAGGCGTTGAGTGGGCACCAATACTGACTTTTGCGTGTTTAGTATCCAACCACAGTCTCGAAAAGTCTGACAGGTAATGGACACGCTTACCTCTAATTCTGAGCTTGAAGGGGCCTTCAGCAGAAGGTCGTATAAGTAGCCTGTGATAGCGATACCCCGCTGTCTTAGAAGTGCCAGAATCGGAGCGAGCACCTTGGTGAACGTCCTGGGTGCTGAGGCAAGGCCCAACGGGAGGGCCACAAACTGGTAGTGGTCCTTCCCGATAGCAAATCGCAGAAACCTCTGGTGTCTGGAGTATATGGGGACATGCAGGTATGCGTCCTTGATGTCCAAGGAGGCCAGAAAGTCCCCCGGATGGAGAGCCGTGACTACAGATCGAACCGACTCCATCCGAAAACTTTGTACCTTCACAAAGCAATTGAGGGCTCTGAGATCCAAGCTTGGACGAACCCCCTCCTTCTTCGGCGCAATGAACAGATTTGAGTAAAAACCCCATTCCAGTTCTGGAACTGGAATAACTACCCCGCGTTCCAGTAGACCCTGGACCGCCCCATACAGGGCCTCCCGACGGGTCGGTAGTAGCTGGAGATTGGAGGTGTTGAATCTGTCCGGTGGACAAGAGAGAAACTCTATCTTGTAGCCTGAGGAGATTACTTCGCAAACCCACCTGTCGGAGATTAGTGCTGTCCACTGAGTCGCGAATTTGCAAAGACGTCTCCCCACCCGAGAGCTGGGTGGGGGTGGACCTTCATGCGGACGCAAATTTGTCCGCAGGCTTATTGGGTATGCGGGACCAGGGACGCTTTTGTCCTTGGGCAGGCGCTTTATCGGCCTGGGGTTTTTTCCCTTTCGCCCTAGGGGGACGAAAAAAACACTTGTGCGCAGTAAAGGAGGACCCTTGCCCTTGGCGTGGCCCCTTACCCTTGCTAATTTGGGGAAGCAAAGTGCTTTTACCTCCTGTGGCATCCTTGATGATGTCATCCAGAGAAGCCCCAAAAAGTCTGTCGCCCTTAAAAGGCAGATCCAACAGGGCTTTCTTGGAAGTCTGGTCCGCAGACCAGCCTTTTAGCCAGATCAGGCGGCGTATTGCTAATGCATAAACCGAAGTTTTAGACAGCAGGGGAATAGTATTCATGTCTGACTCGCAGACAAACCTAAGGCCCTGGACCAACAGGTCGGCCAATGTTATCTCATCAGGAGGAGCATCTCGCTCCTTAACCCCATGGAGTAGCAATCTTGCCCATTCAGTAAGTGTGTGAGACACTAGGGCCCCCGCCAATGCCGGGCGTACTGCCGAGCCTACCACTGAGTATAGGTAGCAAGCGAGTGCTTCAGCCTTCTTATCCACAGGGTCCTAGAAAACAGGAGCCCCTTCTACAGGAATTGTGGTGGCTCTAAGTCTGGACACCGGAGGGTCCACTATAGGGGGGAGAGGTCCATTTCTTCAGAAAACTCTCCTCAAAAGGGGTACAGTACCGCAAACCTCTTTGGGGCTGTAAAGACCCTCAGTGGGTTCTCCCATTCCTTGTATAAGAGTTTATCAAAAGACACACAAGGGAACACCTTAGCAGTGCGGGCAGGTCTATGAAACCCAAGTGGACCGGAGTCTCTGCTGCTTCTGCAGTATTTTCCAATTTTAGCATATCCCGCACTGCAGTAATAAGGTCAGATACCAAAGCCGTCTCGCGTACTGACCTGGACTTTGGGTCATTCTCACTGTCCGGTCACGGTCTGCAGTCTCTGATGCGTCAGAATCTGGGCCCCGAGCCGTAGCTGGACCTGGTTCTGCACCAGAATTATCCCCAGAAGCTTGCAGGGGATGGGGCGTTTACTACCCCCTGTATTCCCGTGTGCTGCTTCCACCCTGGCAGCAAACGCCTCTAGGATTGCAGTCATAGCGTTCATAGACACCTCAGGGGCACCAGCTGCTAAATCTGGTGTTTCAGGGGAGAAGACATCTGGCTCAGATGCCATGCTGACCACACGCTGACACTCACAGGGCTCCAGGCAAGATATCAATAGGCCACCCTCCTGTGCTGCAGAGAGGCCGGGTCACCCAGAGGACTCACCACCCTGGATAGGTAATGCTATGCTGCGCCTGTGATGCTGTCCCTCTGCTGCTGTGTCAGTCTGCTTCTTTTATCAGCACTTCCTGTGTGAATTTTCGCGCCAGTGTAATGCACCCTAGAGGCCGGAGGCTCTCGAAAAATGGTTGCCAAAAACGTCTGTATGGAAGATAATGTGGGCTCTAAGAAAATGGCCGCCGACAGAAGATAGAGGTCAAGCAGCCATAGCCCACAAAAAGATGGCCGCCGAACGGCAATATCTGCATACAGGGTGGACAAACATGGCCGCCGATCAGCTGATCGGGGCCAGTGGGTGTGGCCGAACCACAGGAAGATGGCCGCCGGGCAGTCACAAGAGGCCAAACTTGGCATGGACCACCTCAAAATGGCCACCGACAGCATGGAGGAGGAAGGACACAAACACAGGTAAGAAAAAATGACATTTCTTTTAAATGTTAGTTACAGCCAGCCCCGCTCCAGTGGGACCCCCTAGGTGACCCCCAGCACCCAGCAACCTTTAGCTAGAAGCCCAGGGAGGAGGGAAAGGCAGGGAGGGAGGGAAGAAAGGGGCCACAACCACTTACTTGATCTCTCCAGGAATGTCCAGCTAAATCACCCAGCCGAGGCAGGGGAGTTTTACTTACCTATCCTGCATGTATTCTGCTGGAAGACATTCCAAACAGATCATCGTCCGCGCATGGAAGGTGACTGTTGGCCAGGCATGCTGTGATTGGACCCAGAAGGGACGATCATATGTATGCCCTGGAGCATGACGCTCACCGGACAGGCTGCTGCGACTCGGCCGTAAGGTCAGCCGAAGCTGAGCGGTCCGATGCAAGCCTTGGAGCGTAAGCTCACCGGCCAGGCTGCTGCGACTCGGCCGTAAGGTCAGCCGAAACTGACCGTCCGATGCAGGCCCTGGAGCGTAAGCCCACGGCCACCCGTGGAGCGACGGGCATGTCGTGGAAAACCCAGCGCGTAGCTAGGGTCGGCACACGCTCGATGGCCGAAACTGGGGAGACTACAAGGATCGAGGATCCAGCCTGTCACCCAGTCGGCAGTTGATCGAAGATCGCAGGAAACAACAAATGTAGCAAAAAAAATAAAAAATATATATATATATCTTTTTTCCCCGGACCAATGGGCCCGAAGGGAGCCATGTCCTACTCCTTGCTAGACAGAAAAAAACTGATCTGCGAAGATGCAGACTGAGAGGGTATACCCAGAGGGTCCGCCCCCTGGGCGGTACTGTAGAAGGTGTGATGCAACACTTTTTACAAGTTTTTCTGCCTAGTCACTCCTAATTAACGGATAATACCCACTTTGTCAATAGAGAAGCTGTGTCAGTCCATGGACGAAAGAGTAAAAAAGATTTTTTACTTGTAAATACCAAGTGTAAAAAAATAGGTCCGGTGCTTAAGTGGTTAAAGCATGTCTGAATGACTAGTTGCTTCACACTGTCTGTGTTAATGAAAAGCTGTAAAGTTGGTCGCTATTGGCCACATCGTTTTCCCAGACAGTTATCACTTCAGCACCTGCAGTACTTCTACTTCTCCACAAGATGTCCTCAGTCTTTTAGGTTGAATGCCACCTGGCTTCTAAACCCATGAAGGGTAAAAAAGCAATAAAAAGCTGACAACAGTCAAGGCTAAAGTATTCTTTCCCTAAAAAAAAAAAATGGTGTTTGTGTCCCTGCTGCAGATTTTCCTTCACTTCCTCCCTGGTGAAATTGTTGTCACCAAGAAAATCCCTCTAACAGATCCGCTAGATAAGAGTTTCCCCACTCTTTCCAAAACACTTTAAAGCAGAAGTTCACTTAACCACTTAAGCCCCGGACCATTTGGGTGGTCAAAGACCAGGCCACTTTTTCCGACTCGGCACTGCGTCGCTTTAACTGACAATTGTGGCTCCCAAACAATTGACGTCCTTTTTTTCCCACAAATAGAGCTTTCTTTTGGTGGTATTTGATCACCTCTGGAGAGCCTCGGAAACACACAGAAAGACCAGAGGACAGCTCGGCAAACCTCGGAAAGGCTCGGGAACGAAGTCTTTTCGAGCATTTATCGGCTCCGGCGCCCCCCCACCCACCTCAGGCCAAACGCGATACTGCACACCGCTTTGGCTTGAATCCTGCTTGTTTTGCGAGACAACACTCGCAAACCGAGTTGGGATTTTTTTAAATACAGTGCTCATATTGCGAAACGCTCGTTAACCGCGTTACTCGCAATCCGAGGTTCCAATGTAGTGGCAGTATTTGAATGTGAAAAGATTTATAAGCTGTGGGCACTGTGGGGGGGCAGAGGAACTATTTTGATATTACTGGGTCTAGTAGCACTTTAACCAATTCAGCCCCGGACCATTTCGGCTGGTTAAAGGCCAGGCCCCTTTTTGCGATTCGGCACTGTGTCGCAATTGCGCGGTTGTGCGACGTGGCTCTCAAACAAAATTGACGTCCTTTTTTTCCCACAAATAGAGCTTTCGTTTGGTGGTATTTGATCACCTCTGCGGTTTTTTTTTTTGTGCTATAAACAAAAATAGAGCGACAATTTTGAAAAAAATTCAATATTTTTTACTTTTTGCTATAATAAATATCCACCAAAAATATAAAAAAAAAATTCCCTCAGTTTAGGCCGATACGTATTCTTCTACATATTTTTGGTAAAAATAAAAAATAAATCGCAATAAGCGTTTACTGATTGGTTTGCGCAAAAGTTATAGCGTTTACAAAATAGGGGATATGGCATTTTTTATAATTTTTTTTTTTTTACTAGTAATGACGGCGATCAGCGATTTTTATCGTGACTGCGACATTATGGCGGACACATCGGACACTTTTTTGGGACCATTGTCATTTTCACAGCGATCAGTGCTATAAAAATGCACTGGTTACTGTGAAAATGACACTGGCAGTAATGGGGGTTAACCACTAGGTGGTGCTGCAGGGGTTAAGTGTTCCCTATTGAGTGTTTCTTACTGTAGGCGGGATGGGCTCTGTGTCACATGACACTGATCTCCGCTCCGAGTACACGGAGCGGAGATCAGTGTCATTGTCACTAGTCAGAGCGGGGAGTTGCTTGTTTACACAAGCATCTCCCCGCTCTATACCTCCGTGAGACGATCGCGGGGATCCAGTCCACGGGACCCGCGGTCCGACTCACAGGGGAAGGTGGCAGGGTCGCGAGCGCGCCGCCAGTGGCAGGGTTGCGAGCGTGCTCGCGACCACACGGCAGGCATTTAAAGGACCACGTACAGGTACGTGATTATGCCTGTCCGTGCCACTCTGCCAACGTAAATCTACAGTGGGCAGGTCCACAAGTGGTTAAAAGTAAAAGTTCTGCTCGTTCTCCTCCTTCTGCTCATGCTAAAGCCAGCCATAGGAGAAAGGAAGCCGCTCAGGTGTGGGAATTCTTGGAATTTTTGGAATAAAGGCTTTTTAACCGGAGTGCTGCTATCCAGAAGATTCTCCTTTCTTTTAAAGCCGGCCATAGACGGTTCAAATTTTGGCTGGTTCAGCATGGACTGGCCTGGACTGGCCAAGATTTGAACCAAGAATGGGTGAGCTGAATGTACCTGTAACGGCACCCCAAGTATGAAAGGGGTTAACGCCGTTAGGATATTCCCTTTCCAACCACACGACAGCCACCAGACACTCCAACCAGCCGAATAAGACCCCATACAAATAATTCTCCCTCCACAGACGAGACAACCACTCTGTTTGAGGTTTCCAACTTGTCTGACAAACTTTAATGACAAACTTCAAGTTTTATACACACAGAGAGGAGGTTCTTACATTCTCCTCATTTTCTTCTCACAATACACCTTTGACCAGACCTAATTTACATGAGCTAATTAACTACAGCTGATGACTCAGACACATGACCTTTAGGCTAGCCTTACTGTCTCCTAAACTACAGTACCCATTATCAAAAAAATTCTTTACACAATACAGGGACAATTATCACAATGAAAGATCCTCAGAAGCCATCCTAGATTCATTTACATCACACAGGCAGGGGCTGGAGGTGGTGACAATAGCATCTAACAGTATGTGTCCCAACATCATGAAGGAGTCACTTTTCAGTTAACCTGTTGAGTTCCTAATCAAACAGTAAATAGTTCTTTACAGATATCCTGGGGAATATTGTGGAAAAATATCACTGTCCCATTTTAAAGCAATCCAAGACATATTCTTAATGTCCATTATTTTCTTGCTCACCCTGTGCCCAAAGTGACCCCTGTCACAGTACCCTTTGGCTAATATAGCCACTAGCAGTAATCACTGTGTTTTCCCGGTGGGGACAGATCCCCCTGCCCCCCCTCCCCCGCCAGGAGAACACATTGGCTCAGCGAGAGGGATTCCCTTCCCCCATTAACATTGTGTTGATGGAGGAATCGAGCGATTTTGGTTGCAGGAAAGAAAATCGCTGAACTAAACTGTTGGTTGTCTTTTCTTTTTTTTTCTGGGAGCCGGTACCTTTTCTATCAGGTACCCACTCCCACAAGTCTCGCCTATTACATCAGCTTGGTTCCCTCCCACACATGCCAGCAGCCTCCTGGGACACCCCAAATGTCCCAGGAGGCTGAAGGACCGGTCTTGAAAGTAAAGAGCAATCTTGTACATGCGCAGCGGGGGGGTCGGCTGTAAGACAGCAGGGGGTCACATCCAGCTCCCACATCCAATATGGCGGCACCGGGAATCTGAAGCCCAGTGAAGGATCGGCTCCACTAAAGACATCGCGGGACTGGTGCGTGTCTGTCTGGTAAAAGATGCTATACAGTATTTTCACCTGCATACCTTTAATTCTTTAAAACAAGACTGAAGTTCCTCTTTATTGAAGTGGCCAGAAATAGAGGCCGGCGCCCGGGTTAAGTCACGCCATCTTTAAGACATGTGGTCATACGCTGCTACTACAGACACTGGGTCACACACACAGACACCTACACATCCGTACTCACCTCGCTCTGCAACCACAATATAATAGAATACCTGTGCTACATGTACACCGCACCGTGCCTGTGTCCTGTATACAGAGCCACATGAAGGGAGACACAGTTTGTTTTCAAAGAACAAAAAGACATACACTATATTACCAAAAGTATTGGGACACCTGCCTTTACACGCACATTAAATTTAATGGCATCCCAGTCTTAGTCCGTAGGGTTCAATATTGAGTTGGGCCACAATTTACAGCTATAACAGCTTCAACTCTTCTGGGAAGGCCGTCCACAAGGTTTAGGAGTGTGTCTATGGGAATGTTTGACCATTCTTCCAGAAGCGCATTTGTTAGGTCAGAAACTGATGTTGGATGAGAAGGCCTGGCTCACAGTCTCCGCATCCCAAAGGTCTTCTTTTGGGTTGAGGTCAGGATTCTGTGCAGCCCAGTCAAGTTCCTCCACCCCAAACTCGCTCATCCATGTCTTTATGGACCTTGCTTTGTGCACTGGTCCAAATCATTTGGTGGAGGGGGGGGGGGGATTATGGTGTGGGGTTGTTTTTCGGGGTTGGGTTTGGCTCCTTAGTTCCAATAAAGGCGTCAGCATACCAAGACATTTTGGACAATTTCATGCTACCGACTTTGTGGGAACAGTTTGGGGATGACCCCTCCCTGTTCCAACATGACTGCGCAACAGTGCACAAAAAAGACATGAATGAGCGAGTTTGGAGTGGAGGAACTTGACTGGCCTGCACATGGTCCTGACCTCAACCTGATAGAACACCTTTGGGATGAATTAGAGCGGAGACGGTGAGCCAGGCCTTCTCGTCCAACATCAGCGCCTGACCTCACAAATGCCCTTCTGGAAGAATGGTCAAACATTCCCATAGACACACTCCTAAACCTTGTGGACGGCCTTCCCAGAAGAGATGAAGCTGTTATAGCTGCAAAGGGTGGGCCAACTCAATATTGAACCCTACGGACTAAGACTGGGATGCCATTAAAGTTCATGCTGCGTGTAAAGGCAGGTGTCCCAATACTTTTGGTAATATAGTGTATTTACTGATATACTTTGCTGAAATCTGACCTCCAGTCTTCCCTTCAGTCTTGCACATTACAAGCTCCTCTCCTGCACTGGAATGGTTTACTCTGATTTCACTGCACACGGCCAGCTTCTCACAATGTGCATTAGAAGGTGCAGCAAGTCATAAAGACAGGAATTTTGGGGCCCCTTACACAGCTTAAGGCATGGGCCCCCTGGAGCAGAGGAGAACCGGGGGGGGGGGGGTGCTGCTGCCGCAAATTGAGAAGTGGGAGGGTGCCACTAATTGGGGAGCGGGGGGTGTTGCCGCCGCAAACTTTTGAGGTCGGGGGTGCTTTGGGTGCTGAAGAACAAAAAAAAAAAAGGGGGAGTTGCCATTCGGGGCCCTGGGGTCCTCTGGGCCCGTTACAGAAAAAATAAATAAAATTCATAAAAATTAAAAAAATAAAAAGTTTATAAAAACGAAAAAAAGGGGGGGGGGTTGCCATCCGGGGCCCTGGGGACCTCCGGGCCCCTTACAAAAAATAAGAAAAAATTAATTTAAAAAAAAGGGGGGTTGCCATCTGGGCCCCTGGGGACCTCTGAGTCCGTTACAGGAAAAACTAAAAAATAAAAATAAAATTATTAAAAAAAAAAAAAAAAAAAAATGTTTATAAAAAAAAAGGGGGGGGGTTGCCATCCGGGGCCCGGGGGACTTCCGGGCCTCTGGGCCCCTTACAAAAAATAAGAAAAAAATAAATAAAAAAAGGGGGGGTTGCCATCTGGGCCCCTGGGGACCTCTAAACCCGTTACAGAAAAAAAAAAAAATACATTTATAAAAGAATAAATTACAAAAAAAAAATGTTTATTAAAAAAAAAAAAGGGGGAGTTGCCATCTGGGCCCCTGGGGACCTCTGGGCCCGTTACAAAAAAAAAATATAAAAAAAAAATGTTTATAAAAAAAAAGAGAGGGGTTGCCATCCGGGGACCTCTGGGCCCCTTAGAAAAAATAACTAAATAAAAAAAAAGATAAAAAAAAAGGGGGGTTGCCACCCGGGGAACTCTGGGCCTCTTACAAAAAATAAGAAAAAATAACTAAATAAAAAAAAAGATAAAAAAAAAAGGGGGGGTTGCCATCCGGGCCCCTGGGAACTTCTGAGCCCATTACAGAAAAAAATAAATATATAAATACATTTATAAAAAAAAAAAAAAAAAATGTTTATAAAAAAAAAAAAAAAAGGGGGGGTTGCCATCAGGGCCCCTGGGGACCTTCGGGCCCCTTACAGGTGTACTGCCTGTACCCCCCCCCCCCCCCGCCCTGCATATAGAGGAGCAGCCTGTACAACTGTGCCAGACTGAAGGGAAGGCCAGAGGTCACATTTAAATCTTCTGGCAATTCTGTGAATTTAGTGTTCATGTTGGTAAGTGGGCACTACAGACAGTAGATAGAAGAATTGTCTGTCTTCCAGGATAGACACGTTTAGCCTGCAGTAGTATATCTTACAACCCACCTTGGCATGCTTGGCCAGGACGTCTCGGGAATACTTATCTAAGGCATCAAACCCCAGCAAGATCCTCTGAGTCATTTCTCCTATGAAAAGTAAATCAAACAGAAAACATTACAGAAGAGCTATAACCAGGTAACTGTATATCAGTCTATCTACATTCTACACCCATCAGCCACAACATTATGACCACTGACAGGTAAAGTGGATAACTTTGATTGTCTTGTGACAATGGCATCTGAAAGTAGGTGGGATAGCAAGTGAACATGTTTGTCCCTGAAGTTAATGTGTTGAAAGCAGAAGCATAAGGATTTGAGTGACTTTGGCAAGGACTACATTGTAATGGCTGGACGACTGGGTCAGAGCAACTCCAAAACTGCAGCCTTTGTAGTATATGTTCAGGGCCGTCTTTAATGTGGGGCAAAAGGGGCAGTTGCCCCCCCCCCCAGGCCCAGCCATTGTTGTGAGGCCCAAAGCAGCTGCCCCTTGAGCCCACGCTGCCCCCAATTAGTTTTCCCGGCTTTTTGCTTTCCACCCTGGGAGTCTACAGCATCCTGCCCAATCAGCAGTGGCCTGGCTCAGATAGCAGGGTGGCCACAGCCAATGTTTGCGGGGCAGAGGGTGAGGCTCTGGAGTGGCTGGGGCTGCGCTGACTTGTATGGGTCTAGCTGGCGGTGGGGAAGGAAGGTGACGGCGGAGGAGAGAGAGGTGCTGACTGCCTCTGGACACCCAACAATGAGCTGCACCGGGAGGATAAACCTTGTGTAATGCCCCATACACACGATCGTTTTTCATGCCGTTAAAAATTCCATTTTTAAAAATGGGCATTAAAAACGATCGTGTGTAGGCTCCAGAGCATTTTTAACGACGTGAAAAACGGCCATTAAAAATTTCGAACATGCCCTATTTTTTCACGTCGTTTTTCATGTTGTTTTTTTTAACGACGTGAAAAACGGCCGTGTGTATGCTTTAACGACGTGAAAAAACGCGCATGCTCAGAATCAAGTATGAGACGGGAGCGCTCGTTCTGGTAAAACTAGCGTTTGTAATGGAGATAGCACATTCATCACGCTGTAACGGACTGAAAAGCACGAGGCGCGAATCGTCTCTCACCAAACTTTACTAACATGAAGGGTGGCGCCATCCGAACGGAACTTCCCCTTTATAGTGCCGTCGTACGTGTTGTACGTCACTGCGCTTTGCTCGAGCGTTTTTTTTAATGATCGTGTGTATGCAAGGCAGGCTTGAGAGGAAACATGGAAAAAAACGACAAGAAAAACGTCGGTTTAAAAAATGGCATGAAAAATGATCGTGTGTATGGGGCATAAGTCTCACTTGTCCTGTATGACTTCTCTATTTCCGGCAGCCCTTCTATTGCAGGCGGCATGACTAGCTATTTATTCCTGGCAGCCCATCTTTGGGGGCTCTGTTCATATTGGGCTCTGTTCATACCGGCACTCAGTTACCCTTCATAGCTGTGTGGGCTCTGCTCATTACTAATAACAAGTTCTATTGATGGGTCCCCTTACCTCCCCAGTCCATGGTGTGCAGGCACTGAGAAGATGATGTGCTGTAACCTTCAGCAACCAATCAGTGAGCTGTAATGATGTTCCTTAACCTCTAGCAACCAATCAGTGAGTGGTAATGATGTGCAGTAACCTCTAGCAACCAATCAGTAAGCAGTAAGGATGCAGTAGGGATGTGCAGTAACCTCTAGCAACGAATCAGTAAGCGGTAATGATGTGCAGTAACCTCTAGCAACCAATCCCTAAGGATGCAGTAGGGATGTGCAGTAACCTCTAGCAACCAATCAGTCAGTGGTAATGATGTGCAGTAACCTCTAGCAACCAACCAGTAAGGATGTGCAGTAACCTCTAGCAACCAACCAGTAAGGATGTGCAGTAACCTCTAGCAACCAACCAGTAAGGATGTGTAGTAACCTCTAGCAACCAATCAGTAAGGATGTGCAGTAACCCATAGCAACCAAACAGCGACCAGTTCTTTATGTTTACATTATATTAAAGTTGTTGTATATAAATCTATGTGTGTGTGTGTGGGATGTTGGGGGGGGGGGGGTGAAGTTGGAGGGACTGTCCTATAAATCAGGGACATTGGAAGATAAGGGAGTCGGCTGTCTGGTATTATGAGGAGATCTGAGTGTCTTCATCCTCTATAATCCTCCATAGTCCGGACTGATCTGTGTGTAAACACCGAGCACACTCCACTCCCCTCCCCCCCTCCCCCCTCCTCCCCGGGTATATCAGTCATCTGCCATGGCACTATGTACCCCTCCCCCCTCTGCCCAGCTCTGCCATGCGGTGTCACCTCCTCGGATCGTCACACATCGCCCGGCTCACTGATCTCCTCCACCGGCGTCCTCCAGTCTCCATAGACACCGGGACGCCGTACTATCCATGGCCGCTAGAGGCCGCTATTGTGAGATCACAAGTTCATATGAGTGACGGGAGGAGAGTCCAGAACCCCGGATAACACAGAACACTCAGATCTCCATCTCTCCTCTCCCTGCACTGTACAGCAACTGTCCCCTCCCCTCACCAGTCTGATGGAGCAGGGGGATTGTCTATGGGCATACCGACTTAGTGGGCGTGTTTTTTTAAATATAAGGTCTTAGTGGGCGTGGTCTCGGAGTCCCTTGTCTGTAGTGGGTGTGGTTTGAGTCTCCTGTCTTATTGGGCGGGGTCTCTTTGGTTTTTGTGTGTAGTGGGTGGGGTCTCAGAGTCCCTTGTTCATAGTGGGCGTGTTCTCAGAGTCACTTGTCTGTAGTGGGTGTGGCCTCAGAGTTTCCTGTTCTAATGGGCGTGGTCTCAGAGTCCCTTGTCTGTAGTGGGCGTGGTTTCAGTTCCTGTCTTATTGGGCGTGGTCTTTAAGACCACACCCAGTAAGTACAGGCAAGGGATTCTGAGACCACGCCCAATAAGACAGAAAACTCTGAGACCACACCCACTACAGACAAGGAACTCTGAGACCATGCCCAATAAGACAGAAGAGACTAAGACCACACCCAATAAGACAGGAGACTCTGAGGCCACACCCAATGCAGGCAAGGGATTCTGAGTCTCCTGCCTTATTGGGCATGGTCTGTCTCTCCTGTCTTATTGGGCGTGGTCTCAGAGTTTCCTGTCTTAGTGGGCGTGGTCTCAGAGTTTCCTGTCTGTAGTGGTTGTAGTCTGAGTCTCTCCTGTCTTATTGGGCGTGGTCTGAGCGTTTCCTGTCTTAGTGGGCGTGGTCTCAGAGTTCTCTGTCTGTAGTGGGCGTGGTCTCAGAGTTCCCTGTCTGTAGTGGGCGTGGTCTCAGAGTTCATTGTCTGTAGTGGGCGTATTCTCAGAGCCTCCTGTCTCATTGGGTGTGGTCTCAGTCTCCTGTCTTATTGGGTGTGATCTCAGTCTCCTGTCTTATTGGGTGTTGGCTCAAAGCCTCCTGTCTTATTGGACATGGATCGCTGCTATGGGCTCTAGCCCCAGATCTTTTGCAGTCTAAGGCCTCATGCCCACGGACGTTTTTACAGCCGCGTTTTTGAGCGTTTTTTACAGCTTAAAAACGCCTGTCCTTGTTAGTCTATAGCTTCATGCCCACCTAGACGTTTTTGAGCTGCAAATAGCATAGACGTTTTTAAGCTGTAAAAAAAATCCAAAACCAGTGCGTTCCTCAGCGTCGGAGTTAGGCAGAAAAAAACGCGAGCGTCAAAAAACGCGCGGTCGCGTTTTTTTAGCTCTGATGTTTTTTTTTTCAAAAAAAATAAAAAATAAAAAATTTACAATAACATGGACAGGCGTTTTTAAGCTGTAAAAAACGCAGCTGTAAAAACGTCAGTGGTCATGAGGCCTAAAGCCCCGTACACACGGTCGGACTTTTGGCAAACAAACTTCATTTTGAGCAAGTAGGACCAACAATCCGACCGTGTGTACGCTCCATCGGACAAACTTTTTTTGTTTTTTTTTGTGTTTTCATCGGACAAAAGTTGGGTCTGCAAACGGACAAACTTTTGGCCAACAAAAGTCCGATGGAGCAAAGTCTGACCGTGTGTACAGAAAACCATAGGACTTTAGTCCGATGGACAAAACAACTAATGTTAAAATCAACCAACAATAGCAGAAGTTGACCAAAGGGTGGCGGTAAAGAGCAGAATAACCACGTGATGTTGCAAAACGTTTTGGGAAAGTTTGCAGAAAAGTCCTGTGGTGTGTATGCTATGGGTGTTCCCAACCAACTCCATTCGGACAAAAATCCACGGAAAAGTCCGATGGAAGTCCGACCGTGTGTACGAGGCTATAGCAACACCCCTGGCCTCTACCTACTGCTCACTGCAGAGGGAGAACATAGAGTACCACATTGTCTCCTGTTCTTGGGAAATCCTGAGGTCATTTAGGTCAGTTGAACACAGACAATCATTTACTGATGTGTATACTCAGGATCTTGTTGACTAAAAGATCCCGAGTACAATGTTCCATAAAGATCTTGCATAAATGTGTGTAGGCGCATACATGTGTCAATTTCTTCTGCTGAAGTGTTCAACATCCTGAGGTGAGTCAATACCATCACCGCTGCTTATTTATGGACCCAATACGACACACGGCAGGACTGATCTTGGGGGAAATTTATTTTCCTTCCATATCATTCTAGTAAATGTGCAACTACTCTCCTGTTTGGTATGAACTATCCTGGAGGACCTTCCGCCAAGGAGCCTGTGCAAATTGAATCCCCATTGGGTACCACGGTTTCCCCATTTCTTACAGAAAACAAAAATATTGTGGGACACCCCCAAAGATTTATCTTTACTACTTAACCACTTCCATACTGGGCACTTATACACCTTCCTGCCCAGACCAATTTTCAGCTTTCTGCGCTGTTGCACTTTGAATAACAATTGCACGGTCATGGTACACTGTACCCAAACTAAATTTTTATAATTTTGTTCCCACAAATAGAGCTTTCTTTTGGTGGTATTTGATCACCTCTGGGATTTTTATTTTCTGCTAAAATTTTTTTAAAAAGACCGAAAATTTTGAAAAAAAACGTTTTTTTTGTTTCGGTTACAAAACTTTGTAAATAAGTAAGTTTTCTCCTTCACTGATGGGCACCGATGAGGCGGCACTGATGGGCACCGATAGGCGGCACGAATGGGCACCGATAGGCGGCACGGATGGGCACAGATAGGCGGCACGGATGGGCACAGATAGGCGGCACGGATGGGCACCGATAGGCAGCATGGATGGGCACTAATAGCTGGCATGGATGGGCACTGATAGGTGGCACTGTAATGTGTTTTACTAATGGATGCCAATCAGTGCCAAACAATAATGCCTGCCAATGAGTGATGCCCATTGTGGGCACTGATTGGCATGCATTGTGGGCACTGATTGGCATCCATTAGGGGCACTGATTAGCATCCATGGTTAAAGTGGTTGCAAACCTCAGACATGAAATATTAACAAAGCATAACCCTCTATAGCAGGGGTATTGAATTAAAATTCACGGAGGTCCGACCAGTAAAACTTTCTTCCTGCAGAGGTCTGAACCGCATTTTTTTAGCCCCCTTCTTCTATATCACATTCCCTTACATCAGTGTCGCCCCCCCCCCCACACACATACGACAGTCCCCCACTTCACATACGTTTCCCTTTCACAGTAGTGTTCTTAGGCCCTCCGCACATCACCCCCTTCACATCATGCACCCCCTTTATTCACAGCAGTCCTCGACCCCCTTCAAATCATCACCCCTGCCGCACACTACTGTCCTCGGCCCCCTTCACATCCCTCCCCCACAGTACTGTCCTCTGCCCCTTCACATCACCCCCCCCCCAGAAGAAATGTGCCCCCTTTACATTCCCACCCTCTCTTATATCACAAATCTCCCCCACCCCAACAGTAGTGTGTTCTGCCCTCTTCATATCAAACACCCACCCCACAGCACTGCTCCCCCTTTGCACCCCCCCTCAAAACACTGCCCCCTCCTACATCACAACCTGCCCCCCCCCCCCACAGTAGTGTGCTCTGCCCTTTTCATATCAAACACCCACCCCACAGCACTGCCCCTCTTTACACCCCCCCAAAGAACTGCCCCCTCTCACATCACAACCCCCCCACAGTAGTGTGCTCTGCCCTCTTCATATCAAACACCCACCCAACAGCCCCCACCCCCCTCCGAAAACACTGCCCTCCTCTTATCACAACCCCCCACAATAGTATGCTCTGTCCTCTTCATACCAAACACCCACCCCACTGCACTGGCCTCTTTTCACCCCCCCGCTCTCACATCACAATCCCCCCACAATAGTATACTCTGCCCTCTTCATATCAAACACCCACCCCACTGCACTGGCCCCCTTTAAATCCCTTCCCCCCTTTCACATTACAACACCCCCCCCCCCACAGTAATTTGCTCTGCCCTCCTCACATCACCGCCCCCTATAGCACTGTCCCCCTTTACATCACCCCCCCCCCATAGCACTGCCCCTCCCTTTGCATCACCCCCTACACAGCACTGCCCCTCTTAACATTTAAGCCAGAGTGGTGTCCTTTGCCCCCTTTCACTCTCCTACCTTAGACAAAGCAGAGGAGCCGTCATAACCTTTCTGGATCGGATGTGGGAGTCACAGCATTGAGCAGAGGGCGGGAGCTGCCGTGGGTTAATTCTTTGTATTAACCAGCAGATGATTGGCTGCTTGGACGGCACCGGAATCCAATCACCCACTGGTTAACTTGAAAAGTTCACCCCAGCAGCTCCTGCGCTCTGTTCAATGCTAAATCACAGACATGTCCGCATTCAATTCTAAATCACAGACATGTCCGCATTCAATTCTAAATCACAGACATGTCCGCATTCAATTCTAAATCACAGACATGTCCGCATTCAATTCTAAATCACAGACATGTCCGCATTCAATTCTAAATCACAGACATGTCCGCATTCAATTCTAAATCACAGACATGTCTGGTTGTGGATGAAAATGAAAAGATACTGGACCAAATTTTAAATATATTAGGGAAAATAAATATAAGACATGCTTGGTCAGAAATTGAATATTTTTTATTAACCCTTAAAAAAAAAAAATCTGCAAATATTTAAAAAGTCCTGTCTTCCTTTCAACCTTGGATATTTGTTTTTTTCTGCTACAACTTTCTGGTGGCACTTTTCACCGATGTCTGTCAGAAAAATCACTTTGTGCTGCATCTTCTCCTCTGCCATGTCGAGTCCTTCAGTAAGGCCGGAATTTCCTCTGTGCTCGCATAATGGCAATCTTCTGCTTGTCTTCCTCAAACTTTCTATGAAGTTCAGCCAAGACTGGGGAAAAAAAAAAAAAAGTACTAAATAAATAAAAAACAAAACAAAAACAAGAATCTCTATAATATCTTACTGTGCTACGTTCAAAGGCCCTGACGAAGCGGAAATCCACGAAACGCGTAGGCCCTTATTTTCTTCTTGAGTGGGAATTGCACACCCCGATATTTGATTGTTTGAACTGTAATGTGATTTTACCTCATATTTTGTAAGATAATATTTTTTATACCACTGCCACCTGGCAGGAAAATAAAAGTTGTTTATTTTTCTATATATTCTGGTATTTCTATATTTATTTACTCCACTGAGGCACACACAAAGTCCCACCCCACTCAACATTTTTCTTGAAACATAGTCGCATATTCTTAAGGGATGGTGCCTCGGTAGGAGTTATATGGTATCTCGCATACACCCCAACCCCTACACAAAAACAAGAATTCTAAATCGGACACAATTGGGACAAGCAGGAAGGTTTCTTGTGCCCATCATGATTTTTAGAAAGGGGGCGGGCCTTTACAACACATTTGGTTACAACATACTGTATGTACTTATGTAGTGAAGCAAAATAACGACAGATATTAAAGCGTCATCTAAAAGGGCGGAGTCCTGTGGTCCTATCTTGCTTCTGTTGCTCTGATCCAGGAGATAGAGTGAGTGTCATTTCTGAACTAGAAATGTGTTACTGGCAGATCACCAAGTAAAAATAAAAAAAGCCAGCTTGAAAAAAAAACTAATTTATGCTTTAACCACTTGCCTTCTGGGCACCTTTAACCCCCTTCCTGCCCAAGCCAATTTTCAGCTTTCAGCGCTGTCACACTTTGAATGACATTTGCGCCGTCATGCAACACTGTAGCCAAATGAAATTTTTATTATTTTTTTTATTTTTTTTACACAAATAGAGCTTTCTTTTTGTGGTATTTAAAGTGTTACTAGACCCAGTAATCTCAAAATAGTTCCTCTGCCCCCCCACAGCTTATAAATCTTTTCACATTCAAATACTGCCACTACATTGGAACCTCGGATTGCGAGTAACGCGGTTAACGAGCGCTTCGCAATACGAGCACTGTATTTTAAAAAATCCTAACTTGGTTTGCGAGTGTTGTCTCGCAAAACGAGCAGAATTCAAGCCAAAGCGGTGTGCAGTACCGCGTTTGGCCTAAGGTGGGGGGTGCCGGAGCCGATAAATGCTCGGAAAGACTCCGTTCCCGACCCTTTCCGAGGTTTGCCGAGCTGTCCTCGGGCCTTTCCGTGTGTTTCCGAGGCTCTCCAGCGCCCCCCCCTCTGGCCACATGCGGTATTACATGCCATTGAAGTCAATGCAGAACAAATTATTTTAGTTTCCATTGACTTCAATGGGGAAACTCGCTTTGATATGCGAGTACTTTGGATTACGAGCATTCTCCTGGAACGGATTATGCTCGTAATCCGAGGTTCCACTGTATATACCTTTTTTGCTGATCTGTATACCACGGTCACATGATAAACTGCAGTTTGTCCAGTGCTGAGAGTTCAGGTAGGAGATTTCCACTACAGCCTGTATACACACCCACATGTGTCATTCAATATCATGTGACCTGAACAGTTCAACTGAAACAGGAAATATTCTCTCCAGCAATAGAGACTAAACTGAGCATGTGCAGGACAGCTACCCTCACTGTATTATATGGTCTTGCCAAGATAGACAGTGCAGGAGGGGGAGGATCTGTCCATATAGTGTCAAAGAGCCTTTTTACACAATGCAGAGGATTAACACCTTAAGTTCCACAGTGAGTATAAAAAGCATGCAACTCTGCATATACAGACAGATTTTATTTTAGTAACACTGCCACTGGGTTTTAAAAAAAAAAAATGTCCCTATTATTCCCTACTGCAGGTTGCTCTTGGCTACCTCTTGCTGACCCAGCTTATATCCGTTCTGCAGGTTGCACTCATCTACCTGTTGCTGACCTAGCTTGAAAACCTTTCCGCAGGTTGCTCTTGTCTACCTCTTGCTGACCCAGCTTATAACCTGTCCCACAGGTTGCTTTTGTCTACCTGTTGCTGACCTAGCTTGTATTCCCTACTGCAGGTTTCTCTTGTCTACCTGTTGCTGACCTAGCTTGAAAACCTTACCGCAGGTTGCTCTTGTCTACCTCTTGCTGACCCAGCTTATATCCGTTCTGCAGGTTGCTCTTGCCTAACAGTTGCTGACCCAGCTTATATCTGTTCCACAAGTTGCTTTTGTCTACCTGTTGCTGACCTAGCTTGTATCCTTACGGTAGGTAGCTGGTCTACCTCTTGCTGACCCAGCTTATATCTGTTCCGCAAGTTGCTCGTCTACCTGTTGCTGAACTGCCTTGTATCCTTACCGCAAGCTGCTCTTGTCTACCTCTTGCTGACCCAGCTTGTACAATGGCCACAGTCTGCATTTGTCTACCTGCTGCTCACCCAGATTGTTCCAGTCTACCTGTTGCTGACTCAGCCTGTATCCTGATCACAGCTTACTCCTCTCTGCCTGCTGCAGACCTGGCTTGCTTCCTGACGATAGCTTTAAAAATGTTTCCTTTCCTCAAAGCAGGGTCCTTAACCCAAATAGATTGCCACACACTTCCTACTACCTACCTGACAGCCCGTATCACTCAGCTTCTTTTTCTGCAGTCTGGATGTTACATTCAGTCAATTAACAAAGGTATATCAATCTGTATAGCGATACCAGTTGGCTTTGAAAAAGTATTTGCTGGCTAAATCCTATTTCATTCGTTTTCAAGAAATACCTGTGCATGTGTTTACTGCACTTTGCGGTTGAGCAGTATCTTTCCTGCTATTAAAAAAAAAAATCATTCCCATATGCACATATTTCTGCTGTAGTAGAAAAGAAAACCTACATTCTTTTTTGCTGTTACGATTCTGAAAGGCATAGAAAGCCAAGAGTTCCTTCTGGGCTCGCTTCTTCTTTTCTTTTTCTGCCACACGAATACTGACAGCCTCGGTTCTTGCTAAACCCGGGCGCCGTCCTTTCCTTGTAACCGTCACCCAGCCGTCCTCATCGGGTTCCTCTTCTTCCTTGGCTTCTTCTTCTTTCTGTGCAGATAGAAATTAAGACACTTAGTATTTTGCCAGTAATTTTCATTTTAGGCCTTTCTTTATGTTATCCATGACATGGTAGAAAAAATAGGATTTTTATAACAGCTTACCTGTAAAATCCTTTTCTTGGAGTACATCACGGGACACAGAGCGACATAGTCATTACTAATGGGTTATATAGTTACCGTCAGGTGCTGGCACTGGCAACTTCCAAAACCGGAAGTACCCTCCCCTATATAAGCCCCTCCCATCCGGGAGCACCACAGTTTTGTAGCAAAGCAATAAGTGTCCCCAAAGAGGGGCGGGAGCTCTGTGTCCCGTGATGTACTCCAAGAAAAGGATTTTACAGGTAAGCTGTTATAAAAATCCTATTTTCTTTCTCGTACATCACGGGACACAGAGCGACATAGTCATTACTAATGGGATGTCCTAAAGCAATGCCAAATGAGGGGGGGGATACACCATATATAAGCTGAGCGCTATCAGACATGAGGATCTTTTGCGGCCTGCAACACACTGCGCCCAAAGGCGACATCCTCCTGACTTCTAACGTCCACCTGGTAGAACCTAGTAAACGTGTGTACTGAAGACCATGTTGCGGCCTTACAGACTTGAGCCAGGGAGGCCTGGTGATGCACTGCCCATGAAGTTCCAACTGCTCTCGTGGAGTGCGCCCTAACTTTGAACGGAGGCGGTCTACTTCTCAAGCTATAGGCTTGTATCATGACCTGTCGAATCCACTTGGCTAAAGTAGATTTTGACGCTGCCTGACCCTTTCTGGGGCCTTCCGGCAGAATAAACAAAGTATCCGTTCTGCGAATCTGAGCAGTGGCTTTTAGATAAGCTTTAACTGCTCTTACTACATCCAAAGAATGCAATAACTTTTCCTCTACCGAAGTAGGCTTGGGGAAAAAAGAAGGAAGAACCACATCTTGGTTCAAATGAAAACTCGATACCACCTTAGGAAGAAAGGCTGGATGAGGACGTAACACTACTCTGTCCTTATGGATAACCAGATATGGCTCCTTACAGGACATAGCTGCTAATTCCGATACTCTTTTAGCCGAACAAATGGCTACTAGAAAAATCAATTTCCTGGTGAGAAGCACTAAGGAAATATGCTGTAATGGTTCAAATGGTTGTTTCTGTAGAACCGACAGAACCAAGTTTAGATCCCATGGACATATGGGAATATTAACCGGAGGACTAATACGCATCACTCCTTGTATAAAGGCTTTGACTAGTGAATGCGAAGCCAAGGGCCTTTGAAAAAATATTGACAAGGCCGAAATCTGACCTTTGATAGTACTCAAGGCAAGCTTCCTATCTACAGCCCATTGTAGGAAGTCCAGAATTCTACCTATTACATATTTACGTGGATGCCATTTCCTGGCCTCACACCAGGCGATGTACGCCTTCCAGATTCTATAGTAGATCTGCCTGGATACCGGTTTCCTGGCATTGATCATGGTAGACACCACAGCATTAGAGAGCCCTCTCCTTTTTAGAATGTGGGCTTCAATAGCCAGGCCGTCAAACCTAGGGCTGGTAAGGAAGGGTGGTATATCGGTCCCTGCGAAAGCAGGTCCGGACGATGTGGGAGGGTCCAAGGACTCCCCACAGACATTTTTACAATCTCCGCGTACCACGCTCTTCGGGGCCACGCTGGAGCCACCAGAATCACTGGTTTCTTTTCTACCCTGATTCTGCGGAGTAATCGAGGTAACAATTGTGGCGGTGGGAATGCATATATCAGCTTGAACTGATCCCAAGGGAACACTAGGGCATCCGAGCCGCACGCTAGGGGATCCCTTGTCCAAGAGACAAACCTGTCCACTTTCGTGTTGAACCTGGATGCTAGCAGATCTACATCCGGTGTTCCCCACCGCTGACATATTGTCCGGAAAACCTCGGGATGAAGGGACCATTCCCCTGGGCATAATTGTTGGCGACTTAGAAAGTCCGCCTTCCAATTCTCCACCCCTGGAATGAATACCGCAGATATGGCTGGGACATATCTTTCTGCCCATCTCAGGATGTAATTTACTTCCCTTTGGGCTGCACGACTCCTGGTGCCCCCCTGACGATTGATATATGCCACTGCTGTGGCATTGTCTGACTGAACTCTGACAGGGGACCCTTGGAGTTTGGATGTCCATGCTACTAGGGCATACCGGGCTGCTCGTATCTCTAAGAGATTGATGGGCAGGGCCTTTTCCGCATCCGACCATCTGCCCTGGAGAGACCATTGCTCCAGTACTGCTCCCCAGCCTAAAAGGCTGGCATCTGTAGTGACCACCTTCCAAGAAATCGGACTGAAGGATTTCCCTCTTTCCAGATTCCGGGGAACCAACCACCAACGGAGGCTTCTGCGAACGGAAGGGGACAAGGACATTGGTACGTCCAGAGCCTGAACTTTTTTGTTCCAGGCTGACAGTATGGCCCTTTGCAACTTCCTTGAATGGAATTGACCGTAGGGTACTGCTTCGAATGATGCCACCATTTTTCCCAGCAGCCTCATGCACAGGCGTATGGATGGCTGTCTTTTTGAACCCACTAAGTGGATCAAATCTCTCAAAGACGACCCCTTTTCTCGAGGCAAGAAAATTTTTCTCTGGTCTGAATCCAGCCTTAGCCCCAAGTATTCCAGACTTTTGACTGGTTTTAGGGCTGACTTGTCTCGGTTGATAATCCAACCGTGATATTCCAGATACTTGATTGTCTCGTGAACAACCACTTCTAGTTTTTCCACTGAGTGGTCTATCAGCAACAAGTCGTCTAGATATGCCATTATCGTTACACCTCGTGTTCTTAGATTGGCCAATAATGGGGCCAGAATTTTTGTGAACACTCTTGGTGCTGTGGCCAGACCGAAGGGTAAGGCTCTGAACTGAAAATGGCGCCCTTCTATCGCAAAGCGTAGAAATTTTTGGTGGGCTGGAAAGATGGGGATGTGCAAATAAGCATCTTTGATGTCGATCGAGGCTAACCATTCCTCCCCTTGTAGGGCAGTGGCCACCGATCGGATCGACTCCATCCGGAAAGTCCTGATATGTAGGAATTTGTTTAGCCCTTTTAGATTTAATATGGGCCTCACGTCCCCGTTTGGCTTCGGAACTGTAAAGAGGTTTGAGTAAAACCCGAACCCCCATTCTTCCAGGGGGACCTCTATAATTACTGCTTGAAGCAATAATTGTTCCAGTGCCAACAGGAGGGATCCTCTCTTCTGGGGATCCCTTGGCACGTTCGACCTTATAAAGCGGGAAGGAGGGGAGTTTTTTAACTCCAATTTGTATCCCAGATTTACTGCGGAGAGCACCCATCTGTCTCGGATCGTGTCCCGCCAGGTTTCTGTGAACAACTGAAGTCTTCCCCCCACCCGATTGGGTGGGGGCAACCCTTCATGCATTTGACTTTGGGGGAGGTTTTGTACCTCTCCTGCTCCAGGGCTTCTTGTTACCCTGCAACTGTCCCTGATTTTTACCTCCGGGATTTGACCGGGGAGGCCGTCGGAACTGTTTCACAGCCGATGTCCTAGGGACTGGAGAAGCCGGCCTCTTAAAAGAGGGGCCTCTAACTCTATTTTTGACCGGCAAGAGTGTACTTTTACCGCTGGAAATTCTCTGGATATACTTGTCCAGGTCTTCCCCGAATAAGCGCTCCCCATGAAATGGGAAGCTGACCAGCAATTTTTTACAGGGAGCTTCAGCAGACCAGTTTTTGAGCCATAGAAGCCTGCGCATATGTACTACAGACAGCGTAAGGCGGGAGGCCTGATGGATTGAATCCTTTATAGCGTCCACCGCAAAGCATAAGGCTCTAGGTAGATCAGCTAGAGCAAGAGCCTGCTGATCTGGCACGTCCCTTAAGACCTGTTTCAACTGATCCTTCACTGCTTGGCAGACCCCTATAGCTGCCACTGCTGGTTGTGTCACCAATCCTGCTGTAGAAAAAGCAGATTTCAATAAGGACTCCAATTTTTTATCTATTGGGTCCTTGAACATTTGGACATTTTCCACCGGACATGTCAGTGATTTATTCACACAAGAGATGGCTGCGTCCACTGTAGGGACCTTCCATTTTCTGACGAACTTATCCTCCATAGGATAGACCACCGGAAATCTCTTGGGGGGAGTAAATATTTTGTCAGGATGCTCCCAATCCTGGTAAATGAGCCCCTCCAGTAAAGGATGGATCGGAAAAGAACAAACAGTCTGGGGAGCTTTTAGCGACCCCAACGAGGAGACAGAAGAGGAGGATGGCTCCGCAAGTGGCCTTTTAAATGCTGATCGGACCATATTAGTCAGGGACTGCACCCATAACCTCTCAGCATGTGATGCTGAGAACGGCTCCTCCACTGTTGATTCCTCTACAACTGAATCAACCTCATCCTGATCCCCCTCAGGTAGGTCGTTCTCTGTATGGGACTGTTGCTCTGTTAACAGGCACTCTGAGGGAGGAGACGGAGATCGAGCGCTTTTCTCCTGTGACAGGGAAGCAGCAATTAGTGCTGACAATCTCTCTTCCAGCCCTCCCAGAGCTGAGGAAAAAACCTCCTCTGTTATATACACAGGAGCAGGTGAACTGGGGACAGCCACAGTACCAGGTACTCCTGGGGGTGCCCTACGGTCACTAACCTCTGATTCTTCAGGGGAGACTGGTGCAGCCAAAGCATGCCCAAGATCCTCAGAGCCCGATGGAGACCCCCTATTCCTCCTGGAATTTCTAGTCCCGGAGTTTTTAGACGGCATATTCCTAAGCCACAAAGCTGAGGTATTCCAGCCGAAAATACACCAGTTACTGATAATAGTCTAGCATAAATGCTGCTATAATAAACAGTTGGTGTCTACTAATGTGCCTTTCTAGGGGATGCCTGTATCAACCGCTTGCTGTATGCCTTTAAATGTTGCCAGCTCTGTCTCTGTACTTCATAGCCAGCTTACTGCAATAATGTGGCTTTTTAAAAACCTGCTGGGACGCCCGCACATGCGCAGAAGCGCTGCGGCGCGCACAGAGCGTCATCCCCCAGGCCCCGCCCCTTTTTCCGGCCACCTCTATATATAGAGGCGCGTGCACGCGCGCGGCCACGTGCGCCTCGGCGCTAATTTTCAAACATGGAAACCAGGGACAGGAGCCAGGGCCCCCTTTGCCGCAGGCCGGGGGATAGACGAACACTGCAACATGGCAGAGGAAACAGTTTCCTATAGGAGAACTCACCAGCTGCCTGGACTTTGCTCTCTGAGAAGAAACTAGTCCATATGACAAGAAAAACATTCCACAGCGGCCTCTAGTGGACAAACACAGGTACCGCAGTTTAATATACTAAACATATATAAAAAAACATTCTTTTTTTTTTTTTTTTCTTGACCACCATTAAAAATTATTACATTTTTTTTAGTAGTTACAGGCATGCACAGATATTAGCGGGAATACCGTTAGGTAACAGACAGAAAGACAAATTAGGCTTGGGGGTCCCCCAATAGAACCAAGTTCCTGGGGGCCCCCACTTACCTGTTCCCCGCCGCAGGACTTTGTTTGGCCCACAAAAGCCCAAACTTCACCTATCACGGCAGGCATTGTAATCAAACCTTCAGGGACCGGGTTCCCAAGGATTCCACTCCCCTGGACCTGTATAGCACCCTGCACAGAAAACATCTTGGTCGTGGGTATGACCAGAGCTCTGGATCCCAGGGTCCAGCTCTCCTAAGAGAAGCATTACAGGCAGAACCTTGCTCTTCTCTGCAAGGCCCGGGTACCGACCGTTTAGCTATGAAGCTTTTTTGGTCGGATCCGGAATAGCTTACTGAGGCCCAAAAGAACCTGTACGCAAGCTCAGTGAAAAACACATGTTTCTTCTTGGCCAACACCTTAGACACTGGCAAAAAACTGAGGTGCTCCCGGATGGGAGGGGCTTATATAGGGGAGGGTACTTCCGGTTTTGGAAGTTGCCAGTGCCAGCACCTGACGGTAACTATATAACCCATTAGTAATGACTATGTCGCTCTGTGTCCCGTGATGTACGAGAAAGAAATCAAAGCTTCCTACATAAAAGTTTGGCAGTGGTTTTATTCATAGGTTAACACATTGGGGATTGATTTACTATAATGGCAAAAAGCAAAATCTGGTGCAGCTGTGCATGGTAGCCAATCAGCTTCTAACTTCAGATTGTTCAATTAAAGTGTTACTAAACCCACAACAGTAAAATCAGTCTGTATATGCAGCATAGCATGCTTGTTATACTCACTGTGGAACTTAAGGGGTTAATCCTCTGCATTGTGTAAAAAGGCTGTTTGATCCTGTATGCACAGATCCTCCCCTCCCTGCACTGTCTATCTGGGGAAGGCCAGCTAACACAGGCAGAGTAGCTGGCCTGCACATGCTCAGTTGTGTCTTATGCTGGAGAGAACATTTCCTTGTTCTCAGACTGAGTTAGCCAGGTCACATGATATTGGCATCACACATGTGGGCTTGTATAGAGGCAGTAGTGAAAATCTCCTCCTACCTGAACTATTAGCACTGGAGAAACTGTGCAGTTTATCATGTAACTGTGGTATACAGACCATCCAAAAAGGTATATAGTGGCAATATTTTAATGTAAAAATAAGATTTATAAGCTGTGGGCACTGTGGGGGGGCGGATGAACTATTTTCATATTACTGGGTTTAATAACACGTTAAGCTTTGACAAAAAAAAAACCTGGAAGTCGATTGGTTTCTATCCAGATTTTGCACTTTGCAGTTTTTAGTAAATCAATGTCTAAAGAACATATCTATGAACAAAATTGAAAACTCTACACCTGTTACACTGGACACTCCTGCAGCAGCAATGGTGCCACTGATGGGACGCAAAATGCAGCTTCTGGTAAGATTGACAAGTCAGGACCATAAGCTATGTGATCTCACAAATCACCAACCCAACTTGTGGAAGGAACTTGGTAACATGACAGGTGACCAATAGAGGAAAACTGTTGGAGGATGGGGCTTTATTTGGGCTAAAAAAAAGTTCATGGTGTGCAAGGTAAAGTTATTGCCTTATGCTGGAGTATCAGTGATTTATTTATTACAGGTACTTATATAGCACCGTCAATTCATGCAGTGCTTTACTTATATATTGTACATTCACATCAGTCCCTACCCTCAAGGAGCTTACAATCTAAGGGCCCTAACTCACATTCATACATACTAGGGCCAATTTAGACATGAGCCAATTAAAGAGAAGATCCCCCCCTCCCAAAGTAAAAAACCTCCTCTTGATCCAGCAATGTGCACAAGAGCCGCTCCAGTGGCTGAGACAGCAGCTGGAGCTGACAGTGAGCCAATAAGAGGGAGAGGGCGGGGCCAATCCATGGCTATGTGTGTGTGAATGGACACACAACCTGCAGATCTGGAACAAGCCTACTTGTGGTGCCCCGAACTGCAAGCTCTGGGGGCACTCGGCAGGAGGGAGGGGCCAAGAGTGCCAGCGAGGGACCTGAGAAGAGGAGGATCAGGGCTGCTCTGTGCAAAACCACTACAAAAAGCAGAAATATCCTTTCCCTGCTCTCCATCCTCACAGACCCCCCCCCCCCCAGGAGAGGAGAGGAGAGAAGAGAGAAGCCGGCGGCTGCGGGGGACGACAACAGCGGGCGGATGAGGAGGGGGCCAGAGAAGAAGAAGGGGGGCGCTGGAGGAAGACATGGAGGACAGTCGGGGATGATCGGTGCAGCAGGGACAGCTGTGAACACCATCCCCAATGCATGGCTTTTCAGGTGAAAGCCGTGGGAGGGAGAGAAGGAGAAGCGGCTGATGAAAAGCCATTTATGGGGGATGGTGTTCACAGCTGTCCCCCACACCGATCATCCCCGACTGCTCTGCTTCTTCACAGAACGCGCTCTGTCACACCTGCACATGCACGGCAGTGTCACCAGGCGCGAGGCTCGTCCTCGCAACGCTGGCTGGCAAGGGCAGTGTAGTGATGGGCGGAGGAGGAGTCCTCTGACTTCACGACGCCGCCCACGAGTGCCGAAGAAGAAAACGCCCACAAATTTGGCAATATTGGGGGGGTCCTGGCTGCTGAGGGGGTGAGTTTTTACATATAAGGATACATGCAGGAGGCATGTATAGCCTTATAGATAGAACTTATCTCAACAATTTAAAATACCTGACAGTGGGTTTACATCCACTTTAATCTTACCTCTGCAACTTTCTTGTCATATTCCTGCATGTATTGTTCAACTTCGGCTTGGAGTTCAGCAACATCAACGAGGGACATTTCATAGCCTTCTATCCAACCTGGAGGGAGAAAAAATTACAGCTGAGGCCTAACTTTTGAGGTTTCCTCTAAGAAAATTTCAGCTGGCTCCTGAATTCCATATTAATTTGTCCACTCGTTTGGCAAAGTATATGTCACCCAGCTAGATATTAGATCTACTTTAAAAAACATATGTCCATACTTAAAATAGTGAAAAAAATATATAATCAGCGCAATAATCAATATAGTATTGTGAAATCAATATATAATATAATTAACCTACTAATAGGTTTCACGTGACTGCTGCCCACACCCCTTAGAGTGCATCCACATGCGACTCTCAATATATCAAACAAAACAAAACAAAATATAGTGTAGCGCAACCATAAACAAATACAAATAAAACAAGTCCAAATATAACAAAATTCCACCGTTCATAAATTTCCAGTGACCACCACCTCTAGCTGGAATGCCTGCTCACCTCCAAAAGTTGACCCCACTACAGTCACACACGCCTGCGATTATATCTCTCAGGGTGCACATTACGCTCTTTGATGAGCTTCTTCAAGAGGTCTGAGCTGAAGAAGCTCTTCATCAGAGAGCGTAACGCGTACAGGTGTGAGATGTCGCCATTCAGGAAGATTTCTCTAAATGATGATATGCATGTTTTTCATTTGGGGACCCCAAAAGGATGTGTCTAGATGTTTTTTTTTTTTTTCTTCTTCTTCTTTTGAGTGGGTCCTTATTATTTCACTTAATATTAGGCAGGAAATATCTGCCTTCTTGATTTTTCCAACACAAAATAGGTTAATCTTAAATTCCTCCAGTTTTAGGGTAGCACAAGCTCAATTATTTGGGGACCCCATAAGGGTGTGTCTAGATGGGTTTTTGTTTTTTTCTCCCCCATCTCTCATCTCTCTTCCTTGCACGGGTCTCTCCTCCCCTCATCCCCCCCCCCCCCCCCTTTCTACTCCTACCCCCTCTCCCTTCTTTTTCTGATCTACGGAATCTCCAAAATAGTAGATAAAGAATACAAGGGCCATAAGATGAGCAGAATGTGTAGAGTATTTACTAATAATGTTATGAATGGGTTCATAATAAGTAGGGGGTTAGCTGAGACCTTAACAGTGTTGTATGTTGTTGTATGTAGTGTTATTATATCTGTATTGAAATGTAAGTAATTTTTTGTCGAAAAAGAACAATAAAGAAAAAAAAGAAAAATAAATGATTGATGATATGCATGTTTTTCACATTTGTATGGGAGTATTTTATCCCTAAGGCCCCATTCCCACTGGGGCGGTGGGGGCGTCGGCAGTAAAGCGCCGCTATTTTTAGTGGCGCTATTCGGCCGCTAGCGGGGCACTTTTAACCCCCGCTATCGGCCAAAAAAGGGTTAAAACCGCTGCAGTGGCGCTGCCCATTGATTTCAATGGGCAGGGGCACTGTAGGAGCGGTGTATACACTGCTCCTACAGCGTCTCAAAGATGCTGCTAGCAGGACTTTTTTTAGCGTCCTGCCAGCACACCGCTCCAGTGTGAAAGCCCTCAGGTTTTTAACATTTGAGTGAAAGTAGCGGCTCTTTCAGGGCGCTTTTAGCGTTATAGCGCCTCACTGTGAAAGGGGCCTAAGTTACAGTTTCAATAAATGTTATTAGCAGAGAGCACTATGGTTTGCCTTTGTTTTATATGGCCATACATGAGATCCCAGGAGGAGGTCTCAGCTGTCTCTGGGTGCACTGTGATGAGGATTCGTGTTCCCAAAAAATCCTGTTAGATATTACACTAAGCGTGTGTGACTCTTCAGTGGGGTCTAAATAGTGAGAACCCGGGAGGAGGTCTGTCTTGTCCAGGAACACCAGGAGGAGGAGGAGTTGCTTTCCCACGGCATCCTGAGAGATATAATCACAGGCGTGTGTGACTCTGTAGTGGGGTCAACTTTTGGAGGTGAGCAGGCATTCCAGCTAGGAGGTGGTGGTCACTGATGCCACTGGAAATTTATGAACTGTCACTGAAAGTTGCACAACAGTGGAATTTTGTTATATTTGGACTTGTTTTACGTGTATTTGTTTATGGTTGCGTTACACTATATTTTGTTTTGTATGTGCATACTTGTTCGAGGGCGTCTCAAAGCATTGAAACTAGATAGTCATCATGACTACCAAGCAGCTAGTATATGTAGAAGGTGTGGTCAGCAAAGTCCATGTTGCTTTGAAGAAAAGTTTACTCTAAAACACAAGGGTTAGACATCTGAATTCACCTTTACCAGAAAAAACAATTCTACACACCTTGGATTCCAGTTTTTATAACATGATCCTCTCCTGATAAAACCAAGGGTGTTGTAAACTTAAGGGAATTGAACTCATGAAGCCCTGAGGAATTTTTAAACACCACATAAGCCACTTTATACCCCTGTAAAAGTAAAAAAATAAATGTTATAATAAAGAACAATACAAAAAATATAATTTTTTAAACAGTTTTTTATTTTTATGTGCTGCAAGCCAGAACTTCCTCCTTCCTTGTCTAGGTGAGAATGATATTGCACATGCATGCATAGATGTGCTGAAGGGATCTGCCTGGCCTTCGGGACCCAGCGCATTCACATGAAAATGGAGCAGTTAAGGAGGTCCAGGACCTCTGTTTTGTCTGCACGCTTAAAATTTGGCTCATGCACAGATGTGCCACAGGGCTCTGCCAGGTTCTGAAGTCTAGGCAGAGCCCATTGGCACAGCTGAGCATGCACCAAAAAAAAAAAAATGGAGGTGCTGGTAAAGGCGGGACGGGGCCATCGTTAATCACTTGCCGAGCGTGCTATAGCCAAAATGACGGCTACAGCGCAGATGGCTAGTTCTGGGAGGCCCGCCATATGATGGCCTCCCATGATCGTACCCGCACGCTGCTAACCGCGGGTGGCACACACTGTGATCACAGTGTCTGGAGGACACTGCGGATCACAGATTGGAGAAAGAGCCAATCAGCCGCTCTTTACCACGTGATCATCTGTGTCCACTCACAGCTGATCACGGATGTAAATAGAAGCCGGTTATCGGTACCCCTTTACTCACACTGACAGCATGGGGAGAGGAGCAGAGAGCTGGTAACGGTTTCTCTAAAAGGGACCTGTACACTGATAATCAGGGCACAGATTATCAGTGTCCTGATTATCTGTGTAGTCCCAACAGTGCTGCCAATGTGTGCCCAGTGCTGCCAATGCGTGCCCACCAGTGCTGCCAATAAGTGCCTACTCATTAGTGTCACCTATCAGTGTCGCCTACCAGTGCCCACCGGTGTCTCCTCATTAGTGCCCAACCTCAGCAGTGCCCACCAGTGCAGCCACATCAGCGCACATCAGTGAAGGAGAAAAATTACCTGTTTCCAAAATTTTATAACAAACCTTGAAAAGGTTTTTTTTTTTTTTGGGCCTTTTTTTTGTTTATTTAGCAAAAAATAAAAACCCCAGTGGTGATTAAATACCACCTAAAGAAAGCTCTATGGTTACAGTGTTGCATGACCACGCAATTGTCATTCAAAGTGTGACAGCGCTGAAAGCTGGCCTGGTCAGGAAGGGGGTAAAAGTGCCCAGTAGGCAAGTGGTTAAGGAGATTGAAGTTCCTCTAAAAAAAAAAAAAAAAAAAAAAAATTATAAATATATCCCATAGTTTGTAGATGCTATAACTTTTGCGCAAACCAATCAATATACGCTTATTGGGATTTTGTTTTACCAAAAATATGTAGCAGAATACATATTGGCCTAAATTGATGAAGAAATATGTTTTTTTACATTTTTTGGGGATATTTATTATAGCAGAAAGTAAAAAATAGTTTGTTTATTTTCCAAATTTTTGTTTAAAGAGCAAAAATAAAAAAAAACGTAGAGGTGATCAAATACCACCTAAAGAAAGCTCTATCTGTGGGAAAAAAGGACATAAATTTTATTTCGGTACAATAATAACCGTGCAATTGTCAGTTAAAGTACTGCAGTGCCATATCACAAAAAATGGCCTGGTCATGAAGGGGGGTAAATCTTACAGAGGTTAATGGGGGGCACAGACAGCAATAAAAACTGAATCATTATTTTCCTTCTGAAATCCATCAAAATAAAAAAAGAGTTTTGCCTTTAGTTATACTTTAAAGGGGTTGTAAAGGTACATGTTTTTTCACCTTAATGCATCCTATGCATTAAGGTGAAAAAACATCCGACAATACCGCCCCCCCCCCCCAGCCCCCGTTTTACTTACCTGAGCCCTCGAAAGTCCCGCGCTCGTCCCCGTCATCCTCCTCGGTTCTCAGCCTGGCCGTTGGCTGGCTGGATTGAAAGCAGCGCAGCCATTGGCTGGCGCTGCTGTCAATCACATCCAATGACGGGGAGCGGGGCCGAGTGATACAGTCGGTGGCTATGGCCTCCGCTGTATCACGGGAGCGCGCCCGCAATAACTCCACACCATGCGAGCTCGCTCGCATGAAGGTGTGGAGTCCTTGCGGGGCGGAGCCGAGACAGCCGCCGGGGGACCCCAGAAGACCAGGATCGGGGGCCACTGTGTGCAAAACGAGCTGCACAGTGGAGGTAAGTATAACATGTTTGTTATTTAATTTTTTTTCCTTTACTGATTCTTTAAGCTGGGTACACACGGGACAAAAATCGGCCGAAAACGGTTGGTTCGGCAGGAACCAGCAGACTTTTGGCCCGCGTGTACAGCTGTCGGTTATACAGAAGCCCGTCTTACGATTATAGTTATATACTATAAAAATGACCCTGGACTGATTTCTTCACACTCACCTTTAGCGCATTCAAGTTAAAGAATTTGGAAACGGCATGATCTTTTACGGATGGAGCGGGCCTCTCCAGCACTTCCACAGACTCCACACGACCACAACAACTGAAAAGTCTAGATAAACATTTCTAAACAAAAAAAAAAAATAGAAAAATTACATAAGATAAAAAAAGTTACGTTTAATCTCAACCATCACCAGTACAAATGATATACTCATGTCCCAGTCCCCACTAAAAAATTATAAGTCATACAAATACTGTAGCTGCTGACTTTTAATAAAAGGGCACTTACCTGCCTCACCCAGGTCGGCTCTTCGCCGGTCTTCGGGTCCCTGGTTTCCGGTATGTTTAGTGTGGGAAGCTGGCTGCGACTCCTTGCAGCTTCACATCCAGCTTCTCGCTGCACTTTATGAATGGTCTTGCAGCCTTCTGGGACCTGTGATGTGTTCCAGAAGGCTGCAGGCAAGGGGGGGGGGGGGGGGTTGCCGAACGTCCGCTTCTATTGCCTAGGCCAGTGATGGTGAACCTTGGTACTCCAGATGTTTTGGAACTACATTTCCCATGATGCTCACCGACACTGCAGAGTGCATGAGCAGCATGGGAAATGTAGTTCCAAAACATCTGGAGTGCCAAGGTTCACCAGCACTGACCTAGGCGATCCGAGCGAAAGTGGGAGTGGGTACCTGTCAAACCAGATACCTGCTAACCCTCAAAAGTAGATGTATCAAAAAGTACGGGGGGGGGGGGGAGAAGAGGTGGGAAAGCAGAACTTCTCCTTTTGGGTGAAGTTCTGCTTTAATGTTATCTTCCATCAAACTGCAACCCGTCTTCATTTAGCTCTCAGACATGTAGGTTGATCTGATAGGGAGTTGGGTTACTGTTGAGAGAGGAAGTGGTGGGAAATCTTAGAAAAGGAAAGCCGGTGTGCTTTGTATAGTGTTCCTTTCAGAGCTGGGAGAGCAACACATCTAGTAGAGGTAGGTACCAGGCTTTTTTAACCACTTGCCCACTTTTACCCCCTTCCTGCCCAGACCAATTTTCAACTGAGTGGTCAACCAACCCTGTACCCAAAGGAAATTTTTATAATTTTTTTCCCCACAAATAGAGCTTTCTTTTGGTGGTATTTGAAAAAAAAAAACAACAACTTTTTTTACAGTTATAAAATTTAGCATGCAGGTAATTTTTATCCTTGACTGATGGGCACTAATAAGGCTACACTGATAGTTGGCACTGATAGGCAGCAGTGATAGGGGGCACTGATGAGAAGACACTGATAGGCAGCAGTGATAGGGGGCACTGATGAGAAGACACTGATAGGCAGCAGTGATAGGGGGCACTGATGAGAAGACACTGATAGGCAGCAGTGATAGGGGCACTGATGAGAAGACACTAATAGGCAGCAGTGATAGGGGGCACTGATGAGAAGACACTGATAGGCAGCAGTGATAGGGGGCACTAATGAGAAGACACTGATTGGCAGCACACTGATGACCAGTGCCAATGTCCCTTTAACACAAGCCAGTTATCGGCTCTCTTCACCTCTCCTCATGCTGTCAGCGTGAGGAAAGAAAAGCCGATAACCGGCTTGTGTTTACATACTGTGATCAGCTGACGTTGGCTGACAGCTGATCACGGGATAAAGGGTCTACGATTGGCCCTTTATCCCGATCTGTGATCAGCTCAGTCCTTCAGACTTGCCGAACAAAGAGCGTGGTCGCCCGTGATCACGTCAATTGATGCCCTCCCAAAGTAAGCCCGTGCTGTAGCCGTCATTCAGCTATAGCGTGGGCAGTAAGTGGTTAAACTTCTTCCCCAAAAAGGGGGAATTCCTAAAGTTATTTTCAGGTTCTGAGGAACTTTTACTAAAATGTATCTATTCATGGTCAATGACAAAAGTGCCCCATACATTGGTGGTCAGAAGGGAGAATGCACCCCTTGAAGCTGTGGTTAGAATGGCATCCTTACATGCAGCCAACAAAAAAAAAAAAACATTGGTGTCATTCTGCTGGTTTTGCCAAATGGTGTAGAGCCCAGAACTATGCAAGCATCATCAAATGGGAGGTTGAATACCTACAGCTCAAGGAACCCCGAGCAACCTCTCAGGGAACCTTACTTGAGAACGGCTGGTCTAGATAGTTGATGGTAATAGGGGATTCAAATGTACCATATTTCACCAGTACTAAGGAAAATGTGCCTGTCATTGCAAGCCCTGCATATATCCAAAGCCCTTCATCAGAGCAGAGGACACCTGATGTAAGGGGGCGGGGGGGGCTACTGATGGGGACACCGGATGTAAGGGGGGGAGGCTCTGATGGGGACACCGGATGAAAGGGGGGGGCTTTGATTGGGACATCTCATGTGGGGGGGGGCTCATGGGGACAGCCTGATGTAAGGGGGGGGAGAGGACTGATGGGGGCACCTGATGTAAAGGGGGAGGAGTCTGATGGGGGACACCTGATGTAAAGGGGGAGGAGTCTGAAGGGGCACCTGATGTAAAGGGGGAGGAGTCTGATGGGGGCACCTGATGTAAAGGGGGAGGAGTCTGATGGGGGCACCTGATGTAAAGGGGGAGAAGTCTGATGGGGGCACCTGATGTAAAGGGGGAGAAGTCTGATGGGGGAACCTGATGTAAAGGGGGAGAAGTCTGATGGGGGCACCTGATGTAAAGGGGGAGAAGTCTGATGGGGGCACCTGATGTAAAGGGGGAGAAGTCTGATGGGGGCATCTGATGTAAAGGGGGAGAAGTCTGATGGGGGCACCTGATGTAAAGGGGGAGGAGTCTGATGGGGGCACCTGATGTAAAGGGGGAGGAGTCTGATGGGGGCACCTGATGTAAAGGGGGAGGAGTCTGATGGGGGCACCTGATGCAAAGGGGGAGGAGTCTGATGGGGGCACCTGATGTAAAGGGGAGGAGTCTGATGGGGGCACCTGATGTAAAGGGGGGAGGAGTCTGATGGGGACACCTGATGTAAAGGGGGGAGGAGTCTGATGGGGACACCTGATGTAAAGGGGGGAGGAGTCTGATGGGGACACCTGATGTAAAGGGGGAGGAGTCTGACAAGGACACCTGATGTAAAGGGGGAGGAGTCTGATGGGGACACCTGATGTAAAGGGGGAGGGAGGACCCTAACATCAGCGACATTTCCATTAGAGACCCCCCCCGTAGGCCAATTTCCATAGCTATGAGTCACTTAATTGATTCTTACCTCTGTGCAGTACGCTGGGATGTTGATTACAAATAAAGTGTTATTCTGTAATTGTGGTTTATCCGCCTGGCCCCTTACTTTGTGCTCTTTTGCATACAAGTAGTGCTGTGAAGTGTGCTTGGCTGAGAACTTCACTGGGATACCTGTTTGAAAAACAAAAAAATTATAATTTTTAATGACATTCACAGACATTATATTGGTTAAAATATGGTATCTTTATATATTAAACTTGAACTCTGGTCACAAAAAAACTTTAAATATATATTTTTCAATAACCACAAAGGATATCTACTTTCTGAGCACCAAATGCCTTTGCAAGTCCAGATATTATCTTTCAAAAGTAGCAGTGACATCATCACTGGGCTCTGCCAGTGCAGAGACCAGAGCTGTGAGAGGGACTCAACAGGCCACACCCACTACAGGCTTCCGGTGTTTCGTGCTCCTCCACAGTAAGGATACAGTGAGAAGGCGGCAAGCGGACATCTTGTTACACCCACCAGAGTCTGGCATTTCCCACTTATTATAACCACTAAACGGAGCTTATATCGTGACATTCAGTGTTTCTAAACCCGTCTGACTGTTTTGATGTTGAATTGTAAAAGCAGCGGCAGGCCTGTTTATCTGACAGGTTTGCTAATATGACAGAACACCGCTGATTTTATAATTCAACATCAAAACAGTCAGACGGATTTCCAAACACTGAATGTCATGATATAAGCTCCGTTTAGTGGTAAAAATAAGTGTGAAATGCAAGGACTCCGGTGGGTGTAACAAGATTATCCGCTTGCCGCCTTCTCACTGTATCCTTCCTGTGGAGGAGGGCGGGGTGTAGCAAAATGGCGGCGATGGAACGTCACAAATTCTGACAGGTCGCCGAATCTGATGACCCACCGGCAGAAAACTACAGGAGGGGGTGGAGACAAGACCAGTCACTCTGCACAAGGAGAGAGAGCAGCAGTGAGCGGTCTTTATTACAGGAAGTCTCACACTGGATTACGGCACAGATCTGGAAGAAACACACAAAGATCACAGAGATTCAAGAAGAATACACATGAGGAATGGATTCAGACAATATATTTTTTTTTTTCAAACTCTTTTTATTGAAAAAGGTTCACTACAATGACATTTATCAAATGCGCTCAACATGAGTGTACAAAACAGTGCGGTACATCTTACAGTGCAAACATTTCTATGTCTTTACAAGTACATTGCATTTCTCAGCATATTGATCCCGATACACGTTATAGAAACACAAAGGTATTAACACCTGATGTAAGGGAGGCGGGCTCTGATGGGGACACCTGATGTAAGGGAGGCAGGCTCTGATGGGGACACCTGATGTAAGGGAGGCGGGCTCTGAGGGGGACACCTGATGTAAGGGAGGCGGGCTCTGAGGGGGACACCTGATGTAAGGGAGGCGGGCTCTGATGGGGACACCTGATGTAAGGGAGGCGGGCTCTGATGGGGACACCTGCTGTAAGGCATCTGATGTAAAGGAGGCGGGACTCTGATGGGGGCACCTGATGTAGGGGAGGCGGGACTCTGATGGGGACATCTGATGTAAGAGAGGCGGGCTTTGATGGGGGCACCTGATGTAAGGCATCTGATGTAAGGGAGGGGGGCTCTAATGGAGACACCTGATGTAAAGGGGGGCTCCTGATGTAAGGGGGGCTCTGATGGAGACACCTGATGTAAAGTGGGGGCTCCTGATGTAAGGGGGGCTCTGATGGAGACACCTGATGTAAAGGGGGGCTCTGATGTAAGGGGGGGATCTGATGGAGACACCTGATGTAAAGGGGGGCTCTGATGGAGTCACCTGATGTAAAGGGGGGCTCTGATGGAGACACTTGATGTAAAGGGGAGGCTCCTGATGGAGACACCTGATGTAAAGGGGGGCTCCTGATTGAGACACCTGATGTAAGGGAGGAGGGGCTCTGATGGAGACACCTGATGTAAGGGAGGTGGGGCTCTGATGGGGGCATCTGATGTAAGGGAGGAGGGGCTCTGATGGAGACACCTGATGTAAGGGAGGAGGGGCTCTGATGGGGGCACCCGATGTAAGGGAGGAGGGGCTCTGATGGGGCACCCGATGTAAGGGAGGAGGGGCTTTGATGATCAGAATGCCCTTACATCAGCTATTGCCATCATAGACCAGTTTCTCTCCTCACATTGCCTGGGAGGGAGGAGGGTGTTACACAGGTGATGTCATTGGTTCCTAGGACGCCGGAAATCCTAGCAACCAATGACTGCTGCTCAGAGGTCCTCCAGCATGGCAGACTGGTGGGCTGAGGTCCGGATCGGTACCGCCATTCATCCTATGAATATTATATATGGGTGATTACATGGATGGGAGGTTTGTGCTGCCCCACCCCCATATTACCGGACATGTACCTTTATATCCAGCAGGGGCCACACACTCCTGTCCCGGCATTGTCCCTCTCATGTCACCCCCGGTACCAGCTCGGGGACTTCTATTCTCACACACGTGATAGCCCCTCAACCATGGCGCTTCTTTAGTACGTAGAGGAGAGGTAGTGGTTACGTGACCCAGAGCAGCTCCCTCCCCGACCACGCCCCTAGAATGCGATACACAGTGAGATAAAAACCGGTCTCCTTGGAAACCGGGTAAGCGTGCGGGCGGAGCCAAGAATTCACGCTGCCATCTTTGCTATTGGACAGTGACTACTTTCAGCAATGTGCGCTGTAGGGGGTTCGTCAGAATTTGTAACGGAAGTGACGTTCAGTCGCCGCCATCTTGCTACACCCGCACTCGTCCACAGTAAGGATACAGTAAGAAGGTGGTGTCTCGTCACATTCGGTGTCTTGTCACATTCGGCTACCCATCACAGATTGCTCCGGAAATGACGTTCCGTCGCCGCCATCTTGCTACACCCCACACTCCTGCACAGTAATGGTAGAGTGAGAAGGGGGCAAGCGGACATCTTGTTACACCCACCGGAGTTTTCGATTTTACTGTTATTTTCAACACAAAATGGAGCTTATATGCTTAAATACAGTATTTGGAAATCAGACGGACTGTTTACATGTTAAATGTGAAAATCAGAGATGTTCTGTCACATTAGCAACCATGTAAGGTGAGCAGGTTTGCTGCTGCAGTTAAAATTTAAAGTGGTTGTAAACCCACTTTTTTAACTTGCACCTACAGGTAAGCCTAGATTAAGGCTTACCTGTAGGTGCAAGAAATATCTCCTAAACCTACACGGTTTAGGAGATATTTAGTTAAATGACAGGCGCCGCTGTCTACGGCGCATGCGCGCCGTAGACAACGGCGCATTCATGGGGTTAATCCCATTCACAAATTTGGCTACTTCCCAGCAATCGCTGGGCGTAGCCGAATGTGAAGGCTCCCGCGTGCATGCGCAGAGTGACGTCTCCGCCGCTCCGGCCAATCACAGCGCCGGAGCGGCGCTGTGATTGGCTGGTGCGGCGATACCCGGAAGTAACCTTCTGGCTATCGCCGCAGAGATGGCTGCGGCTGAAGAGGGAGACGAGGACGGCTTCGGGGGCCCCGATCTAAGGTAAGTGATGCATAATGAGCTATTATGCTAGTCATATTAGCTCATTATGCCTTTCTCTTACAGGTAGTTTTAAAAAAAAATTTTTTATAAGGGTTTACAACCACTTTAACATGTAAACAGTCCGTCTGATTTCCAAATACTGTATTGAAGCATATAAGCTCAGTTTTGTGTTGAAAATAACTGTAAAATCTAAAACTCCGGTGGGTGTAACAAGATGTCCGCTTGCCCCCTTCTCACTCTATCATTACTGTGCAGGAGTGTGGGGTGTAGCAAGATGGCGGTGACTGAACGTCACTTCCGGAGCAATCTGTGATGGGGAGCCGAATGTGACGAGACAGCGGCAAGCGGACATCTTGTTACACCCACCGGAGTTTTGCATTTCACACTTATTTTTAACAGTAATATAGTGAAATTCAGTATTTTGAAATCCCTCAGACTGTTTGGTGTTGAATTGTAAAGCAGCGTGGCGAAACACATGGAGAGCACGCTGGTGGCCATCTTTATTATAGTGAAGTGCCTACTTCCTACCATGTGTTGTGTGGGCAAATAGGAAATGTAGTGCAGAGCAGTATTAGCTACAGTACATCCTAGAGGGCCCCCTAATGGCTTTTGGGCTGATAGTATATGAATGATTACCAGTTTCAGAGCGTCATTAGCAGCTAACAGAGCACGATCTGGTTTGGTTAGTTGCTTTGTAGGGAGGGGAGACATTGGGGATCTGAAAGACCCCAAAGTCTCCAAAAAGAGGACCGGTCACTGGCCAAAAATATTGCAAGGGGGCTTTTTCGACCAACTGTGATAGCAATAAAGTAAAATGGAAAAAAAAGTGTAAAAAAATTAAATAAAAACAAATTAAAAAGCACCCCCAGTCCCCCCACACATACACAAATGTGTTTGTAGATCCGGTAATCAGCGATTGCACCACATATGTGAGGGATCGCCCAGAACGTCAGAATGAGAGCAATAATTCTAGGGCCATAATTCACCATTAACTCCAAACTGACATCCTGTAAAGACTTTTAAAATGTAATCTATGGACAATTTTAGGTGCCATCATTTGCCTTTTAAATTTTACCAAAAATATTGGGTATTATATTGCGTTCATGTGCACTATAATTTATTAAAGTGTATTGTTTCCTAATCATTGAAAACAATAATAGCTACGGTTTGCGCCAAGAGGTGACTGATGCACAGGGCTAAGCGTATCCCCCTTCTTTGTCTTTGCGTTTAATAGACGGCTGTGCAAATATTGTGGAAAGAAAAAAAGTGACAAAAGCCACCATTTTATTTTCCAGAGCCTTTGCTTTCAGAAAATATACAGTGTAACGTTTGGGGGTTCTAAGTAATTTTAAACATGCTTATTTAACTACTTTACGATTGCGCTATAGCCGAATGACGGCTACAGCGAGGCCGGCTAGTTTTGGGACACTGTCATGTGGCGGCGTCCCGTGATCGTGTCTGATGCGTGGGTGACGTGCTCTGTGATTACAGCATCCTCCGGAGTGGCTCTTTACCATGTGATCAGCTGTGTCCAATTACAGCGGATCAGGGATGGTAACAGAATCTGGTTATCAGCATTCTTTTCCTGATGCTGACAGTTTGAGGATCGGAGAAGAGAGCCGATAACTGGCTTCTCTAAAAGGGACATCCACAGTGATAATCAGGGCACTGATTATCAGTGCAGTCCCAACAGTGCTGCCAATCTGTGCACACAAGTGCTGGCAATCAGTGCCCATCAGTGCCCTTCTCATTAGTGCCCACCAGTGAGGCCAATCAGTTCCCATCTATGCTGAGAATCAGTGCCTCCTCATCAGTGTCATCTATCAGTGCTGCCTATCAGTGCCGCCTCATCAGTGCCTCCTCATCAGTGCCCACCAGTTGCGCCTCATCAGTGCAGCCTATCAGTGCCCATCAGTGCCGCTTCATCACTGCCCTTCAGGGCAGCTTCATCAGCGCACACCAATGAAGGAGAAAAATTACCTGTTTGCAAAATTTTATAACACACCATGAAAACTTTATTTTTTCTTTTTCAAAATTTTCGGTCTTTATTTGTTTATTTAGCAAAAAATAAAAAACCCCAGTGGTGATTAAATACCACCAAAAGAAAGCTCTATTTGTGTGAAAAAAAAATTATAAAAATTTTGTTTGGGAACAGTGTTACATGAATTGTCATTCAAAGTGTGACAGAGCTGAAAGCTGGAAATTGGCCTGGGCAGGAAGGGGCTGAGAGTGCCCGGTAGGCAAGGGGTTAAAAAAAAAATATTTTCCATTTTTTGATTTGTATGATGGTGAATGAAAATGTTAACTTGCGACATTTCAGTAAATTTAGAAGAAAAAAAAAAAGACCAAAAGTAGTGTTTACTGCAAGCAGCCAATCAGCATTCAGTTGAGCAGCCAAGAAGAGGTGCCATAGCGGTTGCTCAATGAAAAGAGACAAATTTGGGAGTAAAGTGTTATAATTAATTGAATGGAAGATCCCTCAGGAGGTTTCTTAGCAGCGCAATTATATTGAAAGAAGTAGCAATCCAATTCTATAAAAAAGTTCTATAGTTTATTTGTATCAAAAAATATTTAATAGGTACATAAGAGTTGTAAAAAGCAATTCTGGCTTTGACACAAAACGCATGATCCATCAACAATAGAAAAAATACAGCTCATGTTGTATAAACCCATTATGTTGTGTAGAGTTTCACATGATATCCCTACACGTTTCAACCTTTTAATTATTGGTCTTCTTCAGGGGAGTTTTTTTCTTTTTTTCCATTTTCGATGAGAGAGCTATGTTCTACAACCAGAAGAATTGCTGTTCCTGGCCGGATAAAGGCAAGCAAAAGGAGTTTGGAGACCCCTGCTCTAGGAGGTTGGCAATGAGCTCAATATTCATAGGTGAAAGGTGGATACGTTTCACGGGATCACCGGCTTCTTCAGGACCTTAGACCTCGAATGTTTCCATATACAAATAAAATAATGCTGGAAAACAAATTTATACAAAAAATTACATATCAAATAATAATCAAACAAACATAACATGATTAGATAACTATAATATATCCTATCTGAAAGGGGAAGGGGAGGAAGGGAAGAAAATAAACACCTAATGTATTGTGATAATTCATAATTGTTATTAAACTATACATTTTGATAAGAATTCACCTCCACTTCAAAATTGATATAAATTCAAAGATACAGAGGAAGCCACGCCAGATAAGATCCCCCTGGCCCATGGGAAGGTAAATGGCCACTGTCAGGAGTCAGGACCAAACTATTGGAAAAACACAATGAAGAGGGACTAATAAGTAAAGTGGATTATCCGTGTCTCCTGATTACATGTAACTAAACCATATACCTAATGAGACCTTCAAACAAAAGGTGACTGTGTTCTAATAAACAACTCATGTAAAATATCAATACACAAAAGCGTGGTAAGAAAATAGTGCTATACCAAATGCTAAAAAAGTGCTAGTGCTAATAGATAAATAAGTACAAAATCACAAGTTCATGTATACACAGCTCCCAACTGTCCCTGATTTTGAGGGACTGTCCCTGATTTTGAGCAATGTCCTTCTGTCCCTCTTTCCTTCTCATTTGTCCCTCATTTTAGTCTGATCTATATAGTTGCATATAAAATACACTTTTTATCTTTCAAAAAGTGTTTTCCAGTGCTAAACCTTTCATCCAATTTCTAAATTACAGTGGAACCTTGGATTATGAGCATAATCCGTTCCAGGAGAATGCTCGTAATCCAATGTACTCGCATATCAAAGCGAGTTTCCCCATTGAAGTCAATGGAAACGAAAATAATTTGTTCCGCATTGACTTCAATGGTATGCAATACCGCATGCGGCCAGAGGCGGGAGGGGCGCCGGAGAGCCTTGGAAACGGCCGGAAAGGCCCAAAGACAGTTCGGATGACCTTGGCAAACCTCGGAAAGACTTCGTTCACGAGCCTTTCCGAGGTTTGCCGAGGTCAGCCGAACTGTCCTCGGGCCTTTCCAGACGTTTCCGAACGCCGCCGATCGGTGCCATTTGGCTCTGGCGCCCCCACCTCAGGCCAAACGCGGTACTGCACCCGCTTTGGCCTAAATCCTGCTCGTTTTGCGAGACAACACTCGCAACCCTCGCCCACCCTAAAAAATCATGAAACCAAAGCTCAAGAATGAAAGCTGAACATGCTATGTGCCTGGCTGTGCAGCAGTGGGGAACCCTGCTACCTGCAACTGGTTGCCACCTTTTTTTCAGTCCAAACCCGAACACTTTAGCGGTGCACAGCAATTTATTTTAAGGGGGAACGCTGTGGAATCTGGTGTAAAGGGGAACCCTGATGTAAGGGGGTTTCTGCTCACCAAAGCTTTCCCTTACTTTAGAGTTCCCAGCATTTCCCCTAAATCAAGGTTCCCAAAGCCCCCCCTTACATCAGAGACCACAGGGCACCCCTTATATCTGAGTCCCTCTTATCTAAGTGTACACACTCGCTCAGAGGCAGGAGAGAGAAGGAAGAAAGGGGGAGACTTCAGGCATTGGATGGTGAGCTCACTCACCTGAGAATGGAGGCTCAAGCATTGATACCTTTCATCCACAATGTATCTGCCGGCTACTGAGCTTCAAATTTCCAGCCCACGCATTCCTTTCCCGAGCATTGAATGCCGGGGAATGGAGTGTGCCTGGACAGCAAGAGGAAATCAAGCCCTCTCCCCTCTCCTGTCCACGTATGGGGGCGGGGCCCGTGTGCAGTCCCGATTGTGGTACTCAGTTACTATTCTCAATAATGTGTCCGGGTTTCAGAAGGTCTGAAACCCGGACACACGATTCAGAACCCGGACTGTTCCGGGTGAATCACGGACAGGTGGCAACCCTACCTGCAACCCCTACAGGAGGGTAGTCAGTGCTACACTTGCACCAAATAACGGATATACCTTTTCGCTATTGCACTGTTGGTATCCTCTTTATTTACTACAAATATTCTAAAAGGCAAATAAAAGACATTGGTGTTGGTTTACTAAAACTGGAGAGTACAAAATCTGGTGCAGCTCTGCATAGAAACCAATCAGCTTCTAACTTCAGCTTGTTCAATTAAGCTTTGGAAAAATAAAAATAAAAGCTGATTGGTTTCTATGCAGAGCTGCACCAGATTTTGCACTCTAGTTTTAGTAAACCAACCCCATTACATGCCAAACCCTATACAGTACTTGTAAATTTTATTGTTTTTCAGGTATAGGGTTTGACATGTAACGTCCTTTATACGCCTTTTAGCATATTTGTAGCAAATAAAGAGTACTGTATATACCTGAGTATAAGCCGACCCGAGTATAAGCTGAGGTACCTAATTTTACCCCAATAAACTGGGAAAACATATTGACTCGAGTATAAGCCTGGGGGGGGGGGGGGGGGAATGTGCCCATTGCCACCTCACTACTGTGCCAATTGCCCAACCTCATACCTCCCAACACGCACGGATTCTGCGGGAACTGCCCGCACGGACACTAACTTCCCGCATTCCCGCGAGAGGATCGAATTTCCCGCAATAGGAGAAGGAGAAGCAGAATCGGAAGACATCAGGCAGCCCGCTCTGCTATCCGGCGGTGTTAGGAGAAATCAACATAAGGCAGCGGTAAGTCAGAAGACAGCCCCCCCACTCATCAACTCCGAAGTCAGTTTTAAACCCGCGCCCCCCCCCCCGCTCACCAACAACTCTGCTAAAATGTCACATATAAATCTACACTCCGTCCGACGGCACCCCCCCAACCCCCCCTCAACAACTTTAATGGGAGGGGAAAATATGATAATAAATGTCCCGCAGTGGACATTTGAATAGTTGGGAGGTATGCAACCCTTACTGTGCCCATTGCCACCTCACTGTGCCACCTCACTGTGCCCATTGCCACCTCACTGTGCCACCTCACTGTGCCCATTGCCACCTCACTGTGCCCATTGCCACCTTACTGTGCCCATTGCCAGCTTACTGTGCCCAACCTAAGTGTCCATTGCAGCCTCCCTGTGCCTGAGTGTACCTGAAAATCTTCTTATACTGCGGCCGGCGTCCATTGTTTAAATATCGCGCCTTTCTCCTGGTCCCTTCCGTGATAGGCGTTTCCAGCAAACACTGTGTTGAGTGTTCCACCTATCACAGAGGTCCTCTCATTCTCCGACTCCGTTTCCCAGCAGGCACTGTGTTCAGTGTTCCGCCAATCACGGACGTCGGACAAGAGAACGTCCATGATAGGCGCAACACTCAACACAGTGTCTGCTGGGAAATGGAGTCCGAGAATGAGAGGACCTCCGTGGTACTGACTCGAGTATAAGCCGAGGGGTGTACTTTCAGCCCTAAGAAAAGGGCTGAGAAACTCGGCTTATACTCGAGTATATACGGTATACCTTTTAGCTATTGTATTGTTGGTGGTAACAGGACAATCCCTTCAAAAATGAATCCTTGTGCACAGCAATAAAAACCTGACAGGGGTTCCAACCATTCCATACCCTGTGCAAAATAAAAATGGTTTAAGCTACATATACACGCTGACTTTGCAGTAACTAAATCACAAATTGCAAAACAAAGCTAGCAAAGTAGGTCATATAAAAGGAGATCACCAGGTAGCAGTATGTGTCAGCAGCAGAGGTGTAAGAAGTAGTGCCATGATTTGAGAATACGAAGATCACCATAAGGCAATCTACAGAGTTCTGAGTAGGCTCAATAGTCAGTGCCGCTACCAGCAGGGGTATCAGTCATAAAATTACAGAATGATGAAATGTTAGTAGGAAGAGTCTCCAAAATAATGACAGCCTATGACACATAAAAGGAACTTATCATGCTCTAGTAGACTAAGTTCACAATGGGGCAACCCGACTTACAGCGCGACTTTGCAAGGCGATTTGGAGGCGACTTCAGCTCGACTTTAGCGGGACTTTGAGCAACTTACAACGCAACTTAAGTTGCCTCCAGGACAGGCGACTTTGGCTGTGACCAATCACAGAATAATCAGCTCTGCGGGAGGGAGGGTTTTGCCTGGCTAAACTATTTTCTTTTCCTGTAAAGTTGCTTCAATTAAGGTGGAGATCCGACTTTGGAGGCGACTTCCATTGAAATCAATGGGTACAGGTTGCCTAGAAGTTGCCCTGAAGTAGTACAGGAACCTTTTCTGAGCAACTTCAGTAGTGTACATTAAGACGGCTCTCATTTACTTCAATAGAATTTCTGGTCAGGGTCTGTGTCATTAAGCAGGTTGTCCTGAGGGTTGCAGAAGAATGCATAAACTTTATTGTGGGAAGGCCATGGATTGTGTCAAAGGCTATTTTCTACCAGAGTGCTACTGTCTGCCGAAGAATTTGTATCTCTTTCCATCCAGTGCTGCTCCACCAACTGCCCCCTCTCCATTGCCTATCTCCACAATCAACTGCCCCCTCTCCATTGCCCATCTCCACAATCAACTGCCCCCTCTCCATTGCCTATCTCCACAATCAACTGCCCCCTCTCCATTGCCCATCTCCACAATCAACTGCCCCCTCTCCATTGCCTATCTCCACAATCAACTGCCCCCTCTCCATTGCCTATCTCCACAATCAACTGCCCCCTCTCCATTGCCTATCTCCACAATCAACTGCCCCCTCTCCATTGCCTATCTCCACAATCAACTGCCCCCTCTCCATTGCCCATCTCCACAATCAACTGCCCCCTCTCCATTGCCTATCTCCACAATCAACTGCCCCCTCTCCATTGCCCATCTCCACAATCAACTGCCCCCTCTCCATTGCCTATCTCCACAATCAACTGCCCCCTCTCCATTGCCCATCTCCACAATCAACTGCCCCCTCTCCATTGCATATCTCCACAATCAACTGCCCCCTCTCCATTGCCTATCTCCACAATCAACTGCCCCCTCTCCATTGCCTATCTCCACAATCAATTGCCCCCTCTCCATTGCCTATCTCCACAATCAATTGCCCCCTCTCCATTGCCTATCTCCACAATAAACTGCCCGATCTCCATTGCCTATCTCCACAATCAACTGCCCCCTCTCCATAGCCTATTTCCACAATCAACTGCCCCCTCTCCATTACCTATCTCCACAATCAACTGCCCCCTCTCCATTGCCTATCTCCACAATCAACTGCCCCCTCTCCATTGCCTATCTCCACAATCAACTGCCCCCTCTCCATAATCAACTGCCCCCTCTCCATAGCCTATTTCCACAATCAACTGCCCCCTCTCCATTGCCTATCTCCACAATCAACTGCCCCCTCTCCATAGCCTATCTCCACAATCAACCGCCCCCTCTCCATTGCCTATCTCCACAATCAACTGCCCCCTCTCCATAGCCTATTTCCACAATCAACTGCCCCCTCTTCATAGCCTATCTCCATAATCAACTGCCCCCTCTCCATTGCCTATCTCCACAATCAACTGCCCCCTCTCCATTGCCTATCTCCACAATCAACTTCCCCCTCTGTACTGCCTGTCCACTCCATCAACTGCTCCCTATGTATTGCCTGTCCCCACCATCAACTGCCTCTCCCTGTACTGCCTGTCCCCACCATCAACTGCCTCTCCCTGTACTGCCTATCTACACCATCAACTGCTCCCTCTCTATTGCCTGTCCCCACCATCAACTGCCCCTGTTGTACTGCCTGTCCACTTCATCAACTTCTCCCTATGTATTGCCTGTCCTCACCATCAACTGCCTCCCCCTATACTGCCTGTCCCTACTATCAACTGCAGCTGCTGTGCTGCTTGTCCCCTCCATCAACTGCCCCCTCTTTATTGCCTGTCTCAACCATCAATTGCCTCCTCGGTACTGCCTGACTCCACTATAAACTGGCCACTTTGTACTGCCTGTTCCCACCTCTGTACTGTTTGTTCCAACTGCCCCCCAACAGGGGAAATCAGGGTGTGATTTCATGCATGTGGCTATAAATAGGGATATGATTTTGTGTAGGTAAAAGTGAAAATCTGGTCACCTTATTGCTGCATCTCCTCTAAAGACCTCAACACACGATAAGATAAATCGGAAGTAAAATTTTGTACAATTATCTGATCGTTTGTATTGTGCCTTTGACAACCCATTTCCGACTTTTCAGACGACAAAAACTGAAGGTGCATGCTATAAAAATTTTATCGTTCGTGAACACAACGTCCGATTTTGGTTTAATTAGTAAAGTTTTCGTCCGGAAAAAAAATCGTAAGAGCAAGACTACGCATGCTCAGAGACGAAAAAATACATACACAACAATTCAACACATTACTTCCAAAGTTGTATTCTGTCGTACCTCTGTTGAATTTTCATAAATTGAGTACCGGTAATCTCTTCACTTTTGATATGAGACAGAGTGGATAAAAATCAATGATTTACATTTTTTATTTAAATCTGATTTTATTTTATTTTTTATCAAATGTGATTTAATATAGATAGATAAGATAATAGATAATATAGATAAGATACATTATTAATTGTGTTAATTCAGCATGAAGTGGAGCTTAGTTGTGTAGCATGAGGCTGTATATTCTGCAATATTAACATTTTTTGGTAAACTTATTTAATGAATTCAAGTTCTGCAAGCTGAGATAACATGCACTGCATTGATGCATTCTCACAATTTCACAGTAACCATAGGCCTGCACAGAGGGTGTGGCGGCTGTGCCTGGGCACACCCTTATTACCTTGTGCGGCGCAGATTCCCCCTGCTGATATTTCACCAAAGCCCCCCAACGGGGCTCCCAAAAAAATTGTAAAAAATAATATAAAAAAAAAGTTGTATAAAATATTACAAAAATAAAATAATAAAAATAAACTACTGACACATTACACTGCCCTACTACTAACACCGTCTATGTTTTAATACGTATTAAAATATTTTTTATAAGAGTGTATGTGTATAAATATATATATATATATACATATATATATATATATATATATATATATACAGTCATGGCCGAAATTGTTGGCACCCCAGAAATTTTTCCAGAAAATAAAGTATTTCTCACAGAAAGGTATTGCAGTAACACATGTTTTGCTATACACATGTTTATTCCCTTTGTGTGTATTGAAACAAAACAAAAAAAGGGAGGAAAAAAAGCAAATTGGACATAATGTCACACAAAACTCCAAAAATGGGCTGGTCAAAATTCTTGGCACCCTTTCAAAATTGTGGATAAATAAGATTGTTCCAAGCATGTGATGCTCCTTTAGCCCTGGTTCACACTGGTGCGATTTGACATGCGATTTGACATGTCAAATCGGCTAAATTTGCCGCAAATTGCGGGCAATGGCACTGTCCTAATCGGTGCGACGCCGCATCTGCGGTTCTGCACCGATTTCAAAAAGTAGTTTCTGTACTACTTTTTGCGATTTCAGCCGCGATTTACATTGACGTCTGTGTCAGATGTCTCTGTAATCGAGCTGAAATCGGGACTGACAGGCAGGAGTGAAATCGTGTTCAGCTGAACTCGCACGGCTTCACTCCCGCAGCCCCAGTGTGAACCTGGGCTTAAACTCACCTGGGGCAAGTAAGTTGTAACAGGTGTGGGCAATATAAAAAAAAAACACCTGAAAGCAGATAAAAAGGAGGGAAGTTCACTTAGTCTTTGCATTGTGTGTCTGTGTGTGCCACACTAAACATGGACAACAGAAAAAGGAGAAGAGAACTGTCTGAGGACTTGAGAACCAAAATTGTGGAAAAAATATCAACAATCTCAAGGTTACAAGTCCATCTTCAGAGATCTAGATTTGCCTTTGTCCGCAGTGCGCAACATTATCAAGAAGTTTGCACCCCATGGCACTGTAGCTAATCTCTCTGGGGTGGACGGAAGAGAACAATTGATGAAAGGTTGCAACGCAGGATAGTCGGGATGGTGGATAAGCAGCCCCCAAACAAGTTCCAAAGAAGTTCAAGCTGTCCTGCAGGCTCAGGGAACATCAGTGTCAGTGCCAATAATCCGTCGACATTTAAATGAAATGAAAGGCTATGGCAGGAGAACCAGGAGGACCCCACTACTGACACAGAGACATAAAAAAGCAAGACTACAGTTTGCCAAAATGTACTTGAGTAAGCCAAAATCCTTCTGGGAAAACGTCTTGTGGACAGATGAGACCAAGATGGAGCTTTTTGGTAAAGCACATTATTCTACTGTTTACCAAAAACGGAATGAGGCCTACAAAGAAAAGAACACAGTACCTACTGTGAAATATGGTGGAGGTTCATTGAAGTTTTGGGGTTGTTTTTCTGCCTCTGGCACTGGGTGCCTTGAATGTGTGCAAGGCATCATGAAATCTGAGGATTACCAAAGGATTTTGGGTCGCACTGTAGAGCCCAGTGTCAGAAAGCTGGGTTTGCGTCCGAGATCTTGGGTCTTCCAGCAGGAAAATGACCCCAAACATATGTCAAAAAGCACCCAGAAATGGATGGCAACAAAGCGATGGAGAGCTCTAAAGTGGCCAGCAATGAGTCCAGATCTAAATCCCATTGAACACCTGTGGAGAGATCTTAAAATTGCTGTTGGGAAAAGGCGCCCTTCCAATAAGAGAGACCTGGAGCAGTTTGCTAAGGAAGAGTGGTCCAAAATTCCGGGTGAGAGGTGTAAGAAGCTTATTGATGGTTATAGGAAGCGACTGATTTCAGTTATTTTTTCCAAAGGGTGTGCAACCAAATATTAAGTTCAGGGTGCCAAGAATTTTGACCAGCCCATTTTTGGAGTTGTGTGTGACATTATGTCCAATTTGCTTTTTTTCCTCCCTTTTTTTTGTTTTGTTCCAATACACACAAAGGGAATAAACATGTGTATAGCAAAACATGTGTTACTGCAATACTTTTCTGTGAGAAATACTTGATTTTCTGGGGTGCCAACAATTTCGGCCATGACTGTATGCGTGTCTGAGTTTTGGGGTGCACACCCTAATGCACACCTATGACAGTAACCATGAGAGAAACAAAGTTCAAGAATATTTCTTTATCCCATTGTTTTGTAAATCTATGTACATTAAAAACTGTATGATTGAATCGGTCTAACCTGACAGTTTATTCTAAATAGGAAACCTTCATTTTGTTTGCAAATATTAAAGATTCTAACTACCAGCAAGAATAAGTCCTTACATTTAAAGAGAACCTGTCATTTCAGATCCATCACGGCAGCGCCTGTTTATGGGCATCCACTCACCTGCTGCCGCCTTGTCCCTCACCTTGTTGTGTCACTGCCGTCCCATTAAAGTGAATGGGACTGTCGGTGAGTCAACAGCGGGTCAGAGGAGGAGCTGCTGCGGGACAGGGATGACAGTTGCTCTGAAATCATAATTTTTATAATCGAGAAACCTTTTTACTAGTGATTTAAATCAAATCCACCCTGATGTGAGACTAGCATGCAACAAAAAATGGATGATTATTCGTCTGATAATCTGATCGTGTGTACGAGGCTTAACAGGGATGCATGTCACAGGGTAACAACTCAGGAACACAACTGAGAAACAGTTGTCATCCCAGAACAGGAAATGCCTGAACCAGTGGCCGCTGTTGTTTTTTTTCTTCTTAAGCAACAACCGGGCATCGGCGGGCATCGAGTAGCGATGGGCAGCGGCGGGCATCAGGCAGCAGCGGGCCTCGGCGGGCATTAGGCAGTGGCGGGCAGCAGAAGGCATCGGTTATTGGCAGGCATCAGGCATCAGCAGGCATAAGGCAGCGGCGGGCATCAGGCAGCGGCGGGCATCGAGCTCCTGTGTCTTTTCCTCCTTGCTTCCGCCGTGCATCTCCTCCCCTTTTCTAGGCATCCAATAGGATCGCCTGTCCTTTCAGCCAATCGGGTTTCAGACCCGATTCCAGATTGGCCAGGAGGATAATCAGTGTTACAACAGCGAATATTCATTTGCTATTGCAACACACCTGGGTGGGCTCCGGATGCAATGCTCTGCGTCCAGAGCCCACCCTATTTTGAATCCTATTAGAGCCTCTGGCTCTAATCAGATGCTTCAAAAAAACACATCCCGTCATTGTAATTCATGCGCCCGGCGTCCTGCAAGGGACGCATGTATAGGGGTGACGGCGGCATGGATAGAGGGGGCGGTGCCTGTGCGCCCTTAAAGGACAGGCCGCCCCTGGCCCGAACATTGACCTTCATGGCAGGATTGTCTCGATATAAAAACCATAGATTAAAGTGAAAAGTGCTTTTTGAATGATGTGAACATGTTAGGGCGTACATGACATTTTACTGGCTGGCTTCAGATCGTATTGCTAAGATTAGGTCACGTTGTGAAATATATATTGTTTAGGTGTGGCGTATTGCCAGTTAAATCTAGGGCAATATATTTTTACTTTGTGGTGCCATGAAACCTCTTGCTGGCGAGCCGTAAACTGGGAAAAAGTCCCCCCCCCCCTCATGTCCCGTGACTGCTGAGATTGAGGTCATGTCTATGCGTGTATCTGGTGCACAGACAGGACAGACAGACAGACAAAGTTGCATTCTGAGAGGTTGCATTTATGTCCCAGATACTGAAGAGGAAGACACAGGTAGGCGGGAGGTTTGTAGTAAAGAGCAGATAAAAGGGGAAATCACCATCACAGCTCCACAAAGCTCCACAGCAATCAGAGATGAAGGTAGGTCCCTTAACTGTCACTTATTGTGCTGCTGCTGATGGCCCCCCTTAGGACCCACATTCCTCTCTGTCTGTCTTTTATGAGCAATCAACTCTCATTTTGGACTTATTTCTACCAATAATGTTTTTTTATCTGTATGCATGTACAATATAACTACCGGGTTAATTTTACTAAAGGCAAATAGACTGTGCACTTTCCAAGAGCAATAGCAGTTGCTCCAGAGCTTAGTAAATGAGCAGAAGCTCTGCTGACTTCCATCATCCAATCATATGCAAGGAAAATTTCACTTTTTTATTTTCCCTGCATGTGATTGGGTACTTTTTGCAGAGTGAAGCTTTACCTAGGGTGACCAGACATCCCCGGTTTCTAGGGACAGTCCCCGGATTGAGGACACTGTCCCCAGAACAAGTCTGTCCCCGGATGGGATTTGAACAGGGGCTGGGGCAATTTCAAAGACAGTCAGTGCAGAATTGGTAAAAAAAAAATCTGAATTACACCCCCCCCGCGCGCTCCGCCGCTCCTACTAGCTTAGGGGGGTGTATTTTTTTCCATTATCTGTGCCCCTTTCTAATGATCATGTGCTGTTTGGAGCTCCGCTCGCATGTTCTTCTGCCTTGGCTCAAATCCCGGCCAGCCGCCTGCCTGCCTATCTCCTTGCCTTCCGTGGCGGAGTGATCTTCCTTCGCTCCCCACCCAGTAGTAGCCGGGGCTCGGAGCATAAGACTCGACAGGCTGTGAGGCGGCGGCGGCGACGGGCAGAGAGCCGCTGATTGCCGCTAATACTAGTAAAAAAAAAGTATGTCCCCGGATTTCATTTAAAAAATCTGGTCACCTTATCTTTACCTCATTTACTGCACTTGCAGAGGGCAACTCTATTTTTTTAAATACCCCCCCCTCTCCCCCGGGGTGGTCGCACCTAATGCTATTCACAATGGTATATGTATCACATGTAGGTATTATAACTCAAGATCTTTTTAAATAAACTCACTTTGTTACCCCCATTTTTAGTGTGGGCATCTAAAGCCCACTCGTTCCTCCTTCCGGGATATGGCGCTGCTGGCCACCGAGCATGCGCCTCCCGATCTCGCGCATGCGCATATAGTACAAAGCGCGGCGCTACAAGCGGTGGATGCCCATTGACTCCTGGGATTGAGGACACTCATATCCCAGGAGCCAATGGGCAGGCGGGCATGACGTACCACGCCGCGGCAAGGTACAGCGGAAGCGGAGCATTAAGCAAACTATAGGGGGTTATTTACGAAAGGCAAATCCACTTTGCACTACAAGTGTAAACTACACTTCAATGCCCTTGAAATTGCACTGAAAGTGCACTTGGAAGTGCAGTCGCTGTAAATCTAAGGTGTGGATCAGAAATGAGGGGAAGCTCTGCTGATTTTATCATCCAATCATGTGCAAGCTAAAATGCTGTTTTTTATTTCCCTTGCATGTCCCCCTCGGATCTACAGCGACTGCAATTCCAAGTACACTTTCCATGCAATTTCGGGTGCACTTTGCACTTGTAGTTTACACTTGTAGTGCAAAGTGGATTTACCTTTAGTAAATAACCCCCATAGGGTATTTACATTGCTGGGAAAAAAGTGTCCAATTAGGTGTCCGAAACTGATCACGAACGTGCGCATGCACAGCTTAGCATACATTTACAGGATTGCTCTGTGCTATGATAATGTGATTCACATGCCAGTCAAGAGGCCAAAGGGTCTGATCCTGGGAAAGAAGACCGGGAGAAAATTGAAGCGCCCGTGACAGCTGAGATCACTGATATCGCAGGGCTGGGGAGAATCGCTTGGCAGATAAGTTTGCCATAATGTGGTAATATATGGTTCACACTAGTATGTTATGGCATAACGCTCCTGGGGTCATTTTTATTTTTATTATGATACAGTATTTATATAGCGCCGACAGTTTGCGCAGCGCTTTACAATATAAAGGGAGATAGTACAGTTACAATACAGTGCAAAGCAGAAGGAATAGGAGAGCCCTGCCCAGCTTACACTCTAAAGGCAACACAGTGGTGTAGTGGTTAGCACTTTCACCTAGCAGCAAAAGGGTTGCTGGTTCGAATCCCAACCACGACACCATCTGCCTGGAGTTTTAATGTTCTCCCTGTGCCTGCGTAGGTTTCCTCAGGGTACTCCGGTTTCCTCCCACACTCCAAAGACATGCTAATAGGTTAATTGGATCTTGTCCAAATTGGCCAAGTTTGTATGACTGTGTGTCCCAAGCGTGTCGAGATCCTATGGGGTAAAATGACCGCACCAGCCAAGTAGACACTAGAGGCAATTCAGTTTGCATGTGTAGCGCTATACAAGTCACTCTTTCATTCAAAGGGGGGGAGAGGTGGTACAAAAGGTAACAGCTGCAGTAGTAGTTGGAACAATCATCAATTCCCGACTGGACTACACAAACTCCCTCTACATAGGATTACCTAAATACCAGATGGCGCACCTACAAGCCATCCAGAACACGGCAGCCAGACTGGTACCAGGGAATAAAACCCTGGGAATCCATCACCCCATCATTGGCTAACCGTAAAGGATCGACTCACTTTCAAGACCCCCTGTCTCACACACAAGGACATTTTGGACACTAGCACAGAAAAGGAAAGGGAGTCATGTTGCCCCTGGCAATGTTTGCTGGGATTTTCTGAGGTATTACCACCTACAGACATAACACGACAGCTGATCATTCACTTCTTTAGTAAGAATTACTGACAGAAAACTGAGCAGAAAAACTGATCTGCAGAACGGGTATTTTTTTCTTGTTGGTTTTCTATTTTATGAATAAGGTGGTTGAAGCATTATTATTGCAATGAAAACATCACAGTTGAGTAGTTTCCGTTTTTTAGGACAAGCCTTCGGCGGATTACCACCATCTTTTTTGTGTGTGTGATGTTTTATGAGTTATTTTGTCTATTTTTGTATTTAAGAATTTTTATGTAAGTATTCACGTTCAACAGACAGCCACATTTCCTGTACCCGGACACGCTGTCCTGATATTATCTGGTATCTCCCATGTGCTTTCTGATAGAGACTGTACATATATTTACTTTTTCTCTTTTAAATATTTTATTGAGAATAATACAGTACAAGTTATATTTACTTTTTAAATTCATGCCATGTATACAGTGCACATTGGAAAACAATTCAACTCTCCCATGAAGGTTTATAGTCGGCTTTCCTGGAGTCGAACGGAGCTTTATTCCGCGTACACACGACCGTTATTCATGTCATGGAAAAAAACAATATTTTTCTCGACGTGATTTTTCGAGTTTTCTCTCAAGCCTGCCTTGCATACACACGTTCATGAAAAAAAAAATGCTTGCGCAAAGCGCAGTGACGTACAACACGTACAACGGCACTATAAAGGGGAAGTTCCATTCGGATGGTGCCACCCTTTGGGCTGCTTTTGCTGATCCTCGTGTTAGTAAAGTTTGGTGAGAGACGATTTGCGCTTTTCAGCCTCGTGCTCTTCAGTCCGTTACAGCGTGACGAATGTGATATCTCCATTACGAATGCTAGTTTTACCAGAACGAGCGCTCCCGTCGCATAACTTGCTTCTGAGCATGCATGTTTTTTTCACGTCGTTAAAGCCTACACACGCCCGTTTTTCATGACGAGAAAAACGACGACGTGAAAAATGACGAGAAAAATTTGAGCATGTTCCAAATTTTTAATGCCCATTTTTCACGTCGTAAAAAATGCTCTGGAGCCCACACACAATTGTTTTTAATGACCAAATAAAAAAATTGAATTTTTCTCGTCATGAAAAACAGTCGTGTGTACGCGGCATTAGAGCTTCGAGAAACCTGGATGAGGCTTATCAAGTGGTTTGCAGATAGTTAGTTACTGTGGTTTAAAAAAGATGTAAAAAAAAGATATCTGAAAAGATTACCAAACTTTTATTTACATTAGCAATGTTTTGCACTGCAACTTTCTTGCAGTTGCAAGTTCAATTGCTATTAAGTTTTATTTTTTTGATACTATTAAATACAATATATTTAATACTATTATGCCTGACCTTTGCACATTCCTTGAGCCTAAAATGTCCCAATTTTTTGTGGGGAGATTTCTTTATCTATCCAAATTAGGGATGTTGCCTTTTTAACCACTTCATTACCCGCCCATAGTTAAATGACGTCCACAGGAAGGATCTCCCATCCTGGGCGGACGCCATATGACGTCCTAGGCTTCCCAGTGTTTTGTCGAGATGGTTCCCCTATCGGATAGGGTCCGGCCACGACTGCGTAGGCGCAGCGCTGCGCAGTCGGAGGCCATGGAAATCTCCGAGCCTGAACAGCTGTTCGTCAGCTGTAGACGGAGCATGCGCAATCAACATGGCGCTCGCTCCCGATGCCTGGTTATACACGCCGCTCTATACTACACACCGCTCTATACAGCAAGGGGCGGATGTGATATTGAGCAGTGCATAACCGCTGTGTACACATCCATTACTAATATTTTTAAATGCATCCCTTGCTGCCCCTTGCTGTATAGAGCGGCGCCGGCGTGTATAACCAAGCAAAAAAGCACTGCTCAATATCACATCCGCCCCTTGCTGCCCCTTGCTGTATAGAGCGGCGCCGGCGTGTATAACCAAGCAAAAATGCACTGCTCAATATCACATCCGCCCCTTGCTGCCCCTTGCTGTATAGAGCGGCGTGTATAACCAAGCATCGGGAGCGAGCGCCGTGTTTGCGCATGCTCCGCCTACAGCTTACGAACAGCTGTTCAGGCTCAGAGATTTCCGTCGGCTCGGATTGCGTCTGCGCAGTCCAGGCCGGACCCTATCCGATAGCAGAACCATATCAATAGAACAGGGCCCGTCTAGGGGGCGCGTGCCCGCCGCATTGCTCGGTATCCGGTGCGCGTGCCCGGCGGCCGCGATGTCTGCCGGCCGGGCACCCGCGATTGCCCGTGATCACAGCAGGACCGGGAATCTGTGTGTGTAAATACACAGATCCACGTCCTCTCAGAGTTGAGGAGACCGATGTGTGTTCCCAGTACAGAGGAACACAGATCGGTCTCCTCCTCTTGTGAGTCCCCTCCCCCTACAGTTAGAATCACTCCCTAGGGAACATATTTAACCCATTGATTGCCCCCTAGTGTTAACCCCTTCCCTGCCAGTCACATTTATACAGTAATCAGTGCAGTTTTATAGCACTAATCGCTGTCTAAATGTGAATGGTCCCAAAAATGTGTCAAAAGTGTCCGATATGTCCGTCGCAATGTCACGGTCACAATAAAAATCGCAGATCGCCGCCATTACTGGTAAAAACAAAAAAATAAATAAAAATGCAATAAATCTATCCCCTATTTTGTAGACGCTATAACTTTTGCGCAAACCAATCAATATACGCTTATTGCGATTTTTTTTTTTTTTACCAAAAACATGTAGAAGAATATGTATCGGCCTAAACTGAGGAAAAAAATTGTTTTTTAAAAAAAAAATTGTGATATTTATTAAATCAAAAATTAAAAAATATTGTGTTTTTTTTTCCAAAATTCTTTTGTTTATAGCGCAAACAATAAAAACCGCAGAGGTGATCAAATACCACCAAACGAAAGCTCTATTTGTGGGGGAAAAAAAAGATAAAGATTTAATTTGGGTAAAGTGTTGCATGACCGCGCAATTGTCATTCAAAGTGCGACAGCGCTGAAAACTAAAAATTGGTCTGGGCAGGAAGGGGGTGAAAATGCCCGGTATTGAAGTGGTTAAGCAGAAACACACAACCTTGTTTATTCTATTATCAGAAATATTAGTTCCTCAATAGTTCTGGAACTACACATTGCCCAACTTGGAGCGTAAAGGTTAGAAATGTCACTCAAGAGATTAGAATTGTGTTTCTGGGAAGTTGGAGGAAGTCAGAAAATAATAAATAATTTTGTGAAATTCTGTAAACCTATTAAAGACTTCTGTCTGCTGTTCCGTGTTGCAGTTTCCTCTTTGATTCTTTTTTTTTTTTGGGAATTTCCTGTCAGGTTTACAATAGTTGTATCAGACAGACAGATAAGCAGGACTGATAAGCCAGAAAGTTCATGTTTGAGTTTCCTCAATTGCTGTCTAAAGGGCAAACAGATATAGGAAGGATTGCATTAAATTTTATAAGGATGGCCAGGGCTGGTGCAAGGATTTTTGAGACCCTAGGCGAAACCTCATTTTGTCATCCCACCCCCTTGGCTCCACCCCTGACCCCACCCCCTTTCCCCTGCCTATGTAAACCCCACCTTTTTAATGAAGTGCCCATCAAATGCAGCCTACCAGCGCCCATCAAATGCAGCCTACCAGCGCCCATCAAATGCAGCCTACCAGCGCCCATCAAATGCAGCCTACCAGCGCCCATCAAATGCAGCCTCACCAGAGCCCATCAATGCAGCCTCACCAGCGCCCATCAATGCAGCTTCACCAGCACCCATCAAATGCAGCCTCACCAGCGCCCATCAAATGCAGCCTCACCAGCGCCCATCAAATGCAGCCTCACCAGTGCCCATCAAATGCAGCCTCACCAGCGCCCATCAATGCAGCCTCACCAGCGCCCATCAATGCAGCCTCACCAGCGCCCATCAATGCAGCCTCACCAGCGCCCATCAATGCAGCCTCACCAGCGCCCATCAATGCAGCCTCACCAGCGCCCATCAAATGCAGCCTCACCAGCGCCCATCAAATGCAGCCTCACCAGCGCCCATCAAATGCAGCCTCACCAGTGCCCATCAAATGCAGCCTCACCAGCGCCCATCAAATGCAGCCTACCAGCGCCCATCAATGCAGCCTACCAGCGCCCATCAATGAATGTTTGCTTGCTTCCATTCATTCGGGAGTCGGGACAAAGACACAGTTTTCCGCCACCGCTGCGTCTCTGACACTATGTGCGAACAGAGCGGCGGCTGCCTGCTGATGCAGAGACTTAGTTGCTTGCTGCAGAGAGAAGAGAGTAGGAACACCAGTGGCCTGTGCCCTAGGCAGCAGTGCGCCCTAGGTGGCTGCCTAGTTTGCCAAGTGGTAGCATCGGCCCCGATGATGGCTATGGACGAGAGATGGTGGGCGGGAGATTGGACCACCACATGGTGTGTTTAGAATTGTACAATGGGTTTGCATTGGATCTGATCAAAAAAATCTTATTATTATTCTACAACTTAATGATCATGTTGATGCTGAGCTATAGATAAAATTATCTTTAGTAGGGGGTACCCTTGAAAATCATTTTAAGGTTGTAAACGCGAAGACTACCTGCGTCCAGGGCAGGGCCGGCCCAAGACATTGTGCTGCCTGGGACCAAGAATGGAATGCTGCCCCCCCCCAAAAAAAAAAATCACGCCCACCAAAAGGCCCCCACATTCATTATTTTATATCATGATAACTAAAGGGGACCCGTCATGGCTCTATACAAGTATATAGGAGTATAAAAGGACCTGTCATGGCTCTATATGTGCATATAGGCGTATAAAAGGACCTGTCAGGGCTCTATACATGTATATAGGAGTATAAAGGGACCTGTGCATGGCGGGCGGCCGCAATGTCTTTTGCGCAAACTAAACAATGTACACTAATTGTTTTTTTTGGTACCAAAAATATGTAGAAGAATACATATTGGCCTAAACTGATACAGAAATTATTTTTTTAAATAAATTTTTGGGATATTTACTGGTGCCGCCCATAGCGTTGGCGGTGAAATAGCGGTAAAATGCCACTATTTTGCCGTCGGATTTGCGGCGCATTTCACCCACTAGCGGGGCGCTTTTAACCCCCGCTAGCGGCCGAGAAAGGGTTAAAATCGCCCGTAAGGCGCTTTGCAGGTGCTTAGGCGACACTGCCTATTAATTACAATGGGCAGAGGTGGTGGAGGAGTGGTGTATACAGCGCTCCTAAAGTGACCCAAAGATGCTGCTTGCAGGACTTTTTTTTAACGTCCTGCAAGCGCAGCGCCCCAGTGTGAAAGCACTCAGGCTTTCACACAGGAGTGACAGGAGAGGCGCTTTTTTAGCGCTAAAATGCCTGTAAAGCACCTCAGTGTAAAAGTAGCTTTAGGTTTTCATCTGGACTGGGGGCTGTTTTCATGCAGTTTTGTTAGACCCCTTTCACACTGGAGGCGTTTTTCAGGCGCTTTTGGGCTTAAAATAGCGCCTCCCCTGCAGTCCCAGTGTGAAAGCCTGAGTGCTTTCACACTGGGATGATGCGCTGGCTGGACGGTAAAAAAAAGTCCTGCAGTCCTGCATCTATAGGGTGGTGGAGGAGCGGTGTATACACCACTCCTGCCCATTGAAATGAATGGGCAGCGTTGCTGAAGCACCTGCAAAGTGCTTCGGCAGCAGCGCTACACGGGCACATTTAACCCTTTCTTCAGCCACTAGCAGGGGTTAAAAGCGCCCCGCTAGCGGCCGAATAGCGCCGCTAAAACGACGGTAAAGCGCCGCTAAAACTAGCAGTGCTTTACCGTCAGCGCTCGCCCGCCCCCGTGTGAAAGCAGCCTTAATGTTTTTTTAAATTGTGTTTCTGTACTGTACATACAGGGCAGGCAATGGCATCCTGAGAAGAACATGTGCCATATGTCACCTCTACTGACAAGGATCTATCCTGCACAGAGAGGGAGTTGAAACACAGCAGTAACCTCTTTTATGCCTGTTCCCAATAAAATTCATGACACCACCATTGCATCTTGATTAGAAACCAAGAAAACAATACAAATCATTTTATAGTTTGCATTTTTTTTAAACAATAAAGTTTTGCTTTAAATTACAGGGAAAACATGGGTACAATACAAAGATCATCATCAGCCACATTAAAAATCCAACCTAACTCACCCTTTCTTTCAGATAGGCAGAGAGGCTGCCCAGGCTCAGCTCACACTGTCACCGGGGCACAGCCACAGCCGCACAGGCAGCTCTCCTCAAACCCACACTGAATCCCAACCCTCACGCAGGAGATGGAAGATGGATGAGGTGGGTGGGCGGAGCAATAACAATTGATTGGCGCGGAGGCTGAGCGCTGTGAATGCTGGGGCGGCCTCCTGACGTCACTGGTTGCTAGGCGACGGTCGGGACTCGGCAGGCAATTTTAGCAACCAGTGCAGGAGACAGCGGCACCGCACAGGCTCAGCGCACCGCCGACCAGCATCCGCTCTGCTCTCTGCTCCGAGTCTGCTAAAAACAGCTTCTTACTGGCCGGACTGCCGCCCCCTCCTAAATGCCGCCTGGTACCACGGTCCCATTGGGTCCCATGGTAGGGCCGGCCCTGGTCCAGGGCCAATCACTTGTTGCACTTGTCAGTGGCCATGATTAGCTTGCAGCCTCCCATTGCTTTCAATAGGGCTGCCTCCTGCAGCTAATTGCAGAACTTCCACTGGGATTCTGGCATCTACACCCTGTTCCAAATTATTATGCCAATGATATTTTTCTCATTTACCTAAACAATTGATGTAAACAACAGTCAGCATAATTCTCAGGTTAAGAACTATTAAGAGTACAATTCAAATTTTATTGAACAAACCTCCTAATGATAACAGTTTTTGTTTTCAAAATAACAAACTTAGAGCCCATTCACACAGGGACCACTTTGGATCCGACTTCAAGTCGCCCCTAGTCGCCTCAAGTCGCGCGACATGAGAAAATCAATGTAAGTGACTGGAGCCGTCTTAATGCACACTACTGCAGTCGCTCCGACTTCAAAAAAGGTTCCTGTACTACTTCAATCCGACTTCTAGGCGACTTGTACCCATTGATTTCAATGGAAGTCGCCTCCAAGTCGGATCCCCTGTCTTAACTGAAGCAACTTTACAGGAAATAAAAATTGTTTTCTTGGCAAACCCCTCCCTCCCCCCTCTCTCCCACAGAGCTGATTACTCTTTGATTGGCCACTGGAATGTCTCCTGTCCTGGAGGCGACTTCAAGTCGTGTTGTAAGTCGCCCCAAGTCGCGCTGTGATTCAAACTCAAGTCGTGTCCAAGTTGACTCCTAAAGTCGCGCTGGAAGTCATGTTGCCCCTGTGTGAATGGGGTCTTACAATGCACTGTTTCAAATTATTACGCACAGTAAGTTTCAAAACACTTTATAAGTTGGAAAGAACTGAAAATTGTCATTTGTTGTGTTTGCAGCATATTTACTGAAATCAAAAGCTATTTCAATCAAACTTTGAACAACATTTTAACTTTTTAAACATTTGAACAGGTCACGTTACATTTTAACATAGGACCCCTTATTTGATAGCAGCTTCACAAGTCTTGCATCCATTGAACTTGTGAGTTTTTGGACAGTTTCTGCTTGAATTTGTTTGCAAGATGTCAGAATAGCCTCCCAGAGCTGCTGTTTGGATTTAAACTGCCTCCCACCCTCATAGATCTTTTGCTTGAGGATGCTCCAAAGGTTCTCAATAGGATTGAGGTCAGGGGAGGATGGAGGCCACACCATGACTTTCTCTCCTTTTATCCCCATAGCAGAAATTAATGCAGAGGTATTCTTTGCAGCATGAGATGGTGCATTGTCATGCATGAAGATGATTTTATTACGGAAAGCATAGTTCTTCCTTCTGTACCAGGGAAGGAAGTGGTCAGTCAGGAACTCCACATACTTTGCAGAGGTCATCTTTACACCTTCGGGGACCCTAAAGGGGCTCTTCCCATGATTTCCCATGATTTCGGCCCAAAACATGACTCCACCATCGCCTTGCTGACGTTGCAGCCTTGTTGAGACAGGGTGGCCGTCCACCAACCATCCACTACTCCATCCATCTGGACCATCCAGGGTTGCACGGCACTCATCAGTGAACAGGACTGTTTGAAAATTAGTCTTCATGTATTTTTCTGCCCAATGCAGCTGTTTCTGCTTGTGAGCATTGGTTAGTGGTGGCCAAATGGAAGGTTTATGCACAGTTGCAAGACTCTGGAGGACTCTACACCTTGATGTCCGTGGGACTCCAGAGGCACCAGCAGCTTCAAATATCTGTTTGCTGCTATGTAATGGTGTTTTAGCAGCTGCTCTCTTGATCTGATGCAGAAATCTTCCTCAATGTGCCTTTATCTGCACGAAACCCGTCTGTGCTCTGAATCAGCCACACATCTCTTAATAGTGCGATGATCACGCTTACGGTTTTGTAAAAAATCTAATGTTTTCATACCTCGTCCAAGGCATTGAACTATTTCACTCTTTTTGGCAGCAGAGAGATCCTTTTTCTTCCACATATTGCTTTAAAATGGTGCGCTGCTTAATAATGTGGAACACCCTCCTTTAGTAGTTATTTCTTTAATTGGGCTCACCTGGCAATCTAATTATCACAGATGTCCAAAATCGTTTTCAGTGATCAAAAGAGCCCTGAGACACAATGCCTTTCATGAGTTAAACTGAAAAACAAAATATTTAATCTTTGTGACACTGAAATATCATTGGCATAATAATTTGGAAGAGGGTGTAATCTTGGTGTGGGTTCGATCGCAGGTGGGAATGCACCCTTGAGGAGATGATCCCAGCTGCTCCCTTCCTCAACCCTGTCTTCCTGCTACAGCACTGTATCTTCTAAGGTACTTACCAGACCTTTCAAAAAAAAAAAAAAAGTAACTTTAAAAGGAAAGATTACTATACTTGTGTCATATGGACCCTATGCTGCTTGTAAAAGCTGAAGGTTGTTCTTCCTTTAGGAAGCTGATGACGCAGAGCTGCGAAATTCATTGAGGCTGCGTGTCCGCCATCGTTGACGTCACTTCCGGTTTGTTCTCAGAGAAGCTCCCTGATGACGAAGAATTGCGAAATGCATTGAGGCTGCGCGTCCGCCATTGTTGAAGTCACTTCCGGGTTTTCCTCGGAGGAGCTTCCTGATGACGAAGTGTTGCCAAATGCATTGAGGCTGCGCGTCCGCCATCGTTGACGTCACTTCTGGTTTGTCCTTGGAGGAGCTTCCAGATAACGAAGAGTTGCAAAATGCATTGAGACTGTGCGTCCGCCATCATTGACATCACTTCCGGTTTGTCCTCAGGGAGCTTCCTGATGATGCAGAGTTGCAAAATGCATTGAGACTGTGCGTCCGCCATCATTGAAGTCACTTCCGGTTTGTCCTCAGGGAGCTTCCTGATGATGCAGAGTTGCGAAATGCATTGAGACTGTGCGTCCGCCATCGTTGACATCACTTCCGGTTTGTCCTCAGAGGAGCTTCCTGATGACGAAGAGTTTTGAAATGCATTGAGGCTGCATGTCCGCCATCATTGACGTAATTTCCGGTTTGTCCACAGTTTCCAGCCATTGGAACGCACACCGGCTCGGAGTGAGCGGCAGGGAAATACACTGTTGGCTGGTTATGTTGTTGCTGACGGCTGGTTTTATATTGATGGTTTGTGAGTGTGCAATTTATACACATGTTTGGTGGAGCACTATAAAGCCTCGTACACACGATCGGATTTTCCGCAGACAAATCGTAGAACTTGTCCGAAGGGTGTTGGCCAAGAACTTGTCTTGGATACAAATGGCACACAATTGTTTTTCAGCTCTTTAGCGTCACCCTTTTGGGCACCCTCTGCTAATGTCGTGTTTGGTGAGCATTGATTCCGAGCATGCGTGTTTGTACTCTGGACTTTTTTCCGACGGACTTGTGTACACACGCTCGGATAATCTGACAACAAACAATTGTCCACAGAAAATTTTAAAGCATGCCATCCAACATTTGTCCACGGAAAATCCGACAACAATTGTCCGATGGAGCATACAAACGGTCGGATTTTCCGCCAACAGCCTGTCATCACACAATTCCCTTCCGAAAATCCGATCGTGTGTATGAGGCTTTAAGCTCATCTCTCTGTCACTCTGCTTTCTCCTATCTTTATGCCCCTTGTCAGCACATGAACTGATTGGCTCTTAATGCTGCTTCTTCCTCTCACACTGTAGCCCTGCTGTACAAGGACTGCGAGAGGCTGATACCAGACAAAATTCGGATACTGACACTGCTTGCATTTAAAAATAAATTTAATTATGGATTAATCATTTCAGAGCTGCATTAATTTGTGTCCTTTATATCTGCCTGCAGCTCAGTTTTAAGTGCGTGGTACAGCCAAGAATAATACTGAATCATCCTGAGCGGTAAAAAATCTGGTACTGGTAATGTGCTTGAAATCACGTATTGATCTTCAGGATGGAAATTTTTCTAAGCCCAGGTTCACACTGGGCTGCGGGAGTGAAGCCGTGTGAGTTCAGCTGAACTCGCACAATTTCACTCTCGCTGGCAGTCCCGATTTCAGCCGCGATTACAAAGACATCTGACACAGATGTCAATGTAAATCGCGGCCGAAATCGCAAAAAGTAGTACAGAAACTACTTTTTGAAATCGGTGCAGCGCCGCAGATGCGGCGTCGCACCGATTAGGACGGTGCCATTGCCGGCAATTTGCGGCAAATATCACTGTTTTGACATGCGATTTGACATGCCAAATCGCATGTCAAAACGCACCAGTGTGAACCAGGGCTAAAACTGATTTATTTCCAAAGAAAGCAGCAGTATACAGTCATGTGCAGGGCTGCTTCTTAATCATTGGAGTCAGTCAGTGCACAACCTTCTTTTTTTTTTTTTAAAGTGATATTAAAGTGTTACTAAACCCAGGACTCTGCATTCATTGTATCTGATCTCCCACAGTACACAGAATGAAAATGCAATTGTTTTAGTAAATATAAACTGCTAAATACCTTTTCTCATCAGCAATATTTAGCAGTCTTGTGACTTCTGTGAGTCCGGCCAAGCACTAGTTAAAGCTTGTAGGAGGAGTTTTCTGACTATCATATGAGACTACAGGACCCCTGATCCTCTGTCTGGACAGTGCTGATTGGCCCTGTGCTGATCACATGCACTCTCCAAAAAAAAAAGCAAAACACTCTAGCAGTACACACCAAACTGAGCATGTGCCGCCTGACTCCATAAGCTCTGTTTTATCAGGAAATTATCAGGGGACAGTGGAAGAAGGGGAGGATCACCCCTTAGGTTCCACAGTGAGTATAACAAGCATGCTTTACTGCATATACAGACTGATTTTACTGTTGTGGCTTTAGTAACACTTTAACCACTGTGAGGGGGTTAGCTCGGCAGCGGGTGTGTGTGACCCCCGGGATGGGCTCCCCTGACAAAAACAGGCCCAGCAAACGGAGGTTGTGGTTTTCAAAATCAAAAAGGTGCGGTTTATTTTCTATTTACAGTGACAAAACACAGCAAAGCAAAAGAAACATAAATAAAATAAATCCTGGTCAACTTAACCTCTGACTAAACATACAGGTTTCCTAACTAACAACTGGGATCAGCCTAGTGCTGTCCTAGTCCCTAAGTCCCTGGTTTTAAATGTCCAAGCAAATAGCCACACAGGCTTTGTCTCACCGCACAGGGGTTCACTCTCCCTAGACAGTCCACACAGGTCTGGTTCCAGGCATGAGCTAACACCTAATGAATCTGGGAGTTCTTATAGAGGCCTAAATGAGCTGACAAGCTTCAGCTGGTCTCATCAACTCCCTGTCTGCACGACGCCCCACACTCTCCCTAGAGGTATGAGTCATCCATGAGCCCACTAGCCTCAGCTGGGCTTATACAACTCTCCACCTAGTTGTATAAGTCGGCGTAAAGCCTGAATCTGGGCGAAATATATCTACCCCCCTGGATGCAACCAGGTGACTTTACCTTCCTGCTGTCACATACCCCCCCCTCTTGTTTTAACCTCGGGGTTGGAACACCAGCAATCAGGCATTCATGTACTCGAGACAAAGCATCCACATTCCCCATTTGAACGCCAGGGCGATGCTTTACTGTGAAGTTGAATTCCTGGAGGGCCAGGAACCACCTATTCACTCTTCTATTTGTTTCCTTGTTTTGAGCCATCCACTTTAACGGAGCGTGATCCGTAACCATGTCAAAGTGCCTACCTAGCAGGTAGTACCGAAGGGAATCTAGAGCCCACTTCACCGCTAAACACTCCTTTTCAACGGTGGCGTAATTTACCTCATGGGACTTCAACTTCCTGCTGAGGTAAATGACTGGGTGCTCTTCCCCGTTCCAGACCTGGGACAATACTGCTCCTAACCCCACATCTGACGCATCACTTTGTACGACAAAGTCTTTAGAGAAGTCGGGTGAGTACAACACTGGCTGGCTACATAAGGCTTGTTTCAAGAATTGGAATGCTGCCTCAGCCTCGGGGGTCCATTTAATCATGACCGACCCTTTCCCCTTCGTCAGGTTGGTTAGGGGCACAGCCTTAGAAGCAAAGTGGGGAATGAATCGCTGATAATACCCAGCGATTCCCAGAAAGGCTCGTACCTGCTTCTTGCTGTTGGGACGTGGCCAACTCTGGATGGCCTCGACTTTGTTGAGTTGGGGTTTTATTACTCCCCTCCCAATGGTGTACCCAAGATATTTGGCCTCCTCCTGCCCAATGGTACACTTCTTGGGGTTAGCCGTAAACCCCGCTTCCCGAACAGAGTCCAGGACTGCTTGCACTTTTGGCAGATGTGAGGCCCAATCTGTGCTATGGACAATTACGTCATCCAGGTAAGCCGCAGCATACTTCCGATGGGGCCTCAGCATCTGGTCCATTTTCCGCTGGAATGTGGCCGGCGCATTCTGTAACCCGAACGGCATTCTTTTATATTGGAACGCCCCGTCTGGGGTTACAAATGCGGTTTTCTCTTTGGCCGACTTGGCCAGGGGGATTTGCCAATACCCTTTTGTGAGGTCAAGAGTCGTCATGTATCGGGCTGTTCCCAGCCGGTCGATCAACTCATCTATACGTGGCATGGGGTAGGTGTCAAATTTTGTAACTTTGTTCAACTGACGAAAATCGTTACAAAATCGCCAGCTCCCATCCGGTTTAGGCACCAACACAATGGGACTAGACCAATCACTTTGGGACTCCTCTATCACCCCTAAGTTCAGCATTTTCTGTACTTCCTCCCGTATTGCCTCCCGTCGGGCCTCTGGGATCCGATAGGGTTTTAACTTCACCCTTTCACCGGGCGGGGTAATGATGTCATGCTCTACCCCAGATGTTTGTCCCGGCAGCTCAGAGAATACCTCCTTGTTGCGAAGCACAAACTCCTTAACCTCCTGTTGTTGGGGTTGTGACAAGGTGGCTGCTATTCCAACCTCAGGAATCACGCAACCAGTTTGAGCTGGTGACCAAGTGTCTGCGACTAGGGACTCTCTATCCCTCCAGGCTTTCAACAGATTAACGTGATAGATCTGTTCGGGCTTTCGCCTTCCTGGTTGTCTGACCTTGTAATTCACTTCGCTCACTTTTTCCATTATCTCATAGGGGCCTTGCCATTTGGCAAGGAATTTACTTTCAACCGTAGGGACAAGTACCAGTATCCTATCCCCCGGGGAAAAGGTACGGGTCTTGGCTCCACGGTTGTACACTCTCTGCTGTGCTAACTGCGCTTGGGCCAAATGTTCCTTCACGATGGGCATTACCTGTGCAATTCGGTCTTGCATCAGGGCGACATGCTCAATCACACTCCTGTGGGGAGAACTCTCACTTTCCCAAGTTTCCTTGGCAATATCCAACAGCCCTCTTGGGTGTCTCCCATACAGTAACTCAAAGGGGGAGAATCCCGTAGAGGATTGGGGCACCTCCCTAATAGCAAACATCAGATAAGGAAGTAGACAGTCCCAATCCTTTCCATCTCTATCCACCACTTTCTTCAACATTTGTTTTAGGGTTTTGTTGAATCTTTCAACCAGCCCATCGGTTTGGGGGTGATACACAGATGTACGTAATTGCGTCACTTTGAACAATTTACACAGCTCCTTCATAACCCGGGACATAAAGGGTGTACCTTGGTCCGTAAGCAGTTCTTTACAAATACCCACCCGGCTAAACACAAGAGATAGCTCTTTGGCTATGGTTTTGGCCGAGGTATTTCGGAGAGGGATCGCTTCTGGATAACGGGTGGCATAGTCCATTATAACTAATATGTACTGGTGCCCCCTAGCGGACTTGATTATAGGCCCTACCAAATCCATGGCGATCCTCTCAAACGGGACCTCAATGATGGGTAGAGGGACCAGCGGGCTACGGAAATGTGGCATCGGGGCCGACCTCTGACACACAGGGCAGGAGGAACAATAATTTTCTATGTCCTTCATCACCCCCGGCCAATAGAATCTCTGTAATACCCTCTCTCGGGTTTTCTCTGTCCCCAGATGACCTCCAAGAATGTGCCCATGGGCCAACTCCAACACCAACTTCCTGTAAGGTTTGGGCACCACAAGCTGCTCAACGGTTTCTTCTGCCCTTTTTGCCACCCGATACAGTAGGTCCTTCTCTACGCTGAAGTATGGGTAAGTGCAGGTATTATCTGGGTTCACTAACTCGCCATCTATTTTCACTACGTTTTCCCGTGCCTTTATTAGGGCGGGGTCTTTCAACTGTTCTGTGGCAAAGTTTTCCCTGTGAACCTCAAGATCAGAAAACTCCACAGACGGTAGGTTTTCGTCTGAGGAGGTGGGCTCCTCTCCAGTTTCTTGAGTCTCCCCTGCCAATACTGATAAGGGAAATTCCGGAGAGTCCTCACCACTCTCAGGGGAGTTCTGGCTATCACATTCCTGGTACATAGGGGCACCAGTGGGGGGCTCAGGATCATCCCACAGTTCCCAGAACTTCGGAAAATCCCTTCCCACAATGGCGTCATGCGGTAACTGAGATACTAAGCCCACTGGATGAGAGAGGGTACCTTTGGGGGTCTCGAAACACACTGTAGTCACTGGATACTCTCGGGTGTCCCCATGCACACAAATAACAGCTACCTTGCTATTCCCAAAGACCTCTGTTTTAACTAACTCAGCCTTTATCAGGGTCACAAGGCTACCTGAATCCAGCAATACCACAACATTTCTACCATTAACACACATTTTGCATAAATGTTTCTCAGTTCCTCGAATGGCAGTGCATGCGACTGTCGCACACAGCGACTGACGTCTGCCCGTCAGAAAGTCACACTGCCTGCATTCTCCACCAACTGTGAGGGGGTTAGCTCGGCAGCGGGTGTGTGTGACCCCCGGGATGGGCTCCCCTGACAAAAACAGGCCCAGCAAACGGAGGTTGTGGTTTTCAAAATCAAAAAGGTGCGGTTTATTTTCTATTTACAGTGACAAAACACAGCAAAGCAAAAGAAACATAAATAAAATAAATCCTGGTCAACTTGACCTCTGAGTAAACATACAGGTTTCCTAACTAACAACTGGGATCAGCCTAGTGCTGTCCTAGTCCCTAAGTCCCTGGTTTTAAATGTCCAAGCAAATAGCCACACAGGCTTTGTCTCACCGCACAGGGGTTCACTCTCCCTAGACAGTCCACACAGGTCTGGTTCCAGGCATGAGCTAACACCTAATGAATCTGGGAGTTCTTATAGAGGCCTAAATGAGCTGACAAGCTTCAGCTGGTCTCATCAACTCCCTGTCTGCACGACGCCCCACACTCTCCCTAGAGGTATGAGTCATCCATGAGCCCACTAGCCTCAGCTGGGCTTATACAACTCTCCACCTAGTTGTATAAGTCGGCGTAAAGCCTGAATCTGGGCGAAATATATCTACCCCCTGGATGCAACCAGGTGACTTTACCTTCCTGCTGTCACACCACTTACGTTATACGTCAGTAATTTGAAGAGGGATATTGTTGTTATGGCAGCAGCTAGCTACCATAAACCCGGAATCCTTTTCTTCAGCAGGCGGTCCGCTTTCAGGTAAAAGTGGTCTCTGCGGCGGATTCACCGCAAGATTACTTTTATCGGTGGTGGGAGAGGGCCCCCCCTCCCGCCGTGCTCCGGTGCCCTTCGCTGCTTACCGAAGGCGCCGGCAGCAGCGGCGGAGGCGATCGCATCCTGTCTCCTGTTAGGTATGGAGATAAGCGAGGGGAAGATGGCCCCCACCCGTCTATATACCATTGCAGGGCGGAAGCAATGGCAAAACGTCACTTCCGCCCATAGCTCTTAAAGAGACTTTTTTTTTTTTTCAAACAACATTTTTTTTCATGTTTGTTGGCCGACAATTCTTTGTTAATTGTATACAAGACAAGTTCACGGCCAATGCCCTTTGGACAAAAGCCCTACGCTTTGTCCGCAGAAAATCTGATTGTGTGTACCAGGCTTTAAGGTCTACATCAGCCCTTTCCAACCTCTCTACCCCAGAGGAGCTTTTGAAATATTTTAGATTTCATGTCTCAGGGAACACCTGATAAAACCAATATATTATAGGGACCGGGGGATAATGCCCCTTACATTGGTGGTCAGTGGGAAGAATGCCCCTTACATTGGTGGTCAGTGGGAAGAATGCCCCTTACATTGGTGGTCAGTTGGAAGAATGCTCCTTATATTTGGGGCCAGTAGGAAGAATATTCTATATGTAGCGGCCTCACCCCTCTCCCTTGCTTCATCGGTTATATGGCTGTTGTCTAGGGGTACCTGGGAGAGAGAGATGATACACACCACGGCCCATGTCCTCCGTAACTAAGAGGTGAAGGCCAGAGATTGGGCTTTTGTGTAGGTGTCCTAGAGTCAAGTCCAGTCCTTCGTCCCTGACTCCTTTGCTTAGTAACCAGAGTTCCACACAGTGAATAGGTACAACTCAGTTTTATTCTTCTTGCCAAGCAATAAAACAGTCTTTCTCCTTTTGAATAATGGGGGACAGATCGAGGCACAATCCTTTCCCTTCTTGCTGCTGCCCACTGTGCTGTCACCAGTGGTGAATAGTCACTGCCACTGACTAGGTAATATAGAACGTGAATTACCTTCGCTCACTTTGCCCCTGTCAGAGGAAGGAAATCCGTCCAAGGAAGAAGTGGAGGCCTCTCCGTCACCAGCGATGCCGCACCGGGCTCTTCGGAGAAGTTACTGCACACCAGTCCTCACGAACTCAGACACGGGCACCCAAGGAATTAGGGCCCCCTCGGATTCCTCCACCCTCGCGGAACTCAGTTGAAGGTACTGAGCCCCAGACATCCGCCATAGTACCTCACCCCAGGCTAAAGGTGCCTGAGATGGACTCCATCTCCGCTCCAGCTAGGCCAAGCTGAAGGTGCCTGGGTGCGGCCACGTCCTCCGACTCTCCCCCCAAGGTCAGGGCATCCGCCCCCCTTATGACCTCTCCCTTTGCGTCACTGCGGGTTCCCCGCCCCGCTGTACCAGCTCCAGGGGAGGACAAAAAGGCACGGTTCGCAGTGTGAGTTCAACTTCGGCCCAGGGCAACAGCGCCACCCAGGGACCCCAAGGAACTTCACACCACCAGAGTCCTCACATAATTCAAATACCCACTACACATACAATGACGGTCAGTAGGAAGAACGTTCTTTCCTTACATTGGTGGTCAGTGGGAAAAATGCTCTTTACATTGGTGGTCAGTAGGAAGAATCCCCCCTTACATTGGTGGTCAGTGGGAAGAATGCTCCTTACATTGGTGGCCAGTTAGAAGAATGTTCCTTACATTGGTGGTCAATAGGAAAAATGTTCCTTAAATTGGTGGCCAGTTGGAAGAATGATCCTTACATTGGTGGCCAGTTGGAAGAATGCCCCCTACATTGGCAGTCAGTGGAAAGAATGATGCTTACATTGGTGGCCAATGGGCAGAATGTCCCTACCCCCCTCTACATTGGTGATCAGTGGGAAGAATGCTTCTTACATTGGTGGTCAGTGGGAAGAAAGTTCCTTACATTGGTGATCAGTGGGAAGAAAGTTCCTTATATTGGTGATCAGTGGGAAGAAAGTTCCTTACATTGGTTGCCAGTAGAAAGAATGCCCCCTTTATATTGGTGGACAATAGTAAGAATGGACCCCCTTTACACTGTGGATAGTGGACCAGCTACAGCTCAAGGAACGTCTAGCAACCTATTGAGGAACCTTAGAGTTCCATGTAACCCTGGTTGAGAATAACTGGTCTGCATACACTTTGGGGTCTATTAGTTGGATATGTGTCACACACATTTGTGCAGGCTGCACAAACTTTGAATGTAATTTCTGTAATAGATAAATTCCTATGATGTCAGCTCCATCTAGTGGCCAAAACGTGGTATTTTTCTTGTTGAGATGTTTCAGAAAACGATACCCCACGCATGCCGCGTACACACGACCGTTTTTAATGTGATTGAAAAACCCAATGTTTTTCTCAACGTAATTTTTCTCAAGCCTGCCTTGCATACACACTAACGTTGAAAAAAATGCTAGAGTAAAGCGCGGTGACGTACAACACGTACGACCGCACTATAAAGGGGAAGTTCCATTTGAATGGTGCCACCCTTCATGTTAGTAAAGTTTGTTGAGAGACGATTCGCGCTTTTCAGCCTCGTGCTTTTCAGTCTGTTACAGCGTGACGAATGTGCTATTTCCATTACGAACGCTAGTTTTACCAGAACGAGCGCTCCCGTCTCATACTTGATTCTGAGCATGCGCATTTTTTTTTCACGCCGTTAAAGCATACACACGGCCGTTTTTCATGACGAGAAAAACGACAAGGTGAAAAACGACGAGAAAAATTAGAGCATATTCCAATTTTTTCATGGCCATTTTTCACGTCGTCAAAAATGCTATGAAGCCCACACGCGATCATTTTTAATGACCATTTTAAAAAATTGCATTTTTCTCGTCATTAAAAACGGTTGTGTGTACGCGGCATTAGGCTACTAGATGGTGCTGACGATAATGGGAATTAATCTATTACATAAATTACAGCCAAAAAAATTTCAGCCTGCATGAAAGTGTGTGACGTTTGTCCATGAATGTTTTATAACTCTACCCCTTTAAATATGCCTGCAAAATGGCATTTTACTGTAGGGAGGAAAGACAGGTCCACTTTATTTCTGAGTATCTTTCAATGTAGTAACCTGTGTTAGATTATTCTAGTGCAGAATAAATGAATTTTCAGTGAAGCTTTGATTAACTAGTCTTTAATTTTTTTCCCTTGCAGGAGTAAAGATGCCTTACATTCTGCAAGATGTTACATTCAGATATGGGAGCTCCGCTTTCCACATGGAGTGTCATTTGCATATTTCATTTATTCACAGTGACAGGTTCCCAAGGTAAGACGGGGTCATCACCACAGCTGGGAATCTTCCATATAACCCTGAGATTATTTAACCCCTTCCCGCCCACCCTGGCATCCCTTTAACTGGGCTACTACGCCGAGGGGCAGGAAGGTCTGTCTAATTACGATTGGCTGTCACAATGGTCACATGATTAGTACAGGCAGTTGGGAAATAAGGGCACTCTGGTGGAGGTGGATAGCTGGTCAGAGGGATGATAGTGATGAGATGGCACTTCTGGCAGCTCTTTGGTTAGAGGAGAAGCAACTCTGAAGATATAAAAAGGGAAATTAAAGGCGCCTCTTAGGCCCCTGTCACACTAGCGCAGTGTTTCTCAACTCCAGTCCTCAAGGCGCCCCAACAGGTCATGTTTTCAGGCTTTCCATTATTTTTCACAGGTGATTTGATCAGTTTCACTGCCTTAGAAATTACCACAGCCGTTTCAACTGGGGGAAATCCTGAAAACATGACCTGTTGGTGCGCCTTGAGGACTGGAGTTGAGAAACCCTGCATTAGCGGACCATATGTCCGCTTTTTCATCCGTCCGTTTACGGATGAAAAAGGGACATACATTGGTCCCCTATGAGATCGCGGGTGTCAGAGGATGAATATCCGCTGACACCCGATCTCCTCCGTGTCCACAATCCTCCGATTCTGCAGACGGAGGAAAATCCTATTTTTCTATTTGTCTGCAGAACGGATCGGATGAACACAGACAGACGGTCCCTGTTCATCCGATCCCCCCATAGGGGAGAGCGGAGATCTGACAGGGCGATCCCTGCACAGTGTGCGGGGACCGCCCTGTCATCTGCCGGCTCAGTGGAGATCAGAGGAGCGATCCCCGCTGAGCAAGCGCAGGTTCACGGGGCGGATCTTCACGGATCCGTCCCGTGTGAAAGGGGCCTAAGTGCAGTATGCAAAATTTAATAAAGTGCACAAAGGGTTAAAAGCACTTACAAGATCGTTGAGTGTTAAAAGACATGATAAAATCAGGAGTCCTCCTCTGTGACATGTGTCCGAACCTAGGCTAATGGTGGCCATGCACAGTTTGATTTTTTTTATTCAGTTGATCTGTGATTTGCTCAAAACAATAAAATCTGCAAAAAATCACTATAACTTCCCTTTGGATCAAATTACACAAAATTTTGGTTGAATTCAATCAAACTGAGTCGATCGGCCAGGGTGGAAAATTATCGATCTTTTTACACCAACCTGCAGCATTGAGAATACTTTGGGGTCATTTCACTAACGTTTAGCGCATGCGATAATGCAGTCACGTGAGTCATTTGTATAAAGCCCCCCCCCCCCCACCCCAAAGCACCCATTCCACCATGGTAAGGGCATGTGGCCTGGTATGGTTCGGGAGGGGGAGGGCGCTCACTCCTCTCTCTTCCTTACCTGCTGGGTTGTATGCTCGGATAAGGGTCTGGTATGGATTTTGGGGGGGGACCCCACGTCGTTTAAAAAAAAAATGGCGCAGGATTCCCCTAAAATCCATACCAGACCTGAAGGGCCTGGTATGGACTAGGGTGGGATGGATCCCATGTAGTTTTTTAAAAACATTTTTCTATTGCCGGTAATGGTTTTATTTTTCCGGCAATTTAAATGTAATTTCATTATTTTTTTTTCTTTGGTATTGTCATTTTTGCTGCAGCATGTTCTATACATGCTACAGGTGGTATGCATGGGGGGGGGGGGGAGGGGACCCCATGCTGTTTTTTTTCCATACTTTTTAATTGTCAGCATGTTTTTTTAACATTCACCTGTCAGCGAGGAACCCGCTGACAGCTGATGAGTCATCTGTTGTTAAGGACTTCCCGGCCCGCTCCTTAGCAACCAGGTCAATGCAGTAAATTACAGCATGAAAAACTGCGGTAATTACCGCTAAATCAAACAAATACCGCATTCAGTATTTAACGCAAAATTCTTAGTGAATTGCACTTTGTGTTATGTCACTGCATTTTTTTGGGCCGTTATCTAATGCCGCGTACACACGACCTTTTTTAATGTCATTGAAAAAACAACGTTTTTCTCGACGTGATTCTTCTCAAGCCTGCCTTGCCTACACACTATCATGAAAAAAAATGCTCGAGCAAAGCGCGGTGACGTACGAAATGTACGACGGCACTATAAAGGGGAAGTTCCATTCGGATGGCGCCACCCTTTGGGCTGCTTTTGCTGATCCTCGTGTTAGTAAAGTTTGGTGAGAGACGATTCGCGCTTTTCAGCCTCGTGCTCTTCAGTCCGTTACAGCGTGACGAATGTGCTATCTCCATTATTAACGCTAGTTTTTCCAGAACGAGCGCTCCCGTCTCATAATTTGCTTCAGAGCATGCGCGTTTTTTTCACGTCGTTAAAGCCTACACACGGCCGTTTTTCACGACGAGAAAAACGACAACGCGAAAAACGACGAGAAAAATTAGAGCATGTTCCAAATTTTTAATGGCCATTTTTCACGTCGCGAAAAATGCTCTGGAGCCCACACACAATCGTTTTTAACGACCAAATTAAAAAATGGCATTTTTCTCGTCATGAAAAACGGTTGTGTGTATGTGGCAATACTCTTATGTCCTGTACACACGATCGGTTTTACCGATGAAAACAGTCCAATGGACTTTTCTCATCAGACAAACCGATTGTGCATGGGCCCCATCGGTCTTTTTTCCATTGGTGAGAAAACATAGAACATGTTTTAAATTTATCCGATGGGAAAAAAAACGATAACAAATTCTGATCGTCTGTCGGGAACTCCATCGGACAAAAAACCCACGCATGCTCAGAATCAAGTCGACGCATGCTCAGAAGCATTGAACTTCATTTTTCTCGGTTTGTCGGAGTGTTTTACGTCACGGCGTTTGGGACGGTCTGATTTTTGACTGATGGTGTGTAGGCAAGACTGATGGAAGTCAGCTTCATCGGATTTCCGATGGAAAAATCCATCGGATTAGAATCCATAAGAAATCCGATCGTGTGTACAGGGCTTTAGTGAATTGACCCCTTTGTTTATGAATACGATTGTATTTCGATTGATCAGATTATGAGATTACTTGGTAAAACAGGGATGCCATCAAACACTAGAAATTGTTCACTTCCCTGTGTGTGGCATATCAATCAAATGAGTTGTTGACTATAGATTGATTATTCCGAGCGATCGATCGGAAAATAAACCCATTATAAATTGCGATTTATTGCAGTGCGCATAACCACCATATCAGTTTGTCCAACTGAAAAGTTGTGCTCTGTTGTAACAAAGTTTCAAATATTTCTGTATATATGAAATATATTTTTAATTCCTGTAGGTTTCTATACCAGGAGAGGAGATATCATATTTAAACCGGCCTCCGTGGTGCCAAAAGGATCCGATGTCCTGGTGATCTGCACGTTTTCCAAGGACCCCTGCAGAGGAAAAGGACAGTTTGTGTTTGAAGTAAATGACAATTACAGAAAGCCGGACTGGCAGAATGGAACGTCTTCCACTATGCAACTCCTGGGTGTCAGAGGGCGTCACCACATTATCTGTTACTTGGATTGCGGCCGGAAGAATATCATATACGAGACAAACTTAAAAGTGGGATGTAAGTGTGTGTGTGTGCGACCCTGGTCATGCATGCCAGTGCTTTTTATTATCTTTTGCACATGTGTGAAGTGTACCACCAACCTTCCAAGACAAGGAAGAAGGCTAGTTATGTGTATGTGCAGTATAAGGAGAACTAACAAATTGTGTATCAGTGGCTACTATATACACTATATTACCAAAAGTATTGGGACACCTGCTTTACACGCACATGAACTTTAATGGCATCCCAGTCTTAGTCCGTAGGGTTCAATATTGAGTTGGCCCACCCTTTGCAGCTATAACAGCTTCAACTCTTCTGGGAAGGCTGTCCACAAGGTTTAGGAGTGTCTATGGGAATGTTTGACCATTCTTCCAGAAGGGCATTTGTGAGGTCAGGTACTGATGTCGGACGAGAAGGCCTGGCTTACAGTCTCCGCTTCAATTTATGCCAAAGGTGTTCTATCAGGTTGAGGTCAGGACTCTGTGCAGGCCAGTCAAGTTCCTCCACCCCAAACACGCTCATCCATGCCTTTATGGACCTTGCTTTGTGCACTGGTACGCAGTCATGTTGGAACAGGAAGGGGCCATCCCCAAACTGTTCCCACAAAGTTGGAAGCATGAAATTGTCTAAAATGTCTTGGTATGCTGACGCCCTAGGACAGTGATGGAGAACCTTCGCATCCCAGATGTTTTGGAACTACATTTCCCATGATGCTCAGCTACACTGCAGAGTGCATGAGCATCATGGGAAATGTAGTTCCAAAATATCGGGGGTGCCAAGGTTCGCCATCACTGCCCTAGGAGTTCCCTTCACTGGAACTAATGAACCAAGCCCAACCCCTGAAAAACAACCCCACACCATAATACCCCCTCCACCAAATGATTTAGACCAGAGCACAAAGCAAGGTCCATAAAGGCATGGATGAGCGAGTTTGGAGTGGAGGAACTTGACTGGCCTGCACAGAGTCCTGACCTCAACCCAATAGAACACCTTTGGGATGAATTAGAGTGGAGACTGCGAACCAGGAATTCTCGTCCTACATCAATGCCTGGCCTCACAAATTAGCTTCTGGAAGAATGGTCAAACATTCCCACAGACACACTCCTAAACCTTGTGGACAGCCTTCCCAGAAGACTTGAAGCTGTTATAGCTGCAAAGGGTGGGCCAACTCAATATTGAACCCTACGGACTAATGCTGGCCATACACTATACGAAAAATCAGCCGAACCCATTTTCGAAAAACGAACATTCGGCCGTGAGCGCAAACGATGGTGCCATCATGTAATGACCGATAAATCGTTCAGTGGACATAAATAAATAAAAAAATGTGTTCGTTTTTTACATATACCTAGTGCAGACTGTTCGGACGGTAAACACATTAACCTTTCAATTTATCGTTCATTCGGCAAAAAATTTCCAAACTTGTCCTTCGTTTTTTCAGCTTAAAAATGTCCCAAAGATTATCGATTTTGTGCCCATTAACTGTCCGAAAAACGAACGAACTGTCTAAATGACCGAATTTCGGACGATTTTTCGTATAGTGTATGGCCAGCATAAGACTGGGATGCCAATAAAGTTTATGTGCGTGTAAAGGCTGGCGTCCCAATACTTTTGGCAATATAGTGTACTTTAGGCCACTGTAATCCATATTTTTTTTTTAAATACTGTATGTTTCCTTTTAGATCCTCCTGACAGACCCTCTAATATATCATGTTCTCTGGGAGAATTATCGTCTGAGATGACATGTACGTGGGATAGAGGGCAAGAAACAGACTTGATCACAAGCTATGATGTACATGTTGTTAAGTAAGTCCTTTTAATATCTTATTTTCAGTCACATTCGTTACATTGAGGGTGTCTTAGAGTATCGCCCAAAGAAACCAGTCTACAACTGTGGAAAAAGTAAAGAAGAAAGCCATTGACTGGAAAGGCAAGATTACTGCCTTTATAATACATATGATAGCAGCTAAATAGCCAAAATGTTTAGCTCTGAAATCTGTGCTCTGAAGCTCTATGCATGTGGTGTCAGCCCTGCCTACTTCAGTTCTGATTGAATACCAAGAACCAGGGCTTTTTTTTATTTTTTTTGCTGGAACTTGGTGGAACTCAGTTCCACCAACTTTGGCTAATGCCGCGTACACACGACCGCTTTTCTCGACGAGAAAAACTGCATTTTTTCTTTTCGCCGAGAAAAACGATCGTCTGTGGGCTTTATGTCGTTTTTCTCGTCGAGAAAAACGGCATAAAAAACGACGAGAAAAATTAGAACATGTTCTAAATTTTCTCGTCGTTTTTTCCAGCATTTTTTCCGCGGCAGTTTTCCCATAGGGAAACATTGCCGCGGAGCCCACAGACGGTCGTTTTTCTCGTCAAGAGAAAAAATGACGGGAAAAACGACCGTGTGTAGGGAACCAAGCGGTTCCCTCGTTTTTCCTGTCATTATTCACGGCGGTTTTTTAACCGCCGTGAATAATGATCGTGTGTACGTGGCATAAGGCTTTCTGCTCCATGCTCACCACTGTCACTTGTAAACACAGGTCAGGCTTTTGTGTTAACAAGTGACAGCTCGTCTCCCAATGGTCTGTTCCCCTGAGTGGCTCCCACTGAGTGCAGGATGGGGACAATGGAGATGCAGGTGCAGGTGCCCAGGGTGCAGTGCGGATGCCGACACCCCTACTGGATGCTCTCCCTGCAAGTGAGAGGTGAAGCCACCTACAGTGTGCGAGAGGTACTAGAGCCAGCTGGGTGCTTTAGCTTAAAGCGGAGCTCCGCCGGAAAAAAAATATTAAAAGCCAGCAGCTACAGCTACAGCAGCTGCTGGCTTTTAATATTTGGACACTTACCTGTCCTGGAGTCCAGCGACGTCCGCAGCAGAGGACGAGCGACCGCTCGTCGCTCTGCTGCTCCCTCCGCCATCCTCGCTGAGGGAACCAGGAAGTGAAGCCCTGCGGCTTCATGCCCGGTTCCCTACGGCGCATGCGCGAGTCGCGCTGCGCCGTTCTGATTGGTGCTCCTGTGTTCTGGGAGCCGAGTGTCTCCCAGAACACCAAGGGAAGTCTACGGGAAGTGACGTAACTCCCGCAGATTCCCGGAGACAGGACTCCCGGATGTGGGTGAAAATACCTGTCTTAGACAGGTATCTTCACCCCCCTCCCCCCTGAAAGGTGTCAATTGTGACACCGGAGGGGGGGAGGGTTCCAAATAGCAAAAGTTGCTATTTAGGGTGGAGCTCCACTTTAATACAGCAACAAAATTAAGACATGTGGAAGATGGTGGCAATTTGTAAGGAGGGGGGAAGATGGGGGCAGTGGAGGGGGGGGTTGCATGCAGAGGTCAGAGCTGAATAGGAATGAAAGCGAGATGTGGAATAATGCTGAACTCTGCAGTCTATGCAGCGCACCCCGGAACTGTACAATATGTATATAGCGCACCCCTAAACTCTGTACTGTGTGTAACCCCTCCAACTCTGCACTTGGTATCCTCCCACTGTTGTGACATTTGACCATACCCACTGATGTGACACACCCATGTGATGCGGTTTGGAGGGTGTCTGTGTGTGTGTGTGTGTTTTGGGAGGTCATGGTTGAGTTCCTGGTATTTGCGGAGAAAAAAAGCCCTGCAAAGAACGCAGTCCTCTCCATCTCTTCCCCCTCTTCAGTTCCTTAACAGCTCTTCATCACCATAAGCCCTCTTCATCTCCATAATCCCTCACCATTTCCATGACCCTTCTTCATCTCCATAACCCTTTTTCATCTCTATAACCCTTCTTCCTCTCCATAACCCTTCTTCCTCTCCATAACTCCTCTTCCTCTCCATAACGCTTCTTCCTCCATAACTTTTCTTCATCTCCATAACCCCTCTTCGCCTCCATCCCCATCTCCTAAACCCCTCTTAATTTCCATGTTATCTCTTCCTCCATAACCCTTCTTCATCTCCATAAACCTTTTTCATTTCTATAACCCTTCTTCCTCTCCATAACCCTTCTTCCTCTCCATAACTCCTCTTCCTCTCCATAACTCCTCTTCCTCTCCATAACTCCTCTTCCTCTCCATAACTCTTTCTACATAACTCCTCTTTCTACATAACTCCTCTTTCTACATAACTCCTCTTCCTCCATAACTCCTCTTTTCCTCCATAACTCCTCTTCCTCCATAACTCCTCTTCATCTCCATAACCCCTCTTCACCTCCATCCCCATCTCCATAACCCCTCTTAATTTCCATATTCTCTCTTCCTCCATAACCCTTCTTCATCTCCATAACCCTTCTTCCTCTCCATAACCCTTCTTCCTCTCCATAACCCCTCTTCCTCTCCATAACCCCTCTTCCTCTCCATAACCCCTCTTTCTCCATAACTCCTCTTCCTCCCCATAACCCCTCTTCACCTCCATCCCCATCTCCATAACCCCTCTTCATTTCCATGTCCTCTCTTCCTCCATAACCCTTCTTCATCTCCATAACCCTTTTTAATCTCCATAACTAGGGATGAGCCGAACACCCCCCGGTTCGGTTCGCACCAGAACCTTTGAACGGACCGAACGTTTGCGCAAACTTTAGAACCCTATGAAATACAATGGACGCGAACGTTCGAAATCAAAAGTGCTAAATATAACGGCTAATATGCATGTTATTGTCCTAAAAAGGGTTTGGGGACCCAGGTCCTGCCCCAGGGGACATGTATCAATGCAAAAAGAAGTTTTAAAAAACGCTGTTTTTTCGGGAGCAGTGATTTTAATGATGCATAAAGTGAAAAAAAAAGTGAAATATTCCTTTAAATATCATACCTGGGGGGTGTCTAAAGTATGCCTGTGAAGTGCCACGTGTTTCCCGTGTTTAGAACTGTCCCTGCACAAAATTACATTTCTAAAGGAAAAAAAGCCATTTAAAACTGCTCGTGGCTTTAATGTAATGTCTGGTCCCGGTAATATGGATGAAAATCATTGAGAAAAATGGCATGGGTACCCCCCCAACCCCCCACCCCCAGCCCACCCCCAGCCCCTTTGGGTCTTGTATGGATATTAAGGGGAACCCTGCACCCAAATTAATAAAAGGCCCTATATACTCTGAACAGCAGTATACAGGCGGTGCAAACAAGACAGGGACTGTAGGTTTGTTCTTAAGTAGAATCTGTTTGTAATTTGGAACAGGTACATTGTTTAAGTGTAGCTCCAGCCAAAAAATCTATTTTTAAGCTTTTTGGAAAACATAGGGAAGGGTTATCACCCCTGTAACATTTGTTTTGCTGTCTGTGCACCTGTTCAGAACATTTTACCTCACTTTCCATCCCAATGACAAATGTTTTTTGAAAATTTGTTTTTTTTATTGAAACAAGGATTGGTGATAAAGCATCAGTAGAGAGGAGACACCTTTTTCCCATATTAACTCTTACAGGAGAGAATTTCCCTTCCTAGGGGTAGATTTCCTCTCACTTCCTGTTGTCTCCTTCCGTTTGCAAGTAGGAGTCGTTTGTAAGTTGGATGTTTGAAAGTAGGGACCTGCCATATATACTCTGCAGAAATTCGGCCTTTAGGTGTTGGTGTTGCCACAACACTGTAAGCCCTCACAGTTACTCTTGGTGGGCGCAGGAATGGGCCCTACTGTGAAACATTAGATCAAGAATTGTAATCACATGCCCCTGTTGAACAGGGGCAGAAAAATTGGGCCTTTGGTGGTGGTGGTGCTGCCACAACACTGAAAGCCCTCACAGTTTCTCTTCTTGGGCGCAGGAATGCGCCCAGCTGTGAAATATTAGATCAAGAATTGTAATTACATGACATTGTTGAACAGTGGTAGGAAAAATTGGGCCTTTGGTGGTGGTGGTGGTGCTGGTGCCACAACACTGTAAGTCCCCACAGTTACTCTTGGTGGGCGCAGGACTGGGCCCAGCTGTGAAATATTAGATCAAGAATTGTAATCACATGTCCCTGTTGAACAGGGGCATAAAAATTGGGCCTTTGGTGGTGGTGTTGCCACAACACTGTAAGCCCTCACCGTTACTCTTGGTGGGCGCAGGAATGGGCCCTGCTGTGAATTATTAGATCAAGAATTGTAATTACATGCAGGGGCATAAAAATTGTGCCTTAGGCACTGGTGCCACAACACTGCAACCCCTCACAGATACTGTACTTGGAGCACAGCAATGAGCCCTGTTGCAAAGTATTGCTTTAAAAATTGTAATTACACATGACGTCCTGTTGAACAGGGGCAGAACAATTGGGCCTTAGGCATTAATGCTGGTGCCACAACACTGCAACACCTCACAGATACAGTACTTGGAGCGCAGCAATGAGCCCTGTTGCAAAGTATTGCTTTAAAAATTGTAATTACACACCCCTGTTAAACAGGGGCTGAAAAATTGGGCCTTAGGCACTGGTGCTGGTGCCACAACACTGCAAACCCTCACAGATACTGTAGTTGGAGCACAGCAATGAGCCCTGCTGCAAAGCATTGCATCAAAAATTGTAAATACACGCCCCTGTTAAACAGGGGCTTAAAAATTGGGCCTTAGCCACTGCTGGCGGTGCCCAGAACCAAAAATGTTCTTTCAAGCTATCAGCATTATTATTGAGGAGGAAGAGGATAGTTACTCAGCATAACAGGATAGTCACTCAGCATCAGCATAGGCAGTCTTGAAGGGATCTAAAAATTTCCAATAAAATTATTTGGTTACATCCGCATCAGGTGCTTGGTAGCTGGTGGTGATCCAAGACTGATTAATTTTTATGAAGGTCAGTCGATCGACCGAGTCGGTGGACAGGCGCACCCTGTGATCGGTTACAAAGTCTCCAGCAGCACTGAATGTGCGGTCCGAAAGATCGTTGGATGCAGGACAGGCCAGTACCTCAATTGCATACTGTGCAAGCTCTGGCCAGTGATCCATCCTCAAGACCCAGTAACCCAGAGGATTTTCGGTGGGAAAGGTGTCCAAGTCTGATCTTGCCCCTAGGTATTCCTGCACCATGTAAACCAGACGCTGGCGATGGTTGCTGGAAGCGATCATACCTTTAGGCTGCGTACTAAAAAATTGTCTGAACGCATCGGTCAGACGGCCACCTTCTCCACCGCTCCTTCTTTGACTGACCGGAGCCTCAGCAACACGTTGTCCAGGACCAGAAATTTGGAGCCTTCCAGTCTCTGGGAATGTGTTGCACAGACCTTTCTGCAAGGCCTCCCAAAGATGCTTCATCCTCTGCTCCCTCTGCGACGGCAAGATAAGGTCCGCAACCTTACCCTTGTAACGTGGATCAAGGAGGGTTGCCAGCCAGTAATGATCCCTCTCCTTGATCGCACGAATACGAGGATCCTTGCGCAGGCTTTGCAGGATCAGGGAGGCCATGCAGCGTAGGTTTGCTGAGGCATTCGGTGCAGAGTCCTCTGGGTCACTGAGGACGACATGATCCGCAGCCACCTCCTCACAGCCATGTACAAGTCCATGGGTGTCTTGGGACTGTAATTGATCCCTTGAAGACTGCTGCTGATGCTGAGTGCTATGCTCCACCTCCATGCTGACACAATAATCCTCCTCCTCCTCCTCCTTCTCCTGTGTGATAGCCGGGCTAGCAGGAACACTGTCTGGATAAAGGGGGCCTTGAGAGGTAAGGAAGTCCTCCTCTTCCTGCCTCTGTTCTGCCTCAAGTGCCCTGTCCATTATTCTACGCAATGTGTGCTCCAACAGGTGGACAAGAGGGACAGTGTCGCTGATGCATGCACTGTCACTGCTCACCATCCTCGTGGCTTCCTCAAATGGTGCCAGGACAGTGCATGCATCCCTGATCATGGCCCACTGGCATGGGGAAAAAAATCCAAGCTCCCCTGACACTGTCCTGGTGCCATATTGCAACAGATACTCATTGATGGCCCTCTGTCAACGTAGAGTTCCACCTGGTGGGCATGTCACAGATTAGGCGGTTCTTTTGCAGGTTGTAATCCTTTTGCAGGTCAGCCAGCCGAGCACTGGCATTATATGGAATGCCCACATTATATGAAATGCCCACAGAGTTTCCTGGCCTGCTTCAGGACCTCCTGTAAGCCCGGGTACCTGCCCAAGAACTACTGCACCACCAAGTTAAGGACGTGAGCCAAACAGGGCACATGGGTCAGTTGTCCCTGTCGGAGGGCAGAGAGGAGATTGGTGCCATTGTCGCAAGCCACCTTTCCTGGCTTAAGCTGGGGTGGCGTCAACCACCTCTGAGCCTGCCCCTGCAGAGTTGACAGAATCTCTGCCCCAGTGTGGCTCCTGTCCCCCAAGCACACCAGCTCAAGCACAGCATGGCATATTTTTGCCTGCATACTTGCGTAGCCCCTTGAACGCCTACGGAGCACCGCTGGTTCCGAGGACAAAGCACAGGTAGAGGCCATGGAGGAAGAAGAAGAGGAGGGGGTGGAGGAGAGAGGTGTGTCAGAATCACCAGTAGTAACATTTTGGAGGCGTGGTGGCAGAACAACCTCCAACACTACTGCACCTTGTCCTGCATCTTTCCCAGCTGCCAGCAGAGTCACCCAATGCGCTGTGAAAGATGGGTAACGTCCCTGTCCATGCCTGCTGGACCATGAGTCAGCGGTAATATGCACCTGACCGCCCTGTCCAGCGAGGCCAAGATATTTCCTTCCACATGCCGTTAGAGAGCCGGAATCGCCTTCCGTGAGAAAAAGTGGCGTTTGGGAACCTGCCACTGAGGAACCGCACATTCAAACTCACGGAAGGGGGCAGAGTCTACCAACTGAAAAGGCAGCAGTTGAAGTGCTAGCAATTTAGCCAAGCTAGCATTCCACCGATGGGCATGTGGATGGCTGGGAGTGAACTTCTTTCGGCGGTGCAGCAGCTGGGGCAGGGAACACGTCGGTGTACCGATAGCAGATTGTCCGCAAGTACTTGCCTGTGACACACCGAATTCTACACCTTCATTCCTCTCAGTGCAGGTTTCAGAGAGGACTGAAGGTATAGTGGGGTTGGAGATCCCAGCTGATGAGGAGCAAGGAGAGGTCCGCTTTGTTCTTTGGTGTGGGTCTTTTAGGTACGCTTGCCAATGGACTGCATGGCAGGTCGACATATGTCTGGTCAAGCATGTGGTGCCCAATTGGCTGATGTTTTGGCCATGCGAGATACCCTTTAGACATATGTTGCAAATGGCAACGGTGCGATCTGCTGCACACGTCTGAAAAAAGGCCCACAACAAAGAACTTTTGGAATAACGCGCAGAGACAGCAGTGCTCTGCACATGCGGAGCTCTGCGGTGTGATGCGGTCGATGTGCTGCCCTTAAGCTAGCCCCTGGAGGGCATTCTGCCTCATTGGAGATGTGCCTCCTCCTCCTCTCTCCTATCAGGCACCCACGTGGAGTCAGTGACCTCATCATCCCCTTCCTCCTCATCACTGGAGCCAATCTGGCAGTATGCTGCAGCTGGGGGGAACATGACTGCCAGATAGCTGTCCTTGTTGGGCACCCCCTCTCTCTGGGCTCACGTTACTACCCCCTCTCTCTGAGCTCACGTTACTGCCTTCCTCCAGCTGGGTTCCATTATCGGACCCTTCAAAACGCTGGGCATCCTCCTGGAACATGTACCCAACACTGTGGTCAAACAGTTCGGGGGACTTCTCAGGAGGACATGGTGGGGCTAGGGAAGGAGTGACTGATGCAATTGAGCCGAGGGAAGAGGCCACTTTGGCAGCTGCTTTGCCAGACAAAGTACCCTGAGCCTGGGTGAGAGAGGACGAGGAGGAGGAGGACGGCTTGGTCATCCACTCTACCAAGTCTTGGGCATGTTGTGGCTCAACATGGCCAGCTGCCGAAAAGAAGAACAAGCGTGTCCCACGGCCACGTGCTGATGAGGATGCACCGTGTCCATGACCAGCAGCACTGTTGCCTCTAGACACAGAGCCTGCTTGCCCTCTTTTTTTGCCTCGTGACTGTCTGCCTCTCCTTGTTTGCCTTCCAGACAAACTAATGGCCTGCAGTGAGATGTAGCTGCACAAAGGTGGGATGTGTATATATAATATATATATATATATATATATAATTTGTCTGTACTGATAATGCAGCTATCAAAATCAACTGCCTGCTGTGGTATTAGTATGGGAAAAGCAGCAGTTAGTTTTAGGTGAAAACTGTGCAGAGAGGGACACAGTACACTGAAAATACTTGCAGCTCTCTGCCTGTGGTTTAATTATGAGAACACCACTATTAGTCACTCACTAATAGTGATGAGCCGAACACCCCCGGGTTCGGTTCGCACCAGAACCCGCGAACGGACCGAAAGTTCGCGCGAACATTAGAACCCTATTAAATACAATGGATGCGAACGTTCGGATTCTAAAGTGCTAATTATAACGACTATTATCCATGTTATTGTCCGAAACAGAGTTTGGGAACCCGGCTTCTGCACCAGGGGACATGTATCAATGCAAAAAGAAGTTTTAAAAACGGACGTTTTCCGGGAGCAGTCATTTTAATGATGCATAAAGTGAAAAAAAAAAGTCAAATATTCCTTTAAATATTGTACCTGGGGGGTGTCTAAAGTATGCCTGTGAAGTGCCACGTGTTTCCCGTGTTTAGAACTGTCCCTGCACAAAATAACATTTGTAAAGGGAAAAAAGTCATTTAAAACTGCTTGCGGCTTTAATGCAATGTCTGGTCCCGGTAATATGGATGAAAATCTTTAGGAAAAATGGCATAGCTACCCCATCAACCCCCCCCCCTACCCCAGCCCATTACCAGCCCCTTTGGGTCTTGTATGGATATTAAGGGGAACCCCGCACACAAAATAAAAAAGGACCTATATACTCTGAACAGCAGTATACAGGCGGTTCATACAAGACAGGGACTGTAGGTTTGTTCTTATGTAGAATCTGTTTATAATTTTGAACAGCTGCATTGTTTAAGTGGAGCTCCATGGCAAATTCCTTTTTTTTAGTTTTTTGTAAAACATAGGGAACGGTTATCACCCCTGTCACATTTTTTTTGCTGTCTGTGCCCCTGTTCAGAACATTTCACCTCACTTTGCGTCCCAATGACAACTGTTTTTGAAATGTGGTGTTTTTTATTGAAACAAGGATTGGTGATAAAGCAGTAGAGAGGAGACACCTTTCTCCCATATTAATTCTTACAGGAGAGAATTTTCCTTCCAAGGGGTAGATTTCCTCTCACTTCCTGTTGTCTTCTTCCGTTTGCAAGTAGTAGTAGTTTGTAAGTTGGATGTTTGAAAGTAGGGACCTTCCGTATATACTCTGCAGAAATTGTCCCCTTAGGTGTTGGTGTTGGCACAACACTGAAAGCACTCACAGTTATTCTTGGTGGGTGCTGGAACGCCCTTCTGTCAAGTATAATATCAGGAATTGTAATAACATATAATTGTTGATCAGTGGTAGTAAAAATTGGCCCTTTGATGGTGGTGCTGGTGCCCCAACACTGTAAGGCCTGACAGTTACTCTTGGTGGGCGCAGCAATGGTCCCTGCTGTGAATTATTAGATCAATAATTATAATTACATGCCCCTGTTGAACAGGGGCTGAAAAATTGGGCCTTTGGTGGTGGTGGTGGTGGTGATGGTGGTGCTGGTGCCACAACACTGTAAGGCCTGACAGTTACTCTTGGTGGGCGCAGCAATGCTCCCTGCTGTGAATTATTAGATCAATAATTATAATTGCATGCCCCTGTTGAACAGGGGCTGAAAAATTGGGCCTTTGGTGGTGGTGGTGGTGGTGATGGTGGTGCCACAACACTGTAAGGCCTGACAGTTACTCTTGGTGGGCACAGCAATGCTCCCTGCTGTGAATTATTAGATCAATAATTATAATTGCATGCCCCTGTTGAACATGGAAATATGGTTCAGCAAAAAAGTTTTAGAACAGAATAGCACACTGACACTTTCCCTCACTGTCCTACTCTGTCCCTCCCTACAAACAAGATTTAGCACAGAATAGCACACTGATAATTTCTACGAGTGTCCTTCTCTGTCCCTCAACTCAAGGATTGAAAATATGGAACAGCAAAATTGGTTTAGAACAGAATAGCACACTGTCAGTTTCCCTCACTGTACCTCTCTGTCCCTCAACTCAAGGATTGAAAAAATGGAACAGCAAAATTGGTTTAGAACAGAATAGCACACTGACACTTTCCCTCACTGTACCTCTCTGTCCCTCAACTCAAGGATTGAAAATATGGAACAGCAAAATTGGTTTAGAACAGAATAGCACACTGTCAGTTTCCCTCACTGTACCTCTCTGTCCCTCAACTCAAGGATTGAAAATATGGTTCAGCAAAATAGTTTTAGAACAGAATAGCACACTGTCAGTTTCCCTCACTGTACCTCTCTGTCCCTCAACTCAAGGATTGAAAATATGGAACAGCAAAATTGATTCAGAACAGAATAGCACACTGTCAGTTTCACTCACTGTACCTCTCTGTCCCTCAACTCAAGGATTGAAAATATGGTTCAGCAAAATAGTTTTAGAACACAATAGCACACTGACACTTTCCCTCACTGTACCTCTCTGTCCCTCAACTCAAGGATTGAAAATATGGAACAGCAAAATTGATTTAGAACAGAATAGCACACTGTCAGTTTCACTCACTGTACCTCTCTGTCCCTCAACTCAAGGATTGAAAATATGGTTCAGCAAAATAGTTTTAGAACACAATAGCACACTGACACTTTCCCTCACTGTACCTCTCTGTCCCTCAACTCAAGGATTGAAAATATGGAACAGCAAAATTGATTTAGAACAGAATAGCACACTGTCAGTTTCCCTCACTGTACCTCTCTGTCCCTCAACTCAAGGATTGAAAATATGGTTCAGCAAAATAGTTTTAGAACACAATAGCACACTGACACTTTCCCTCACTGTACCTCTCTGTCCCTCAACTCAAGGATTGAAAATATGGTTCAGCAAAATAGTTTTAGAACAGAATAGCACACTGTCAGTTTCCCTCACTGTACCTCTCTGTCCCTACAAACAAGGATTAGCACAGAATAGCACACTGTCACTGACACTCTCCCTACCTATCCTTATTTGTCCCTAAACACAAGGAATCCAGGATTAGTAAAGGAAAAAAAATGACACTGTCCCTGCCTATGCTTCTCTTTCCCTGCTCCGGAACACACTACACAAGGCCGCCGCGCTGGCGGCCTTTTATAGTGTGGGGCGTGTACTAAACCCCATCAGCAATAATTGGCCACAGGCATCCTGCCTGTGGCCAATCATTGCTCTCCTCGCTGCCGGCGCTGTGATTGGCCAAGCATGCGGGGTCACAGTGCATGCTTGGCCAATCACAGCGCCTGGATGACACTGCGATGGCGTACTGCATTGTGGGCCGTTCGCGTCACTCGAATTTGGCGCGAACGGCCCAAATCGTTCGATATTCGTCGAACGATCGAACAGCCGATGTTCGAGTCGAACGTATGTTCGACCCGAACACGAAGCTCATCCCTACTCACTAACTGTATTCAGGTAAGCTTTAGGTGAACGCTATGCAAAGCACACAGTACACTAAGTGAAACACTGACTGTCTGCAGCTAGCACAATCACCTGCCTGCCTGTCACAATCATCAGCCAGCAATGCACTGCGATGCCACAGTGAATTATGGGTCGTGATGCGCCACTCGAATTTGGCGCGAACGGCCCATAATGTTCAAAATTCGTCGAACAGCCGATGTTCGAGTCGAACATGGGTTCGACTAGAACACGAAGCTCATCCCTATCCATAACCCTTATTCATCTCCATAACACTTTTTCATATCCTTAACTGTTCCCAATCTCCATAACCCCTCTTGCTCCATAACCGCTTCCCATCTCAGTAACACCTACTTGTACACAGGCAGAGAGCACAGGAAGTTATCAGCTCAAAAAATTACTGGCAAAATTAAAGGGTATTTTTTTTAAATTTATTGAACAGATTAACAAAACATTTTCAATGGTATTGTGACGAACCCTCTGTCCTCAAACAGATCTAGGTCCGCCGTCAATGCTTCCTCTGTTCAGATCTAGCACCGTCCAAGCTTCTTTAGCCCCCCCCAGTCCACAAACACAACACCTCCATGTAGGGTAAAACCACAAACTGCTTTATTCAAGCACATGTTAACAGATATCTCTTTTCAAATCACTTCTCTCCCACCCTTGGAAAACAGGGCGGATTAAACTGTCCAATGACAATGGTGATACAGGTCAGGTGTGTTTAACTTCTCAGTACACAGTCTTATCAGCAGGGGGGTTGGAGGAATCCCCCCTCCCTTTTTCCTCACAGCAAACACACTTACACATCCCATAATAGTTGAGGCATCAGACACAATAGACAATAGAATACAGTCCCACCCCAAACCATCACAGCAAACAGTCCAACAGCATGACACAGCACACATTGTATATACATATATACAGCATTAAATCTGACAAGCACAGATCATAGTGGGGGTTCTGATTCACCCTGTGCCCCTATTAGAGACACAGGGTGATTTACACATAAGAGGCGTCAGGGAAGCTGGACAAGGAGCCTCCAGAACTCTCCAGGGCAAGCTGAGCCGCACAAACCCCGACCCAAAGTCACTCCTGTCACAGGTATGTAGCAATACCCCCTTCAGGGCCTCTGGGTAGTTTGGGGTTTTTGCACGTTACCTCTTCAGCTTCGTTGTCCGGTATTTTTCTTATGCAATAAACGTTGAGAAGTAGAAGGCATAGAAGAGTAGGGGAAGGTTCAGGCACTCGCCACTAAATTTGACAAAGGTATAAGTTCAAAGTCACTCACCACTCTCAATGTTAGAGTGTGTATTGGTCACCCGGATAGTCCCCTCTCACATGGCCTAGCAGCCGGGATGACACACGAACCAGCAACGGGGCAGTCTCTGCCACAGACTGCCCAAGATGAAGTAGGTCTCTGCCACAGACCTTTTGAAGTGTGCAAAGTCTCTGCCACAGACCTTTTGAAGTTTAGTAAATGGATAGTCCAGGAATCCTCTGCCACAGGATTTTAAAGTCCCAAACCTCCAGTCGTACAGTTAAAGGGCCTTTAAGCCAATCCGGCGAACTGCAGGGCTTGTAATATAGCGGCTCCCTCCTTGACAAAGTCACCAGGCCTCACCCGAGACAGCAGCACTTTGCCGGTCTCCTCCAGGGCAGGTCCTTCCCTGGTCTCCTTCACCAAGATAGCTTCCTCCCCATTTGGACGGACATCTTGGGATCCCCTCTCTGAATGTAGGCCCCAGCCAGACTAGCTGGGCCTACTAAGTAGCGATGCAGCCTCGGGTCAACGTGGCCCCGAGACCCAGGACCACACACACATGCCTCGCGCCGGGAGGGCTGCAGGGCGAGAACGGACCCCAATCAATGGCGTCTGCCCCTTAGGTATCCCCTCCCAGCAGGCACAGCGGGTCGACCACTCCCACTGTACCGCCGCCGAGAAGGGCCACTCAATGCACCATGGTTTGCCCATGTTACAACAGGTGCCTGAGGTGATAACGCCACCTACAGGCAAAAAGGAAAATTACTACCAGGCAAACCACGACTAAGACAGAGGCGAATTTCAATGTAATTCAACTGTCTGAGCCTAACTACTGGCTCAGACATCCCTCTAAATTTAAATAGCGTCTCAACCTTTTGGGATGGGCGCTACAGGTATATTTAGTGGACTCGGGTTTACATACACTTTAAACAAACTGAAGCCCCTTTATTGAAGACAGTAGAACAGGGGTGGCCAACTTACTTGATATAGAGAGCCTCAAGTGCAGCCCCCGATATACTGTAATATTCAGTGAATGTAGTGCCACAGAAAGCTGGACAGAGGCTGTGAACATGCTACAAGAGATGGACATGCTACAAGAGATTGTCAAAGACTGTAGACAGGCTACAAGAGATGGTCAGAGACTGTGGACAGGCTACAAGAGATGGTCAGAGACTGTGAACATGCTACAAGAGATGGTCAGAGACTGTGAACATGCTACAAGAGATGGTCAGACTGAGGACAGGCTACAAGAGATGGTCAGAGACTACAGACATGCTACAAGAGATGGTCAGAGACTGAGGACAGACTACAAGAGATGGTCAGAGACTACAGACATGCTACAAGAGATGGTCAGAGACTGTGGACAGGCTTCAAGAGATGGTCAGAGACTGTGGACATGCTACAAGAGATGGTCAGAGACTGAGGACAGGCTACAAGAGATGGTCAGAGACTACAGACATGCTACAAGAGATGGTCAGAGACTGAGGACAGGCTACAAGAGATGGTCAGAGACTACAGACATGCTACAAGAGATGGTCAGAGACTGTGGACAGGCTTCAAGAGATGGTCAGAGACTACAGACATGCTACAAGAGATGGTCAGAGACTGAGGACAGGCTACAAGAGATGGTCAGAGACTACAGACATGCTACAAGAGATGGTCAGAGACTGTGGACAGGCTTCAAGAGATGGTCAGAGACTACAGAAATGCAACAGGAGATGATCAGTATTATGGGCAGGTTACAAGAGATGATCAGACGCCTAGAACATGTTGCAAGAGATGGTTAGAGACTGTGGACATGCTACAAGAGATGGTCAGAGACTGTGGACATGCTACAAGAGATGGTCAGAGACTGTGGACATGCTACAAGAGATGGTCAGAGACTGTGGACATGCTACAAGAGATGGTCAGAGACTGTGGACATGCTACAAGAGATGGTCAGAGACTGAGGACATACTACAAGAGATGGTCAAAGACTGTGAATGTGTTATATGAGTTGTTGGAAACTACAGGGGGGGGGGGGGGTGCTTCAGGAGACAGTCATAGACTGGAGAGACATTACATGAAACTTGTAGAGATCCCTGCTATTTCTAAACCTCCTTAAAAGTTACTTGTGACACATTTGACATTATTCTCAGCAAAATCCATGCTGAAAGATCTCAGAAAAAAAAACATGCAGACGGAACAAGGATGGACAACATTAAAAAGTAAGATGATGTGAGAGAAAAAATCCCCAAACCATTTAACAACCATAATGCCGCGTACACACGATTATTTTTCATGCCGTTAAAAATGCCATTTTTAAAAATGGCCATTAAAAATGATCGTGTGTAGGCTCCAGAGCATTTTTAACGACGTGAAAAACGGCCATTAAAAATTTCGAACATGCTCTCTTTTTTCACGTAGTTTTTCATGTCGTTTTTTTTGACGACGTGAAAAACGATAGTGTGTATGCTTTAACGACGTTAAAAAAAACGCGCATGCTCAGAATCAAGTATGAGACGGGAGCGCTCGTTCTGGTAAAACTAGCGTTCGTAATGGAGATAGCACATTCGTCACGCAGTAATGGACTGAAAAGCACGAGGCTGAAAAGCGCGAATCGTCTCTCACCAAACTTTACTAACATGAAGGGTGGCACCATCCGAACGGAACTTCCCCTTTATAGTGCCGTCGTACCTGCTGTACGTCACTGCGCTTTGCTCGAGCGTTTTTTTTAATGATCGTGTGTAGGCAAGACAGGCTTGAGAGGAAACATGAAAAAAAATTACAAGAAAAACGTCGGTTTAAAAAATGGCATGAAAAACGATCGTGTGTATGGGGCATAAGGCCTTCTTCACACCTATGCAGGTTGCATATTCCAGGTGCATTTTGATTTTTCAATACATGTTTTTGATCCGTTGAAGTCTATGGAACCAAAAAACAGAAAAAAAGTCCCGGGCCCATAATATGCACAGATGTGGACGTGACCCATAGGAAACCATGTTAAATGGACTGTTGTGTGTTTCTGCAAAACTGAAAAACGCACTTAAAAAGGCATAAGTGTGAACCGGGCCTAAATTAGGCTTTGTTACATGAACAGTGCCCCCATAGCTTTGCTGCCCCTTGGCACCTGCCAAGTCTGCCTTTATTGGCCCTGGTGAGAATAAAAAAACAGTAAATGTCACATCACATTAATCATTTAATTTTTGCCATTTAAGCTAATATAAGCTATATATATATATATATGAGTCTTTGCGTTTTCAGCTTCACTCACTAATCTTCACCCGAGTGATTAATATTTGCCAATGTGAAAGGAAGCCTTTAGCTTTTTACTGGTACATGTTATCTTGGTTAATCAGATCGGGGAGTGACAAGGACAGCAATCTGTAGGATGTGCTCATCTAGAGTGAAGAAGAGATAACGGGGTTAACAGGAAGCAGATAAATGGCAGCATTGATGGTTGCTTTAATTACTTATTTGCCAGATATGTCCTTGGTGCTATTTAACCACTTCAGCTCCAGAAGAGTTTACCCCCTTCATGACCAGGCCATTTTTTGCTATTCAGTACTGCGCTATTTTCACTGGTAATTGCTCAGTCATGCAATGCTGTACCCAAAATTTATATATATATATTTTTTCACACAAATAGAGCTTTCTTTTGGTGGTATTTGATTACCACTGCGGTTTTTATTTTTTGCGATAAATGGACTGAAATTCGTTTTTAGTATCCAATTTCGTCATAAATTTTGGCCAAAATGTATTCTGCTACATATTTTTGATAAAAAAAAAAAAATCCCAATAAGTGTATATTGATTTGTTTGCATGAAAGTTATAAAGCCCGTACAAACTATGGTATATATTGCTGGTGGCGATCAGCGACTTATGATGGGACTCCGATAGTGCGGTGACACTAGACACTAACTGATGCTGGGGGGCAACTGACTAACTGCCACTGACATCACCAGTGCCATTAAAGTGGTTGTAAACCTATTTAAAAAAAAAAAAAAAAAAAACAGAATCCGTCCTCGTCTCCCCCTCCAGCCGCAGCCATCTCTCCCAGAGGTTACTTCCTGGTATCGCCGCTCCGGCGCTGTGATTGGCTGGAGCGGCGATGACGTCACTCCGCGCATGCGCGCGGGAGCCGTAAAAGCCGGCGTTATCATTCATAAAACCGGCATTTACAGTGCGCCTGCGCCGATGTCTACAGCGCCCATGCGTCGTACACATCAGTGTACTCTTTTTTTTGCAAATATCTCCTAAACCTTGTAGGTTTAGGAGATATTGCAAACACCTACAGGTAAGCCTTAATCTAGACTTACCTGTAGGTGCAAGTTGCAAGAGTAGGTTTACAACCACTTTAATACAGCGATGAGTGATAATAGTATACACTGTCACTGATCTAATGACACTGGCTGGGAAGGGGTTAATATCTCTGGGTAATCAAGGGGTTAAATATGTGCCTAACTATGTGTAATGTGTGTACAGTGTGCTGCTTTTACTAAGAGATCTCTCAGTTTCTCATCCAAAACTGACAGATCACTACCTCTGTACAGAGCTCTGTGTTGTTTACCAACATAGAGATCTGGGCTGTGATTGGACACAGCTGATCAGCAGGTCCTGGCTGTGTATCATTGGCTGGGACTTGCTGACAGGCTCCCGTTGTTTACAATCACAGTGGGAGACAGGTGGGGGGAGCTTGCCAAAACTGAAAGTAAGTAAGCGATGTATGGGGTTAATATTTTTGTTTGCATTAATTGTTTTTTTTGTGATGATTATTTTCAAAAAGTACTGAGTCTATTAGAACCTTTTAAGAGATCTTTTTTGTTAAAGCATTACTAAACCCAGGACCCTGCATTCACTATAGCCAGTCTCCCACAGTACACAGAACATGGACATGCAATAGTTATAGTAAATATAAACTGCTGGTTATCCCTCTAGTGACACTAAAGCTCTATATAGAGGATTCGGCACCTTCTTCATCCTGCTGGAGATCCCTCTGGTGATATAAAGATCTATATAGAGCAGGGGTGCTCAACCAATTCCCCGGGGGCCACATGTGGCCTGCGCAGCCCTCTGATGTGGCCCGCGACCTCCTGCTCTGGGATGGAATAGAATAGAATACTGTTATTAAAGGTCAGTTTATTAGTAAAATCACAGTGTATATTTGGGCATATCTGTTCTGCAGTGGTTACTGGGCTGCTTTCAAACTGATCCGCAGATGCAGAGCAGTGTACCTGTGGGTTACCTGCACCGAGCCTAAAGCCTCTTACACACGGCTGAGAATCTCATCAGGAAAAAACTCGTCGTTTTTCTTGACGAGATTCTTGGACAAGAAACTTGTCCCGGCCGAGTGTACACACGCTCCATTCAAAGAACCCGCGGTTCTTTGAATGGAGCGAACACGGTGACGTAATCGACTACGACGAGCGCACGCTCGTCACATTCGATGCCGTCGCCGCCATCTTGCTACACCCTACCTATGCCTAGGAAGCTACCGCGCATGCGTCAAAGTCATTTCGAGCATGCGCGGGTTTTCACGGCGACAGGTAAGTGTACACACACACACTTTTCTCATCGAGAAACATGCTGACGAGAATCTCGACGAGAAAATAGAGAGCAGGTTCTCTATTTTTCTCATCGAGATTCTTGTCGGTTTTCTTGACGAGAAACCTGATAGCCGCGTACACACGACCGATTTACTCGGCAAGAAAGCTCTGCCAGCAAGTTTCTTGTCGTTTTTTTGACGAGAAACTCGGTCGTGTGTACGAGGCTGTAGACTTCTGTTATTACCTGCGAGTTTAGTGAGCTTTCTGAAAGTGCACCAAACCTGCAGAATATAATAGTTTATTGCAAAGTGCAGAAAAGCCAAGGGTACACTGCGTTGCACCTGCAGTGGGGGTAAACCGCAGCACATCAGTGTGAAAGCAGCCACGGGCCCCTTTCACACGGTCAGTCTGACCCAATTGGACCCTTCATTAACCTCTAAGGAGTGGCAGATGTAAACCGACTTGTGTCCTACCTCTAATCCAATCTGCAAAAAAAAAAAAAGAGTATAGTGGGCCATGTCCGTGTCTGCTCTGCATATGCAGAGTGGACACGGACCTGCCATCCGCCCACTCCACTCATTGTGGCCCGCGACCAGTTACCAAGTCGCTTAAGTGGCCCTCGCGCTTCAAAAGGTTGGGCACCCCTGATATAGAGGAATCAGGACATCCTTCCTGCCAGAAGGCTTCTGTGTTTACAAGTGACAGTGGTGGGTGCGGAGGGCGAGAGCTGAAGGTAGCAGAATGGAGTTCTGCCACGTTCTGGCTGAAAAAAAAAAAAACCCCTGTGTGCAAGGGCCATGTGAAATTGCCTGGTGGGCTGCATCAAGTTTAAAGTGGTTGTAAACCCACTTTGTAAACAAAGACCTACAGGTAAGCCTAGATTAAGGCTTACCTGTAGGTGCATGAAATATCTCCTTAACCTACACGGTTAAGGAGATATTTGCATTTAAATGCGGCGACGGTGACGTCACGCGCATGCGCATGGGGTTAATCCCATTCACAAATTCGGCTAGGTCGCAGTATTCGATGACGTAGCCGAATTCGACGGGTCATGCGCGCATGCGCAGAGTCACGTCTTCGCCGCTCCGGCCAATCACAGCGCCGGAGCGGCGCTGTGATTGGCTGGTGCGGCGATACCCGGAACTAACATTCCGGCTATCGCCGCAGCGATGGATGCGTCTAGATGGAGGGACGCGGACTGCTTCGGGGGCCCCGATCTAAGGTAAGTGGTACATAATGAGCTAATATGCTAGTCATAGTAGCTCATTATGCCTTTCTCTTGCAGGTGGGGGGAAAAAAAAAAACGAAAAGTGGGTTTACAACCACTTTAATACTAGCTCATTATGAATTACTTACCTGAGATCGAAGCCCCCGCCGCATTCATCTCTCCCGGAGTGATTTCCGGGTATCGTGGCTCCGGTGTTGCGACTAGCCGTAGCCGCGATGACGTCACTCCCGCACATGCACGCGGGTTCCGCCACTAACGGCACGATCGCCGCTAGAAACGGCACGCTCAGTCCGCCTGCATGCCGTTGTCTACGGCGCTTTCGCCGTAGACATCGGTGCCTGTCTTTTGCAAATATCTCCTAAACCGTGTAGGTTAAGGAGATATTTCTTGCACCTACAGGTAAGCCTTAATCTAGGCTTACCTGTAGGTAAAAGTGGTCTGTAAGGGTTTACCAACCACTTTAAAAGTTGTTCCTTAGTAGTTGAAGAGCCGACTATCTCAGTTCTCGCCCACACCTTGGCCCAGATATTGTATCTAAAAATCTTTTTTTTTTTTTTTCCAGCAGGTTGTAAAGTAATTTTATCACACTCTCGAACCATAATGTGGTAAAGGTGTTATTGTCTTATTTGGTGACATTGGTTTGATCCCCTCTAGCTGCACTTCGCTGTGGTCACACTCACACCCAGAGTTGCAAAACCATATGAGCTTTAATCATGATGAAATCCTTCAATGTCAGAGCAGTGTGCTTCTGGTGTCCCAGTTACATTTCAATCTGCTCAGAATGGTGGGGAAAGAACTGAGAGTCAGCGGCCCTATAATATCATCTCTGCAAATGGCATTTAAAAAGTAAAGGTCACACTCTACATTTTCAACCCAATAGGAGTTTTTTTTTTTTTTTTTTTTTTAAAAGCTGCATGACATTATGAGGACTGAGCAATGGGTGCATCTTAATAAAGATAAATATAATTTTTTTAATGTGTGGGCAACATAGATGCACTTCTCCTCCAATATACACTATATTGTCAAAAGTATTGGGACACCTGCCTTTACACATGAACTTTAATGGCTTCCCAGTCTTAGTCCATAGGGTTCAATATTGAGTTGGCCGACCCTTTGCTACTATAACAGCTTCAACTCTTCTGGGAAGGCTGTCCACAAGGTTTAGGAGTGTGTCTATGGGAATGTTTGACCATTCTTCCAGAAACGCATTTGTGAGGTCAGGCACTGATTTTGGATGAGAAGGCCTGGCTTGCAGTCTGCGATCTAATTCATCCCAAAGGTGTTCTATCGGTTAGAGGTCAGGATTCTGTGCAGGCCAGTCAAGTTCCTCCACCCCAAACTCGATAATCTATGTCCTTATGGACCTTGCTTTGTGCACTGGGAACAGGAAGGGGCCATCCCCAAACTGTTCCCACACTTGTTACATGTAAATATGACTTCCTGATTAATGCAATTTTAGTTTTAACTATCATGATATATAATAATGTGGGGGCCTTTTGGTGATTTTTTTGGGGGGGAGGGGCAGCATTTCATTCTTGGACCCAGACAGCACAATGTCTTGGGCCAGCCCTGGAACAGAGCCTTGGGGGAACTCTGCACATGCTCAGTTTGGTGTGTATTGCTCAAGAGTTTTTTTTTTTGGGAAAGTTCATGTGATCAGCACAGGGCCAATCCGCACTGTCCAGACAGAGGGTCAGGGGTCCTGCAGCCTCATAGGACAGTCAGAGGACAATTAAAAATCCTCCTACAAGTTTTAACCAGACACTGATAGAAGTCATAAGACTGCTATATACTGCTGATGAGAAAACGTATTTAGTTGTTTTATATTTACTAAAATAATGTAATTTCCATGATCTGTGTACTGTGGGTGACCAGATATAGATATAGTGAATGCAGAGTCCTGGGTTTAGTAACACTTTAAAGCAGATTAGTAGGTGTTGACATCACAGTAGGGTGACCACATTTCTAATCTGCCATTCAGGGACACTCCCCCTCTCTCACCTTCCCCCAAAAAAGATAAGGGGAATTTGGTGGCGGGTTATTTGTCAGGTGAATGTGCCACTTGCCACCAGATGCAGTGCTGCTTGCCACCCATAGCCTGCCACCAGATGCAGTGCTGCTGTCACTCCCTCTGCATGAGCCACGTGTGTAGAAGGAAAGGAGTGGCGTCACTATCTGGAGAGTGAAGATCACACCAGTCCCTGCTGCTTGCCTCTGGGTGCCGGAGAAGGAGGAGGTGCCGAGGTGGGTGGGGACAGCAGTGCTGCAATAGGCGCAGGCCTTGCTCCTGGTCTCACTGTCTGAGAGTAAATTGTCACTGGTTGCAAGATGCCAGGCAGCGCTGACCCTAGCAACCAGTTCTGGAAATGTAGTTATTAGTTAGTAGGGTGGCTGTTACCTCTATTTCATTCCGGGACATTGTATTGTCCCAGAATAAAGTTGCCCGGGACCCAGGACAGACATGTCAATTGCGGGACAGTCCCGGGCAATCCGGGACACGTGGGCACCCTACATCACAGACAGTTCACATTTTAGGTTGTGTTCAGTCATAAGAAAACTAACCAGTGTTATGATTTAGTTTACAGACTGAAGAGTCATATGTGGAGAATAAGAAAGATGGCTCTGTACGGATCACAGTGAACCAAACACAGGATGAAGTGTTTAGTATTCAGATTATGGCAAGGAACCAGCTGAATTACTCTGTATCAGATGTGGTGCTGGTCCGCTTGTCAGATATAGGTAAGAACTACATGAATTTCATACTTTCTACATGTATTTTTCTCATATATATGGGGGGTTCCACCCGCAATTTTTTTTTTTCTTTAAAGTCAGCAGCTACAAACACTGTAGCTGCTGACTTTTAATAAGGACACTTACCTGTCCTACTCGCCCGCGATGTCAGCCCCCCCGAGGCCGATCCCTCGCCGCTGGCAGCTCCCGGCGCCGCCATTCTCAGTAAGGGAAACAGGCAGTGAAGCCGTGCGGCTTCACTGCCCGTTTTCTACTGCGCATGCGCGAGCAGCAAGGCGCTTTGTGAATAGGCCGGCTGCTCTCTGGGATACACACGGTTCCCAGAAGGCAGCACGCCCCATTCACAAGAAGACACCGAGTGTAGGACGAGGAAGAAGATCCACCGCGGAGGATGAAGAGGCAGATTAGGGACTTCCGCATAGCAACCGCTATTTCTGGTAAGTAAAAAAATAAATTATTTTTATTTATTTATTTGTAGATTTTTGGTGAAATTTTTTTTTTTCAGGGTGGAACTCCACTTTAATACAGATGATAATTTCTTTCAAGAATTCTCATAGCAGAGGAATGTTATGCAAATGCTTCACAGTTTATATATAATTAGTCATATCTGCCCCTGTGCAGAGGAGCTTACAGTCTGCTGTCCCTATTACCAGTGGCAATGCTAGACACATCAGCCAGACATCGGGCTGTGGCTGCCCCCTCCCATCACCAACACACTTTCAGTGGGTGGATATATATTGTAGTCCTCAGTTATATTCAGTGTTACTTGTTATTGGTCACTACCAATTGCATAGACTGCCTTCTCAATGATGTCACTGGTCTGTAGTAAGTGGATAGGTTGACTTCTTAGTGATGTCACCATCTAATGAATGGGTAGGTTGGATTCTCAGTGATGTGTTTGGTCTCTAGTGAATGGATAGACTGCATTCTCAGTAATGTCACTGGTCTCTAGTAAATCTATAGGCTACATTCTTAGTGATGTCACTGGTCTCTAGTAAATCGATAGGCTACATTTTTAGTGATGTCACTGGTCTCTAGAAAATCTATAGGCTACATTCTCAGTGATGTCACAGGTCTCTAGTGAATGGATAGGCTGCATTCTCAGGGATGTCACCGGTCTCTAGCGAATGGATAGGCTGCATTCTCAGTGATGTCACCGGTCTCTAGTGAATGGATAGGCTGCATTCTCAGTGATGTCACAGGTCTCTAGTGAATGGATAGGCTACATTCTCAGTGATGTCACAGGTCTTTAGTGAATGGATAGGCTACATTCTCAGTGATGTTACCGGTCTCTAGTGAATGGATAGGCTGCATTCTCAGTGATGTCACAGGTCTTTAGTGAATGGATAGGCTACAATCTCAGTGATGTTACCGGCCTCTAGTAAATGGATAGGCTGCATTCTCAGTGATGTCACAGGTCTCTAGTGAATGGATAGGCTGCATTCTCAGTGATGTCACAGGTCTTTAGTGAATGGATAGGCTACAATCTCAGTGATGTTACCGGCCTCTAGTAAATGGATAGGCTGCATTCTCAGTGATGTCACAGGTCTCTAGTGAATGGATAGGCTACATACTCAGTGATGTCACTGGTCTCTAGTAAATGGATAGGCTGCAGTCTCAGTGAAGTCACCGGTCTCTAGTAAATGGATAGGCTGAAGTCTCAGTGAAGTCACCAGTCTCTAGTGAATGGATAGGCTGCATTCTCAGTGATGTCACAGGTCTCTAGTGAATGGATAGGCTACATTCTCAGTGATGTCACCGGACTCTAGTGAATGGATAGGCTACATACTCAGTGATGTCACAGGTCTCTAGTGAATGGATAGGCTACATTCTCAGTGATGTCACCGGTCTCTAGTGAATGGATAGGCTACAGGTCTCTAGTGAATGGATAGGCTACAATCTCAGTGATGTCACAGGTCTCTAGTGAATGGATAGGCTACATACTCAGTGATGTCACTGGTCTCTAGTAAATGGATAGGCTGCAGTCTCAGTGAAGTCACCGGTCTCTAGTGAATGGATAGGCTGCAGTCTCAGTGAAGTCACCAGTCTCTAGTGAATGGATAGGCTACATTCTCAGTGATGTCACCGGACTCTAGTGAATAGATAGGCTACATACTCAGTGATGTCACAGGTCTCTAGTGAATGGATAGGCTACATTCTCAGTGATGTCACAGGTCTCTAGTGAATGGATAGGCTACATACTCAGTGATGTCACAGGTCTCTAGTAAATGGATAGGCTACATAGTCAGTGATGTCACAGGTCTCTAGTGAATGGATAGGCTACATTCTCAGTGATGTCACAGGTCTCTAGTGAATGGATAGGCTACATTCTCAGTGATGTCACAGGTCTCTAGTGAATGGATAGGCTACATTCTCAGTGATGTCACAGGTCTCTAGTGAATGGATAGGCTACATTCTCAGTGATGTCACCGGACTCTAGTGAATAGATAGGCTACATACTCAGTGATGTCACAGGTCTCTAGTGAATGGATAGGCTACATTCTCAGTGATGTCACAGGTCTCTAGTGAATGGATAGGGTGCATTCTCAGTGATGTCACAGGTCTCTAGTGAATGGATAGGCTACATTCTCAGTGATGTCACCGGACTCTAGTGAATGGATAGGCTACATACTCAGTGATGTCACAGGTCTCTAGTGAATGGATAGGCTACATTCTCAGTGATGTCACCGGTCTCTAGTGAATGGATAGGCTACAGGTCTCTAGTGAATGGATAGGCTACAATCTCAGTGATGTCACAGGTCTCTAGTGAATGGATAGGCTACATACTCAGTGATGTCACTGGTCTCTAGTAAATGGATAGGCTGCAGTCTCAGTGAAGTCACCGGTCTCTAGTGAATGGATAGGCTGCAGTCTCAGTGAAGTCACCAGTCTCTAGTGAATGGATAGGCTACATTCTCAGTGATGTCACCGGACTCTAGTGAATAGATAGGCTACATACTCAGTGATGTCACAGGTCTCTAGTGAATGGATAGGCTACATTCTCAGTGATGTCACAGGTCTCTAGTGAATGGATAGGCTACATACTCAGTGATGTCACAGGTCTCTAGTAAATGGATAGGCTACATAGTCAGTGATGTCACAGGTCTCTAGTGAATGGATAGGCTACATTCTCAGTGATGTCACAGGTCTCTAGTGAATGGATAGGCTACATTCTCAGTGATGTCACAGGTCTCTAGTGAATGGATAGGCTACATTCTCAGTGATGTCACAGGTCTCTAGTGAATGGATAGGCTACATTCTCAGTGATGTCACCGGACTCTAGTGAATAGATAGGCTACATACTCAGTGATGTCACAGGTCTCTAGTGAATGGATAGGCTACATTCTCAGTGATGTCACAGGTCTCTAGTGAATGGATAGGCTACATACTCAGTGATGTCACAGGTCTCTAGTAAATGGATAGGCTACATAGTCAGTGATGTCACAGGTCTCTAGTGAATGGATAGGCTACATTCTCAGTGATGTCACAGGTCTCTAGTGAATGGATAGGCTACATTCTCAGTGATGTCACAGGTCTCTAGTGAATGGATAGGCTACATTCTCAGTGATGTCACAGGTCTCTAGTGAATGGATAGGCTACATACTCAGTGATGTCACAGGTCTCTAGTGAATGGATAGGCTACATTCTCAGTGATGTCACAGGTCTCTAGTGAATGGATAGGCTACATACTCAGTGATGTCACAGGTCTCTAGTAAATGGATAGGCTACATAGTCAGTGATGTCACAGGTCTCTAGTGAATGGATAGGCTACATTCTCAGTGATGTCACAGGTCTCTAATGAATGGATAGGCTACATTCTCAGTGATGTCACAGGTCTCTAGTGAATGGATAGGCTACATTCTCAGTGATGTCACAGGTCTCTAGTGAATGGATAGGCTACATTCTCAGTGATGTCACAGGTCTCTAGTGAATGGATAGGCTGTATTCTTCAGCATGGGGCCCGGAAAGATTAAACATGTTCCGGTACGGGGTAGAGCACCAGTAGGATCTTAGATTATATATGGTCCAGGCTAAATGCTGGGAGTGGATTCAGGATAATGGGGCACTGCAGGTTTTAAAAAAGTGATGTATGGTCCTGTTGTGGATAATGTAACAATATTTTGTCAGAGCGACTTACAGTTATATATTTTATCAGATTTTACCAGTTCGGCTGGAGTTATGCCGTCTATTCTTTTCATACCTATGACAACTTTAATATTTCACAGTGGTTCCCATCACACCTATAATCAGTAAAATTCGGCTTCTGCAATCAGCCTTCAACATTTCTATTAGATGGAGAAACCAGACATCGGAGAGACTGAGCTTCTGTGAAGTGCATTATAAAACTCCAACAGACCCATCATGGAAGACGGTGCGTAGGGTTATGTTCATACACAAGCAGTCTCCGTATTTTCTGCATTTTTTGTAAATCTTTATGACCCAATTACTCCTATTTGGTTAGGGGCGTAACTACAAATCATATTGATTTGGGCCTCCTAGCTAAAGTTGACCATACACTCTTAGGTTTTATTATTCAGCCTGCGGGCCTAGTGAGTACAAATCTCTGGAATGGCGGCCCGGATAGCAGTAAAAACCTGACAAGGGTTCTTATCTTCCCTACTCTATCCAAAGGTATGAAAAACTTTTTGGCTGAACATACACTTTGGGTTTCAATCTGCTCCGCAATTGGTTTTGGATTGGAACAATGGGGAAGCAAGGGGAAGGTAAGCAGATTCTACTTCTGCTCCTCAGAGTAAAGTGAGGGGACACTATTCCTCCGACTGACACCGATGATGGGGCACTATTCCTCCCACTGATACCAATGATGAGGCACTATTCCTCCCACTGACACCAATGATGGGGCACTATTCCTCTCACTGATACCAATGATCAGGCCCTATTTCTCCCACTGACACCAATGTCGGGACAGTATTCCTCCCACTGATACCAATGATGGGGCACTATTCTTCTCACTGATACCAATAATGAGGCCCTATTTCTCCCACTGATACCAATGATGGGACACTATTCCTCCCAATGACACCAATGATGGGACACTATTCCTCCCACTGATACCAATGATGGAGCACTATTCCTCCCACTGATACCAATGATGGGGCACTATTCCTCTCACTGATACCAATGATCAGGCCCTATTTCTCCCACTGACACCAATGTCGGGACAGTATTCCTCCCACGGATACCAATGATGGGGCACTATTCTTCTCACTGATACCAATAATGAGGCCCTATTTCTCCCACTGATACCAATGATGGGACACTATTCCTCCCAATGACACCAATGATGGGACACTATTCCTCCCACTGATACCAATGATGGAGCACTATTCCTCCCACTGATACCAATGATGGGGCACTATTCCTCTCACTGATACCAATGATTAGGCCCTATTTCTCCCGCTGAAACCAATGTCAGGGACGTATTCCTCCCACTGATACCAATGATGGGGCACTATTCCTCTCACTGATACCAATAATGAGGCCCTATTTCTCCCACTGATACCAATGATGGGACACTATTCCTCCCAATGACACCAATGATGGGACACAATTCCTCCCACTGATACCAATGATGGAGCACTATTCCTCTCACTGATACCAATAATGAGGCCCTATTTCTCCCACTGATACCAATGATGGGACACTATTCCTCCCACTGATACCAATGATGGGACACTATTCCTCCCAATGACACCAATGATGGGACACTATTCCTCCCACTGATACCAATGATGGGGCATTATTCCTCCCACTGACACCAATGATGGGACACTATTCCTCCCAATGACACCAATGATGGGACACTATTCCTCCCACTGATACCAATGATGGGGCATTATTCCTCCCACTGACACCAATGATGGTGGACATTTTTTGCCTCTTAGATCCGCATTTACATGTGTTTTCCTGCATTAAAAATTCATGTTTTTTTAGTAGGGTAAGAAAAGGCTATAATCCTATTAGATTTTTATTTTAGATAAAGTAAGAAATACAATAGTGCCACCCCAATGGTCATAGAGCCCAAGAAGGTTTCTTAATTTATGACTGAAATAAGGCAAGAGAGAACTGCCAACGCATTTCAGGGGTAGGAGGAGTCCTTTGGTATAGTATAAGAGGCTTTGGAAGCTGTGTGGAAAAGAAGGGCAGGACTTTGAGCACTTTTGGAATTCAGCAGATATGATCGCTCTGTTCTTTCAGATTGAGGTCTACAGCAGCTGGCGGTGACTGACTGAGCCGCTAAGGCGAAATTTACATAAAAATTGTTTATTTACTAAAAATTCCCTTTTTCCCATTGAACCTATTGTATTTGCGATACGGCACTGCGTTACTTTAACTGACAATTGCGCCCCAAAAGGGTTTTACCTTAATGCAGAGAATGCATTAAGGTAAGATAAAACTTTAGCCTTTACAACCATTTCAATTTTGCCTTTCCCATCGACTACAATGCATTTCACCTTTATTTTGGAGAAATAAAAACTCAGTTTGGTCTTACCTATTGACACTGCTTGGACCAGGTAACGGACTGCTCAGGTACAAATGTTGCATTGTGGGGAACCAGGGGAAGCTTCACAAGCATTGAGTTGGTCGGCTGATAATAAGGCTTATCTGGTATAAAAACAACAAGGCCTCTTTTACCTACCATCATGTACCAATCCTTACACCCGGGAGATCGTCCGTCTTCAATTGTGCACTTGATGCGGTCCAGGCAGCCTGTCCAGATCAATGACAGATGGCCGACCTGCATAGATCTCCAAGTGCATCCCAGAGTGTACAAGATGACATCAATGCAGGTCCAAAGCATTAATCAGGATGCATCAGATTTTTTTACAATTATGAGGAAGTAGAACTATTTTATGTTTTATCTCTCCTACTATTGGACTATAGACACAGCTCCCAACTGTCCCTGATTTCGAGGGACTGTCCCTGATTTGGAGCAATGTCCCTCTGTCCCTCTTTCCTCCTAATTTGTCCCTCATTTTGATCTTATCTATGTAGCACTACCCCCGTAGGAGCTGCTGGTTTAGATTTGGGCCTTGCACGTGTAGCGGGGTATTCCCCTTTAAGACAGAGAGACAAGAAGTTCCAGGTGAGAGGCGAGTCGGGAGGAAGTAAAGAGACATTACTGGAAGTGAAAGCAGAGGAGAGAGAGACTACATCTCCCAGTACATCTTGCAGCACCCAGGGTACATTGCTCCGGAACAGAGACTGCTGGGGCAGACTTTATAAAGGGGAGGTGGAGTTTGTTCGGTCTCTTTGGACACCCCCTCTCCTAGCAAGAGGATCTCTGTGCTGAACTGCTGTGTGCACAAGGCCTGAAGCCTGGGCCTTGTGCTCCTTTCCAAAGAGCCCCTCTGCCAGCCTAGCAGAACCTTAGAGACATCTTCTCATCCTTGCTGCAGTACACCAGAAGGATTGAAGACTTTGATGTCGGTGGATTCCTGTTCCCAGATGAATCAATGGAGGAAACGGACTTGGACTTGTCCGGGTGGTGAGAGCTGTTTAAAGACAGATACTTTATCTTTACTATTCGTTGGGATTACAAAGTTGTTCTTCAAGTGCACCACCGAAAGATTGCTAGCGAATATTGTTTCACTGAACTTCCATTTAGATCAGTCAGGCCTGACTGCATAGGTAGACATTGCTGGGTGTTAGTCTACCCCTGAGGGGAAGTAGCTGTAAAAGGGCAGCACTAGAGTTGCACAGCAATACTTAATTATTCTGATTACTCTGTTTATCTTTATTACTGTTTATTGCAGGGATCTGCAACTTGTTATACTGTTGTTTATTACTTGCCCATTAGCCTCAGTAAAATATCTGGGTCAAGTACATTGGTGTCAGTTTCACTTACTTTAATAGAAGTTTTAAAGTATATCACTGTGTGTGTTTGCCATAGGACCGTGTCACCTAGAGTTGCGGTCACGCGGTCCTATCTCCCCTTACTAGCTGTGCCAGTAGGGGGTTGAGCATATTGCCGGGGGTTGGCGGAGCTGTCTTCAGGGCCCAACTAAATCTGCGGCCTTCTTAGTTGGAGGTATCGCTACACATGGGGGTTCTCGTCCGGGATCCTGATACAGCAAGCGAACACGCCAAAAGACCGGCATGGACCCGCTAGAAGTAGGACAGTGGTACACAATGGCTGGCGCAGATCCGGCCGCGGCGGCAGTTATTGAACTCCCGGGGATCTGGCAAAGAGATGCGATAAAGCAGTTAATGACATCCCTATCACCATGCCAGAAATCATGGGTGATGGATGTGAGACCACATGCTTCGTGTACATACGCATTAATAGTGTGGAAAGATGAAATTCCAGAGCATTTTAAAAGCCAGAGCATACAAGCTATGGATGGGCAGACCTACCATCTGACACATGTGCTGCCACATAAGGGAGATCGGTTCCAAATAAGAAAGTCATCATCTCCACAGATACCTCCCCCACCATCCCCTAAGGCACAAGAGCAGGAGGATACAGAGAGTCCCAGATCATCACCGGCCACCCTCAGCACAGAACTATGCGCTGTACTGGGAGAGATTGTGGCCCAGTGCAAGAAGAATCCCACAGATTACCCAATGTCGGGGTACAGAAAGCTCCGGATATTCTCAGGGAGAAAACCTGTGCCCTCAGGGGAAGAAGGATTTGAGGAGTGGCTAGATGGCACCACTCAGGCCTTAGAGGAATGGGAAGTTCCAGAACGCAGCAAGAAACAGCGAATTGCTGAAAGTTTGAAGGGGCCTGCTCTGGATGCCATACGCAACCTGAAGATGAGCAGGAAAGACTGTACTGCACAGGACTACTTGGACATCTTGCAGAATGTGTTCGGTGGGACAGAAAAAGTTACCGAGCTCACCTATCAGCTGGAGCACTGCTACCAGAAAAGAGGAGAGAAACTGTCAGAATATATGGGACGTCTAGACAAGATCCTGCATAGAATTATTCTGAAGAAGGGGATCGACCCAGGGAAGGTAGACGAGGCCCGGGCTCAGCAGATATTGAGGGGAGCTCAGCCCCTGGATCCTATTGCATTGGCGCTGCGCACCCGACAGGACGGGAAGAACCTGGAATACCCCGACCTCATTCGAATGGTCAGAGAGGAAGAGGCCATGTGGGAGGAGAAAAAGAGGGAACAGCCAGTCGAGCCAACCAAACCTCTGGTAGTGATGGTCAGCCCGGCCATGACCCCCGAAAGAGATGCAGAAGTGGACACCCTGAAATCGCAGATGTCCCAAGTGTTGGAGATACTGACCTCTTTGATGGAGAAAGATCAAAGGAAACCAGAAAAGAAAAGTCCAAGAAAGGAGTTGTTCCCGAATACCTCAGCGCCCGCTTCTCTGCAGGATCGTGAAGAAGAGGTGATTTGTTACAACTGCGGAGGGATTGGTCATTTTGCAAACATATGTTCCAGTCCCAGGAAGAAAAAGATAAATAACCGCCAGCCGGCGGAAAACTTCAGAGGGCCCCGGTGAAGGAGTCAACCGGGTGCCCATCATTTTCAGTGAGCTCCAAACTGAATGAAAAACAGAAGAAGAGAGAAAATAGAACACCTCAGAGGAAACACAACATTCTCCAACAGAGATACACCGCAGAGAAAGGGGGCAAGACCCCTCAGGAGAGACACAGCACTCCCCAGAGGGGGTGCACACCTAAGAAAAATAACAGTATCCCTCAGCGGGTTCCTACACCCATAAAAAGGAGGGAAGTCAATGCATACCAGGCTCAAGAAAGGTTCAAGTCCAAAGGGAATAGGACAAGAGAGAGTCCAAAAGGGAAAGGTCTGAAGAAGGTGACCCCTGCCGGGCCATATCCGGAGAAGCTGGTGGGCCCATCTCCTATAGTGCCCATTCAAGTGGAGGGAGTCTACACCAGGGCCCTCTTGGATACCGGGGCACAAGTGACCCTACTATACCGGGACTTCTACGATAGGCACTTGAGTCATCTGCCTATCCAGAAGATAGAAGAGCTGGAAATATGGGGAATTGGAACCCAGAGTTTCCCTTACGACGGCTATCTTCCCATCAAGATGACCTTTGACCCATCCGTGGCTGGGAAGGCCGAAGTGTTTGACACCCTGGCAGTCGTGTGCCCTAGGCCGCCTGGAGCCAACAAGAATTCCCTTATAATAGGGACGAACACGGACCTGGTCCGAAGACTCCTGACCCCTCTAGTAAAAGAAGAGGGGCGAACAGCCACCAAGATCCATCCCATGCTGAAGACGGCCTACCAACGGCTGGTCCAAGAGCAGGAGACCCCTGGAGAAGGGATAGGGAAGGTGTGGAGACTTGGAAGAGAAGGGGTAGTGTTGCAGCCCGGCGAAGTAACCTGTCTCAGAGCCACTGTGAAGCTTACTTGGGAGCAGCCTGGTCCCTTTGTCGTGCTGGAGTCAGACCCAAGGGGTGAGTCCTCAGGTCTGGAAGTGATACCGGAAGTGATTCCGCTGAAGGTCCTGAAGAAGGCCCATTGTAGAGTTCCAGTGAGTGTTAGGAACACTACCAGAGACCCCATGGAAATCCCAGCCAGAATGCTGCTAGGCCAGGTGAGCCCTGCGGCCCCTGTTACCCTGTCAGAAGTGAAGAGGACAGGTGAAGGAGGAGATGCTTGGGAGAAGCTGTCCATGGAAAACCCGAATCTGCCAGGAGCTTGGAAGGAGAGAGCCAAGGCCGAGTTGAATAGATGGGAGAAGATCTTCTCTAAGGATGAGTTCGATGTGGGGTGTGCAAGGAGTGCCACCCATCGGATCCGCCTCCAGGAAGACAAGCCCTTCCGAGAGAGGGTCAGGCGGGTCCCCCTAGCAGATCTGGAGGATCTAAGGGAACAACTTGCAGAACTCAAGAGGACTGGTGTGATACGGGAGTCCAGAAGCCCCTATGCCTCTCCCATCGTGGTGGTCAGAAAGAAGAATGGATCATTGAGGCTCTGTATCGACTACAGGACTCTCAACAGGAGAACCATACCTGACCAATACACCACTCCGAGGATAGAGGATGCCCTACAGAGCTTGTCTGGAGCTAAATGGTTCAGCGTTATGGATCTCAAGAGCGGGTACTATCAGATTCCTATGCACCCAGAAGACAGGGAGAAGACAGCCTTCATAACCCCAGTAGGGTTCTTTGAATTCAACCGGATGCCCCAAGGTCTGTCTGGAGCCCCAGCGACTTTCCAACGTCTCATGGAGAAGACTGTAGGAGACATGAACCTTATTGAAGTCCTTGTATACCTGGACGATGTCATTGTCTTTGGGAGAACCTTGGAAGAACACGAAAGGAGGCTGGAAAAAGTGTTGAGAAGACTCAGTGAGGAAGGACTCAAGCTTTCGCCTGAGAAGTGTCGGTTCTATCAGTCTTCTGTGAACTATCTGGGGCACATAGTGTCTGAAGAAGGGGTGGCCACAGACCCTGAGAAATTGGAGGCAGTTACCTCCTGGCCACGACCCACCACAGTAACCGAACTCAGATCCTTCTTGGGGTTCTGCTCCTATTACAGGAGGTTTGTGGAAGGATTTGCCCGAATTGCCAGGCCATTGAATGAACTACTCAAGACCGAGGGGGAAGAGGACGACTCAGGGCCCAGGAAGCCGGGAGAGTCAGTCAGAGATCAGTGGAACCAGAAGTGTGAAGAGGCCTTCCAGGCATTAAAGGAGAGCCTAACCACTGCCCCAGTCTTGGCCTATGCAGACCCAACCAAGCCCTATGAACTACACGTAGATGCTAGTCATGACGGTCTGGGAGGAGTACTTTACCAAGAACACGAGGAACAACTGCGGCCTGTTGCCTACGTGAGCAGGAGCCTGACCCCCTCTGAGAAGAACTACCCCACTCACAAGCTGGAGTTCCTGGCCCTTAAGTGGGCGGTAGCAGACAAGCTTAAAGACTACCTGTATGGGGCGGAGTTCACTGTGAAGACCGATAACAACCCCCTTACCTACCTTTTCACCACGGCCAAGCTGGACGCCACTGGACACAGGTGGCTGGCCGCACTTTCTGGATTCAACTTCAGCCTAAAGTATAGGCCAGGGACTGGGAATCGAGATGCAGACGCTCTGTCCAGGAGATCTCATTCTCTCACCAGTGATGTAGAAGATTGGACCCAAGTGGCACCGGACGGGGTGCGGGCCCTTTGTCAAGGAGCTGAATTCCAAGCTCGAGGAGGTTCCAGAGCAGAGGAAATAGGAGTTACCATGGTGGGAGTCCCCAAACACTACTGTGGAGCAGCTCAACTGAGAGAGGACAACCTGCCAAGATTGTCCAAGAAGGAGTTGAGGTGTGACCAATTGGAAGACCCCATGGGGAGATTGGTCCTGGAGGCCCTGGAGAATCAGGATCCAAAACAGACTCATGCGTCAACCTTCAAAAGAAGCTCGCCTTCTTAGTTGGAGGTATCACTACACACGTTACCTCACCATTCGTTGTCTAGGGGATGAGAGTCTATAGAAACTTCAATGTCCACACAAGTTGTAAATCCTTTTTGTTACTGCCACTGATACCCCCACCACCATTACTGCCACTGATACCCCCACACCACCATTACTGCCACTGATACTCCCCCACCACCATTACTGCCACTGATACTCCCCCACCACCATTACTGCCACTGATACCCCCTCACCACCATTACTGCCACTGATACCCCCACACCACCATTACTGCCACTGATACTCCCCCACCACCATTACTGCCACTGATACTCCCCCACCACCATTACTGCCACTGATACCCCCTCACCACCATTACTGCCACTGATACCCCCTCACCACCATTACTGCCACTGATACTCCCCCACCACCATTACTGCCACTGATACTCCCCCACCACCATTACTGCCACTGATACACCCCACCACCATTACTGCCACTGATACCCCCCACCACCATTACTGCCACTGATACCCCCCACCACCATTACTGCCACTGATACCCCCCACCACCATTACTGCCACTGATACCCCCCACCACCATTACTGCCACTGATACTCCCCCACCACCATTACTGCCACTGATACTCCCCCACCACCATTACTGCCACTGATACTCCCCCACCACCATTACTGCCACTGATACACCCCACCACCATTACTGTCACTGATACCCCCCCACCACCATTACTGCCACTGATACCCCCCCACCACCATAACTGCCACTGATACCCCCCCACCACCATTACTGCCACTGATACCCCCCACCACCATTACTGCCACTGATACCCCCCCACAACCATTACTGCCACTGATACCCCCCCCACCACCATTACTGCCACTGATACCCCCCCACCACCATTACTGCCACTGATACCCCCCCACCACCATAACTGCCACTGATACCCCCCACCACCATAACTGCCACTGATACCCCCCACCACCATTACTGCCACTGATACCCCCCCACCACCATTACTGCCACTGATACCCCCCACAACCATTACTGCCACTGATACCCCACCACCATTACTGCCACTGATACCCCCCCACCACCATTACTGCCACTGATACCCCCCCCACCACCATTACTGCCACTGATACCCCCACCACCATTACTGCCACTGATACCCCCCACCACCATTACTGCCACTGATACCCCCCCACCACCATTACTGCCACTGATACCCCCCCACCACCATAACTGCCACTGATACCCCCCACCACCATAACTGCCACTGATACCCCCCACCACCATTACTGCCACTGATACCCCCCCACCACCATTACTGCCACTGATACCCCCCCACCACCATTACTGCCACTGATACCCCCCACCACCATTACTGCCACTGATACCCCCCCACCACCATTACTGCCACTGATACCCCCCCACCACCATTACTGCCACTGATACCCCCCCACCACCATTACTGCCACTGATACACCCCACCACCATTACTGCCACTGATACACCCCACCACCATTACTGCCACTGATACCCCCTCACCACTATCACTGCCACTGATACCCCCTCACCACCATTACTGCCACTGATACCCCCCACCACCATTACTGCCACTGATACCCCCCCACCACCATAACTGCCACTGATACCCCCCACCACCATAACTGCCACTGATACCCCCCACCACCATTACTGCCACTGATACCCCCCACCACCATTACTGCCACTGATACCCCCCCACCACCATTACTGCCACTGATACCCCCCACCACCATTACTGCCACTGATACCCCCCACCACCATTACTGCCACTGATACCCCCCCACCACCATTACTGCCACTGATACCCCCCCACCACCATTACTGCCACTGATACACCCCACCACCATTACTGCCACTGATACACCCCACCACCATTACTGCCACTGATACCCCCTCACCACTATCACTGCCACTGATACCCCCTCACCACCATTACTGCCACTGATACCCCCCACCACCATTACTGCCACTGAGACCCCCCCACCACCATTACTGCCACTGATACCCCCTCACCACCATTACTGCCACTGATACCCCCTCACCACCATTACTGCCACTGATACCCCCCACCACCATTACTGCCACTGATACCCCCCCACCACCATTACTGCCACTGATACCCCCCACCACCATTACTGCCACTGATACCCCCCACAACCATTACTGCCACTGAGACCCCCCCACAACCATTACTGCCACTGAGACCCCCCACCACCATTACTGCCACTGAGACCCCCCCACCACCATTACTGCCACTGATACCCCCCCACCACCATTACTGCCACTGAGACCCCCCACCACCATTACTGCCAATGAGACCCCCCCACCACCATTACTGCCACTGAGACCCTCCCACCACCATTACTGCCACTGATACCCTCCCACCACCATTACTGCCATTGATACCCCCCCACCACCACTGCCACTGATTCCCACCCACACCACCACCATCACCACTAGTGTGACTGATACACCCCCCCACATCGAGTCCGCGAGTCCCGCGGGCATGATCACGGAGCGTATATATATGCCCATTTGCCTGTCCGTGCCATTCTGCTGACGTAAATGTTTGTGCGACGGTCCTTAAGTGGTTAAGCTCCCAGTAGATGTAATTTAGAAAAAAAATATGCGGTATAATAGCTTACTTCAGAGTGCCGTTCGGCGCTCATGTGACTGCCCGCCGGTCTCCTCCCCTCCTCTCGGTTGACGTCAGCGGGGGTTTCCCAGCACATCCCCCTGCAGCTATCAGATCGGGACAGGAGACTAAACCGCGCTCTGAAGTAAGCTATTATACCATACTATATTTTTAAAATGACATCCACTGGGGAGCTTAGTGTTATATACCAAAAGGGGGGCGGCATTGAAGGTCCCGGCCTTGGGGCGGCAAAGGGAGTAAATCCAGGCCTGCCAGCGGGGAGACCACTCCCACTGGGCTGTTCCCGGGGGAAAGCACCCAATACACTTTGGCCTGCTTGTGTTCCAACATGGCCTGGGGTGGTAACGCCACCTACAGGCAAACAGTGGGAAGTCCTTCCAAACACAGCCATAGCCGGAAAAGAGGCAAATTTAGCCTAAAGCCCCGTACACACGGTCGGACTTTTGCCCAACAAACTTCGTTTTGAGCAAGTTGGACCAACAATCCGACCGTGTGTACGCTCCATCGGACAAACTTTTTTCGTTTGGTTTTGGATTTCATCGGACAAAAGTTGGGTCTGCAAACGGACAAACTTTTGCCCAACAAAAGTCCGATGGAGCAAAGTCCGACCGTGTGTACAGAAAACCATCGGACTTTAGTCCGATGGACAAAACAACTAATGTTAAAATCAACCAACAATAGCAGAAGTTGACCAAAGGGTGGCAGTAAAGATCTCAAAAGAGCAGAAAAAACACGTGATGTTGTAAGAAGTTTTAAGAAAGTTTGCAGAAAAGTCAGAGCGTGTGTATGCTATGGGTGTTCCCAACCAACTCCGTTCGGACAAAAAACCACGGAAAAGTCCGATGGAAGTCCGACCGTGTGTACGAGGCTTTAATCATTACAAAGTCTGAGCTAACTATCAGCTTAGACACCCACTAAACTTAACATAGCGCCTGATCATTAGGAGCTACATCCATATAGTTGTATATAAAATGCACTTTTTATCTTTAAAAAGGGTCTCCCAGCGCTAAACCTTTCATCCAAATTCTAATTTGCTGCATTTGTAAATTTTAAAAGCTAATATAAAGGTTAGTGGTAAAAAAAAGCCCTTGTGGTTTTAATTAACCTTTTTTTTTGGTTAATTCTCCTTTAAAGGGGTGTGGCAAGGGGCGTGTCCTATGCCTACATACGTTTTTTAGTAGGTGTCCCTCATTCCCATCTCAAAATACTAGAGGCATGAATTCTATAGCAGCCTTTCTCAACCTTTTAACCCAGAGGAACACTTGAAATCATTTTTAGGTTTTAGGAAACACCTGCAAAGGTTAGTCAGTTGGTTACATTGGTTATTAGAATGTTCCTCTTATGCCCCGTACACACGACCGGTTTTCCTGTCGGAAAAACTGCGATGAGAGCTTTTGGCCGGGAATTCCTACCGTGTGTGTGCTCCATCGCAGTTTTTCCGACGGGAAAACTGCTGGAAAAAAAAAAAAGAGAGCAGGATCTCTTTTTTCCCGTCAGGAAAAAATCCTAGCGGGAAAACCGTTAGTCTGCATGCTTTTCCGACGGGAAAAAAAAACGTGCATGCTAGGAAACAATTTGACGCATGCTCGGAAGCATAGAACTTAATTTTGTTGGCTCGTCATAGTCTTTTACGTCACCGCGTTCTTGGCAGTCAAAAGTTCACCGGACTTTTGTGTGACCGTGTGTATGCAAGGCAGGCTTGAGAGGAATTCCGTTGGAAAAACCATCGTTTTTTTTTCCGACGGGAAAACCGGTCGTGTGTACGGGGCATTACAGTCAGCTGGCTTTGGCTGTTACATCTGGAAGTAGACACATTCAAATTGAAGATCAATTAGCCACAGCCCAAAAAAAATGCATGGTGACCTCTGAAAGAACGCATGGAACCCTGGTTGAGAAAGGATGGACTCTATGGATTTAGTTATTTATATTCAAGGATTACACTGACTGATACTTTGTTATATGTGGTTTATGCTCCATAGAAAATAATGAACCAGTGTCATTTATGGGCAAAGAACAGCTTTTTTTAAAGAAACAATCTTTTCCTAGAAAAGTCACCTGTGCCCCTTCAATGCCGTTATGGTAAACCACAGACCTCTCCCAACAGGTTATCAGTTTCAGCTCCTCCCAGATGTTTCTAACATAACTGATCCTCATTTTCTGCACCATCTCTGTATGAGAAAATGTTTGCAAAAACAAATCCCTGCAGAGATGATAGCGCTTGTGTTCTTCCTGTGGAACACCTTCTACCACCACATCTTGATGTGTGTATTGGCAGGAGGATCAAAGCATTTAGTGTGAAAAGATAATGCATGTTCAGTAAGTACAATTTTTGTAGTATTTACCTGGAAATCTGTTTTTTCTTTTATCGCTCTTCTATATGTAGCGATACCCCCGCAGGAGTCGCTGGTTATTTTCCCAGATAGCAAGCAATTCAGCTGCAAGTTTGAAAATGATTTGCTGGGCTTCACAAGTTGGTTGTACAATTGCAGCAAGTCTGCATTGCATGACTCCAGATCAACTTTCTTTGCAAATATTCTGCGACTTCTGGTTCAGTTATGTTGTACAATAGTCCTCCCACCACAGGGGGCACTGTGGCTGAATTTTCTTGCTGTAGACTTGCAGAGCTCTTGCTGTAGACTCACTACTGCAACTTTGCTCCTACTAGAGACTTGCCACGCAAATTTGCTACAAATTGGAAAAGTGGAAACTAGTGCTTCAAGTGCTCTGCAAGTGTACAACTTGTCGGTCAAAATGTGCAGCAAGTTAAAGCACAGTTCCACCCACATTTTTCACTCCTCACCATGCAGCACTAATGTGCAGCCTTAAAATGAAATGGCAATTTATTTTTATTTTTTCTATTCACTTACCTGATTTAAGCCTATATTTAAATTCACTGCCTCCTTTAGCGGGCCGCGGACGTCATGTCTGGTTTTGCATTGGCTCCTGGGAGATCTTGGTCAGCTTGGCATGGCACTGCTCCTGTAACATTTAACATTGGCGTCTATAGAAATTCTTGGTCAGCTTGGGATGGCATGGCTCCAGTAACATTTAACATTGGCATCTATGGAAAATCTTGGTCAGCTTGGCATGGCAAGCTGACCAAGATTTCACCGCACTGCACATGCGCAAGATCGGCAGGTGCATGCTGGGTAGCCAGCATGCACGGAATTCAGGAAGAAGGACACTGTGGCTTCAGATGCCCACACTGGAGATGGCCGGGCTGTGCAGGAACTTCACAAAGTAAGAAAACGTTGCTGCACAAATAGAAAACTGGGCATAGTTTACAGCAGTGGCAGCTGGTGCTCAAAATGAAAAAAAAAAACATCAATTGCAGCCTCACTGTGCCCATCAATTGCCACCACTGTGCCCATCAATTACCGCCACTGTGCCCATCAAACGCAGCCAATGTGCCCATCAAACGCAGCCACTGTGCCATAAAATTGTCGCCACTGTGCCATAAAATTGTCGCCACTGTGCCATGCCATCAAACGCAGCCACTGTGCCATGCCATCACACGCAGCCACTGTGCCCATCAATTGTCGCAACTGTGCCATGCCATCAAACGCAGTCACTGTGCCATCAATTGTCGCCACTGTGCCCATTAATTGTCACCACTGTGCCATGCCATCAATTGTCGCCACTGTGCCATGCCATTCCATTGTCACCACTGTGCCCATCAATTGTCGCCACTGTGCCATGCCAAACGCAGCCACTGTGCCATCAACTGTCACCACTGTGCCATGCCAAACGCAGCCACTGTGCCATGCCATTGTCGCCACTGTGCCCATCAATTGTCGCCACTGTGCCCATTAATTGTCACCACTGTGCCATGCCATCAATTGTCACCACTGTGCCATGCCATGCCATTGTCGCCACTGTGCCCATCAATTGTCGCCACTGTGCCATGCCAAACGCAGCCACTGTGCCATCAACTGTCACCACTGCGCCATGCCAAACGCAGCCACTGTGCCATGCCATTGTCGCCACTGTGCCCATCAATTGTTGCCACTGTGCCATGCCAAACGCAGCCACTGTGCCATGCCATTGTCGCCACTGTGCCCATCAATTGTCGCCAGTTTGCCCCTAAAATGCCGCCAGATTGCCCCCCCCCCCCCCCCCCGCCTGGCACTTACCTTTCTCGGTCAGCCATCTTTGGATCCTCCTCCACGATCCCTCGATGTAGTCCCGCGCTCGATGTCGCTTCAGCCAATCAGGTTACCTGTAACCAAATCCGGTGAACCTGATTGGCTGAGATGCGTGTCAGTGTTAACCAAGGAACGCACCCCCCGTGCGTCCCCTGGTTAACTATTTGGAAGCCGATTACAGACCTTTGTTACATTGCACGAGGCATGAGTATTCTAGGGGTATTTTTATCTTAAAAGTCATATTTCGGCCGAAACTCTGCTTTAACAAGACTTATGCCCCGTACACACCATCGGAAATTCCGTCAAGAAAACCGTGGTTTTTTTTCTGACGGAATGTTGGCTCAGACTTGTGTTGCATACACACGGTCACACAAATCTTGTCTGAAATTCCGACCGTCAAGAATGCGGTGACATTCAAGATATACGACGAGCCGAGATCAATGAAGTTCAATAGGCAGTTCGGCTCTTCTGCTTGATTCTGACCATGAGTGTTTTTTTGCGCGTCGAAAATCGCATACAGACGATCGGAATTTCCGATAGGAATTTTTTCCGTCGGAAAAATAGAGAACCTGCTCTCAATCTTTTGTTGGCGGAAATTGCGACAGCAAAAGTCCGATGGAGCCTACACACGGTCGGAATTTCCCTCCAAAAGCTCACATCTGACTTTTCTTGTCGGAATTTCGGATCGTGTGTACGCGGCATTGCAATTCAACACTGCCACAAATTTGTGGCAAGTTATCCTTGCTATCTGGGTTGGGTCCTATGCTCCTGTTGAGCCCTGTATGAGGCCTCAACCTCACTGACACCTTTGGTATATGTTTCTGTACACTTTAATGAGCTCACAAGAATTTAACTTATGACTCTATGAAAGAATAACAGAGTGTATTGGCAAATTAGAATCAACCGGCATGAAACATAATAGTGAGGACACAAGCAGCTTCACAAAGTTCCTTGCAATGATTTTGGAACCCAGCAAATACTATGACCCAGTTAGCTCTCCTCATGGGATGAATCGCTGCAAGTGACCAGATACATAACAACAGGGATCAGGCTATGTCACTTGAGAGCTCTCTAGATAAGGGACTAGGTTTTGGCCTGAAGCCTCGTACACACGGCCGAGTTTCTCGTTGAAAAAAACATGTTGTTTTTTTCGACGAGATCCTTGGACAAGAAACTTGTCCCGGCCGAGTGTACAGACGCTCGATTCAAAGAACCCGCGGTTCTTTGAATGGAGCGTACGCGGTGACGTCATCGACTACGACGAGCATGCGCTCGTCACATTCTATGCCGTCGCCGCCATCTTGGTATACCCTACATATGCCTAGGAAGCTACCGCGCATGCGTCAAATTCATTTCGAACATGCGCGGGCTTCCCGGAGGACAGGTAAGTGTACACACACTCACTTTTCTCGTCGAGAAACAGGCTGACGAAAATCTCAACGAGAAAATAGAGAGCAGGTTCTCTATTTTCTCGTCGAGATTACTTGTCGGTTTTCTTGACGAGAAACCATACACACGAACGAATTTCTCGGCAAGACATCTCTGCCAGCAAGTTTCTTGCTGGTTCTTGCCGAGAAACTCGGTCGTGTGTACGAGGCTTGAGAGTATGAATTTTAAGTCAAACACAAATCTGCCCTTAGGATGAAGTTATCTGACTATAGTCCTTAACCACTTCAGCCCCGGAAGGATTTACCCACTTTCTGACCAGGCCGATTCTTGCGATACGGCATTGCGTTGCTTAACCACTTCCCTACTGTGCACGAAAACCGCCTTCCTGCCCAAGCCATTTTTCAGCTTTCAGCGCTGTCACACTTTGAATGACAATTGCGCGGTCGTGCGACGTGGCTCCCAAACAAAATTTACGTCCTTTTTTTCCCACAAATAGAGCTTTCTTTTGGTGGTATTTGATCACCTCTGCGGTTTTTATTTTTTGCGCTATAAACAAAAGAAGAGCGCCCAGTTTGGAAAAAAAACACTATTTTTTACTTTTTGCTATAATAAATACCCATTTTTTTTTTTTAAATAAAATTTTCCTCAGTCTAGGCCGATACATATTCTTCTACATATTTTTGGTAAAAAAAAAATAAAAAAAAATCGCAATAAGCGCGTATTGATTGGTTTGCGCAAAAGTTATAGCGTCTACAAAATAGGGGATAGATTTATAGCATTTTTTTTTTATTAGTAATGGCGGCGATCTGCGATTTTTATTGTGACTGCGATATTGCGGCGGACACATCGGACACTTTTGACACATTTTTGGGACCATTCACATTCATACAACGATCCCTGCTATAAAAATGCATTGATTACTGTATAAATGTGATTGGCAGGGAAGGGGTTAACCACTAGGGGGCGGGAAGGGGTTAAATATGTTCCCTCAATGTGTTCTAACTGTGGGGGGAGGGGACTGACTGGGGGAGGTGACCGATGGTTGTCCCTATGTACAAGGGACACACCATCGGTCCCCTCTCCCTCACAGGACGTGGATCTCTGTGTTTACACACAGAGATCCACTTTCCGGCTCGTTTCCCGGGCAATCGTGGGTGCCCGGCGGCAATCGCGGCCGCCGGGCACGCGCACCGAGGCCTTGTGAACGCGGCGGGCGCGCGCCTCCTAGCTCATTTTAAAGGGAGGATGTCATATGACGTCCTCCCAGAACGAGAGTGTCCTCCGCCCGCCGTCAATTGACAGTGGGCGGGGGACAAGAGGTTAAATTGATGATTGCGCGGTCGTGCAACGCTGTACCCAAACAAAATTGATGTCCTTTTTTCCCCCCACAAATATAACTTTCTTTTGCTGGTATTTGATCACCTCTGCGGTTCTTATTTTTTGCGCTATAAACAAAAAAGAGAAATTTTTTTTTTTACTTTCTGCTATAAAACCTTTTCCCCAAAAAAATAAAAAAAACACAAATTTATTCATCAGTTTAGGCTGATATGTATTCTTCTACATATTTTTGGTAAAAAAAAATAGCAATAAGCATATATTGATTGGTTTGCGCAAAAGTTATGATGTCTACAAAATAGGGGATTGATTTATGGCATTTTTATATTTTTTACTAGTAATGGCAGTGATCAGTGATTTTTAGCGGGACCAGGACATTGCGGCGGACAGATCGGACACCTAACTGACATTTTTTTACACTTTTTTGGGAACCAGTGACATTATTACAGTAATCAGTGCTAAAAATATCCACTGTTATTGTACTAATGACACTGACAGGGAAGGGGTTAACATCAGGGGCGATCAAAGGGTTAAATGTGTTCCCTGCAGGTGTTTTCTAACTGTATGGGGGATGGTGTGACTGGGGAAACACACAGATCCGTCTTCCTGCTTAGCAGAAAGACAGGATCTGTGTGATCTCCCCTCTCAGAATGGAGATTTGCCTTGTTTACACCAGCAGATCCCCGTTCTGTCACTGCGCGGAATGATCGCGGGTGGCCCGGCAGACATAGAGTCGGCTGGGCCCGCTGATTGGCTCCCTCGCTGGCCAATGGGAGCACGCATGCGCCCACAAGAGCGAGTTCCTGAGCCGACGTACAGCTACGGCGATTCGCAGGATCTTGCCGCGGCTGGTCGACAAGTGGTTAATGTGACTCTTGTGCCAGCTAGGTTGGGGCCCTTGAAGACGTTGGCGCGCAAGGATGGGATATGCCTATGATTTGACTGGTTACAGTACTGCACCTCAGGAGTTGGATTGAGTAACATGGAGGGATCTTTTGGATACAATTGAATAATTAGATGGGTAGGCACAGGTTCAGCAATTAGATAAAAAAAAAAAAAAGTGTGCACAGGTTTGGAGTGAGATGAAAAGAACCAGGTACATTGGCTGTGTTGGACCTAATTCAGCAAGAACAGTAATGCCTTGTACACACGATCGGAATTTCCGATGGAAAAAGTCAGACGGAATTTTTTCATTGGATATTCCGACCGTGTGTATGCCCCCATCGGACTTTTTCCAACGGAAATTCCGTCGGAGTTTAGATAGAGAACATGTTCTCTTTTACTCCGATGGAATTCCGTCGGAGTTTAGATAGAGAACATGTTCTCTTTTACTCCGATGGAATTCCGTCGGAGTTTAGATAGAGAACATGTTCTCTTTTACTCCGATGGAATTCTGTTGAAATTCCGATGTGATTTTGGCCGGTCAAAAGTCAGACCGTGTGTACGGGGCATATGGGTAACTGTGGATCTGCAACCCGCTCACCATTCTCTCTCTCTCTGGAATTCTCCTGTAGCAGTTCCCCCCCCCCCCTTTTGTTTGTTGACCGCTAGATGTGGCAGAAAGAATGACCAGTATTTTGGAGGTTCACCTCCTCGAGCGGACCTGAACAGCAGCGGCTGGGGTCATTGACCAGAACAGGTATCAGAACAGCCAATAGCGCAGCAAAGTCTAGCTCAGTCCAGCCACCTGGGTCAGGGTACAACAGCGTACCTGGTTACCGGAGTACCTGAGCTGATCTGTTTATTCCAATGGGCTCCTTTTGAAAGGCTCTTTTTGAAGTTTGTAAACATTTGGAAAACTCTGTGGTTTATTTTATTAAGCTTTCTTTTCAGATTGGCCAAACAGGCAGCACAAACAAGAGTTTTGTAATCAATAAAATCTATACTGCAGTTTCCCTGCGTGTCCGATGCAGAGAGGAAATTGGAAATAGTTACTGGAGTAATTGGAGTGCCCCCCTTCAGGTTCCACCATCAGGTATGTACTTGTGTTTTTCCTTTCCTTCTTTACCATGGCATTCAATGGAGCGCCCCTCTTATTACATCTAAACCCAAGGACACAAACATAATATATTGCAGTCTACTAGTCCTGTAAGTGGTTGTAAAGGCACAAGTTTTTTTTACTCTCATGCATTCTATGCATGAAGGTAAAAAACCTTTTGTTTGCAGCAGTCCCCCCCAGCCCCCACTAATACTTACCTGAGCCCCCTCTTGATCCAGCGATGTCCAGGAGAGCCTTCGCACTCGTGGGGACTCTCACTCCTGATTGGCTTTTGGCAGCAGATTGGCTGTCAATCGCAGCCAGTGAGCCAATCTGGAGATGGAGGGGGCAGGGCTCAGCCGTGGCTCCATGTGTGAATGGACACACAGAGCCGCGGCTTGGGAGCACGTCTGCTTGGGTGCCCCCTCAGCAAGCTGCTTGCTGTGGGGGCCCCAGCAGGAGGGAGGCGCCAGGAGTGCCGGCGAGGGACCAGAGAAGAGGTAAGTATAACATGTTTGTTATTTTAATGTAAGAAAAAAAAAATGAAGCTTTAGTAACACTTTAAGCTGGCCACAGATGGTTCGAATCTCTGGTTTACTAGCTGGATCACCAGATGAAAATAGAGGACATAAGCCTGAAAAAGGGTAATTAAAGTGGTAGTAAACCGCTGCAAATTTTTTAAAAAACTTTCCCCTGTAAGATAAATGCATAATGTGCTAGTATGCATCCCATACTAGCACATTATGTAATGCCGCGTACACACAACCGTTTTTCATGACGAGAAAAATGCAATTTTTTTATTTGGTCATTAAAAACGATCGTGTGTAGGCTCCAGAGCATTTTTCGCGACGTGAAAAATGGCCATTAAAAATTTGGAACATGCTCTATTTTTTCTCGTCGTTTTTCACGTCGCCGCATGACGCATGCTCAGAAGCAAGTATGAGACGGGAGCGCTCGTTCTGGTAAAACTAGTGTTCATAATGGAGATAGCACATTCGTCACGCTGTAACGGACTGAAGAGCACGAGGCTGAAAAGCGCGAATCGTCTCTCAACAAACTTTACTAACACGAGGATCAGCAAAAGCAGCCCAAAGGGTGGCGCCATCCGAATGGAACTTCCCCTTTATAGTGCCGTCGTACGCTTCGTACGTCACCGCGCTTTGCTCGAGCATTTTTTTTCATGATGGTGTGTAGGCAAGGCAGGCTTGAGAAGAATCACGTCGAGAAAAACTTGATTTTTTTCAATGACATTAAAAACAGTCGTGTGTACGCGGCATGAGACTTACTTTAAAACAAAGCCCTCCGGCGGCATGCTGACAGGGCTTCCATCTTTAAGCTGTCTTCCTTCCAGGTTTGTGGCCTCCAGCTACATAAGTAGCCGGAGTCGTGACATCACTCCTGCACGCAGGAGCCCTCGTTTACAGCTCAGGCTCTGAAGGTCCGGCATGGTATACTGGACCTTCAGAGCGCATGCATTGGCTAAATGCACTGTGACTATCTCCTAAACACTGCAAGTTTAGGAGATATTCACTGTACCTACAGGTGAGCCTTATAATACAGGCTTTCCTGTAGGTACACTCACCAGTCCACCCAAATTACTTCTCCTGGAGAACTCCTAGATGTGCTGACTCACTCCCGCTGTTCTCACACCTGCTCATGTGCATCCAGGACAGGATTCCTCCATGTGTTGTAGATGATCCCTCCAGCACCCGAGCCCCAGGTCTGAGGTTACCCCCCGCCCCCTAGACTTGGGGGTTACCCTCAAGGGCCACAGACAGCCTCATCAGTACTCCTTCTCTATCTTCCACCTGACTGCCCCTGCTGGCATGACTCAGGAGTATTTAAGAGGTGCCTGCCCCCTGCCAGCCCACTTGGCTGGGGATTGGATGGGGCCCTCATCAATACCACAAGCAGCCCCTCCTAGCTTCCCACCCATTCTTCTGGAAACTTCTCCAAGGTTCCAGTAAGCAGGGGGAGGTGCCAGAGGTGCTGCTTGCTGAGTCATCCAGCCTCCCTGAGTCACTCAACCCTGACCCAGATTCAACCCAGGCTTGGCTGTCAGCCAAGCCAAATTTACCTACACTAACAACTATGTACATCCTACTCTAGTACACTAGAGGGTGCTGCAAATGCTATAACGTTAACAGTACCCATCACTGGAAACACTAAAACGTAATCATTCAAAGAATGTCCATATACGTTTGGCTATATAGTGTATATTTGGGAAACAAGGTTTTTATACACGTGCTAAAAATGAAGCTAACCCTCCAAGTAGTCTATTTATAATCAAGCATATATTTATGCCATTAATCATACTGTATAATGTTGCGTTGAGATTGATTATTATTTTATTCTGTGCAGCTCCTGAAGGCACTCCTAACGTATGGCGGATCCTTGGGTCAGAGTATCCCAATGGGACCAAGGAAGTGTCTATCTTCATAACGGTAGGGACCAGCCTTGTACTTAAATATAATTTTAGTTTTAAAGCATGCCCCCAGATCAGGGAGTAAAAAGCCTTTAAAGCCAGTAAGCCTTGCGCCTGCGCCATGTATTACGTGCACGCCGTTTTCACGTGCACAATGGCCGCGCCTAAGCCACGCCCCATCTTTGCAGGAATGCCCCCCCTTTTTTCTTCTTTTTAAAAAGGAGCTAATTCCCGCGCGGAGGGAGGGGGGGTCGAGGGGTACTCCCTAGGGGGGTGCCTGACCGCTGCAGGAGGCGGATGGTCCCCCAAAACCCCTACTAGTGGCCGAGACAGAGCGGAGTAAGAATGCTGTTCCACTAAAGTGTTTGCTGACACTGAGCACAAATACTGGGGAAGCATGGAAATGTTAGACACCAGGTATGTTACACTTTACACCCTCTAGTGGTAAAACAAAGGCAAGACATCGTCTACTCAAAAAAGAAGTCCATAAGTGAATCATTATGTGTTCCTTAGGATCTTCTCAACTCACCATTCCCGCTGTAGGATACTGCTGGAAATCACAGACAGACTCAATCTTTAACCATCACGTGTCATGACATACCTTCAAGGACCAGGTCCCCCTTGTATATGGGGTCCACTCCCTTGGACCCATACAGCACCCTGCCAGAGCAACTTTTGGTTTAGTTATGTGACCAAGGAGCTGGATCCCAGGGTCCAGCCCTCAAAAGAGAAGCATTACATGCAGAAACCTCGCTCTTCTAAATCAAGGCCCGGGTACCATCCATTTTGGCCTTTTTTGGCACTTTGAATGGATCTGATTGCATAGCCCCTTGATCCTGCCAAGGATCTCTGACGTAGCTCTTTTTAGCACTTCAATAACCGTGACTATCACTGGCTAAAAAACGGAGGTACTCCCTGTACGAGGGGGGGGGGGTTATATAGAGGGGGACTTCCTGTCTTTTGAGTGCACCAGTGTCCATTCACCTATAGGTGGTGTATAACCCACATAGTTATTACTATGGCTGCTCTGCGTCCCGTGATGTATGATAAAGAAAAAACTACCATAGTCTGAAAGACCTGTGTACAGTAGGGTGACCACGTGTCCCGGATTGCCCGGGTCAGTCCCGCATTTGGCAGGTCTGTCCCGGGCACCTTCATTCCAGGACAATACAGTGTCCCAGAATGAAACAGACACAGCTACCCCCCGGGCCAATCTGATGCCCCCAAAAAAGGCCGCCACATCACCACTTTACTCACTGACAGTACTTGTCCTGGCCGGGAATGCCTGGGGGAGCACAATCCCCGCCCCCTGCTTGTTATTGGAGAAATTATAAATCCCGCCTCTTGTGTCCAATCACTGTGCTGTGATTCGTTACAGCACAAGCTGATTTTTGGGAAGGGGGGGTGTCCCTGAATGGTAGTTTGGAAATGTGGTCACCCTAGTGTACAGATCTTACAACTTTAGAAATATTTTCTTCCATTGCTGTGTAAATGAATTGGTCTTATTGCTGTCTGTTGTCACTGATTTCATTCTGTGCTATTACAGAAAGATAATGATGAAATTCCACAAAGAACAATCTTGGGATATAAAGTATTTTATTTGGATGAAGAAAATAGAACTACTCTCAGGACTTGTACAGTGTCGGAGGTAGAGTGTGTCACGCTGGTCCCAAAAGGGGTCAAGATGTTATTTGTCTCTGCCTTCAATTCCTATGGGACCTCCCCCAAAAGTAATGTATACACCCAGGAAGAATCTGGTAAGAAGGATTTTCATTAAGGAATATTAGATTGTATCTAAACCCAACACCAAAAATGTAACATATTGCACATTACTAGTCTTCGATGTCCGATTAGTTTTCTCTTTTCAAGCCTCTTTCACTTTATTTTCACCTGGTGATCACGGGTTGCTACATCAGCCTTTTTCAACCAGGGTGCCTTGAGGTTTCTTCAGGGGTGCCTTGGCAAAATGCCTAAAAATTGATCAAAAATTGTATACAAGCCAGCAGGTGGATCAAACCTGCCTTTTAGTTACACAATGGGGGTTGATTTACTAAAGGCAAATCCACTTTGCACTACAAGTGCACTTGGAAGTGCAGTCGCTGTGGATCTGAGGGGTAGATCTGAAATGAGGGGAAGCTCTGCTGATTTTATCATCCAATCATGTGCAAGCAAAAATGCTGTTTTTTATTTTCCTTGCATGTCCCCCTCAGATCTACAGCAACTGCAATTCCAAGTGCACTTGTAGTGCAAAGTAAGTTTGCCTTTAGTTTTTTTTAGACACTGGCATCCTAACAACCAATGACATCAGTTAATAGGTAGGATGTCTGTTGCCTCCACAACATCCTTGTTTGACCCTCCTGCGTCCCCCTCCCTCAGCACTGGGGTGACATTAGCCGACTGATGGAGAGAAATTGAGGGAGAAGAGAAACATTGGAATACTAGTCAGTACCAGTGTGCAAAAGTGTATTTGTTTTGGAAGAATAAATCATCTCTAGCATTGGGTGTCCTAAGTGTGCCAATGATGCATTGTATGAAAGCTATTAGCATCTTTTTTACATTTTAGAATGGGGGGTGTCAGCGGCGGCCATGGATAGATTCATGCAATGCATGAATCTATCCATTCTACATAGAGGGGTGGCTGGAGAGAGGGGGCGGCACCCGTGCGCCCTTAATGGATGGGCAGCCCCTGGTAGGAACATTGATTAGGTTAATAGCATTGATCTCTACCAGCATCATGTAACATCTTCCCAGTTTTGTATTATCTTCTGCAGCATCTCCTTAGCCAACAATATATCATGTCCTCCTCACTCTCTGACCCTCATTTTCTCTATTACACATGTGTCAAACACAAGACCCACTGGCTAAATCCAGCCCACCAGGCCATTTTATGTGGCCCTCACAACTCTCCTGCAGCTGCACCCCCCCCCCCCTTGTCTCAGAGAGGAGGACAGAATTCCTAGGCCAGATCCTGCACCTCTCTGTGCAGCTGCTGGGAGAGTCTCGTCTCTGCCTCCCCTCCCATCTCAGCAGTTGGCAGCAGAGAGAACAGAACTCCTCCTACAGATCATGCACCTCTCTGTGCAGCCGCAACTCCCCCTTGTCACCACCTCCCCTGGTCTCAGCATTCAGTAGATTCCACCCCTCTTCTGGTCCTCCTCCAGACTCTGCACTTTCTGCTTTTTCCTGGCAGCAGCACATGGTAAAGGGGTGCACTGTGATGTAAGGGAGGGTGGGGAACAGCTTAAGTCTCAAGTTATTACTAAAACCAGTAATAATCGAATGCAGGGACAATTATTTAATATGATAACGAGTAGATACATTTATATAGTCTTACAGATACCACCGCCCCTTTTAGGACAACCATAATGCTGATGGGGCCAATGATGACATTTAGTTTGACACCCCTGCTCTATTAGATCTGCACTCTCTGACAGTCCTCTCCAGCATTATATACAGTATATTGAACATTATGTGTGGCCCTTTGGCAGAGGCGGCTCTCTAATTAGGCAAATTAGGCAGTCGCCTAAGGCCTCGCACTCACAGGGGCCTCGCGGACGCCTAATTTGCCTGTGATGAATACTAATGTCGGCACCATCGGATCTCTCTATCACCCCTCTCTCTTTCTCACGCCCCCCCCCCCTTTGCATTGGCTGAATATGGGTGAGGAGGGTGCCCTGGAAGTGGTGCTGATCACCTGTGTGCTAGATCTGTGCATTTTCTGCAGCCATTTTTCTTGCTTGAATTATTCTTCCCATTATGGGCGTCAGTGGGGCCTCGTGTCCAAGTTTTGCCTAAGGCCTCACAAAGCCTAGAGCCGCCTCTGCCCTTTGGTGATGTCAGGGGCCGCATTTGAGGCCTCCTTTAGCTCATACGGTGACAACCACTGCTCTATGAACACTGGGTGGTTCTTTAGACCTTGCTCTATGGCTCTGGTGAAGCAGATGGTCCGCTATCTCTCTAACGATAACATGAAGTCCCATCCAGGCCCTTGTGCTCTGATGTGTTTCCTGTCTCTATGACATCTCCATTATTAGGCCCATTTTTTGGTGAAAGACGGAAGGAGGTCCCAAGCAAGTTTCATGTTGTGTTGTTTTAAAGCTTTTACTGCGAGGAATTTCTTGGTGTGCTGTTGCTCTCTTCTTGATTTGTATACTTTATGGATGTTGTTATGATTATTTTCCTTGCTACAATTATTATTATTAACATGCTGTTACCGATTCCGCTTTATTAGATTTACCTCGACCGGGCAATCTGACTGCTACAACTTGGCCAATCCATGTTCAGTGGCAGAGTCCGCCCAGCAGAGGGCACTCACTGCTCTGGTATGTTCTCCAGTGGAGTCCTGACAATTGTGATGGGAAACACAGAAACGTGTCATGGCAGAAACTCTCGAAGGACAGAACACATCTTTCGTTAAATGGTAGTTATTTGTTTCATTTGTATTTCCTCGGTATCATTGGTATTAATTCTTTTTCTTCCTAACCTTGGCACATTTGGTTGGCTGTTGTGCCACCTAGTGGAGAGATTTAATACAGACACCTTTTTTTTTCGGCAGTTGAGTTTCGTACTGTCATGCCGCGTACACGCGATCATTTTTCCCGTCGGGAAAAATTAATTTTTTTTTTTTCGCCGAGAAAAACGATCGTCTGTGGGCTTTATGCCGTTTTTCTTGTTGAGAAAAACGGCAGGAAAAACGACGAGAAAAATTAGAACATGCTCTAAATTTTCTCATCGTTTTTTCCATCATTTTTTTCCGCGGCAGTTTTCCCATAGGGAGACACTGCCGCGGAGCCCACAGACGGTCGTTTTTCTCGACAAAGAAAAAAATGACGGGAAAAACGGTTGTGTGTGGGGGAAAATGCCGTTCCCTCGTTTTTCATTTTTTTTCATGTCGTGATTCACGGCGGTGTTTTCACCGCCGTGAATCACGATCGTGTGTACGCGGCATTAGCCATTGATCATTGCAGAAAGTTTTAGCTAACTTAAAGGAGTATTAAGGCTGGGTTCACAGTGGTGCGCTGTGCGAGTTTGCATGCGATTCGCTACGCCCTGCAGTGCAAATCACATGCGATGTCTGTGCAATGCAAATTCAGCCATACAGATCTTATGGAAGAATTCGCATCGCATTCGGATCAAAGTCGCGCAGGACCCTTTTTTTGGTCCGCACCAGAATGTCCACACCCATGCGATCCGATTCATGAGTGAACTGACAGTTTTTTGACTGCTTTCACACTGAGCAGCAGCAGGTGTCGGCGGTAAAGCGCCGCTATTTTTAGCGGCGCTTTACCGTCGTTTTTGCGGTGCTTTTCGGCCGCTAGTGGGGTGCTATTAACCCCCACTAGCAGGCAAAAAAGGGTTAAAACTGTCTGCAAATCGCAGCTGCAGCGGCATTTTGCTGGCGGTTCGGTGGCTCTGCCCATTTTTTGGATGTCTGGCCAGCGCTTTTTTTCAGGCGCTAATTTTAGCGCTAAAGCGCCTGAAAAACGCCTCCAATGTGAAAGGGGTCTTAAGGATTCTTTCTGGCAACTAGAACATGCAGATAATTTTTGTTCAAGTATCGTTGTATCGTGCTCCTTAAAGTGGAGTTCCACCCAAAAATGGAACTTCCGCTTTTCGGAATCCTCCCCCCCCCCTCCGGTGTCACATTTAGCACCTTTCAGGGGGGAGGAGGGAGCAGATACCTGTGTAATCCAGGTATTTGCTCCCACTTCCGACCTTTGCTACGTCTGGTGCCTCCTCTCCCCCTCCCCCACTGTCCTCTGGGAGACACACAGGTCCCAGAAGACAGCAGGGACCAGTGGGATCACGCAGCGCGACTTGGGCGGCACCTCCACCCGAGAGCCGAGGGACAGATCGGCTTCGTGTGCCAGCATCAGGGGCACCTAGGACAGGTAAGTGTCCTAATAATAAAAGTCAGCAGCTGCAGTATTTGTAGCTGCTGACTTTACATTTTATTTTTTTGTGCAGAACTCCGCTTTAAAAACGTCTTTTTCCAGAGCAGCCTGTATTTCTTCTGAGGTTACCTGTGGGTTTTTGTTTGTTTGTATCCTGAACAATTCCATTACAGGGGGTCCCCGACTTACGAACGCCCGAGTTACGAACTTCTCCTACTTACGAACCGGGCGCTGCGGGGACCCTCTGCCATTTTGGGCAGATCGTCTACTGTTCTGCGCATGTGCGGCCAGACGGAGCCTCGGGAAATGTCCGTAATTGGCCGCGCATGTGCGGAACGGCATTCATCGGAAATGTCTGTAATTGCCGGTCTTATGAACATTTCCGATATACAAACAGGAGGAATGTCCCTAACGGGTTTGTAACCCAGGGACCCCCTGTACCTTGTTACGCAGGTTGTTTGACAGTTCTTCTCTGCTCCCCATGACCCTGAATCCAGCCTGCTCAGTGCATTTACGTAAGAGCTAACAAACTTAAATTTAAAAAGCCACAGATGTGGGAAATTAAAGTGGATGTAAACCCACTCTCATCCTTTCTAAACTACTGCCATAGTGCTGATCTATAAGGATAGAGATGCCTCCTGCATGTATCCTTACCTGTCAAATGTCTCCCCTCTGTCTGTTATAAGAACTGAAAAACTGTAGATTCTGTGGGTGGATCTGTTGTTTGGAGCTTGGTGGGTGGAGTCGTGATGTCAGTAGACTCCCCGCCAACGCTGTATCCTGGCCTAGGCCAACAAGGCCCAGGCCTAGGGCAGCACTTTGCAGGGGGGCAGCACGGGAAGAGTCCACGCCGGCTTGTGCTACACTGTTAGTGTAACGCAAGCTGCTTCTAATTTTGACTGTTCTATCAGGCTGGACCACAAACCTTCCTCACTGTGCTATATGTTTTCTGCTGCACCATTGGCATGGTTATATCTTCTTAGTCCTCTCCATAAAATTATCAGAAATTTGTGCTTAAAGTAGAACTATAGGCAACATTTTTTTTTTTCATTTTGGATAGAGTAAAGGAGGGTTATAGCCCCTGTCAGTTTATTTTTTACCATCCCTGACCCATTGCAGAGATTTCCCTTCACTTCCTGCTCCATAGCCAAACAGGAAGTGAGAGGAAATCTATGCAAATTAAGGGAATCCATTGCCCCCCCCCCCAGGCCCTCAGAACTAGTGTCCCCACTCAAAAATTTCAGGCTGGGTCTTAAACAGAAAGGGGTGTGGCCTTGACAGGAAGGGGTGGGTCATATTTAAATTAGGGTCTGCACGAGTTTAGTCAGGCCTAGGGCAGCACAAAACCTAAATACACTACAACTCCCTGCCCACCTCTACACTCCCCTTGTCAACATGCATTTTCTCCTGTGTATTCCTTCTGCTATGATCACTAACATCCAGTCCAAATCCAAAGCTAGTGCACGAGATATGTAAATAACCTGTCACTCACAGAAAGGGGGCGGAACGGACAAAGGTTTTTCTCTGTTTGTCCGTTTTATCTCACTGAACAATAAAAGAGGATTGCTCGGAGCTGGATTAACTCTGTGTGGCAAGACTGGGCACAGATGATAGGAAATCGTATACTCTACATTGTGACAGCAAAAAATAAATAAAAATTCGGGTTTACATCCACTTTAAAAGCGGAGGTTCACCCAGAATTTTTTTTTACATTAAAAATCCTATAAAAAAAAAGAAAAAAATGAATAGAAATTTATTTTTTCTTCATACTCACCCGAAATGCCCGTTGCTATGCGGAAGTCCCCTAATCTGCCTTTTCTTATCCGCGGCGGGCCTCCTTCCGCTTCCTCTTCTTGTAAATGAGGCGCGCTGCCTTCTGGGAACTGTGTGTATCCCAGGAGGCAGCCGCCCATTCACAAAGCGCCGTGCGAGTGGCGCATGCGCAGTAGGAAACGGGCAGTGATGGAGGAGTCGGGACCTGCTAGCAGCGACCGACATCGCGGGCGAGTAGGACAGGTAAGTGTCCTTATTAAAAGTCAGCAGCTACACTGTTAGTAGCTGCTGACTTTTAAAAATAAATAAAAATCGCGGGTGGTACCCCTCATTTCAACCGATGTGTGTCACTTTGTGTGTCTGTACCAAGGCCAAACATTCACGGGTATGTAAACTTTTGATTAGGGTGATTTCTGTTCTCATTATAGATTAAAAAGGAGCCAAACAACTATGTGATAATAAATGTCTTCATACGATCACTATTTTTAAATAAAAGACAGTTTTTTTTGCCATGATCAGTCATATTTTCAATATAAATGCCAAAATGTTATAATGTCTGCCAGGGAATGCAAACTTTTGAGAACAACTGTATCTAAAGCCAAAACCTTTTGAATTGGATAGCGTGTTGAAGGGTTAGAACACCGGTCAGGCTTTTATTGCTAGGGTTATTCACTCTTCTATTTTAGCGTTTATAAATCTTTTTTCAGTCACAACACCCTTAAAAGTACGCAAAATCTCCAGGTACCCTAGATACATTATACCCTGTGTTTTTTTGGGGGTTTTTTTCCAAGACATAGTGGGCCTTTTATTTGATGGTAAATATTAATGGATATGTTCTGATTGTTTTATTGTCATACAAAAACTGGCCCAAATTAGCTATACATTTTAGGCCATTACCATGATCCACCACCTGACATGCCTGAGGATACTGGCAACGTGATGTATTATTTGTTGTCTCTACCTGTAGTACCGTGTTTCCCCGAAAATAAGACCTACCCCGAAAATAAGACCTAGCATTATTTTCCAGGGCGGCTGCAATATAAGCCCTACCCCGAAAATAAGCCCAAGTTTAAAATGCTTGTAAAATCCTACGATCCACTCTATTACAGTATTATATAATGTACAATGTGTGTGTTTCTGTAATATAATTGCGGGGAAGAGAGCTCCGGCAAGTCAATTATATTACAGAAACAAATACATTGTACATTATATACTACTGTAATAGAGTGGATTATAGGATTTTACAAGCATTTTAACTAAGTTCACACTGGGGATTCCTGACAGGCAGGGAGGGAGAGGGGGAGAGAAGACAGCACATTGTAAGACCTACCCCGAAAATAAGACCTACTGTGTCTTTTGTTGCCAAAATTAATATAAGACCCGGGCTTATTTTCGGGGGAAACACGGTAGTATCACATCTTTTTTGGATGGTGGACTTATTTTTGTGGACTTATGTTCAGGAGAACTTATGATTTTTTTTTTGTGTCACTATATTAGACTCCTTGAGTGCAGCACTTATAGTATTTATGTGAATCACACTTATCCAGCAACATGATTGCGTTTGATTATTTCACTTGTTTCCTTTCAGATACAATCTCAGCGGAACAACGTGTGACGATATTGCTGTACGCTGTATACAGCTCTGGGGTTAGTCGGTCCAGCATAGTGGAGTTCAGTGAGTTTTTTTGTCTTTTCATTCCTGTGGACTTTATTTACCAATTAACCTAACATTACTCCTAGAGGAAGGTGACCAGATTTTTAACCACTTCAGCCCCGGAAAAATTTACCCCCTTCCTGACCAGAGCAGTTTTTGAGATTCTGCACTGTGTCGCTTTTACTGACAATTGCGCAGTCGTGCGAGGTGGAACCCAAACAAAATTGACGTCCTTTTTTTCCCACAAATAGAGCGTTCTTTTGGTGGTATTTGATCACCTCTGCGGTTTTTATTTTTTGCGCTATAAACAAAAAAAGAGCGACAATTAAAAAATATATATATATATATTTTTTTTACTTATTGCTATAATAAATATCCCCCAAAAATATATAAAAAAAACAAATTTCTTTCTCAGTTTAGGCCGATACGTATTCTTCTACATATTTTTAGTAAAAAAAAAAAAAATCGCAATAAGCGTATATTGATTGGTTTGCGCAAAAGTTAAGCCCTGTACACACGATCGGATTTCCTTTGGCAGTGATGGCGAACCTTGGCACCCCAGATGTTTTGGAACTACATTTCCTATGATGCTCAACTACACTGCAGAGTGCATGAGCATCATGGGAAATGTAGTTCCAAAACATCTGGGGTGCCAATGTTCGCCATCACTGACCTATGGATTCTAATCCGATGGATTTTTCCATCGGAAATCCGATGAAGATGACTTCCATCAGTCTTGCCTACACACCATCAGTCAAAAATCCAACCGTCCCAAACGCCGTGACGTAAAGCACTCCGACGAGCCGAGAAAAATGAAGTTCAATGCTTCTGAGCATGCGTCGACTTGATTCTGAGCATGCGTGGGTTTTTTCTCTGATGGAGTTCCACACAGACGATCGGAATTTGCTATTGTTTTTTTTTCCCATCGGATAAATTTAAAACATGTTCTATTTCTTCTCACCGATGGAAAAAAGACAGATGGGGCCCACACACGATAGGTTTGTCTGATGAGAAAAGTCCATCGGACTGTTTTCATCGGTAAAAACGATCGTGTGTACACGGCATTATAGTGTCTACAAAATAGGGGATAGATTTATGGCATTTTTATTATTATTATTTTTTTATTAGTAATGGCGGCGATCAGCGGTTTTTTTTTTTTGTGACTGCGACATTATGGTGGACATATCGGACACTTTTGACACTATTTTTGGGACCATTGTCATTTATACAGCAATCAGTGCTATACAAATGCACTGATTACTGTGTAAATGTGACTGGCAGGGAAGGGGTTAAACACTAGGAGCCGAGGAAGGGGGTTAAGTGTGTCCTAGGGAGTGATTCTAACTGTGTGGGGGCTGGGCTACAAGTGACACAACATTGATCACTGCTCCCGATGACAGGGAGCAGTAGATCACTGTCCTGTCACTAGGCAGAACAGGGAGATGCCTTGTTTACATAGGCATCTCCCAAGTTTTGCAGCTCCGTGACACGATCGTGGGACACCGGCGGACATTGAGTCCGTGGGTCCCACGGGCGCGGTCACGGAGCTTGCGGTGGCGCGCCCGTACGGCGGGAAATTTAAAGCGACGTACGGGTACGTTGCTTTGCCCAGCCGAGACATTCTGCCAACGTATATAGTCGTTAGGCAGTCGGCAAGTGGTTAGAATGAAATCCGGGGACATTTTTTTTTCTTTTTATTGGCAAATGGAAAAATTTTATAAGCATATTTTCCTTGAGTTATATATGCAGTGTATGTGTTTATGGAATGATTGTATGATATATACGTTATTTCTCACATTTCGTCGATGAGATAAAAGATACTTCTTAGAATTTGTTGGGATATAACTACCAAATGTTAAGAAGATAAGATAGAGAAAAAAATTTTCAATGCATATTTTGCATTTTATTCTTACCAAAGAAGCACAGTCATCTTAATTTTGGGGGTGCTATGAGGGTGCTTAATTTTTTTTGGGGGTGCTTAAGACCCAAGCACCCACCTGGCGCCGCCCCTGCTGGGCACAAAACCGGGGACAGAATTGGTCCGGGGACAGTGTCCTCAGTCCGGGGACTGTCCCCGGAAACCGGGGACGTCTGGTCACCCTATCCTAGAGACGATTTAGATCCTTCCTGTGATTATCTATTCTGCACTGCTGCTTGTAGTTACAGCATGGATGTTATGGGGAGCTTACATACTTTCCACTTTATAATGTCTTATTTCTTGATATACCGATTTGCAATATCCAGTGCATCCTCTTTTATGTCTTGTGCCCCTATATAGGAAAATCTAATATGCTGTGCCTCCATATACTGCTGTATAATATCATGTGCTTATTTATAGTGCCTCCATTTACTACTTTGTAATACCCTGTGCCTCCATATAGTGCTCCTTTATGTCATTTGCCTCCATATAGAATCCTCTAATATTCTGTGCCTCCATATCATCATGCACTTCCTTATAGTGCTCTATAATGTCTTGTGCCTCCTTATACCTCTCTATCCTTATCCCGTTCCTCTATACTTTATGCAACAAAATACCTTGTGGCCCACATACTGTCCTTTATTATTCCATGCCTTCATACACTGTATTGCCAAAATTATTGGGACGCCTGCCACATGAACTTTTTTTTTCCCAATAGATTTTTATTCAAAAGTTAAACAAAGTACAGACATACCAATGTGGTTAGAAAAATATCAAGGAAGGGTACTCCCTCCGACACAATTAAGACCACAAGCGTTCTAGACAGGACCCAAATAGATGAGCCTAAAAGGCTGGGCCCTCTAAATGAAGCTGCCGTTTGCTAAGAGCATAAACTCAGTGAGTGTAGTGTAGCACACGGACCTTTTTCCTGCCTTTGGCCCACTTGCAGGTCAAGGCACACCGCGCTATATGCCCGTACCCACCTGTGTTAAGAGGTTGAGCGGTGTTAAAGCGGTTGTATACTCAAAAATTTCACTTTACATTTATTAGCCCATATCCTTATTGTAAATCGTTTGCAAATAGTCTTTTTTCTTTTACCTGTATAGTTCTAAAGTTATCGCTGCATTCTTGAGTGCCGACGTCTACCGCGCATGCGCCGGATCCCCGTTCAATCCGGCAAGCTGAGCCTCTGCCGGAAAAATGTTATGTTTATGTCGGGTCTGCGTAATTTCCTCATGTAGACGTCAGCCCCGACATCCCGCGATGCTTCGGCCACATTTCTCACCCGGTCACATGATGGTCATCATGTGACCTAAACGTCACACAGTACAAGAGACAGAAGGCGCGCGAGTAGCTTCCTGGTGTAAGCTGTGAATAGCTTTTCTTCGTTTCCATAGTAACCGGAAACGAAGCAGAGGCTTAAATATTGTGACCGCAGTGCACACGCGCAGGATTTTTGAAACAGGAAGGAACTGTGGGCGGAAATTATCGCTGTATAAGATGCGGAAGACCACAACAGAGATGGCGCGGGCTTACTACAGAAATTACGCTTCACAAAATAAATGATTAATACGGTAAGACTAGTAATGTGATTTATTATATAGCGATCAATCGATGTAAAACTAAAAAGTCTTTAAGAATATGTAAATAGTTAGGATAGGACCGGAGGGTTTACTACCGCTTTAACAATTTTTGGGTCCTGCAGCAAGTTTTCCCCTTCCTCTGGTTCTCGTCTCCTAGAGTGTAGGGACAAGTCTCTATTTCTCCCCAGGAAGGCCAATGTCCACGCCACTTTAACTTCAATGCTGAGTTTATTTTTATAAGCAAAGTTCAAGTTCAGCAGACAGGAAAGGTGGATGAGAGAAAAGGACAGTAAGGTTTGGGAGATAGGTCCAGGCACAAACTGGTACGACAGTCGCCACTCCATCCTGAGTGAGTTTAGCTCACCCGGATAGTCCCCTGTAAGAGCGGATCCTAGCAGCCGGAGTGATGCTCGAACTTTCCTTAGTTTTCCTAAAGATACGATCGGGAGATCCTCTGCCACAGAATCTTTAAGTCCCAAACTTCTCAACACTTTCAACACAAGGACAGGTGCCAGCGACAGCACGTTGCAAGGCCTGTGACGGATACTTCGAATCCCAGAAGGTAACCAGGCCCCTCTTTCACCGTGAGACTCTCACCGGTCCATCAGATAAGGTCCTCCCCCAGTCTCCTCTTCTTAGAGCGGGACCACCCTCTCCAGGGCACCCTAGGATTCCTCTTTTGGAGATAGGCCCCAGCTAAAGGTGCTGGGCCTATAGTAGAGTTGCAGCCCCAGGCTAAAGGTGCTGGGCCTATAGTAGAGTTGCAGCCCCAGGCTAAAGGTGCCTAAGACTGATACACACGCACACCCCTGGCCTGGAGGGCGGGTGGTACGAAAGAACTGCTCCCAAAAGATGGCGTCTGCCCTTTATGTATCCTCTCCCAAGATGCACAGCAAGCTAACCACGCCCACCGCACCACTGCCGAGAGAGGACACCCTAAGGCTTAGCAATGCCCTTAGTTCAACCCTAACCTGATATGGCAGTGCCACCTACAGGCCACAAGGAGTACAGGTTGCATTACATAGGCAGAAGCGAGTACTAACAATCAAAGTGGTCTGAGCCTGGCTATTAGCTCAGACCAACCCCCTAAATTTAAGTACATAGCACTCCTGAAAAGTAAAGGGGCGCTACAGTAGTTACCCTATTAAACACACAGAATAGAAATTTATCTTTGAAAGAATGTCACATTAGCAATTAATCCAAAGGTAACACAGCAACAATCAAAGAAACGTGGGAGTTGTGGCTACAAAGATTACATTCAGTACCTCAAGGCTCGATGCTTTGTTCCCTTAAATGAGTAGGAATGAGGAATGAGAGAACCCTGCATATGGATCCATATAAAACACATTGGTGATTAATAAAGGGGCAAAACAACATAAGAGGAAAAGATTGTGAAGAGAGACACACACATGAACTTTAATGGCTTCCCAGTCTTAGTCCGTAGGGTTCAATATTGAGTTGGCCCACCTTTGCAGCTATAACAGCTTCAACTCTTCTGGGAAGGCTGTCCACAAGATTTAGGGGTGTGTCTATGGGAATGTTTGACCATTCTTGCAGAAGTGCATTTATGAGGTCAGGCACTGATGTTGGACGAGAAGGCCTGGCTCGCTGTCTCCGCTCTAATTCATCCCAAAGGTGTTCTATCGGGTTGAGGTCAGGACTTTGTGCAGGCCAGTCAAGTTCCTCCACCCCAAACTCGCTCATCCATGTCTTTATGGACCTTGCTTTGTGCACTGGTATGCAGTCATGTTTCTTGCTGGCAGAGCTTTCTTGCCAAGAAAACCACGTGTGTGTACGCGGCTTTCAGGTTTCTCGTCAAGAAAACAGGCAAGAATCTCGACGAGAAAAATAGAGAACCTGCTCTCTATTTTCTCGTCGAGATTCTCGTCAGCATGTTTCTCGACGAGAAAATTGTGTGTGTGTACACTTACCTGTCGCCGTGGAATCCCGCGCATGCTCGAAATGACTTTGACGCATGCGCGGTAGCTTTCTAGGCATAGGTAGGGTGTAGCAAGATGGCGGCGACGGCATCGAATGTGACGAGCGCACGCTCGTCGTAGTCGATGACGTCACCGCGTTCGCTCCATTAATTTTCTCGTCGGGATTCTCGTCGGCCTGTTTCTCGACGAGAAACCTGAGTGTGTGTACACTTACCTGTCGCCGTGGAAACCCGCGCATGCTCGAAATGACTGCCGCATGTGCGGTAGCTTCCTAGGCATAGGTAGGGTGTAGCAAGATGACAGCGACGGCATTGAATGTGATGAGCGCACGCTCGTCGATCACGTCACCGCGTTCGTGCCATTCAAAAGAACGGCGGTTCTTTTGAAAGGTACGTGGGTACACTCGGCCGGGACAAGATTCTTGTCCAAGAATCTCGTCAGGAAAAACGACAAGTTTTTTCCTGACGAGATTCTCGGCCGTGTGTACGAGGCTTAAAGGCAGGCGTCCCAATACTTTTGGTAATATAGTGCGTGCGTGAGTGCGTGTATGGGCAGCACAGTGGTTTAGTGGGTAGCACTCTTGCACAGCAGCAAAAAGGTTGTTGGGTTCAAATCCCGACTACGACACCATCTGCCTGGAGTTTGCATGTTCTCCCTGTGCCTGCGTGGGTTTCCTCCAGGTACTCCGGATTCCTCCCACACTCCTGGTAGGTCAATCAGATCCTGTCTAAATTGGCCCTAGTGTATGTATGAATGTGTGTTAGGGACCTTAGATTGTAAGTTCCTTAAGGCAGAGGTCGTCATCAACCCCCGGTCCGCGGCCCAAAGCCGGGCCGTACCGCCTCTCTAGCCGGGCCGCAACGCAAATGACACTGTCCGTGCCATACCGCCGCTATAGCCAGGCCATGGAGGAGACCGTCAGCGATGCAGCTGCCCGAGCAGAGAGATGACACCATCTCTCTGCGCTACACAGAGGCGCGCCGCTGACCCCCCCTAACATACGGCGCTGCAAGGCTACGCTACGCTACACAGAGGCACGGCCGGCCAATGAGTGAGAGAGAGAGAGAATTACCTCATCTCTCCGCCCACCCTCGCTATGTACCGGCTCAATGCATTCCCGCAATCTCTAACGGCTCCCCCTCACTTTCCTGTGCTGAGACTGTAAGTACAGTGGGCACTGCAGAGGGACTTGTATATTTTTTTTACTGGGACATTTAATGATTTTTTTATACTGGGACATTTAATGATGATTTTTTTTTATACTGGGACATTTAATGATGATTTTTTTTATACTGGGACATTAAATGTCCCAGTATAAAAAAAATTATTAAATGTCCCAGTATAAAAAAATGATTAAATGTCCCAGTATAAAAAAATCATTAAATATTTTTTTTATACTGGGACATTTAATAATATTTTTACACTGGGACATTTAGGACCGGTTTTACACTGCAGCAATGTCAGAGTTCGGATGTGATTCGCACCGCACTGCAGTGCACATCACATGCGATCTCTGTGCGATTTCAGCCATACAAATCGTATGGCTGAATTCGCATCAAACTCGCACAGGACCATTTTTTTTTGTCCGCAGCAGAATCGGATCGCATGGGTGTTCACACCCATGTGTGAGGGGGTTAGCTTGGCAGCGGGTGTGTGTGACCCCCGGGATGGGCTCCCCACACAAAAACAGGCCCAGCAAACGGAGGTTGTGGTTTTCAAAATCAAAAAAAAGGTGCGGTTTATTTTCTATTTACAGTGACAAAACACAGCAAAGCCAAAAGAAACATAAACAAATTAAATCCTGGTCAACTTGACCTCTGACTAAACATACAGGTTTCCTAACTAACAACTGGGATCAGCCTAGTGCTGTCCTAGTCCCTAAGTCCCTGGTTTTAAATGTCCAAGCAAATAGCCACACAGGCTTTGTCTCACCGCACAGGGGTTCACTCTCCCTAGACAGTCCACACAGGTCTGGTTCCAGGCATGAGCTAACATCTAATGAAGCTGGGAGTTCTTATAGAGGCCTAAATGAGCTGACAAGCTTCAGCTGGTCTCATCAACTCCCTGTCTGCACGACGCCCAGCCCTCTCTCTAGAGGTATGAGTCATCCATGAGCCCACTAGCCTTAGCTGGGCTTATACAACTCTCCACCTAGTTGTATAAGTCGGCGTAAAGCCTGAATCTGGGCGAAATATATCTACCCCCCTGGATGCAACCAGGTGACTTTACCTTCCTGCTGTCACATACCCCCCCCCCTCTTGTTTTAACCTCGGGGTTGGAACACCAGCAATCAGGCATTCATGTACTCGAGACAAAGCATCCACATTCCCCATTTGAACGCCAGGGCGATGCTTTACTGTGAAGTTGAATTCCTGGAGGGCCAGGAACCACCTATTCACTCTTCTATTTGTTTCCTTGTTTTGAGCCATCCACTTTAACGGAGCGTGATCCGTAACCATGTCAAAGTGCCTACCTAGCAGGTAGTACCGAAGGGAATCTAGAGCCCACTTCACCGCTAAACACTCCTTTTCAACGGTGGCGTAATTTACCTCATGGGACTTCAACTTCCTGCTGAGGTAAATGACTGGGTGCTCTTCCCCGTTCCAGACCTGGGACAATACTGCTCCTAACCCCACATCTGACGCATCACTTTGTACGACAAAGTCTTTAGAGAAGTCGGGTGAGTACAACACTGGCTGGCTACATAAGGCTTGTTTCAAGAATTGGAATGCTGCCTCAGCCTCGGGGGTCCATTTAATCATGACCGACCCTTTCCCCTTCGTTAGGTTGGTTAGGGGCACAGCCTTAGAGGCAAAGTGGGGAATGAATCGCCGATAATACCCAGCGATTCCCAGAAAGGCTCGTACCTGCTTCTTGCTGTTGGGACGTGGCCAACTCTGGATGGCCTCGACTTTGTTGAGTTGGGGTTTTATTACTCCCCTCCCAATGGTGTACCCAAGATATTTGGCCTCCTCCTGCCCAATGGTACACTTCTTGGGGTTAGCCGTAAACCCCGCTTCCCGAACAGAGTCCAGGACTGCTTGCACTTTTGGCAGATGTGAGGCCCAATCTGTGCTATGGACAATTACGTCATCCAGGTAAGCCGCAGCATACTTCCGATGGGGCCTCAGCATCTGGTCCATTTTCCGCTGGAATGTGGCCGGCGCATTCTGTAACCCGAACGGCATTCTTTTATATTGGAATGCCCCGTCTGGGGTTACAAATGCGGTTTTCTCTTTGGCCAATTTGGCCAGGGGGATTTGCCAATACCCTTTTGTGAGGTCAAGAGTCGTCATGTATCGGGCTGTTCCCAGCCGGTCGATCAACTCATCTATACGTGGCATGGGGTAGGTGTCAAATTTTGTAACTTTGTTCAACTGACGAAAATCGTTACAAAATCGCCAGCTCCCATCCGGTTTAGGCACCAACACAATGGGACTAGACCAATCACTTTGGGACTCCTCTATCACCCCTAAGTTCAGCATTTTCTGTACTTCCTCCCGTATTGCCTCCCGTCGGGCCTCTGGGATCCGATAGGGTTTTAACTTCACCCTTTCACCGGGCGGGGTAATGATGTCATGCTCTACCCCAGATGTTTGTCCCGGCAGCTCAGAGAATACCTCCTTGTTGCGAAGCACAAACTCCTTAACCTCCTGTTGTTGGGGTTGTGACAAGGTGGCTGCTATTCCAACCTCAGGAATCACGCAACCAGTTTGAGCTGGTGACCAAGTGTCTGCGACTAGGGACTCTCTATCCCTCCAGGCTTTCAACAGATTAACGTGATAGATCTGTTCGGGCTTTCGCCTTCCTGGTTGTCTGACCTTGTAATTCACTTCGCTCACTTTTTCCATTATCTCGTAGGGGCCTTGCCATTTGGCAAGGAATTTACTTTCAACCGTAGGGACAAGTACCAGTATCCTATCCCCCGGGGAAAAGGTACGGGTCTTGGCTCCACGGTTGTACACTCTCTGCTGTGCTAACTGCGCTTGGGCCAAATGTTCCTTCACGATGGGCATTACCTGTGCAATTCGGTCTTGCATCAGGGCGACATGCTCAATCACACTCCTGTGGGGAGAACTCTCACTTTCCCAAGTTTCCTTGGCAATATCCAACAGCCCTCTTGGGTGTCTCCCATACAGTAACTCAAAGGGGGAGAATCCCGTAGAGGATTGGGGCACCTCCCTAATAGCAAACATCAGATAAGGAAGTAGACAGTCCCAATCCTTTCCATCTCTATCCACCACTTTCTTCAACATTTGCTTTAGGGTTTTGTTGAATCTTTCAACCAGCCCATCGGTTTGGGGGTGATACACAGATGTACGTAATTGCGTCACTTTGAACAATTTACACAGCTCCTTCATAACCCGGGACATAAAGGGTGTACCTTGGTCCGTAAGCAGTTCTCTACAAATACCCACCCGGCTAAACACAAGAGATAGCTCTTTGGCTATGGTTTTGGCCGAGGTATTTCGGAGAGGGATCGCTTCTGGATAACGGGTGGCATAGTCCATTATAACTAATATGTACTGGTGCCCCCTAGCGGACTTGATTATAGGACCTACCAAATCCATGGCGATCCTCTCAAACGGGACCTCAATGATGGGTAGAGGGACCAGCGGGCTACGGAAATGTGGCATCGGGGCCGACCTCTGACACACAGGGCAGGAGGAACAATAATTTTCTATGTCCTTTATCACCCCCGGCCAATAGAATCTCTGTAATACCCTCTCTCGGGTTTTCTCTGTCCCCAGATGACCTCCAAGAATGTGCCCATGGGCCAACTCCAACACCAACTTCCTGTAAGGTTTGGGCACCACAAGCTGCTCAACGGTTTCTTCTGCCCTTTTTGCCACCCGATACAGTAGGTCCTTCTCTACGCTGAAGTATGGGTAAGTGCAGGTATTATCTGGGTTCACTAACTCGCCATCTATTTTCACTACGTTTTCCCGTGCCTTTATTAGGGCGGGGTCTTTCAACTGTTCTGTGGCAAAGTTTTCCCTGTGAACCTCAAGATCAGAAAACTCCACAGACGGTAGGTTTTCGTCTGAGGAGGTGGGCTCCTCTCCAGTTTCTTGAGTCTCCCCTGCCAATACTGATAAGGGAAATTCCGGAGAGTCCTCACCACTCTCAGGGGAGTTCTGGCTATCCCATTCCTGGTACATAGGGGCACCAGTGGGGGGCTCAGGATCATCCCACAGTTCCCAGAACTTCGGAAAATCCCTTCCCACAATGGCGTCATGCGGTAACTGAGATACTAAGCCCACTGGATGAGAGAGGGTACCTTTGGGGGTCTCGAAACACACTGTAGTCACTGGATACTCTCGGGTGTCCCCATGCACACAAATAACAGCTACCTTGCTATTCCCAGAGACCTCTGTTTTAACTAACTCAGCCTTTATCAGGGTCACAAGGCTACCTGAATCCAGCAATACCACAACATTTCTACCATTAACACACATTTTGCATAAATGTTTCTCAGTTCCTCGAATGGCAGTGCATGCGACTGTCGCACACAGCGACTGACGTCTGCCCATCAGAAAGTCACACTGCATGGGTTCCTCCACAACCGGGCAATTGGCTGCAATATGTCCCGCTTGCCGGCAGCGGTAGCAAACGATCCTTCTTGCCGCCTCTTGAGCCGCTGATTTCCCAGGCTGTTCTCGCCAAACTTGGGGTAGAGCTCCCACCCTCTCACTCTCTCCACCCTCACCCCTTGGAATCCTCTTATCCGCCCCTGGGGATGGTCTGGTCTTAGGGTGGAAAGTCCGAGTGTCTCTGGAAGAGGCCGTCAGGTTCTCTGTAGCCAAGTATTTCTCCACACGATCCACAAGACCATCGGCCGTCTCTGGGTCTCCATGGCTTACCCACTTTTGGATGGCAGTAGGAAGAGCTCTCAAAAACCGATCCATTACAACACGTTCCACAATCTTTGGTGCGGACAAAGTCTCTGGCTGTAGCCACTTTCTGCTCAGGTGAATGAGATCATACATTTGAGACCTGGGGGGTTTTCCAAGCTGGAAAGTCCAGTTATGCACACGCTGAGCCCGGACAGCCTGGGTGACACCCAGCCTTGCCAATATTTCAGCTTTTAGCATCACATAGTCTTTTGCTTGGTCAGGCTCTAGGTCATAGTAAGCCTTCTGCGATTCACCAGTTAACAGAGGAGCCACCAGTCCAGCCCACTGCTCCTCAGGCCACTTTTCTCTTTCAGCAGTCCTTTCAAATGTGGTCAAAAATACCTCTGGATCATCCTCTCCAGTCATTTTTGTCAATAAACGACTCACCCCAAAGGACGCGGTATTAGTGGGACGGCTTTCCTCACTGGTCTGCGGACGTTGCTGCTTCCATTTGTTGTAGTCTCTGCTCTTGCTTCTGTAACAGGTCTATGAAGCGGGCCTCAGATTGCTGCTGGGCTTGTTGCTGAGCTTCCAGACTCTGTTGGTGAGCTTGCTGCTGGGCTGCAAGGCTCTGTTGATGAGCTTGCTGCTGGGCTGCGAAGTTCTGTTGTTGAGCTGCAAGGCTCTTTTGCAAACCTGCATTTGTCTGCTGTTGATTGGCATTTGCTAGAGCCAGCTGCTTCAGTATCTCCTCCATGCTGGCTTAAAAAAAAACTGCCTGCATTCTCCACCAACTGTGAGGGGGTTAGCTCGGCAGCGGGTGTGTGTGACCCCCCGGGATGGGCTCCCCACACAAAAACAGGCCCAGCAAACGGAGGTTGTGGTTTTCAAAATCAAAAAAAAGGTGCGGTTTATTTTCTATTTACAGTGACAAAACACAGCAAAGCCAAAAGAAACATAAACAAATTAAATCCTGGTCAACTTGACCTCTGACTAAACATACAGGTTTCCTAACTAACAACTGGGATCAGCCTAGTGCTGTCCTAGTCCCTAAGTCCCTGGTTTTAAATGTCCAAGCAAATAGCCACACAGGCTTTGTCTCACCGCACAGGGGTTCACTCTCCCTAGACAGTCCACACAGGTCTGGTTCCAGGCATGAGCTAACATCTAATGAAGCTGGGAGTTCTTATAGAGGCCTAAATGAGCTGACAAGCTTCAGCTGGTCTCATCAACTCCCTGTCTGCACGACGCCCAGCCCTCTCTCTAGAGGTATGAGTCATCCATGAGCCCACTAGCCTTAGCTGGGCTTATACAACTCTCCACCTAGTTGTATAAGTCGGCGTAAAGCCTGAATCTGGGCGAAATATATCTACCCCCCTGGATGCAACCAGGTGACTTTACCTTCCTGCTGTCACACATGCGATCCGATTCCTGTCAGAGTTTGCAGATCGCACTGCGATATACGAACTGATTTGGGGGTGTCGTTAACTTTTAACTGACACTCCCAGCAGTTCACATAGGGCAATGTGAACTGCCACCGGAAAACCTGCGATGCGCAGTGGATTCGCTGGGTTCCCACACCGCAACAGTATGAACCAACCCACACATCGTGATTCGTCCCCCCCTACTACCGGGCCTTGGAAAAATATTCTTCCACAAAACCGGTCCTTGGTGCCAAAAAGGTTGGGGACCACTGCCTTAAGGGTAAGGACTAATGTGAATGTACAATGTATATGTAAAGCGCTGTGTAAATTGAGGGCGCTATATAAGTACTTAAAATAATATCCACAAAGGTGCGTGTAAAAGCAGGTGTCCCAATACTTTTGGTAATATAGTGTATATTTGTCTGCCCTATGATGTTTTTCCATATCCTGATCTGTTATATACTAGATCTCCATATCGTGCTCTGAAATAATGCCTCCATGTACCATTATGCAATATCCTATGCCACTATATATTTTACTATCCAATATGACTCAATATAGAGCCTGTTTTTCTCCTCTGCCTCCATATTGCGCTCTGTCCTATCCTGCGCCTCCATTTGCTGTTCTAATAGATCCCTTTCCTCCATTATTTTATATCCTGTGCTTCCGTATACGCCTCTATATAGCACTCAGCAATATCATATGGAATATTATGCACATAACAGCTTTACTTTTACATCACCATTTATTTTACCTGCAGAACCTGAAAGTGGACCAGATTCTATAACCATAGAGAAGATTTTACCAAACACACTATTAATCCAGTGGTTGGAGGTTCCTGTGTGTAAGCGGCGAGGATTTATCACTAAATACACGCTGAATGTGACGGAATGGTCAAGCAGTGTACAGTACACATACAGTAAGCAGATCAGAGTGTCAGACAAATTGCACAATAATCAATGTATGTTCCACACCCCCCCATTAATATTGGTAACCTTCAGTCATTTTTTCATCTTTCCATCTATTAAATCTTCTGCCCTTGTTGTTGTTTTAACTTTGGATAGTAAAACATTTTTTTTTCTGCCAGTAATGCTCTTATACAGCCCACTTCCTGTTTCTTGTCTGGGCATTGGTCTAGGCTTATGACATCATGCACAGCTCTCTCTCTCACTCTTGTCAGAGTTTGCCAGGAAGGGAGGGGGGATGAGTCATAAGAGGGCCAATGAGAGCTGTCGGGCTGCAGAGCTTGAGGTGTGCCTCTGTGTAAATCCAGGAAGCGAACAGGCAGCAGCTTCAGCTGCCCACAGTTAAAATGGTTGCAGCCAGACTCAGTGGAGGGAGATTTCTGCAGCATATTTGGCAAGTACAGAATCACAGTATATATAAAATAATATGCAAAGTGGTTGGTGGGAAGCTTTAGAATGGCAAAGATGTTTTTTATTACAAATTATGTGAGTAGACTGCAGTTCCTCTTTCAAAGAAGCTGAAATCCAGGAATTCAGCCACTTTTAAAATCTGCTGGCATAAAATTAGTCCAATGAGGTGCATGTCACCACGTGGAGTCGTGGACTTATCTCTGATATTTGCATCTGCCACTTTTACGGAGCTCCCGGAGCTCCGACAGGAGAGACGCCGTGTTCTCACACACAGCAGTTCTGCCCTCCCTTTCCCTCTGCTGTACAAGCTTTTGGGATCTGAGCACAGGCAGGGGCGGACTGACAACTCATGGGGCCCCCGGGCAATAGGAGATTATGGGGCACCTGGGCAATAGATTATGGGGCCACACAGTACTGTATACGCACACACATACAGTATACACATGCAATATACACACACAGTATACATACACACACTGAGAAGGTACTGGAGAGGCGGGGCAGCTATAATCTTGGGATTTTTAGACCAAAAGGATGTCGGTAAGGGACATTTCAGGGACAGATGTAAAAAATAACAGATTTTTACATACTGTCCCTGGTTTTACTGAGGCTGGCAACCCTAATGGGGCCCCCTAGTGGCATGGGGCCCTCGGGCAGTGCCCGAGTGCCCGAATGGTCAGTCCGCCCCTGAGCACAGGTATATCTTGTTTCTATTGTATTGCAGGTCAGTGGCTAGACCTAAACCATGCAGCTCTCCCCCATTTTGTGTCGGTTTTCCCCAGATTGGCATTGTGTCCAGGGTAGCATTTACAGTGGCAAAGCAGAGTATTCCTGGCTAAAGGGGGATTACTTTGATGCAGTTGGCCAGCTCAAACATGTATTGCAATACATGTGAACTAAATATCCCTTTTTTTATTGCAAAGTTTGCTTGAAAGGGTATAGCAGTGTGCAGAGGGTTCATCCAGTGTTTTCAGTGTTATGTGGTCACACCCTTTTAGCACCTGGTAGATTATATGCATGTACAAGCTATTAGGATCTGAGCACAGCTATATCTTGTTTCTCTTCTCCTCTGCTGTTCACTCACAGAAGCCTTTGTATTTTGTGAATAAGTAATATAATACAAAGCGTTTTTTGCTTGGGCATGAGGAGGGTAGGGGATAGGAAGTGAAGGGTATGCCATGGGTTAGAAGTGATCAGGACTGCTCTTTTCTGCTCTTTTCTGCTCTTTACCGCCACCCTTTGGTCAACTTTTGCTATTGTTGGTTGATTTTAACATTGGTTCTGGGCATGTGTATTTGTACTTCGGACAAAAGTCTGATGGATTTCTGTACACACGGTTGGACTTTGCACCATCGGACTTTTGTTGCCGAAAAGTTTGTCCGTCTGCAGAGCGAACTTTTGTCCGATGAAAACCGAAAAAGTTTGTCCGATGGAGCGTACACACACGGTAGGATTTTTTGGAAAACTTGCTCATTTTGAAGTTTGTTGGCAAAAAGTCTGACCGTGTGTATGGGCCTTAAGTCTGTAGGATTCAATATTGAGTCGGCCCACCCTTTGCAGCTATAACAACTTCAACTCTTCTGGGAAGGCCGTCCACAAGGTTTAGGAGTGTGTCTATGGGAATGTTTGACCATTCTTCCAGAAGCGCATTTGTGAGGTCAGGCACTGATGTTGGACGAGAAAGCCTGGCTCGCAGTCTCCTCTCTAATTCATCCCAAAAGTGTTCTATTGGGTTGAGGTCAGGACTATGTGCAGGCCAGTCAAGTTCCTCCACCCTTGGCTTCTATTTGTTAGTGTATCAAAATCTGCTAGTAGCTAACACTCCCCTCCCCCCATACTTACAATGCTGCTGTCCAAAGGAGTCTCTGCTGCTAATTTATCCAGAGTGGGGCACTCTAATACAGGAGTGTTCACATTAATGTGTTTTTTTACGCATTTTTCAGTTTGCAGAAGCACACTACAGTCCATGTAGGATGGTTTCCTATAGTGCACGTTCGCATTTATGCATTTTTCAGCCTCTGCGTTTTTGGAAAGTGTAAGGGACTTTTTTTCCTGCAGCAGATTGTGTGAGATGGGTAGATTAGTCTGCCAATTTCAGAATCAAGATATGGCTGGCTCACGATTGGTCGAGATACATTTTACCAGAACATACATTGCCATGGAATACAGCTCTAATATTACTACTTGTATGATATCAGTAAAGAGCTTTGAGGGATCTAATTCTGTTTCTTTTGTGAAATTCTAGACTCAGAAGCAAGACGCTTTACATTCAAGGATTACAATCCAGATCGGCGCTATTCGGTTTGCATATCAGCATCAACCAAGGCTGGCCGGGGACCTGACTCCTGTGCATTCATTGAACCTGGTAAGCCTGTTGCCTGGTTCAAAAGATCAGTCTTTCCAAGATGGATGTCCAGTATTTGATAGGGGCTGGCTAAATAAGAACCCGCTATGTGTGTGACAAGCATTAGAACCCCTGGCTGTTTTTATTACATTTTTTTATTTAGTGGTATGCAACAGATACATTAAAAAGTTTACTTCACAAAACATACATTCAAGGCACGGTAGTACATGTTCAGTCAGTGTACAGGTACATCCTGTCAATAGTGAGCTTGAATAAAGCAACAGTAAAAGGGTGAGACCACATGTAGACAGGTAGTATTAAAAATGTAACAAGGGTACCAAGGTTTGGAGACCCTTATAAGCGGACCATGTAGGCACCAGCCTAGAGGAGGGTCCCTCAGACGTACTAATGCAGGGCGTCTAACCAAATTCTGGGCAAACTCCCCGTTTGTTTTTTTACTCCTATACCAGGCTCCATTACAGAGAGATTTTCCCTCACTTCCTGTACAGTTGAAAATGGTTTCCCCAAACAGGAAGTGAGAGAATCGAGTGCCACATTAAAGTATAACTAAATCCAAAAAATCAAAAATGTAATTTCTGTTACTGCTTCCAGTGCACATATCTGTATATGTGATTATTCATGGTTGCTCACATACAGTATGTAGAATTTTTTTTTTAGAAACCATGAATTTATTCTTACATTTCCTTTTTTATTTATTTCATGTACTTATATAGCGCTGTCAATTCACGCACTTCACATATATTGTACATTCACATCAGTCCCTGCCCTCAAGGAGCTTATAATCTAAGGTCCCCATCCATAGGTGTGCACAGCCTATTGCATTAGGGTGTGCACGATATATATATATATATATATATATATATTTTTTATATATATATATATATATATATATATATATTTTATATATATATATATATATATATATATATATATATATATATATATATATATATATATATATATATATATATTTTATATATATATATATATATATATATATATATATATATATATATAAATATATAGAAGTAGGGCAGAGGACGGTGTCAGTAGAGCAGAGATTGTTGTTAGTAGTTTATTTTTATTATTTTTTTATTATTACTTTTTTGCAATAAATTTTTTTAATTGTTACAATATTTCTATACAATAATTATAATTTTTTTAACTATTTCTTGGGAGCCCCATTGGGGGGCTTTGGTAAAATATCAGCGGTCTAAACAGACCCCTGATGTTTCACTTTTGAGACAGAGAAAGGGGCTGAGGACAGAGATTCCCCAGTCCCTTTCTCTGCAGCCAAGCAACAGGGGAAATCTGCTCAGCACAGGGTGATTAGGGTGTGCCCAGGCACACCTGGCACACCCTGTGCGCACGCCTATGTCCCCATCTCACATTTATACAAACCCATACTAGGACTGAATTACACAGGAGCCATTTAACCTACCAGGGTACCTGGAGGAACCCCACACAAGCACAAGGAAAACATGCAAACACCAGGCAGGTAGTGTCATTTTTGAGGGTGGGCATGCTAGCCTTTTATGGTCTTAATGTAATGTATGTTATTGCTGTGGATTCCAATGCTGTATGCCAGTGCAGCCAGAGTGGGCACATGGAACCTCCAAAGAGTAGTAAGCTTCCTGTCCTGACTAGGAAAAGGAAATTTCCCCAGTAGGAAAAGGGAAAGCAGTAAAACCCTGACAGAATATTCACAACTTCAGGCAATTTTTATATTAATAAACATGAAGCTCAGGCTTCAAAAATCACCGGTAACCTGGAGTTGCCCCCTGCAGTACTTCTATTCAAAAACAAGAGGCCCTCATTCTTCTGGGTTAAGTGACGCCCCGACAAGGGCGTACATACAGGGGTCGCCATTGCAACCTGGCCACATGCGCCAGGGGGCCCGTACGGTCCCCCTGTACACCTGGATAGGAGGGGCATTGGGGGCGGTGGCATGTAGAGGAACTGATGCCCTCTATTTCATTCCTGCAGCTGCTGAATGCCCTCTTCTCCTCCTCTCCCTCCTGCAGACATTCAGCGGCTGCAGGAAGAAAATGGAGGGCATCGGTTCTTCTACATGCCGCCCCCGCCGCCCCACTATCCCTGTCCTGCTGCCCCGGGCCCCTGTGTACTCTCCTGGCTCCCTTGCCCCCTGCAGTGCTGTTGGGCATCCCCCTCCCACCTCCTGTCGGAGGCTGTGGGGAATTCTGTGAATGGAGAGTGCGGAAGATGACGGTAAATGTATAATTTACTGGCCCCTTCCTTGTCTTAAAGCGGTGTTCCACCCGCAAATTTTTTTCTTTAAAAGTCAGCAGCTACAAAGACTGTAGCTGCTGACTTTTAATAAGGACACTTACCTGTCCAGGGAGCCCGCGATATTGGCCACCCGAGGCCGATCCGTCCATCGGATCGGGTGCGACGCCGCCATCCTACTGCGCATGCGCGAGTCGCGCGGCGCTTCGTGAATGGCCAGCTTGTCTTCTGGGACACACACAAGTCCCAGAAGACGCAGGCGAGGGAGGAAGTGACCCAGGAGCTCCGCGGTATAGGACGTGGCAGATAGGATGACTGCATAGCAACAGGGCGTTTCTGGTAAGTAAAAAAACAATGGTTTTATCCAAATACTTTTTGATATGTTTCCATGAGTGTTTTGATGAAAAAATGTTTTAAAGACTTCACCATCCAGTGGCCAGCAAGGAGGAGCATGCACATCTAAAGGGATAAAAATAAAGAATACCGCGCTCAAAAAAGTAACTACAAATAAAGCAGCAGCTAAATGTGAGATACACACAAGGGAAAAATGAAAAGAACAAAAAAACAGTGAGTAAGTGATAATAAAACTTCTAGTGAAAGAAAGAAATATTGAAAATCACCATAAAAACAATAATGATTTTTTTTTATATAAAAGTATATTACAAAATTTGGAAAAAACTATCCTAATGTCAAATAAATAGATGAATATACAGAACACAGTGAAACATCCAATAAACAGTGCAATCAGAATGAATAAGTATAGTCCATGAATCACGCAAATGTGCATAAAAAGGTAAAAATCTTGGGATTATTGCGTGTTTCACCACCACCAATGGTGCACCGAAAACCAAATGAATTGCACGCTTACCAAAAGGCAAGCTAGGTGAGCTTGCGGCTATATACCCAGCCAGGGCCTTTATCCAGGGGATTCCGGGGCGACAGCTCCAAGATGGTCAAAGGATGAAGGGGAAATGCAGAGCGGATGGCTGGATTGGCTCAATCATGCAGTGATCACAGATTATGCTCAGATGTTACCCAAAAAAAGAAAAGGAACTTTCCACAGTGTAAATCAGATAAAATGGCATTTATTAAATATTAAAAACACACTTACATTGAGACGATATGTGGGATCAACCGCTCTGGACTCTGGTGTCGGCTAGAGATAGGCTCATTCAATTTAAAATACTACACAGGGTATATTATACCCCAGCGAGGATAGCTGGTATTTATGGTACTAGTGCAGCAGAGTGCTGGTGCTGCACATCTAACCATGCTGATTTTGATCACATATTCTGGCAGTGCCAGCCGATACAGGATCTCTGGAGGGGGGTCACACGTACTATACAGAAATTACTTTAGGTCCCGATTCCTGTGACAGTCTCAGCCTGTTTGTTGGGACTGGTGGAGGAATTGGTGCCCCGTAGGGTGCACAGAACTATGATTTCTATTTCCCTCTTTTATTCACGAAAGGCTATTTTATTGTGTTGGAAAAAAACTGAATCCCCCCCTCAGTGTCCTTCTGGAAAGACTTAATCAATAAAGCGTTGCCATTTTACAAAGCAACATACTTGAGTAGGGGTTGTCCGAAAAAAATCGAAAAAGTCTGGCAATGCTGGCTTGACGTTAAGGACACGTTGATCTAGCATGCCATGGTGGGTGGGCGCCTTATTAAAGGCGCTCTTAGTTTCTTGGATGATTTGACTATGTAATGTTGACCAAATGATTATTTGGCTGTGTGAGGATTGGGTGCACCACTGACTCCGTGGGTGGATTGATTTCTTATTGAAAAACGTTCTGAGCATAACATATGATTCTGTACTTGTTGGAATGCTGCACATGGGACGGGAAGAGAGGGGGAGTGGGGGGGGGGGGGGAATGTTGGTTTATGTTTGTACTGTATGTGCTGTTAAAAACTGCAAATAAACATAAATTAAATTAAATAAAATAAAAACACACTTACAATAAGAGTAGTTAAAAACAGCAAAGATAGCCGGCCGGCTTGCGAATGCCCGTTCGCTCAGAAGCACAAAACGTGATGACGTCAGCACTTCTAGTCCACCCGACGTGCGTTTCGCCATATAATGACGTCGTCCGCGCGTCGGTGGACTAGACGTGCTGACGTCATCACGTTTTGTGCTTCTGAGCGAACGGGCATTCGCAAGCCGGCCGGCTATCTTTGCTGTTTTTAACTACTCTTATGCCGTGTACACACGATCGATTTTACCGATGAAAACAGTCCGATGGACTTTTCTCATCGGACAAACCGATCGTGTATGGGCCCCAATCGGTCTTTTTTCCCCATCGGTGAGAAAAAATAGAACATGTTTTAAATTTATCCGATGGGGGAAAAAAACCGATAGCAAATTCCGATCGTCTGTGTGGAACTCCATCGGACAAAAAATCCACGCATGCTCAAGTCGACGCATGCTCAGAAGCATTGAACTTCATTTTTCTCGGCTTGTCGGAGTGTTTTACGTCACGGCGTTTGGGACGGTCGGATTTTTGACTGATGGTGTGTAGGCAAGACTGATGGAAGTCAGCTTCATCGGATTTCCAATGGAAAAATCCATCGGATTAGAATCCACAGGAAATCCGATCGTGTGTACAGGGCTTTATTGTAAGTGTGTTTTTAATATTTAATAAATGCCATTCTATCTGATTCACACTATGGAAAGTTCCTTTTCGTTTTTTGGGTAACATCTGAGCATAATCTGTGATCACTGCATGATTGAGCCAATCCAGCCATCCGCTCTGCATTTCCCCTTCATCCTTTGACCATCTTGGAGCTGCCGCCCCGGAATCCCCTGGATAAAGGCCCTGGCTGGGTATATAGCCGCAAGCTCACCTAGCTTGCCTTTTGGTAAACGTGCAATTCATTCGGTTTTCAATGCACTATCGGTGGTGGTGGAACACGCAATAATCCCAAGATTTTTTCCTTTTTATGCACATTTGCGTGATTCATGCACTATACTTATTTATTCTGATTGCACAGTTTATTGGGCGTTTCACTGTGTTCTGTATATTCATTTATTTATTTGACATTAGAATAGTTTTTTACAGATTTTGTAATATACTTTTATATTAAAAAAAAAAATCATTATTGTTTTTATGGTGATATTCAATATTTATTTATTTCACTAGAAGTTTTATTATCACTTACTCACTGTTTTTGTTCAGCGCGGCTAAATTTTTTTTTACATCTAAAGGGATGCCATGGATTTGTTCTTTTATACAATGCTTGGATCTAGCGCTTTGTCACACTCTGTCACTTATCTTTGTCCCACCATCGGGCAATGAGGTGTTGAGGTACATGAGCTTTATCATGAAACCACGAGAAAAAAAGAAGGGTATTTGAGCTCAGTGAAATTATGCAAATGATGTCCAGTTATTGTTAGAGTGTTTTTCAATGATCATATGCAATAAGTAGATCTGCTGGATTTACATACATTTTTTATGTTTCCTAGATAAAAGATTGCAGAACTATTTTGAACCCCTGCTGGGTACATGTTTGGTTGCCATCACATTGACCACACTCGCTTTGGTTTTATTGATGATCCGGAAAAGGTAGGAATAGTAACAGCCTTTTGTTGTACTTGGTGGACCTGTCCCCTATATGCTCAACTGATTCTCAACATATAAAATTATTGATGAATGAGAGCGATCTGTTTACTGGCACAGAACATGCTCATTCTGCTGCTGAAATGCTTCAGTGGGAAGAAATTTCCCAGTTTTGACTGGTTCTAGATCATCACAGGGTCATCCTAATAGCATAATGGGCCCCTGGGCAAAGTAATGCACCAGCTTGCCCCAATTTACACACCTACTTTTAATAAATAAAGTATAAATAGTTGATAGAATTAAACATATATTCATTAGTACTTTCAATAAAATTGATTTTACAAAAGGAAAACATTCCATAAATCAAAGACTAGTCAACACAAAGGGCACAGTACAGGGGGAAATGCAGATGGGCACAGTACAGGGGGGGTCAGGAGGGCACAACACTGGGATCAGGAGGGCACAGTATAGGTTCTGGGACGTTTCCCGGGACACGACCATATCGGGACAGTTTAGTAAAAAGCATGACTGTCCCAGAAAATCCAGGACAGTTGGCAAGTATGATATAATGCAAGATTTTTGTGCCCCCCCCATGTACCTGGGGCCCCTGGGCAGTGCCCAGGAGTGCCCTTGCATTAAGATGGCCCTGGATCATCACACAAGGTTTAGTGTAATACCTCTTGCCAAGGCCATTTTTAAGAGTTGGGAATTTCCAGCTGATGTCTCATGGTACTAAGGCTTAAATATTGTACAAGAAATCCACTTCAACTTCTGAAGGTAAGATGCAAGGGTAGAAACCCATCCCTAAATATTAAAGAAAACTTCCAGAAAGACATACAGAGCAACATGTTAATGTGAACTGGTAAGATTGCAGTTTTGCAGAACAGACCATAAGCCAATTCAGCTTTTTAATAATTGCTGAGTAATACAAAGTTGAAAATGTAATCTTTCTATTAAAGAGACTCTGTCATAAAGTAAATAGATAAATAATGTTCTCAGCGCTAAAAGCAAAATCCACTCTCTAAAGTGCAATAGTGTCCTTGATTATTACACAGTGTATATCGATCCAACCAAGAGGATCAATAAACAAATACACATCAATATGTGCAAGATAAGCAATAAGTGCAATCATGCGACAAGTGCAAGTGTATTTATGGAAACAATGTGGCAACCTGTTCAATAAAGTGCTAAATATGTGCTAATAAATGCAATTTGCATTTATTGCTTATTTTGCACATGTTGATGTGTATTTGGTTCTGTGTTGTTAATTGTGTTTATTGATCCCCTTGGTTGGATCGATATACACTGTGTATTAATCTATTGCACTTTAGAGAGTGGATTTTGCTTTTAGCGCTGAGAACATTATTTATCTATTTTCTGGTTGTTATTGTGTAAGGTGAACACTATTAGTTTTTGCAGCTTTTTGCACATATTTATTTATACATCTCCATTTTCATTTATATATACTCACTAGTAGTGTGAAAGATTTTTCACTTTACACTGTCATAAAGTAAAGCACGCGTGTGGTTAGTCTGGGATGTAAGCAACTATTTCCTGACTCGTCGCAGACAGGTTGTGCGCCCAGCAAGCTGAAACTACTTAACCATATATTGCCTTATCTCATTACTGCTCTTTTGTACGGTGTGGATGTGCATACATGGGTATAGTTATAGCCCAACTTTAGGCAAGGTAAAATTTAAAAAAAATGATGGTGCCCCATGAGGTTTAAAATAAAAAGACGCTCTGGCCAAAATACTCACCTCCTCTCCAGTGCTGTCACCTGTAGTAATTATTTTCTGCCACTAGATGTCCTCCGTCTTCTGGGCTGATGACAGCCAGCATAATTCAACATTCTGTGAGTGTCAGGTGTCAGATTCCCACCCCCTGAAGGGAATCATTATGGCACTCCGCAGTCCCATACCACCATCTCCACTTCCCTCCATTCCTGGTTGTGGGTGGGCCCTCAGTGACCTCACGTACAATGCAGAACTATTGGTCCTGCATAGTACTTGATGCAACCACTGGCAGGAGCAACTTAAAGAAAAGGTTTTGAGGGACTGGTTGCACGGAATGGAGGAAGGTTGCTGCAGTGGGAAATAATGTATGTATTAGGGTAAATTCACACCTGGTGTTCACACCCCCCCATGTTCATGACACTTTACTGTATTCTCATTGTTTTTTTTTCAGCAGTGAAAATAAAGTTTTTTGGTTGCTATGCTCCACTTCCGCCGTACCTCCCTGCGGCAGCACCTCGCCGCTTTGATCTAAACCATGGGTGCTTAACCCGTGGCCCTCCAGCTGTTGCGGAACTAGAAATACCATTGTAGCGGGTATGTACTATTTAGGGGTAGCATCTGGGTGGTAGTATGACTCAGATGCACTAATTAGTAGAATAGGGCTGTTTTATTCGTGTGAAGACATCAGTGGTGTCCAGTTCCCTGCGACCCAGCAGGTGGCGCTGCCGCTTTGGGCCAGGGTTGAACCATCACTGCAGTGCCGTACCCTTTGTGACCTCTCGCAGCGACTGTACAGCGGGACATGGAACCTGCTGTGCTTGATTGGAGAGAGTATAAAGGGAGCGGACATCTTCACCACGAGGTCTGAGTCCCAGGCACCTTTAGCCTGAGGGCTGCTGTCCATGGTCGGTGTCCAGGCGCCCTTGGCCTGGACACGTGGAGTTCGTGTGCCATCCCAGACACCTTCAGTCTGGGGTGAGGTACTTGTCAGAGGGCCTGGGGCCCAGTATCTTCCAATGGGTCCCGCGAGGGAGGAGTCGTCCTAAGGTGCCCCCTGTGTCGGGTGCCTGAATCCAGGACGTAAGGGACAGTGCAGGTGACCATCCTGTAGATCTGGTGCAGCATATTGCCAGTGCCGGGACAGGGCCTCCGGAGACCGTCCGGTTGAATGTCCTTCCCTGACAGGGGCCAACTTCTTAAGGAGGGTAATCCATGTGCTATGGCTTGTGGCAGCGGCCTAACTAATCAACCCAGGTCGGTGGCAGAGACCTTCTCTCAGGCCTGTGGCAGGGGCCTCAACAGTTCACCCGATCAGTGGCAGCGACCAATCTCACGGTCGGTGGCAGAGACCGTGCGCCAAGCCTATTCGCACTAGAAGGAATAGGAGAGTTCATTGTGCCTGGGCCTACTCGTATCCACACCCCTGTCTGTTCGTTTTAAAAGTTCAACTGATGCTGTTCATTCACGTGTCGAGAGAAATAAAGGAGTGTTGGACTTTTTATGGTGTGGGGCTCTATTACTGGCAATCAAATCTCCACGGGAGAAGCAGAGGCTCTATCCAAAACACAGGCCCGAAGGTAAAACAAGTGACTTTGCTCAAACCTCATACACACACGAGGTGAGAGCTGGGCGTGGTGTTCCTGTACTCTCTCCTCCAAGGTAGCCCTAGACAACAGCCAACTAACCGATAAAGAGAGAGAGAGAGAGTGGGGTCGCTACACGATCATTCCTCTGCCTTTGGGAGTCAGGCTTGTAACTCTCAGCGAATGAAAAAGAGAAAAGACAAGGGCGCACCAGCCTGGTGTGATAACGTTTAGAATAATTTATTTAAAATGAAAGCAATAGAAAGGTACTCACAAAACTAGTACAAAAGTTCGCATTGTACAAACAGTGCCTTGGAAGCTGCAGCATGTGAACCCAAACCACACTTCGACCGATCAAGGAGACCGTGACGGGGCGCACTATCGGCTGACGCGTTTCGAAGTGTAAAACTTCTTTATCAAAGCCACACTTTGGTGTGGCTTTGATAAAGAAGTTTTACACTTCGAAACGCGTCAGCCGATAGTGCGCCCCGTCACGGTCTCCTTGATCGGTCGAAGTGTGGTTTGGGTTCACATGCTGCAGCTTCCAAGGCACTGTTTGTACAATGCGAACTTTTGTACTAGTTTTGTGAGTACCTTTCTATTGCTTTCATTTTAAATAAATTATCCTAAACGTTATCACACCAGGCTGGTGCGCCCTTGTCTTTTCTCTTTTTCATTTGCTACTAGGACGCCCCTATCCACGAGGGGCAGCAAGGCCGGTGCTTTCGTTGTAGATCACTGAATGGTTGATGGTCATCTCGTGCGCAGGATTGTTTGTTGTTTTATGCTACTTTAAAATACCTTGTAACTCTCAGCGGCCTGCAATGCCTCATGGGACTTGTAGTTCTGCAACAGCTGGAGGGCCACAGATTGAGCACCCATGATCTAAATCATTCCATTGTAGCTCTGGCTGTATGTTTAGAGTCATTGTCCTGCTGGAAGGTGAACCTCCACCCCAGTCTCAAGTCTTTTGCAAACTAACAGGTTTTCTTCTAAGATTGCCCTGTATTTGGCTCCATCCATCTTCCCATCAACTCTGACCAGCTTCCCTGTCCCTGCTGAATAAAAGCATCCCCACAACATGATGCTGCCACCACCATGTTTCACGGTGGGGATGGTGTGTTCAGGGTGATGTGCAGTGTTAGTTTTCCACCGCACATAGCGTTTTGCTTTTAGACCAAAAAGTTGAATTTTGGTCTCATCTGACCAGAGCACCTTCTTCCTCATGTTTTCTGTGTCCCCCACATAGTTTCTCGCAATCTGAAAATGGGACTTCTTATGGCTTTCTTTCAACAATGTCTTTCTTCTTTCCACTCTTCCATAAAGGGCAGATTTGTGGAGAAGCACGACTAATAGTTGTCCTGTGGACAGATTCTCCCACCTGAGCTGTGGATCTCTGCAGCTCCTCCAGAGTTACCATGGGCCTCATGGCTGCTTCTCTTATGAATGCTCTCCTTGCCTGGCCTGTCAGTTTAGGTGGATGGCCATGTCTTGGTAGGTTTTCAGTTGTGCCATACTCTTTCCATTTTCGGATGATGGATTGAACAGAGCTCCGTGAGATGTTCAAAGCTTGGGAGATTTTTTTAGAACCTAACCCTGCTTTAAACTTCTCCACAACTTTATTCCTGACCTCTCTGGTGAGTTTCTTGGCCTTCATGATGCTGTTTGTTGACTAAGGTTCTCTAACAAATCCCTGAGGGCTTCACAGAACCGCTATATTTATACTGAGATTCAATTACACACAAGAGGACTATATTTACTAATTAGGTGACTTCTGAATGCAATTGGTTCCACTGGATTTTAGTTAGGGGTATCAGAGTAAAGGGGGCTGAATACAAATGCATGCCACACTTTTCACATATTTATTTGTAAAAAAAAATTGAAAACCATTTATAATTTTCCTTCCACTTCACAATTATGTGCCACTTTGTGTTGGTCTATCACATAAAATACATTTACGTTTTTGGTTGTAACGTGGCAAAATGTTGAAAATTTCAAGGGTTATGAATACTTTTTTAAAAGGTACTGTATTTCTCTACCACTAAAGTTAACACGCTTTAAAACCTTGCAGTGTGTGGGGCCCACAGCCACAGCAAAAGCATCTTTATTTGGTGCCTGGAATTGGGCTTTAAAGCTGATCTCCACATTTAATGTCCCTTTAAATAGTTCCTTTGGGCCAAGCTGGCCCAAAGGAACCATTAAAGGGACATTAAATGTAGAGATCAGCTTTAGGCTTGCTGGACAGTTAGCAATACATCCAGCAGGGGTCGGGCTGGCACCATTCTACAGGTTCAACATCGGCGCTGTGCGAAACACAAACTGCAGATTCGTAGAAAATTATCCGCGGTGAGACACAAGGTTTCATAAAGACGTCAGCAGAAAGTACAGCACGTGGGAAGGGCATGAGCTCATCAGAGACCCTTTCCCCTGGTGAAATCCAGAGTAGCTTTCATTTTCTGCAAGGCTGCAAAAGGGTTTTCAAGCACAGCACTGATGATGGCCAGAAAGTCAGAAGCAGCTGTGTCCATGTCCAGTCTATAGTATATGGCTCTGTAATGTTTTATTGGCTCCCGCTGCTGTCAATCAAAAGCTGTGAAACGGGGGGCATGACCGAGTCCCGCTGTCTGTGTCAATGGACGCAGCAGCAGGACTCGGGAGCGAGCCTGCATGTAAACCGGCTTTCTGTGGGGGCACCCGATGAAAAGGAAGGACCTGGAGCACCGACGGGGGGGGGGGTACCCCACAACAAGAGGATCCGGGTTGCTCTGTGCAAAACCATTGCACAGAGCAGGTAAGTTTAGGCATGTTTGTTATTTAACTACTTTCCGACCGCTGCACGAACACTTACGTCGGCAGAATGGCACGGACAGGTAAATGGGCGTATATATATACGCCCCTTTGAATTTGCCGCCGTGTGGGCGCGCGCGTGCGCTCCGTGATCGTGCCCGCGGACTCTATGTCTGCTGGTGTCCCGCGATCGTGCGTCATGGAGCTGCAGAACGGGGGATGCCTGTGTAAACAAGCATCTCCCTGTTCTGCCTAGTGGCAGGACACTGATCGTCTACTCCCTGTAATCGGGAGCAGCGATCAGTGTCGTGTCACAGTAAGCCCCGCCCCCACACAGTTAGAACACATCCCTAGGACACACTTAACCCCTTCCTCGCCCCCTAGTGGTTAACCCCATTCACTGCCAGTGTCATTTACACAGTAATCAGTGTTTTTTTTTTAGCACTGATCGCTGTAAAAATGACAATGGTCCCAAAATGGCATCAAAAGTATCCGATGTGTCCACCATAATGTCGCAGTCACGATAAAAATTACTGATCGCCGCCATTACTAATAAAAAAACAACAATAAAAATGCCATAAAACTATCCCCTATTTTCTAGACGCTATAACTTTTGCGCAAACCAATCAATAAACGCTTATTGCGATTTTTTTTTTTACCAAAAATATGTAGAAGAATACGTATCGGCCTAAACGTAGGAAAAAAATAGTTTTTTTATATATTTTTTGGGGATATTTATTATAGCAAAAAGTAAAAAAATATTGCTTTTTTTTTTCAAAATTGTCGCTCTATTTTTGTTTATAGCGCAAAAAATAAAAACCGCAGAGGTGATCAAATACCACCAAAAGAAAGCTCTATTTGTGGGAAAAAAAAGGACGTCAACTTTGTTTGGGAGCCATGTCGCACGACCGCGCGATTGTCAGTTAAAGCGACGCAGTGCCGAATCGCAAAAAGTGCTCTGGTCTTTGGGCAGCCAAACGGTCCGGGGCTGAAGTGGTTGAAAACAAAAAAGGGTTAAAGCTGAACTATAAGGCCACCCTTGTGGTGGGGCTGCCCCCCACACTGAAAGGGTTAACTGCTTGTTTATGTCTAGGGGGACCGCTTAAAGCAGTTTTACTTACCTGACCCTCTGCTCCGGCAGGCTCTGCACTGCTAGATCAGTCCCTGCAGCCTCTTTTCCCCTTCACTCCAGCAGTCTAAGGTCTTCTGATGTCATCAAAACCAATGCAGCGCTCTGCATTGGACGTGCCCCAAGAGACAGACCACTGCCAGAGCATGAAGGGGGGGGGGGGGGGGCGGAGAATAGGGTACGTAAAAGTGCTCTTAATCCCCTAGACAGATATGAGCAGGTGAGCCTTTAATTGGAGATTGGCTTTAATGCGATATAAATAAATATATATATATTTTTTTTATGAATAAAAAAAATTAAAAAAAAAAATTGTATTTTTGAATTTGTTCCACATTAGCCTGTGGTGAACCATCTGCAACCACTCCTTTAGTGGTATAGCATTTTGCATAATTTGTGCTGCCAGTTCGTCTACAGCAGCTTTTCTCAACCTTTTTACCCCAGGTGAACCCTTGAAATAATTTTCATGCTTCAGGGAACCTCCGCTAAGATTAGTCTATTGGGGGGGGGGGGGGCAATAGGAGAATTCACATACTCAGTTTGGTGGATATTGCTAGAGAGGTACCGGTATATTTTTTTTTTTTTTTGGGAGAGTGCATGTGATCAGCTCAGGGCCAATCAGTACTGTCCAGACAGAAGGTCAGAGGTCATGCAGCCTCATAGGACAATCAGGGGAGAATAAAAACGCCTCTTACAAGCTTTAGCCCCAGTTCATACTGGTGCGACATGGGATCCGACATGTGAGAGCACAAGTCAGATGACATGTGAAATTCAATGTTCCCCTATGACAGCCGTCTATACTGATCCTACACAAGTCAGTCCGACTTTAGAAAAGGTTTCTGCACTACTTTGGTCCGACTTCAATGCCAAAGAGTGTAATAAGTCACATTTAAGCCTCATACACACGATCGGACTTCCAACTGACTTTTCCGTTGATTTTGCTCCGAATGAGCGTTGGCCGTGAACTTGGTATGCATGCACGCGGCTGGACTTTTTCAGCCAACAAACACGAACGTAGGGACGTAATAGACGTACTACGTGGTTTTTCTGCTCTTTACCGCCACCCTTTGGGCAACTTGCCTTATTGTTGTCTGATCTTTAGCAATGGTTCTGAGCATGCGTGTTTGTACTTTGGACTTAAGTAGGATGGACTTGTGTACACACGATCGGATGAGCCGACGTAGGACAATTGTTGCCGAAAGGTTTGTCTGTTCTCACAGCGAACATTTGTCTGATGAAAAAGTTTGTCCGATGGAGCGTACACACGGTCGGATTGCCCGCTAAAACAGGTCCATCGGACAATTGTTGTCAAAAAAAGTCAGATCGTGTGTATGGGCCTTAAGTCACATCAAGGTCGGACTGAAGTTGCAGGGCAAAGCCGGATTGGAAGTCGCACATGTCGGAGCAGCGTGAACCTGGGCTTAACCAGACACTGATAGAAGTCACAAGACTGCTCTATACTGCTGATGAGAAAAGGTATTTAGCCGTTTATATGTACTAAAATAATTGCATTTCCATGTTTTCTGTACTGCGGGAGATCAGATATAGTGACTGCAGAGTCCTGGGTTTAGTAACACTTTGAAGATAATTGATGTCATGCTACTGGCTCTACCACATGGTCATGGACCTGGATCTGTGAAGACCCCATCAAATAGGAGGTCAATTAGCTGCAGCTCAAGGAACCTCTGGCAACCTTTGGAGGAACACTAGGGTTTCGTTGAACCCTGGTTGAAAATGGCTGGAAAACTGAAGTGGCTAACAAGTCTTCAGATCTGCAGCTCCTTCCACCCCCTGCCCTGATGATAAAATGACATTGCTGGTGGGGCAGGAGACTGGGGATGGGACACACGGGCTGATAACTGCCTCTGCCCTGCCGAAGGTGCAGGGGAGGCAGAGATTGAAAGGGGGTAGTGATGTTAGAGAGGAAATGGGGGCCACAACTGCAAGGGGCACTGTGATTGGGGGGGGGGGGGCTGTGATTTTCCAGGGGCACTGTAATGTAAAGGGGCACAGTCAGCAGTAAAGAAAGTTATATGCTTGGGCGGGCATACACATGTATATAATATATGTGTGTGTGTGTGTGTGTGTGTTTATACAATATACAGGTCCTTCTCAAAAAATTAGCATATTGTGATAAAGTTCATTATTTTCTGTAATGTACTGATAAACATTAGACTTTCATATATTTTAGATTCATTACACACAACTGAAGTAGTTCAAGCCTTTTCTTGTTTTAATATTGATGATTTTGGCATACAGCTCATGAAAACCCAAAATTCCTATCTCAAAAAATTAGCATATCATGAAAAGGTTCTCTAAACGAGCTATTAACCTAATCATCTGAATCAACTAATTAACTCTAAACACCTGCAAAAGATTCCTGAGGCTTTTAAAAACTCCCAGCCTGGTTCATTACTCAAAACCGCAATCATGGGTAAGACTGCCGACCTGACTGCTGTCCAGAAGGCCATCATTGACACCCTCAAGCAAGAGGGTAAGACACAGAAAGAAATTTCTGAACGAATAGGCTGTTCCCAGAGTGCTGTATCAAGGCACCTCAGTGGGAAGTCTGTGGGAAGGAAAAAGTGTGGCAGAAAACGCTGCACAACGAGAAGAGGTGACCGGACCCTGAAGAAGATTGTGGAGAAGGACCGATTCCAGACCTTGGAGGACCTGCGGAAACATCCAGAGCCACCGTGAACAGGCGTGTGCAGGAAATGGGCTACAGGTGCCGCATTCCCCAGGTCAAGCCACTTTTGAACCAGAAACAGCGGCAGAAGCGCCTGACCTGGGCTACAGAGAAGCAGCACTGGACTGTTGCTCAGTGGTCCAAAGTACTTTTTTCGGATGAAAGCAAATTTTGCATGTCATTCGGAAATCAAGGTGCCAGAGTCTGGAGGAAGACTGGGGAGAGGGAAATGCCAAAATGCCTGAAGTCCAGTGTCAAGTACCCACAGTCAGTGATGGTCTGGGGTGCCATGTCAGCTGCTGGTGTTGGTCCACTGTGTTTTATCAAGGGCAGGGTCAATGCAGCTAGCTATCAGGAGATTTTGGAGCACTTCATGCTTCCATCTGCTGAAAAGCTTTATGGAGATGAAGATTTCATTTTTCAGCACGACCTGGCACCTGCTCACAGTGCCAAAACCACTGGTAAATGGTTTACTGACCATGGTATTACTGTGCTCAATTGGCCTGCCAACTCTCCTGACCTGAACCCCATAGAGAATCTGTGGGATATTGGGAAGAGAAAGTTGAGAGACGCAAGACCCAACACTCTGGATGAGCTTAAGGCCGCTATCGAAGCATCCTGGGCCTCCATAACACCTCAGCAGTGCCACAGGCTGGTTGCCTCCATGCCACGCCGCATTGAAGCAGTCATTTCTGCAAAAGGATTCCCGACCAAGTATTGAGTGCATAACTGAACATAATTATTTGAAGGTTGACTTTTTTTGTATTAAAAACACTTTTCTTTTATTGGTCGGATGAAATATGCTAATTTTTTGAGATAGGAATTTTGGGTTTTCATGAGCTGTATGCCAAAATCATCAATATTAAAACAAGAAAAGGCTTGAACTACTTCAGTTGTGTGTAATGAATCTAAAATATATGAAAGTCTAATGTTTATCAGTACATTACAGAAAATAATGAACTTTATCACAATATGCTAATTTTTTGAGAAGGACCTGTATATATATATAGCGCTACCCCCAGTTAAGAGGGCCGCTGGTATTGTTTTCGGGCCCAGCACACTGCACTGTCAACCCCCGGCAATCTACTCTAGCCTCTCGTGGCACAGTTAGACTAGGGGATGATGAAATCACAATCCCTCTGTAATTCTCTATGACACAATACCACAATAAGGCACACAGTGATAAAGTTGCACAGTAATTGACACAGATAACCAATATACTTAACTATAAGGCTTTTACTGTAAATAAAAGGTATGATAAAAGCACAGCATACAATAACACATGCAGAGCCCTGCACTGATGTAACACTTAGCAATACTGTAAGGTGTTCAAGACTGTTAAACAAGAGTATATAGCCATTTGCAGCTCCCTGCAATAAACAGTATTCAAACAAGCAGAATAGACATGTATTGCTAAGCAACTCTAACGCTGCCCTTTTTCAGCTACTTCCCCTCGTGGGCAGACTGACGCCCAGCAATGTCTACCTATGCAGTCAGGCCTGTTCTGTAAAGTAATCTTCGCTAGCAAACCTCGGTGGTGCACTTGATGAACAAACTTTGTAATCCAACAGGGTAGTAGAGATACAGTATTTTGTCTGTGAGAAAGTGCTCTCTCACCAACCGGACCAGTCCAAGTCCGTCTCTTCCGCCGATGCGTCTAGGCACATGGAGCCATCGACATCCGGGTCTTCGGTCCTCCCGGTACAGTACAGCAAGGATGAAAAGATGTCCCTCAGGTTCCGCTAGGCTGGCGGAGGGCTCTTTGAAAATGTGCAAGGCCCAGGCTTCAGGCCTTACACCAGCAGCAGGTTCACACAGGGATCCTCTTGCAAGCAGGGCGGTGTTCCAAAGAGAAAGAATGGGCTCCGTCTCTCCCTTATAAACCCCACTCCAGGAGTCTCTGTGCGGAGCAAAGCACCCTGGGTGTCACATTGTCTGCTGGGTAACGTAGTCTCTGAGGGATTAAAGGGGAATACCCCGCTACACACTCCCCTCACTTAGAATCTTTGGTCCCCAAAGACATCTAAAATTTTTGATCTGTAAAACATTTTAGCTTCAATGCGGTTGCATAGGACTGACAGAGGAGCCTCCCACCAATCATCATATGATGGGGAGCTGTCCTGTCCACAGGTCACTTCAGTGGGGGTGACCTGTCTAACTGTGCCAGAAAGTGTGCTGGGGTTGCCCTCCACCAAATGCACAGTGGAGGGACCAGGGTTTTCTACAGTCCTTCTGGCTGTCACCACAGTGTCCTCTGAACTCTCCCCCATCTGGGTATAAGTTAGCCTCCGGGGAGGTCGGATGGTTCTCGTTGATCTCTGTTCTCTGGGAGTAACTGATTCAGGTCGCCACAGGCTCTTCCTCCTCTTCCTCTGGAACAGGTAAAGGAGTTCCTATCGGTTCTTGGGCCTCCGGCTCAGATGCAGGAAGGCACATGTAGTCTCCTGGATCTTCCTCAGAGAGTGAGTCGGTGGCATCTTCCCAAGTTTCAAACTGAGGGCTGGACGGAATAAATCCCTGGCTTCCACATTTAAAGTACTATCCACAGGATCTTCAGAAGGTGGAAGGTCAATGGATAATGGTGCCAGGGCCTGAGACGGCCACAGCCAGCTGAGTTCTGCTTCCTCCTCACTTTGGTCTGAGTCTTCTTCCTCCCTAGCTAAAGTTGCTTGCGACCTAGTGCGAGGTCGAGGAGTATGGGAGGTAGAAGGTAGTTCAGAAGAATCCAGAGTAGGAGGCATCCTGACAGCCTCAGACAGAGGTAACAGATGGTTCCGGTGGCAGGTCTTCAGCGGCCCTATCTTCCTTTCTGGCTTCACTTGGTAAACTGGCAGATCGGTAACTTTTTGCAGATCACATAAGGCTCTGATCTCCACCTGTCTGCCAGCTTATGTTTTCTGGGAACACCTACATTTCTCAGCAACACTCTGTCTCCAGGCTGCAGATCTTGAATCCGGACCTTCAAGTCAAAATTCCGCTTGTTCCGGGCTCCTCTCTGGTCGGAAGTCAATTGGGCTTTCTCATAAGCCAACTTTAAACTCTTCCTCAACCTGTCCACATATCCCTTGTGTGAGGCAGCGGATGCATGGTCCACAGAAGTGCCGAAGGCCAAATCCACTGGCAGTCTCGCCTCTCTCCCAAACATGAGTCTATAGGGGGAATACCCTGTGACATCACTGGTGGTGCTGTTGTAGGCATGCACTATAGCTGCTATGTGCTTGCCCCAATGCTGCTTTTCCTCACTAGACTGTTAAACATGCTGGGAACCCTAAGTCCTGTTGAACCTCTCTGGTGTGGCATCCCCCTGAGGGTGGTAGGGAGTAGTGCGATTCTTCTTTATGCCTAAAGAATTCAGCAACTTCTTGATTAATCGACTCTCGAAATCCCTTCCTTGGTCTGAGTGAAGGCGTTGAGGTAATCCGTAATGGACAAAGTACTTCTCCACCAAGATTTTAGCAACGGAGGAGGCCTTCTGGTCCTTGGTTGGAAAAGCTTGGGCGTAACGAGTGAAATGTTCGGTTACTACCAGAACATTTCCATGTCCACTCAGGTCAGGTTCTAGACAAGTCAATGCATACCAAGTCCAAGGGTCCTTGACTTTCTAGATGGCCCATTGGGGCAGCTTGACGTGGCAGTGTCTTCCTTTGTATGCAGCGAGCACATGAGTGACAGTACTCCTCCACTTCAGCCCACATGCAGGTCCAATAGAACCTACTCCTCACTAGTTGAAAGGTTCGTTCAGCCCCTAAATGGCCATGATTATCATGAAGAGCAGCTAGGAAGGTTTTCCTGTGCTTTTCTGGCAAGAACAGCTGCCACTTCTCTTCCAGGTCATCAGAGGGGCCCCTTCGGTAGACCACCCCTTGATGTACCTGTAACTTGTCCCATTCTTTGTAGATGGATCGGGCCTCCTTTGAGGGGTCATGTAGGAGCCTACCCAGATCCTGATCCTCATGAACTTCCAAAGCTAATCTTCCCCAGGGGTCTTCCAACTGATCCCTTCTGAGGTCCTTCTTGGATAGCTTCGGCAGGTCGTCTTCACCAATCTGGGTCACATCACAATAGTACTTGGGTACTCCCACCACAGAAACTCTGACTTCTTCGGCCCTGGATCCACCACTATCTTGAAGCTGTGCCCCTTGGCATAGGGCCCTCACTCCATCCGGGGTCACCTGGGTCCAATCTTTAATTCGGCTAGTGGGAGCATGAGACCTTCTTGATAACGCGTCAGCATCTCGGTTCCCCGCTCCAGGCCTATACTTCAGGCTGAAGTTGAAACTGGAAAGGGCTGCCAACCAACGGTGGCCGGTGGCATCCAACTTGGCTGTGGTGAAGAGATAGGCAAGTGGATTACTGTCAGTCTTTACCTGTATGGAGCTGAATTCACTGTAGTCTCTGAGCTTATCCACAACTGCCCACTTTAGGGCCAGGAACTCCAACTTGTGAGTGGGGTAATTCTTCTCCACTGGTGTTAGGCTTCTACTGACATAGGCGACTGGCCTTAGCTGTCCTTCATATTCCTGGTACAGCACACCTCCCAGGCCATCATGGCTGGCATCCACATGCAGTTCATACGGTTTCTTGGTGTCAGCATAGGCCAATACCGGGGCAGTGGTCAGACTCTTCAACATTTTGAAGGCTTCTTCACATCTTTCTGTCCACTGGCCTTCCACGGACTCTCCCGGCTTTCTGGGGCAAGTCTCATCTTCCTCTCCCTCTGTCTTCAACAACTCATTCAGGGGTTTGGCTATTTTTGCGAATCCTTCTACGAATCGACGGTAGTAGGAGCAAAACCCGAGGAAGGATCCGAGTTCAGTCACAGTGGTTGGGCGAGGCCAGTAGGTAACTGCTTCAAGCTTGTCAGGGTCGTTAGACACTCCCTCTTCAGACACTGTGTGTCCTAGATAGTGTACTGAGGACTGGTAGAACTGACACTTTTCTCTGGGGAGTTTGAGTCCCTCTTCACTGACTCTTTTCAAAACTTTCTCCAGTCTTTCCTCATGCTCCTCTAGAGTCCTTCCAAAGACAATGATGTTGTCTAAGTACACCAGGACTTCAATAAGGTGCATGTCCCCACCGTCTTCTCCATCAGCCTCTGAAAAGTGGCAGGGGCCCCCGACAGGCCTTGGGGCATCCTGTTGAACTCATAGAACCCTATCGGGGGGGAGGAAAGCCGTTTTCTCTCTGTCTTCAGGATGCATGGGGATTTGGTAGTACCCACTCTTCAGGTCCATAACGCTGAACCACTTGGCTCCTGACAGACTCTGCAGGGCATCCTCAATCCTGGGAGTGGTGTACTGATCAGGTATGGTCCTCCTATTGAGAGTCCTGTAGTCTATGCACAGTCTTAAGGATCCATTTTTCTTCCTGACTACTACAATAGGGGAGGCATACGGGCTCCTGGACTCTTTAATCACTCCAGTTCTCTTCAACTCGGCCAGCTGCTCGCGCAGGTCCTCCAGATCAGCGAGAGGAACTCGCCGGACCCTTTCCCGAAAGGGTTTGTCTTCCTGCAGACGGATCCTATAAGTGGCACTCCTTGCACACCCCACGTCAAACTCATTTTCTGAAAATATTTTCCTCCATTTTGTTAGTTGAGCCCTTGCTCTCTCCTTCCACACTGGTGGTAGGTTGGTGTTTTCCAGACAGAGTTCCTCCAGGGTGGATTCCCCTCCTTCTGGTGTTCTTAGATCGGACAGGCCCACTGGGGTGGCAGGGTTCACTTTCCCCAGTAACATCCGGGCCGGAATCTTCATAGGGGAGTCAGTGACATTCCTGATACTCACTGGAACCTGGCCCCTCAATTTCTCCAATGCCCTCAACGGGACCACTTCCGGAATCACCTCCAGCCCTGGGTGTGTATCCAACAGATCTTGCTCCAGGACCACAAAGGGGCCAGGCTGCTCCCAGGAGAGTTTGACAGTAGCCTGCAGACAGGTCACCTCACCAGGTTGCAGCACCTTCTCCTTCTTGGATAATCTCCAGACTTTCCCCACCCCCTCTTCTGGGGCCTTCTGCTCCAGGACCAACTTCCGGTAAACCTGTTGCAGCATGGGGTGGATCCTGGCTGCTGAAGCACCATGTTCTTGCACTATGGGGGCCAGTAGTCTCCTGACCAGGTCAGTGTTGGTTCCTACAATTAGGGAACTTCTATTGGCTCCTTGTGGGCGAGGACAAACTACTGCCAGAGTGTCGAAAACTTCTGCTTTTCCCATTACAGAGGGATCGAATGCCAGCCTGATTGAGACGTGGCCATCATACGGGAAGCTCTGAGTTCCAATTCCCCATATCTCAAGGTCGTCGAGTTTCTGTAGAGGTACGTGGTTCAAGTGTCTCTGGTAAAAGTCTCTATACAAGAGTGTCACTTGTGCTCCCGTGTCCAGGAGGGCTCTGGTGTAAACTCCCTCCACTTGAATAGGGACTAACGGAGAGGGTCCCACCAGCTTATCCGGAAAGCTCTCCTGAGGCGGCTTCTTCTTTGGACTCTGGGGTTTTCCCTTGGGGTTTCTCTTCTTTGTCCACTTGTCTCTGGATCTCAACCCCTTTTGGGCCTGGTATGCATTGATTCCCTGCGGGTTGTTAGACTTTAACTCCTGACAGGGGGTATTGAGTGGTTTGAGTGGGGCTCTGTTCCCCTTTCTCTTTATTTTCTTCTCTTTCTGGATCTTGGTGGAGCTTTCTGTGAATAGCGGGCGCCCGGCTGACTCCTTCACCGGGGCCCTCTGAAGTTTTCCGCCGGCTGCGAATTTGTGCCTCTGTTCTTTCTTGGACTTGGGCACACTCTTCCAGGGTGGCCAACTCCTCCACAATTGAAACAGACAGACAATCTCTCTTCTGTGGGGAGGTTGGTGTTGAACTGCTCTGGCGTGGTTCATTCTTAATTTCCTTGGGTTCCTTCATTCCTGAGTTTTTAGACAGGAGTGAGGTCAAAAGATCCAGCACCTGGGTAATTTGGGACTTCAGGATCTCCACTTCTGAGTCCCGTTCAGTAGCCATAGCTGATCTGACTCCCACCACAGGGAGGGTAGTTGGTTCGGTATGTTGACTCCTCCTTTTGTCTTCCAACATAGCCTCCTCCTCCCTGACTATCCGGATCAAGTCGGGGTATTCCAGGCTGCTCCCGTCCTGCCGGGTGCGTAGCATTAATGTGATGGTGTCCAAAGGTTGAGCTCCCCTCAACACCTGCTGGGCACAGGCCTCATCCACTTACCTTGGATCGATCCCTTTCTTCAGTAGGATCTGATGCAGGATCTTATCCAGACGTCTTATGAATTCTGACAGCTTCTCTCCCTCCTTTTGGTAGCAGTGCTCCAGCTTGTAAGTGAGTTCAGTGACCTTTTCCGTCCCGCCGAACACATTCTGCAGATAATCCGGATAATCCTGTGCATTGCAGTCTTTCTTGCTTAGCTTGAGGTTGCGTATGGCCTCCAGAGCAGGCCCCTTTAACCACTTAACGACCGCCCACTGTATATATACGTCGGCAAAATGGCACGGACAGGCACAATCACGTACCTGTACGTGACTGCCTTCGTATGGGTGGGGGGTCCGATCGGACCCCCCTCTGGTACAGTGGATGGTCGGGATCGCTCTGGGAGCAATCCGTGATGAGGGGGCGGCCAATGGTTTCTGGCCACCCCCTCGCGATCGCTCCCGGCGAATCAAATGCTTCCTCTGCCTGTGTAATGTAAACACAGGCAGAGAGGAAGCAGCAGGAAGTGATGTCATCTCTCCTGCGGCGCCCACATATACCGGAGCGCCATGGAGAGAAGACATCAAGTAAGTGCACAAGCAGTACACTGACACCAGGACACATAGGCACACGATCCCCCCCCCAGTCACCCCCAGATCACCCCCAAGCCCCCAGTCAGTGTCACCGATTGCAGTGATCATTTATTTACTGATCACTGCAATCAGTGACATTTGTAACTGTAAAAGTGTCAGGGCAGTTAGTGTTAGGTCCCTTAGGTCCAGGGTAGCCCCCTAACCCCCCCTAATAAAGGTTTAACCCCTTGATCGCCCCCCAGGTAACCCTTTCAGCCCCTAGCACCACTGTCACTAATCAATCGTTTTTCTGATCGCTGTATTAGTGTCGGTGATGCGCTAGGTAGTCAGTTTTTTTTAATGTTTGCCGCCAGGTTTTTATAGCGTCAGGTACCCCCATATATTACCTAATAAAGGTTTAACCCCTTGATCGCCCCCCAGGTTTGTGCTATTTTGGCATTTTATGGCCTTCGAAACTGTGATAGGTAGTGAGGAGTGAAATCAAAAATTTGTGCCCTTAGAAATCCTGAAGGCGGTGCTTGGTTTTCGGGGTCCCGTACGCGGCTAGGCTCCTAAAAAGTCCCACACATGTGGTATCCCCGTACTCAGGAGAAGCAGCAAAATGTATTTTGGGGTGCAATTCCACATATAACAATGGCATGTGTGAGCAATATATCATTTAGTGACAACTTTTTGTTATTTTATTTTTTTTCGTCATTATTCAATCACTTGGGACAAAAATAAATAAATATTCAATGGGCTCAACATGCCTCTCAGCAATTTCCTTGGGGTGTCTAATTTCCAAAATGGGGTCATTTGGGCGGGTTTTGTACTGCCCTGCCATTTTAGCACCTCAAGAAATGAGATAGGCAGTCATAAATTAAAAGCTGTGTAAATTCCAGAAAATGTACCCTAGTTTGTAGACCCTATAACTTTTGCGCAAACCAATAAATATACGCGTATTGATTTTTTTTTTACTAAAGACCTGTGGCTGAATACATTTTGGCCTAAATGTATGACTAAAATTTAGTTTATTAAATTTTTCTTATAACAAAAATTGACTTTAGACCATCGGGGTTGTTACGCCACCTTCAGGAGAGGACTAGGCAGAACATGTTAACATGTACAAAAAAAAAAACAGAACTTTCTAGTTCCGTCCCTTCAGTAACAACCCCCCAGCCTGCCCCTTGCAGCCTCAGTATGTCAACAAGCAGTATAACGTAAAAAATAGGAGGGGTGGGTGCTGTGTCAGTCAGTGAACTACAGAGAAAAGGATTTTACGGTTGAGTACAAAAATCCTATTTTCTCTTGCGTTCACTGACTGACACAGGCTCCTTTACTTTAGACCATCGGGACTTCCCCAAGCAGTGTCAAACGAGGGGTGGGAAAAGCATAAAAAACTTCACCCACAAAAACAGAAGTGCTCCCTAACAGGGGAGACACCACCTTATCTAACCGCCTCAGAACTTGCGGTAACAATGCAACAGTGCATTGACTGAAAAGTAACTGTGGTTCTTGCCAAAAATCAAGTGCAATTGCAAATTACATGGCCGCCTGCAAAACTTTGCGGCCAAAACAGGCATCAGCCGATGCACTGACATCTACCTTGTAGAATTTTGTAAAAGTATGAACAGACGACCAAGTCGCCGCTTTACACACTTGAGCGACAGACGCTTGATGTCGGAAAGCCCAAGAGGTTCAAATTGCCCTGGTGGAATGGGCCGTGACCGGAAAGGGGGGCACCTGCCCTTTCAAGGCATAGGCCTGAACCACAATCTGTCTGATCCACCTGGAAATGGTGGCCGACGAGACCGCCATGCCTTTTTTCGGACCAGCTACCGAAACAAACAGAGAGTCTGACTTCCGAAAGGGAGCCGTGGCAGACAAATATACCCTTAAAGCTCGGACCACGTCCAGGTAATGGAGGGCTACCTCCTTGGGATGTGTCGGTCTAGGGCACAGAGACGGTAATACAATGTCTTCATTGATGTGGAACGTCTAAACCACCTTCGGCAGAAAAGAAGTTTGCGGACGCAACACCACCTTATCCTTATGGATAACCAGATAAGGCGACTTGCAAGACACAGCCGCCAGTTCCGACACCCTCCTGGCCGATGTAATGACCACAAGAAAAACAACTTTTTGGGAAAGAGTCAACAAGGGAATCTCTCTGATATTCTCAAACGGCGGCTTCTGAAGCGCCGACAACACCAGGTTCAGATCCCACGGGGTAACGGTGGACGCACCGGAGGAACTACATGCCGAACCCCCTGAACAAAGGTGCTCACCAGAGAGTGAGATGCCAGGGGTCGCTGAAAAAAGACAGCCAAGGCCGATATTTGTCCTTTTAATGGTGCTTAAAGCCAATTTCTTGTCAATTCCTCGCTGCAGAAACAGCAAGACCCTAGATACGGAATAGGAGCGCGGACGTCAGCCTTTCTCCTCACACATAGCAATGTAGGCCTTCCAGGTACGATGATATATCTTCCGAGACGAAGATTTCCGAGCTCTCAACATAGTTGAAATCACCGAGTCCGATAGGCCCCGGTTCCTTAGCCCCTGGCTCTCAACAGCCATGCCGTTAAACCCAGCGATGGTAAGGCAGGATGGAGAATCGGACCTTGAGATAAAAGGTCCTCTCGTAACGGCAGACGCCAGGGGGCATCCGCCACCAGGCGCACTAGGTCTGCGTACCAGGGACTCTGAGGCCAATCTGGGGCAATCAGAATGACTGGAATCCCCTCGGCCTCCACTCTGCGGAGCAGACGTGGTAGTAGCTTGAGCGGAGGAAAAGCATAGATCAGTTGGTACTGACCCCACGGAGCCACCAGTGCGTCTGACGCATCTGCCCAAGGATCTCTTGTCCTGGACACGAACCTCGGCACCTTCCGATTGAGACGGGAAGCCAGGAAATCTACGTCTGGTGTGCATCACCGCAGGCACAGTAGCCTGAACACATCCAGATGCAGCGCCCATTCTCCTGGGTCCAGCATCTGGCGACTTAGGTAGTCCGGCCGCCAGTTCTCCACTCCCGGGATGTAAATGGCCATCAGGGCCGGTACATGTCGCTCTGCCCACTGAAGGATGTGAGCGACCTCCCGTGCGGCGGCCGAGCTTCTCGTTCCTCCTTGATGATTGACGTATGCCACTGCCGTGGCGTTGTCGGACTGGATCCTGATCGGACGTCCTTGAAGTCTCATTGACCACGTGGAGAGGCATAGCCTGATCGCACGTAGCTCGAGCACATTGATTGGCAACTTGGATTCCTCCTCCGACCAGAGGCCCTGGGATGACTGTACTCCCAGTACTCCACCCCAGCCGGACAGGCTGGCGTCCGCCATGATCACTGTCCACTGTAGAGGTAGGAACGACTTCCCGGACCGAAGTGCCGGGGATCTCAGCCACCAGAGCAAGGAGTCCTTGACCGACCGACTCACCTGAATCCGCCGATCCAGGGATAACGGAGATTTGTCCCATTTTGTCAAGATCTCCTTCTGCAAGACTCTGGTGTGAAACTGAGCATACGCTACTGCTTTGAAGGAGGCCACCATGAGCCCCAGGACTCGCATGCAGAAGCGTAGGGACGACCACCTGCGGTTCACCAACAGGTTTACCGCGGCTCTGAGAGTCTGTAGCTTGTCCGGAGGGAGAAACACTCTCACTTCCACGGAGTCCAGCAGTAAGCCCAGGTACTCTAAACGCTGAGTCGGTAAGAGTACCGACTTTTTTAGGTTCAACAGCCATCCAAAATCCTGCAGGGTCTGCATGCTGATCGCCACATCCTCCTTTAATTCTGAGGCGGTAGATGCTCTCAGGAGGAGATTGTCTAGGTAGCCTATGATCGCGATCCTGCGTTGTCGCAACAACGCCAGAACTGGAGCCAATACCTTGGTAAAGACTCGGGGGGCTGATGCCAAGCCAAAAGGGAGAGCCACGAACTGGTAGTGGGCATCCCCAACTGCAAATCGTAGAAACTTCTGATGCCGAGGGCATATGGGTATGTGCAGGTATGCATCCTGGATGTCCAAGGACGCCAGGAAGTCCCCTTGATGGAGTGCAGCGACTACCGAGCAAACTGATTCCATTCTGAACCTCTGTACCTTCACGAAGCAATTGAGGGCTTTTAGGTCCAAGATTGGACGCACCCCTTCCTTTTGGGAACTACAAACAGATTGGAGTAGAACCCCTGGAATTTTTCTGGTTCCGGAACAGGTACTATCACCCCGTGACTCAGCAAGTCCCTTACCGCCTCCATGAGGGCCTCCCGGCGAGCTGGGAGCACGGGTATGCTGGTTGGTGTCCAAGAGAGGAACTCTATCTTGTAGCCAGAGGAAATCAGTTCGCAGACCCATCGGTCGGACAGCCGAGAGGCCCACCGGGCTGCAAACTCCCGAAGGCGACCCCCCACCCGTGTGGCGGGCGGGGGCAAACCTTCATGCGGTAGCGCTTTTGCTCGCAGGCTTGTTAGGCTTGCGGTTCCAGGGACGCTTTTGTCCCTCAGAGGTCATTCTGTCGGGCTGGGGACGTTTAGCCGAAGCCCCGGCGGGACGAAAAAGTCGTTTGTGAGCAGAAAAAGAGGGCTCTTTCCTACGGCGTGGCTCCTTAGGCTTCCTCGTCTGCGGGAGTAAGGTACTCTTCCCACCGGTGGCATCCTTAATGATGTCATCCAAGGAGGCTCCAAAGAGCCGTTCGCCAGGGAAGGGTAGATCCGTCAATGCTTTCCAGCATTTTAGCCAAATCAGGCGCCTCAGCACCACTGCTGACACCGAAGCCCTGGATAACAGAGGGAGGGTATCCAGGGCCGCGTCACAAACGTACTTAAGGCCTTGTACTAACTGGTCTGCTAGTTCCACGCAGACAGGAGAAGCCTGTTGTTCCCCCAATTCGCGGTGCAAACGTTTTGCCCACTCGGTCAGTGTCTGTGACACAAGCGCGGAGGCCAGTACTGGTCGCATTGCTGACCCCACAACCGTAACTAAGGAACGGGCCACTGCCTCGGCCTTCCTGTCCGTGGGGTCCTTAAAGGCAGGAGTCGCCTCTACCGGGATCGTGGTTACCTTATTTAACTTAGATACAGGGGGGTCCACGACCGGAGGAGCCGACCATTTCTTAAGAAGGCTCTCCTCAAAAGGGGTAATGCACCGCCATATATTTTGAAACCGAAAAGGTCCGTTGCGGACGCCCCCATTCCTTGTATATGAACTTATCAAAATAAGTCAGATACGGAAACACCTTAGGTGTACGGGCTTGCTTACGGGACCCAAAAGGGACCACTACTTCAGCAAGGAATCTGCCGTATCCTGAATCTTCAGGGTATCACGCACAGCTGTGATAAGTGCTCCAACTAGCGCTTTGTCGCGCGCGGACCCATCCTCACTGTCCGATCGGTCCTGGTCAGCGTCATCTGAAACAACAGCGCAGGGGTCACCAGCCTCAGCGGGGCCCGAGTCTGCGTCAGAGCTCTCCCCGGAGGACGGGGGGGGGGGGGCGGAGGCCGCTTTTTACCACCTTTGCGCCCACGCACCACCTCCATCTCGGCAACGAACGAGTTAAGGACCGCTGACAAAGCGTCCAGAGAGGCACCGCACTGACTGCAGGCGAACCGGTTGCAATTGCCTGGATTTCGAGGGAGGAAACACTAGGTTCCGAAGCCATGCTGACCCACCCTGTCTGCCGCCTGTTGGGACAGTGAATGGTCCCACCCTCCTAACTGCTGCAGTCTGAGTGGCCCCCACCGCAGGACTCACCACCCTGACCGAGTTCCGCACCGTCCAGCTAGGTGTGCCTGTGTCCTGTGTCAGCTCCCAGGTGTCTGTGAGAGGAAACCGCGCCGTTCTGAGCCACCTGGATCAGCGCATAAAAAAACTTGCCAGGCTACAACAAAATGGCCGCAGAGCGTCCAGTATAAAAGACATAATCACAGGGAAAATGGCAGAACTACAAGAAAATGGTTCCTGACCATGCTTCTCCCTGGGCACACCAAAGATGGCTGACAAACAACTGTATGCAGGGAAAGACACAGTGAAAAAACAGGCAGAGATCAGCATAGAAGCCCTCCAGACACCCAGGGGAGAGACAACAGACACCCAGGACTCAGCGCAGCCCCCCACCCAAGGTGAGAGCCCCCCCCGGGGGACCCCTGTCCCATACCTCCCAACTTTGTAAAGTCCCTTTGCGGGACATTCTGGTGTCCCCTCTCCCCTGCCAACCAGAGTTGTTGAGCGGGGGGGGGGGCATTGGACATTGGCAAGCAAAAAAAAAACGGGACTTGCCGCAGAAGTTGTTGAGTGGGGGGGGACTTGCAAAAAAAAAATATTTAAGGGGGGGGTTTGGGGCGGCGGCGGGGGGCCGCCGATCGGGGGGGGCCATACTAGTGCGCCGATCGCGGGGGGGGGGGCTCTTACCTGCTGCTGTTTCCTGCTGTGCTCCTCTTCTTCTCTTCGTGTTTCCTGCTGTGCGGGAAACATGATAGTCTCGCGGGAGTGCGGGAAGGAGGAGCCTCTGCGGGTAAAACCCACACAATCCGTGCCAGTTGGGAGGTATGCTGTCCATGTGGCACACACACCGAGTAGCAGGGGAGGGAAGATAGGGACCTCCCATTCTTAGGGCCTGAGTGGCGCCATCTAGCCACTCTTCAAATCCTTCTTCCACTGAAGGTACAGGTTTCTTTCCAGAAAAAGTCCTGAGTTTCCTGTTTCCCGACATCGGGTAGTCTGTAGAGTCCTTTTTACACCTGGCCACAATCTCCCCCAGGACAGCGCATAATTCTGAGCTAAGGGTGGTCAGTGGTGGTGAGCCAGGACCCTGTGGTTGGGTGCTTCCTTTTGTGCTGGGGCCTTCTGTAGATGTGGATGTGGGGCCATCTTTATTCTCTTCTGGGTGTATCAGAAAGAGTTCTACCTGGTTTGTAGTTTTTATGCTAGCCCCCTTGAAGTAGTCAGAGATTCCGTTCCTCCACTCACACAATGCATAAGTGTGGGGATTTACAGTATCGGCGTGCAGTATACAGGGATCCCAGCCCCGAGCCCCCACGTATAGCGCTACCCCCAGTTAAGAGGGCTGCTGATATTGTTTTCGGGCCCAGCACACTGCACTGTCAACCCCCGGCAATCTACTCTAGCCTCTCGTGGCACAGTTAGACTAGGGGATGATGAAATCACAATCCCTCTGTAATTTTCTATGACACAATACCACAATAAGGCACACAGTGATAAAGCAGCACAGTAATTGACACAGATAACCAATATACTTAACTATAAGGCTTTTACTGTAAATAAAAGGTATGATAAAAGCACAGCATACAATAACACATGCAGAGCCCTGCACTGATGTAACACTTAGCAATACTGTAAGATGTTCAAGACTGTTAAACAAGAGTATATAGCCATTTGCAGCTCCCTGCAATAAACAGTATTCAAACAAGCAGAATAGACATGTATTGCTAAGCAACTCTAACGCTGCCCTTTTTCAGCTACTTCCCCTCGTGGGCAGACTGACGCCCAGCAATGTCTACCTATGCAGTCAGGCCTGTTCTGTAAAGTAATCTTCGCTAGCAAAACTCAGTGGTGCACTTGATGAACAAACCTTGTAATCCAACAGGGTAGTAGAGATACAGTATTTTGTCTGTGAGCAAGTGCTCTCTCACCAACCGGACCAGTCCAAGTCCGTCTCTTCCGCCGATGCGTCTAGGCACATGGATCCATCGACATCCGGGTCTTCGGTCCTCCCGGTACAGTACAGCAAGGATGAAAAGATGTCCCTCAGGTCTCCACTAGGCTGGCGGAGGGCTCTTTGGAAATGTGCAAGGCCCAGGCTTCAGGCCTTACACCAGCAGCAGGTTCACACAGGGATCCTCTTGCAAGCAGGGCGGTGTTCCAAAGAGAAAGAATGGGCTCCGCCTCTCCCTTATAAACCCCACCCCAGGAGTCTCTGTGCGGAGCAAAGCACCCTGGGTGTCACATTGTCTGCTGGGTAACGTAGTCTCTGAGGGATTTAAGGGGAATATCCCGCTACACACATATATATATATATATATATATATATATATATATATATATATATATATATATATATTGTCATTACATCAGGGTCCCCAGAGGGCCCCCACTTGCATCAGGGTCCCCAGAGAGCCTCCCCCTTACATCAGGGTCCCCATAGAGCTGCTCCTTACATCAGGGTCACCAGAGAAAGGGCAGGCAGTGAGAGATGATGTCGCCGCCCGACTGGCTCTCCCATGCTGCCTGCCCACTCTCCAGTGCTGCCCACTGCACTCGCGGCCTGGCTGCAGAGAGGCCACGGCCACCTCTGAGAGACTCGGGGCTATGGGCCCCAGATTCGGGGCTATAGCCCCAAAAGCCACCCCCTAGCGATGCCACTGGGCACAGTGATATAAAGAGGACTGCACTGCAAAAGGGGCACTCTACAGTGCCCTTTTACAGTGCAGTCCCCTTTATATCACAGCAAAGAACCAATTTACCATTGCCTTTATCTGTCTGACCCTTATGACAATAAAGATGACATCAAGATAAGGTGGAGTTCCAGTGTGCGACCAATTTCTTGTTTTATTCCCTTTATATCACAATGCCTCTTTGCAGTGCAGTCCCCTTTACACCACAGGGCCCTTTTACAGTGCAGTCCCCTTTATATCATGGAGCCTAATTACAGTGCAGTCCCCTTTACAATAATGTAAAGGGAACTGCACTGTAAAGGGATGCTGTGATGTGAAGGGGAACTGAGGACACTGTGGGATTGTTTTAAAGGGGCAACTGTGCTGTATTAGGAGATTGTGATGTGAAGGGAGGCTGAGGACCAACTCCAAGAACCCCCCCCCCCCCCCTTCCCGGTCCCTGGAAAAATTGTCTGCCACAAAACCGGTCCCTGGGACAGCTGATCTAAGACACTGCTGCCTCTGACTTCTAGTCTCAGGATATTAGGAATGTTATTTGATTATTACTGTACTACTCATTGTTCTACTTGCTGGAGAAGAATCTGTACCTGAGGACCTGAAGTGCAAGGATCTCCCTGTTTCTGCTTCATTCATTCTGTGGATATGTGCTTCCTCTCCTGCTGTCTATTGAATATTTCCACACCAGTCATTAGGGGAACAGCTCTGACATGGGGGAAACAACGCCCTTTGCCTTTTCCAAGATGGCTGCCTCCACATAGCAACACATTGCAGAACAAGGCACGATAAGCCAGTAATGGAAAAAAAAGAACAGCTGCAGGAAGACCACAGGCATACCTCCCAACCCGCACGGATTCTGTGGGTTTCTCCCGCAGGGACAGCATTTTCCCAAGTTCCCGCGCGGGACACTGTATTCCCGCATAGACCCATAGGGTGGAGGAGGTCAAGGGTCAGTCCGCCAGCGCGCCAGGCAGGGATAGCCAGGCGAGACCCAGAGCGGCAGCGATAACCAGGTATGTCGGGCGGGCGGGCAGCTGTATCTGTGATCTGTGTTTGCCGTCCCCTCTGCAGGTCGACAGCACACCCCCCCCCCCCCCCCTGCTCAACAAATTAGAAATCCACGTCCCTTTAAAAAAAAATGAATGAAATGTCCCGCGGCACATACCCCCCCACCCGGCTCAACAACTGTGATGAGAGGGGAAAAAAATATGAATGAATGTCCCGCAGAGGACATTAGAAAAGTTGGGAGGTATGCACAGGCAATACTGGTACCTTCCTCTTTGCTCCCCGTCTGCCATTTTTTGGACAGTTACCACAGTACAGGTCCTTTTTTAGTAGTTGGGTAATAGCCATGTGCCATGGTGGAGGGCACGCTATACAGTAATTTCTAGACCAGGTCTTGAACTATATGAAATCGTGTAACATACAGCTTGCCACTAGGACCCTCCACCCAAAATAAAGGTGTCATTTCGAAAGGAGGCTTCCTGCAGTAAAGCTTACAAATGCTGCAGAAGATTTAGTTTTTTTAAAGCTGGCATAAGCCCACCTCAGCTTTACCAAAACCTAAGAGCAATTCTGCAGAACTGGTTCACCCACAGCATTTTCACACCTATAGCTGTTTCCTGGGCAAGTCAGTAGTCTGAACTGGTTAGAATTTTGGTACATGTAAAAATGCATTTGTAAAGCCGAGACTCTTGTTATTTCTCATCAATTTACTATTTTTTTTTAATTGTCTACATAGGAAGCAGCAACAATGTGTGTTTTTTTCACAAGATTCCCAAATGCAAAGTCCGAGGATGGCTGGCCTTTTATTTTAAAAGACAGCAAAAGTAAAAAAAAAAAGAAATGTGTGTGTGTGTGTATATACAGTATGTGTATATATACACTATATTAACAAAAGTATTGGGACACCTTTGTTTACACGCACATGAACTTTAATGGCATCCCAGTCTTAGTCCGTAGGGTTCAATATTGAGTTGGCCCACCCTTTGCAGCTATAAACAGCTTTAACTTTTCTGGGAAGGCTGTCCACAAGGTTTAGGAGTGTGTTTATGGGAATGTTTGACCATTCTTCCAGAAGCGCATTTGTGAGGTCAGGCACCATAGGTGTGCGCAGCCTATAGCATTAGGGTGTGCACCCCAAAGCTCAAACACACTCACGATCTTCATTCAGAAAGGGAAGGGGCCAGTAAATTACATACCGTATGTAGCGGCCTCACTCTCTCTCCATCTTCAGCGGTTGCACACCAACTCATGTCTAGGGGTTCCTGCTTTGTGAGAGTGAGATGCGCCACGGCCCATGTCCTCCCCATTGTAGTAGGGAGGTGAAGGCCACTTACTGATGTTTCCTCGGGCCGGTGTGTTCTGTGAATGCACTGAGTCTGTAATTGCAAGCTCACCAGCCTCCCCTTTGCTTCCAGTAACTGGAGTTCACACACCGGAGAAAGGTCCAACACTTGTTTATTCGACACTCCAATAAGCAAAGCACAATAAACAGTTCTTTTGCAGCAAACTGGTTGGGACCTATAACCTTGCCAACGGTGAGGCGAGCAGATTGAGGCACTTCCTAAAGCTTAAGTTCTATGCCACTGTACTATGACCAGCGGCGCCTAAGCCGATCCGGCTGTTACAGAACAGGAAAGATGGGGTCTCTTCCAGCAACCCCTATGAACAGCAATGGAGCCCTCTTCGATACGCTGTGGCCCCTATCAGGGGGATGTGTCCTCCCAAGAGAGTTCCCAGAGGCCCACTGTCACCGGGTTGGTGCTGCTCCGGGTCTCCATTAGGTAACCTCTCTGGCCTCCTCACCTCAGATACGAGTCCCTCCGCTCAGGGACCCTCGGACAGTCCACCCTAGCGGGACCCAGTCGAAGGTACTGGGCCCCAGGCCTCCTTGATAGTACCTCACCCCAGGCTAAAGGTGCCTGGGATGGACGCCAACATGACTCCGGACCAGGCCATGGGCACCCGGACCAGACTCCTGGATCTCCAGCACCCAGGCCCGAGGGCCCTGGGTGCGGACCGCAACCCTCCTCCTCCGAGGACCTCCTTCTCCGCAAGACCTCGTGGTAAGGGCGTCTCCCCCTTTTATCTCCTCCCATCAACGGCCCGGCGGGTTCCCCGCCCCAGCCATACCATCTCCGGGAAGGGACAAAACAGGGAGCACTGCAGGAGATGATTCTACCTGAAGCCTGTGGGTACCCCGCCACCCACAGGCAAAGGAGAATACTACATCCTCCAATCCTCCACGAAACAAAAAGGGGTCTGAACCCTAACACAATTATACACCTGGGTCACACTATTCCCCAGGTGTATCCCATCAATTTGAGGACCCCGCTACACGTATATACTCGAGTATAAGCCAACCCGAATATAAGCCGAGGCACCTAATTTTACCACAAAAAAACTGGGAAAACTTATTGACTCGAGTATAAGCCTAGGGTGTCCATCTGCATGCCTCACTGTGCCTCACTGTGCCCATGCCTCACTGTGCCCATGCCTCACTGTGTCCATGACTAGACTGACGTTTAACATGGGAGTCTATAGAAGGGGTGTTCGGATTTGAAAAATTGGTGCTTCCCGGTTGTAGAGGAGAAATGGGGCTACATGTGTGCCAAGTTCCGTGTCCAAGGGACTTACGACCTGCTGGTACTGGGTCCCCAAAATCACCGGAGAGATTACCGTTTAACATGGGAGTCTATGGAAGGGGTGCTCGGGTTTGAAAAATCGGTGCTCCCCGGCCGTAGGTCCCCCGGACAACAAACTTTGCACACTTGTAGAAGAAGAGTGGAGCTACATGTGTGCCAAGTTTGGGGTCAAGGCCGGTACCGGGTCCCCAAAGTCCGGGAGATCAGGCGCAAAAAGGCGACTCGAGTATAAGCCGAGGGGGGCATTTTCAGCACAAAAAAAGTGCTGAAAATTCAGCTTATACTCGAGTATATACGGTACTTACTTACCAGGCCCCTTCCCCCACTCATTCTAAAACATCCCCACAGCAACACCCGGCGGGAGAGGAGAGGAGAGAAGCCAGAAGTGCTGTACGGAGAAGGGGAGGAGCTAGGGAAGTAGGGGGGATTTGTGCTGCACAAAGTGAATAGGGTGTGCCTGGGCACACCCTTTGCGCACGCCTATGACTGTGACCCCATCTGAAAAGATACTGTGACCAACACGGATCATCATAAGAATATGACTTTTGACAGCAACAAGTCATACTGATTGGGTATATCCGCTATAGAAAAAAAGAGACGCAGTAGCAGCAATCTGACAGAGTAAATGATCTTTTAACTGTCAATTTCTCAACTGAAATTGGGCAGCGTCTCATGGCCTAATGGTTAAGAAGCCAGACTTCCAGTGCTGTGCTGAATGATCATAGGATCAAATCCCCATGGGGCTGCTACAAAAGCATGGCCCAGAGAGGTGGGCCAGTCTTTTTTTTTTGTGTCTAAACCCTCCCTACCACCCCTGCCTGCGTCTAACCCCCCTCCCCCCAACCGCCGCTGCCTCTGTCTGAACCCCACCACCACTGTTGCGTGTAAATCTGACTTCCTAATAAATTTAATTTTGGTTTTAATTCTCATGATATAAAATATTAAATGTGTGGGCCTTTTGGTGATTATATTTTTTTGGGGGGGCAACATTTTAATCCTGGGCGCAGGCAGCACAATGTCTTGGGCCGGCACTGCCCCTATCCGAAAATATACTGTGAACCCCCCATCTGAAAATATACCGTGACCCCCTATCCGAAAATATACTATGACCCCCTATCTGAAAATATACAGCGACCCACATCCGAAAATATACTGTGACCCCATCTGAAAAGATTCTGTGACCAACACGGATCATCATAAGAATATGACTTTTGACCCCATCTGAAAATATACCGTGACCCCCTATTCAAAAATATACTGTGACCCCATCTGAAAAGATACTGTGACCGCAATCCGAAAATATACAGTGACCCCATCTGAAAAGATACTGTGACCAACACGGATCATCATAAGAATATGACTTTTGACAGCAACAAGTTATACTGATTGGGTATATCCGCTATAGAAAAAAACTGACGCAGTAGCAGCAATCTGACAGAGTAAATGATCTTTTAACTGTCAATTAGGCCCCTTTCACACTGGTGCGTTTTTCATGCGGTTTAGTGCTAATATTAGCGCTATTATACCGCATGAAAAATTCCTGCCCTGTAGCCTTCAATGTGAAAGCCCGAAGGCTTTCACACTGAAGCGGTGCGCTAGCAGGACCGCTCCAAAAGTCCTGCTAGCCGCTTCTTTACAGCGGTAAAGGAGCTGTGTGTTCACCGCTCCTTTACCGCGGGTGCCCATTGAAATCAATGGGACACCGCGGTAATACCGCCCGCAAACCGCGGCAATAGCCTCGGTTTGCGGGCGGTATTAACCCTTTTTCGGCCGCTAGCGGGGGTTAAATTCACCCCCCTAGCGACCGCATACCGCGGTAAGAACGACGGTATAGCAGCGCTGCAAATCGCGCTGCTATATCGCCACCGCTCCTGCCCGCCCCAGTGTGAAAGGGGCCTTTCTGAACTGTGTTTGGGCAGCGAGTCTTGGTTGCACAATTAATTTTATGCTTTACGGGCGGCTGATGATTTATAATTGTCTTGCTCCACTCCTTCATCTCTATGATTAAGCCCCGATGGGTGGGGCAAAATGCATCAGGGACGGGGCTCAGGCGGTTCTCATTTTTTTGGTGTGCGGCGTCTCTCATAGTCTTTCAGGACACGGCTTTCTCCGCTCACAATACACCCACTGGAGCTTCTCAAACCATAACTTTGAGAATCCTGTGTCCTTTCCATATCCCTCGCCTCGCACCGTCACACATTCTGGAATGTTAGCAGTTATGTATACGATGAACATCACGTACCTTTAACATATCCTCTTGTCTTTTCTCTTTTAGGATAAAATCTATACTAAGGCTCTGGTTACCCAAATATCTATATGAAGAGTACCCCAATGTTAGGAACAGTGTAGCAGTGCAGTTCCTACAGGTAATTGTGTTATATTAAGCTACTTTAAGCCTTTACATTTGTCATTATGTACAGAACTGCCAGAAATGTCATATTCTGTTTGTATGGTAGTCTCCCTGCACAGTGTGCTGACAACACTGCCTCTGCCACACTGAAATCCCCAGCAGTGTTGTCAGCCCTGCCTGCGCTCTTCCCTCTAGACCAGGGGTCTCCAAACTTTCTAAACAAAGGGCCAGTTTACTGTCCTTCAAACGTGGCGGACTGTGGCCAGTGGGGGAAGAAAATGTCTTGGTGTCAGTGGGCGTAAACCATGCCCTATCATTGGTATTAAGGGGGCGAAATAGTGCCCCATTGTTGGTATCAATGGGAGGAGTAGTGTCCCATCATTGGTGTCAGTGGCAGTAATGGTGCCCCATCATTTGTATCAATGGGAGGAATAGTGCCCCATCATTGGTGTCAGTGGCAGTAATGGTGCCCTATCACTGGTATCAATGAGGGGAATAGTGCCCCATCATTGGTGTCATTGGGAGGAATAGTGCCTCATCATTGGTGTCCCTGGGAGGAATAGTGTCCCATCATTGATGTCAAGGGGAGTAATAGTGCCCCATTGTTGGTATCAATGGGAGGAGTAGTGTCCCATTATTGGTGTCAGTGGGAGGAATAGTGCCCCATCATTTGGTGTCAGTAATGGTGCCATACCATTGGTATCAATGGAAGGAATAGTGCCCCATCATTGGTGTCCCTGGGAGGAATAGTGCCCCATCATTGGTGTCCCTGGGAGGAATAGTGCCCCACCATTGATGTCAAGGGGAGGAATAGTGTTAATAGTGTTCCATAATTAGTATCAGTGGCAAGAATAGTGTACCATAATTAGTGTCAGTAGGAGGAATAGTGCCCCATCATTGGTGTCAGTAGGAGGAATAGTGTCCCATCTTTGGTGTCAGTGGGAAGAATAGTGCCCCATCATTGATGTCAATAGAAATCATAGTGTCCCATCCCTTTCACATGGTGTCCCATCCCTTTCACATGGGCTGTCCAATCAGGTCCACCTGTTAGTTTTTCAGGCTGACCTGATCGGACCCTCTAGTCTCCCCTATGGAGCGGCGGATGTTAGTGGTGACATGTCCGTTGACATCTGCCACTATCCGATCCTGTACGCAAAAATCAGACAGATGGAGGTCCCATTTTCTGGCGTATCGGATCAGATTTGATCAGATGAAGAATGGACAGGCAGTCCGTTTTCATCCGATCTCCCCATAGAGGAGAGTGGGACTGTGTTCGTCTCCGCTGTGCACAGTGAGCAGAGACAGACCTATAATCTGTCTGCTCAGCAGGGATCAGCGTAGCGATCCCCCGCTGAGCAAACTGATTCTGTTCGGCAGAGGCGCCCATGTGAAAGGGGCACTTTGGCTTTCTAGAGTTTTTTTTACTGATCTGAAATGAGTTTCATTGTTGTCTATGGGACATTACACACAGCTGAGTAAAGATCAGTAATACAGTGTTTGGTACAGAGCAGTAAAACAAAAATACATGTAGCGCCCTGGGGTTTAGTAAGGGAGCTCCTCACAAATTTACTTGCCAAGAGTAGTTATCTTGGTCGATTGATAGAGATCTATTGATTTCTCCCTAAGTTTGGCCTGGTTGCACTTTTTTCCTCTACCACTAGGTGGCCGGATACTTGGTGGTACTAGATATGAGAAGGGCAACCCAAGGTCAGGTTATGAGTATATGTGGTATCTCAGCCAATGGGCAGGGGTTTTCTTGAATCCCTTGGCTTGCTGGGAGAACCTATATATTTGGGTGAGGTCAGGGGATCTATGTTCTATGCCACCTGGACGGCTGTCTGGGGGGGATGTGTGTCGTACACCCTGGGCTGCTAGGCTGGAGATTGGGCCTATCCCGGGGCATCTGGCTGCTAGGCTGGTGATTGGGCCTATCCCGGGGCATCTGGCTGCTAGGCTGGTGATTGGGCCTATCCCGGGGCATCTGGCTGCTAGGCTGGTGATTGGGCCTATCCCGGGGCATCTGGCTGCTATGCTGCGTGAGGGCCTATCCAGAAGTAAAGAGAGCAGCGCAGGGTTGGGATTGCGGCTTGCAGCCCAACCAGAAGCGACGGTTCTGCCAGCCGGAGAACCTGTCAGTGGTCAGAGGTAGAAGGGAAGATGTCGCCACAAAGGGACCAACCACTTTTACAAGGGACCACAGTGAATAACTGAAGCAAGTACCGGAACCACATTCTCCCCGAAAGGGCACGGTGGAGAATCGGGAAACTTCAGGCGGTGATCAAGTCAGGGACCCAACCAGCGGAGGAGACGCTTGCAGAGCAGCCTTGGGAGACAAGCCAGGGACCTCGCCGGTTAGCAGGGGTGAAGCTTGAGAAGCATCTAAAATGCCAAGCTAAGGACCCAGCAGAGAAGCAGGGGTGACGCTTGAGGGAGATACCACTGCAAACCTTGGTGGAGCTCAAGGGATTCAGAGTCAGTGAATCAGAGGGTCTAGTGAGAGACCGGGAGCTCAGGGTGTTGAAGAACTACAAGAGACAGTTATAGTTAAGCTGAAAGGACTGTTACGTTTGAGTTAGTAACTGTTAAAGACTGTTACCATAGGAGACAGCATTCCTGCATGTGCAGATGTGGCTTCTTGCTGGGGCCTTTCCCAGCATGGCTGTTCTCTTATTGAAGTCTCGGAGTCTGCCAATTGAATTAGCAACTATCTAAGGGTGTCCTGGCCCTAACCCTCTTTTCTCCATGAATACAAAAAGGCCTGTTTAAGAGAAATAAAAACCTCTTTTACATCCAAGAAGTGTCTGGTGCCCAATAACTTTGTCCACCTTGCACTCACTATGCCTCACAACCCACCACATACAGAAGGATTTCAGCTATCTTTGGCTTGGAAAGTTCTCCTTAGACTGGACAAGGCCAGAGACTTTGCTACATAAATTACCGTATATACTCGAGTATAAGCTGAGTTTTTCAGCACATTTTTTTGTGCTGAAAATGCCCCCCTCGGCTTATACTCGAGTCCTCCTCTGCAGCCTAATCCCCCGGCGCTGTCATACATTCAGTCTAATCGGCGGCCATGCAGTGTAACCAAGCGCCGCCTCCTCCTCGTTCTCGTCCGTGATAGGCTGAACACTGACTCACTGCTGGGAAACCGAGTCAGTGTTCCGTCACGGAGCAGGACACGGAGGAGGATGAGGAGGAGGCGGTGCTTGGTTACACTGCATGGCCGCCGATTAGACTGAATGTATCACAGTGCCGGGAGATAATAGGACTGCAGATGGGCACAGCGCCAGGAGATGATAACGCCAGCACAACGCCAATCAAGGTACTTGAGGCACAGTGAGGCATGAGGCTGAGGCATGCAGTTGGGCACAGTGAGGCTGAGGCATGAGGCATGCAGATGGGCACAGTGAGGCTGAGGCATGCAGTTGGGCACAGTGAGGCTGAGGCTGAGGCATGCAGATGGGCACAGTGAGGCGGAGGCATGCAGATGGGCACAGTGAGGCTGAGGCTGATGCATGCAGATGTGCACAGTGAGGCTGAGGCATGCAGATGGACACAGTGAGATGGACACAGTGACGCCACAGTGAGGCCGAGGCATGCAAATGGGCACAGTGAGGCTGAGGCATGCAGATGGGCACAGTGAGGCTGAGGCATGAGGCTGAGGCATGCAGATGGGCACAGTGAGGCTGAGGCATGCAGATGGACACAGTGGGGTCACAGTGAGGCTAAGGCATGCAAATGGGCACAGTGAAGCTGCAAATGGGCATTGTTGACCCTCTTTTCCACTTATAGTAGCTGCTGCATTCTGACCCTAGGCTTATACTCGAGTCAATACATTTTGCCATTTTTTTGTGGTAAAAGTAGGTGCCTCGGCTTATATTCGTGTCGGCTTATACTCGAGTATATACAGTATGTTACATTTGAGTGCAGTAATTTACTCGCATACGCATGTTTACTCATCTTTAAGCATGTTTACATGAGCGTAAATGAGTATATTACAATACGGACAATGAAAAATTATTTTACTCGTCTATGCGCTTGCGCACCTTTACTCGACTATGCTTAACATTAATCAGGTCTTTACACACAGTTTTTGTCCCCTTGCACATGGGCGTCACAAGTTCCTGAGTAAACATCAGTAAATTATGGCGCCCATGTGAAAGGGGCCTTTGCTCCCAAAGGACCTTCCCATAAACTCAGAACATAGACACTCCATGCAGATCACAGGAGTCAGAGTTGGGCCTAGAACCCCATGGCTGCAAGACAGTTTATTACTAAGTCTGTATTCAAGACTATTATCCATTGAAATAATATATCTTAATATTTTTTAATGCAGGAGAAACCAGAGCACTCGGTCTCCTTCCCCAACCCATCATACAGTGACCCAGAAATTACAGATGTACAGGAAGCCCTACAGTTTAAGTATGCCACCATCACCAGGGAGACACCTGAGGCTCACCCACTTCTTCAAACCACAACAGATGATAATATGATAGAGCTTGTGGATAAGGTTGTCCCACTTATGACCACAACAGATGACAATATGGTGGAGGTTGACCAACCTCTTCAGACCACAGCAGATAATATCACAGAGCAAACATCTGGCTATTGCCCAACAGATGACAGTATGGTGGAGCACATGGCCAAGGTTGGCCCACCTCTTCAGATCACAGTGGATAATATGACAGAGGACATGTCTGGCTATCGCCCGCAAGCTGCCCGGCCAAACCTCCAGAGTCAGGATTCATACTGCAGTCCTTTCCATTTGTTGGACATTCAGAGAGAAGCTCCAAGACTGGATGGGCCAATTGATGGCTCAGATAGGAACGACACCTACCAGATGGATTTCAGTTTGTTCCAAGGGATGGACCTGCAGGTACTTAATGATGGAGCACTGGAGGATGACTCTGCTTCCTTGCAGGTGACGGCCAGTATGGCCGCATGGAGTGAGCATCAGAAGTACCGCGACATCACAGAAATGGCAGATATTCTGAGCAGTAAACTAAATTGCCACTTACCGCTGGACCACAGAGGATTACAGGACACAGATCCATACTTTCCACACATGTTTGCAAGGGGAACATAATATGTGTGGTGTATTGTTCTCATCAGACAGGTTTAGATTAAAGGAAACCTTAAGCCCTGTACACACGATCGGATTTCCTATGGTTTTTAAACCGATGGATTTTTCCATCGGAAAACCGATGAAGCTGACTTCCATCAGTCTTGCCTACACACCATCAGTCAAAAAACCGACCGTTCCAAACGCGGTGTGACGTAAAACACTCAGATGAGCCGAGAAAAATGAAGTTCAATGCTTCTGAGCATGCGTCAACTTGATTCTGAGCATGCGTGGGTTTTTTATCCGATGGAGTTCCCCACAGACGATAGTAATTTGCTATCGGTTTTTTAACCATCGGATAAATTTAAAACATGTTCTATTTTTTAACACTGATGGAAAAAAGACCGATGGGGCCCACACACGATCGGTTTGTCCGATGAAAAAAGTCCATCGGACTGTTTTCATCGGTAAAACCGATCGTGTGTACGCGGCTTTAGAGAATGTGGAGGTTGCTGTTGCTGAAATTGCTAGTTGCCTGGCTGTCATGATTACACTCTTGCCTTACTACTTCGAGTCACTGGTCTGCAAGAAGTATGCAGATCAGGAGTTTTGACCTCGCTGACTTTCTGATTTGCATCCTTTTTCCAGGTCAATGACTCACAAAGTATTGAAAAGGGATGACTGAATCTGAGAGTTTTCATTTCACTGCAGTTTCTATGAAAATTGGAAGATTTCGATCAATGAAGACAATGGAAGGAAGTGAGATGAACTCTCCAACAGCAACTCTGACAAATAAAAAATGCTTTTCTTAAGCCCCGTACACACGGTCGGACTTTTGCCCAACAAACTTCGTTTTGAGCAAGTTGGACCAACAATCCCACCGTGTGTACGAGGCTTAAGACTAGAGAAAGTTTTGATCCCCTGCAATTGACTGTGTCCCTGTTGCAGAGTTTCCCTCTCTTCCCGCCCGATGAAAATGTCATCAGGACATTCCTGTGAAGGGAAATCTCTTGAATAAAGCCTCTAACGCAGGGGTCTCCAAACTTTCTAAACAAAGGGCCAGTTTAACATCCTTCAGACTTTAGAGAGGCCGGACTGTGGTCATTGGGAGTAGAAAATGTCCCTGAATCAGTGGGAGTAAACAATGCCCCATCTATGGTGTCAGTAATGCCCTCGTACACACGATCAGATTTTCCGTCGGAAAAACCTTGGATGGTTTTTCCGACTAAGTTCCGCTCAGGCTTGGCTTGCATACACACAGTCACACAAAAGTTCTCTGAACTTTCGACCATCAAGAACGCGGTGACGTACAACACTACGACGAGCCGAGAAAATGAAGTTCAATGCTTCCGAGCATGCGTCTAATTGTTTCCGAGCATGCGTCGGAATTTTGCGCGTCGGAATTGCTACAGACGATCGGAATTTCCGATCGGAATTTTTCCCGTCTGAAAAACGGACAACCTGCTCTCAATCTTCTGCTGGCGGAAATTCCGCCAGCAAAAGTCTGATGGAGCCTACACACGGTCGAAATTTCCGACGAAAAACTCACATCGGACTTTTGCTGACCGTGTGTACGCGGCATAAGAGACATTTTGCCCCATCATTGGGAGGACTTGTGCCCCATCATTGGTGTCATTGGGAGGAATTGTGCCCCGTCATTGGTGTCTAGACATGTGCAATTCGTTTAGTTTCTAATTCATTTTTTAACGAATTTAGAGAAATTAGTTAATTCCGAAATTTCCGAATTTTTCAATTTCCGAATTTTCGGATTTCCGAAATTTCGAATTTACGAATTTTTCAATTTACGAATTTTCGGATTTCTGAATTTTTCAATTTCCGAATTTTCGAATTTCCGAATCTTTCAATTTACGAATTTTCGGATTTACGAATTTCCGGATTTACGAAATTTCGAATTTCGGAAATTTGGATTTTTGATTTTTCGAAATTCTAAAATTGGAGATTTCGAAAATTCGAGATTCGAAAATGGGAAATTGCAAAATTCGAAAATGGGAAATTTGGAAAGGTGAATTTCCGAATTCCGAATTTTTAGAATTTCCGAAAATCGGAAATTCTTTTTTTTCTTTTTTCTTCTTTTTTCGGAAATTCGAAAAAAAAAATTTTTTTTGTTTTTGTTTTATTCGTTTTTTGGAAATTCTGAATTTGGAAATTCTGAATTTCCGAATTTCCGAAAAAAGCAAAAAACAAAATCAAACGAAAACGAAAACGAAAAAAAACGAATTTTCCGAATTTCCCGAATTTCCGAAAAAAGCAAAAAACAAAAAAAACGAAAAAAACGAATTTTTCGGCAGTGAACATGTCTATTGGTGTCATTGGGAGGAATTGTGCCCCGTCATTGGGCCCCATTGTTGGTGTCATTGGGAGGAAATGTGCTCCATCATTGGTGTCATTGGCCCCATTGCTGGTGTCATTGGGAGGAATTGTGCCCCTTTGTTGGTGTCAGTGGGGGGGGGGGGGGAATTGTGCTCCATTGCTGGTGTCAGTAGATTAAATAGTGCCTCAAGGACCGAATAAAAGCAAACAAAGGGCCACCTCTGGCACCTGGGCCACAGTTTGGAGACCACTGCTCTAATGGATAGCAGTAAGGGTTCGTTTACACTAGCATTGCCCTCTGAAGTGCGATCCACAGTGGATCACTCTTCAAAGGGTGTTTGACAGGTGACCAGTTTAACCCCTAAAAGCCTGCACTGGTTGCAACGCAGCCCCATTCAGTTTAATCGGTTGTGTTTGGAGGGTGGTACTGGGGGGAAGAAAATATTTTGCCCTGACGCAATGCAAAGCATCCCAGCTGCGGCATGTGTACACCTCTGTCCGCTGCATACTGGGGAGCAGTAGGGGGCTCCAAATATTCGATTCAACCATGTGTTTTTACCACATCTCAACCGCAAATGTAAAAAAAAGCTAGGCTCCTCATTGGCCTCATTTTTTACAATTTTATTCACAGGAAGCTAAAAACAGATAAAGCTCAAATACACAAAAAAGGGGGGAAAAAAACTCTAAATGAAACAAGAATCCTGTAAATAAAAAAAAAATAACAAACCCTTTTTCTTTATTTTCAAGAAAATTTCATACAGTCATTTCTTGGCAAAATCTATTTTGCTAAAACTACTTCACTGATCCTCAGCCAGGCAACTCACAATTTCAGGAGGTCAGGGATGGCAACCTTCATACATTATATTACCAAAAGTATTGGGACACCTGCCTTTACACGCACATGAACTTTAATGGCACCCCAGTCTTACTCCGTAGGGTTCAATATTGAGTTGGCCCACCCTGCGCAGCTATAACAGCTTCAACTCTTCTGGGAAGGCTGTCCACAAGGTTTAAGAGTGTCTATGGGAATGTTTGACCATTCTTCCAGACGCGAATGCACTGATGTTGGACAAGAAGGCCTAGCTTGCAGTCTCCTCTCTAATTCATCCCAAAGGTGTTCTATCGGGTTGTGGTCAGGACTCTGTGCAGGCCAGTCAAGTTCCTCGACCCCAAATTCACTCATCCATGTCTTTATGGACCTTGCTTTGTGCACTGGTGCACAGTCATGTTGGAACAGGAAGGGGCCGTCCCCAAACTGTTCCCACAAAGTTGAGAGCATGAAATTGTCCAAAATGTCTTGGTATGCTGACGCCTTAAGAGTTCCCTTCACTGGAACTAAGGGGCCATGCCCAACCCCTGAAAAACAACCCCACACCGTAATCCCCCCTCCAACAAATGATTTGGGCCAGTGCACACAGCAAGGTCCATAAAGACATGGATGAGCGAGTTTGGGGTGGAGGAACTTGACTGGCCTGCACAGAGTCCTGACCTCAACCCGATAGAACACCTTTCGGATGAATTAGAGTGGAGACTATGAGCCAGGCCTTCTCGTCTACATCAGTGCCTGACCGTACAAATACGCTTCTGGAAGAATGGTCAAACATTCCCATAGACACACTCCTAAACCTTGTGGACGGCCTTCCCAGAAGAGTTAAAGCTGTTATAGCTACAAAGGGTGGGCCAACTCAATATTGAACCCTACGGACTAATGCCCCGTACACACGACCGGTTTTCCCGTCGGGAAAAAAAACAATGGTTTTCCCGACGGGATTCCTCTCAAGCCTGCCTTGCATACACACGGTCAGACAAAAGTCCGGTGAACTTTTGACTGCCAAGAACACGGTGACGTAAAAGACTACAAAATTAAGTTCTATGCTTCCGAGCATGCGTCGAATTGTTTCCGAGCATGCATTTTTTTTTCCCGTCGGAAAAGCATACAGACGAACGGTTGTCCCGCTATGATTTTTCCTGACGGGAAAAAAGAGATCCTGCTCTCTTTTTTTTCCGGCAGTTTTCCTATGGCGCATACACATGGCCGGGATTCCCATCCAAAAGCTCTCATCTGAGTTTTTCCAACGGGAAAACCGGTCGTGTGTATGGGGCATAAGACTGGGATGCCATTTAATTTTGTGTACGTGTAAAGGCAGGTGTCCCAATACTTTTGGTAATATAGTGTATATCTCTTTGTGCAGGTTTTCTTAACTTGAAACATGTGATACAGCATTAATTGGGGTAAATGTCTGTCTGTTTCCAAAGGCATTATTGTCATTAGCGGTTCTGATCCACTTCAGTTTACAGCTTGTAAAATGTTCTTTAACGTGAACCTGTGGTCTGATAATAGGTTTACCCAAACCACTCTTTCCCAGCAGCACATACTCGCTTTTCCTCCTCTCCCCTCCTGCTCTGATCACCTGCAGGACTGAGGAAAATAAGTCCTGTGTAAGCTCCTAGTTGCTCTGGTTGGAGCTTACACAAAGCGAAGAAACCTCCTTCTACCCTCATGTGACAGCATTGTGGTCTGACAATTGGCTGTTCAGGCAACACCAATGCTGCATTGTGGGAGGGACAGGAGTGAATCCCATGTTCCCCCATGGAAGCTCCAGGTATTTGTCTTCAGCCCAGGTAGCTGAACAGAGCGGTGAAGGAGCGAAGAGATCGGTAGGGAGGGGGTATTAAAGCCTAACTGTGGCTTTATGTGACTGGAGCTGCCTGCAGCTGTGTGCATTAAGCCAATGTTACGCTATGGGTGTGGGTGCAGCAGTACGGCCCCCGAACACAGACAGCTCGCATTCCAAGCCACACACCTACCAAATTAGGACCTATAACTGTGTTCGTACAGCTGCTGCATCCTCATAAAGTAGCAGGCGGCTCTAGTCACACAAACTAACCACTCTTTCACACTGTATGGGCCAGAAAACCCGCTCTCCAGCCTAAAAATATCCCCTTGCATGCCCGGGAGAGGAGGAAAGTCATCAGCGCTGCGAGGGGGCACATAGAGGGGCCCGGCAACAAGGAGAATGGGATGTGGGCAGGGAGGGTGATCAATGCAGCGGGGGAGGTGGAGGGGCAATTATAAGAACCGATCCCCTGGGTGGCTTTTTGCAGCAGTTGAAAGCCAGCAGGAGGGAGAAAAGGAGAAGCCAGCTTTTAGCTGCTGCAGAGAGGGCCACTTAGGGGCTCACCTTCCCTGTCTACATCCTGCTGCCCGGGCCCCTCTGTGTGCTCCCACCCTCCCCCTCGCAGCGCTGCCAACCGGAGGGAGAGGAGGAGAAGCCAGCTTTTAGCTGCTGCAGAGAGAGCCACCCAGGGGATCAGTTCATCTAATTGCCCCCCCCTGCTACATCGATCACCCTCCCTGCCCACATCCGATTCCCCCTGCTGCCCCCTCTGTGTGCTCCCACCCTCCTCCTTGCAGCAGTGCCTACGTGAGGGAGAGGAGGAGAAGCCAGATTTTAGCTGCTGCAGAGAAAGCCACCCAGGGGATTGGTTCTTGTAATTGCCCCTCCTCCCCCCTTCCCTGCTGCCTCAATCCCCCTCCGTGCCCATTCGATTCCCCCTGCTGGCCGGACCTGTACAGGAGGACTGGTGGTACCCCCTTATCGGCAGCCCTGTGATCAGATACTACACTTTCAGTGATATATTAAACAGATCAAAATGAAAATAGAAAATATGGTGATTTTTTTCCGATGATTATATTCGCTGCATTAGATAATGATTGTATGACTTTAGAAGGGATGTATAAATCAAACTAAAACGATATTTTTTATATTTGCCGGTTCTTGTCTTTACCTTTCTGTGATCATGACAAACCTTCTCCTGTTTTATTAATGAGTATGTAGACGGGTGAGCCTTTTACAAGAAACCAAAGAGCAGCAACAACTGTGAAACCCAAAGTAAATACGCAAGTGAAAACGAATGTTTTGCGGTCACAAGACGTAGATGAAAAAGGAACGGAATGCATCGCAAGTTAAAAGAAAGGTCTAATTTGAGAGTCTTTTTTTGGGCAGCTCAGGAAGGAAGTGGTACACCTCGCAAATGAGATGCAAAAGCTGCAACAATGCAGCAATTTCATGGCATAATACATACACAAATAGGAATATACTACATTATTTATTTACTGCAGGGTGCCCCCTATTCTTGGTGGAGCCAGAGGCAAAGGTAGGCTGTACACATGGATTTCTCACCAAGGCCATCCTTTTTTTTTTTTTTTTTCGTTTTGGATAGAGAAGTGAGGCCTTAGACCAGTGGTGGTTACATTTCTAGATATATAGGGGCCTCAAGTGTGGTCCATGACATCACTCAAGGGCCACATATATGATTTAGTAAAAGTTGTCAGAAACTGCATACAGGCAACAGAAAATAGTCAAACACTATGGTCTTGTTACAAGAAATGGATAGAGACTGCAGACACGGTGCAGTTGCAAATGCAGTTGCTCCAGAGCTTAGTAGGTTGCTCCAGAGCTATTTGCCTTTAGTAAATCAACCCCATAGACTCAGCAGCATGTTTATAGGCAGGTGCAATCTGCTGTCTCCACTACAGGTGGCGCTGAACCGCAGCAGCAATGCAGAGGGAGAGGAAGTCATTGGGAACAGGGTTCTTTTATGGTTTCCTGAGTCACAGGAGCAGCGATCCAATTGGATGCTGGTGGCCCATGTGACTTTGATGGCCATCTTAGGTATGGCAGAGTCTATTTTTAGGATTTTGCCCCCCCGGGGTTTGGCACCCTTTTATGCAAGTGGGTAGTGTAGGGTAAGGTACCCTGTCTGGTAGGGAGAGTACTAGCAATAGGGCATAGCTCCCAACTGTCCCTGATTTGGAGGGACTGTCCTTAATTTGGAGCAATGTCCCTCTGTCCCTCTTTTCTCCTCATTTGTCCCTCATTTTGGTCTGATCTATAAAGATGTATATAAAATGCATGTTTTATCTTTCAAAACGTGTTTCCCAGTGCTAAACCTTTCATCCAAATTCGAAATTGCTGCATTTGTAAATTTTAAAAGCCAATATAGAAGAAATAGCAGTGGTAAAAAAAAGCCCTTGTGGATTTAACTAAACTTTTTTTTCTCAGTTAAGTCTCATTTAAGGGGGTGTGGCAAGAGGCGTGTCCTATGCCTACATACGTTTGCTAGTAGGTGTCCCTCATTCCTATCTCAAAATGTTGGGAGGTATGAATAGGGTAAGGTTCCTGACGAGGAAGGAAAGCATAGGGTTACATCTCTCTGGATACCTTCCTGATTAGGCATAAGATGGCCAGGCCGCATTCTATCCCCTCTCAACAGAGGCTGTTGGTTCGGCTGGAACCTACTTCTTCTTTACATCATTAGAAACTGAGTCTGCCCAGCTGGGTAGCTGTCCCCCTAGATAATTTGTGAACTGTTGCTGCATTACTTCAATACAGGTTTTATAATGCACCCGATTGTGTGAATTATTGCTGCTGCACCCCAGTTACATGCTGCAAATAGGGCAACATGAGGTCTCCACCTTGGGCAGCACTGCGTGGGGGTCAGCCTCGAGGCTGGAATGTCCATACTGCAACATCACTGAGCTGGTTGCCAGGACACTGGCAAATGGACTGCACAGTGTATTGGTTGCTATGGTGTAGGCACCTGCCTGCACCATAACTAATAATGACTAGGGATGAGCCGAACACCCCCCGGTTCGGTTCGCACCAGAACCTGTGAACGGACCGAAAGTTCGCGCAAACTTTAGAACCTTATTAAACACAATGGACTCGAACAGTCGAAATCAAAAGTGCTAATTATAAAGGCTAATATGCAAGTTATTGTCCTAAAAAAGGTTTGGGGACCTGGGTCCTGTCCGAGGGGACATGTATCAATGCAAAAAGAAGTTTTAAAAACTGAAGTTTTTTCGGGAGCAGTGATTTTAATGATGCTTAAAGTGAAAAAAAAATTGAAATATTCCTTTAAATATCGTACCTGGGGGGTGTCTAAAGTATGCCTGTGAAGTGGCACGTGTTTCCCGTGTTTAGAACTGTCCCTGCACAAAATTACATTTCTAAAGGAAAAAAAGTAATTTAAAACTGCTTGTGGCCTTAATGTAATGTATGGTCCCGGCAATATGGATGAAAATCATTGAGAAAAATGGCATCGGTACCCCCCCAGCCCACTACCAGCCCCTTTGGGTCTTGTATGGATATTAAGGGGAACCCCGCACCCAAATAAAAAGAAAGGCCCTATATACTCTGAACAGCAGTATACAGGCGGTGCATACAAGACAGGGACTGTAGGTTTGTTCTTAAGTAGAATCTGTTTGTAATTTGGAACAGGTACATTGTTTAAGTGTAGCTCCAGCCAAAAAAAATCTATTTTTTAAGCTTTTTGGAAAAACATAGGGAAGGGTTATCACCCCTGAAAAATTTGTTTTGCTGTCTGTGCCCCTGTTCAGAACATTTCACCTCACTTTCCGTCCCAATGACAAATGTTTATTGAAAATTTGTTTTTTTTTAACAAGGATTGGTGATAAAGCATTAGTGGAGAGGAGACACCTTTTTCCCATATTAACCACTTAAGCCCCGGACCATTTGGTAGCTAAAGGACCAGAGGTGATTTCAGAATTTTGCACTGCGCTGCTTTAACTGTAAATTGTGCGGACATGCAATGTTGTACCCAAACGAAATTTGCGTCCTTTTCTTCCCACAAATAGAGATTTCTTTTAATGGTATTTGATTGCCTCTGCGATTTTTATTTTTTGCGATATAAACGGAAAAAGACCGAAAATTTTGACAAAAAAATAGGATTTTTTACTCACCGTAAAATCCTTTTCTCTGAGTCCATGGACCGACACAGCTTCTCTATTGACAAAGTGGGTATTATCCGTTAATTAGGAGTGACTAGGCAGAAAAACTTGTAAAAAGTGTTGCATCACACCTTCTACAGTACCGCCCAGGGGGCGGACCCTCTGGGTATACCCTCTCAGTCTGCATCTTCGCAGATCAGTTCGTCAAAAAGCAGTACAAACTTAAAAGGAGGGGTGGGTGCTGTGTCGGTCCATGGACTCAGAGAAAAGGATTTTACGGTGAGTAAAAAATCCTATTTACTCTTTCGTCCATGGACCGACACAGCTTCTCTATTGACAAAGTGGGACGTCCCAAAGCAGTGTCAGAGAAAAAACGAGGGGTGGTAACAGCATAAAAATAAACTTCACCCCAAACACAAAACAGCACTCATCCAACGGAGGAGTTGCAACTCTAAACAGCCGCTTGCAAAACCTTGCGGCCAAAAGAGGCATCCGAAGATGCACCTACATCAATTTTGTAGAATTTTGTGAAAGTGTGTGCAGGCGACCAAGTCGCCGCTTTACATAATTGGGAAACAGACGCTTGATGTCGGAAAGCCCAAGAGGCACCTATTGCCCTGGTCGAATGCGCCGTGCCAGGAAAGGGGGGCGCCTGACCCTTTAAGGCGTAAGCCTGGATTACTATCTGTCGGATCCACCTAGAGATGGTGGCCGATGAGACTGCTTGGCCCTTCTTGGGACCAGCCACCGAAACAAACAGTGAGTCTGACTTCCGGAACAGGGAAGTAGCAGATAGGTATACTCTCAAAGCTCGGACAACGTCCAAGGAATGCAACGCCGACTCCTTAGGATTCGACGGCTGAGGACACAAGGATGGAAGTACAATGTCTTTGTTGAGATGAAAAGCCAAAACGACTTTCGGAAGAAAGGAAGGCTGCGGCCGCAGCACCACCTTATCCTTGTGGAAAATCAAATAGGGAGCCTTGCAGGACAAGGCTGCCAGCTCAGAGACTCGTCTAACTGACGTAACAGCCACCAAAAAGACCACTTTCTGAGAAAGTGTCAACAGGGGAATCTCTAATATTCTCAAACGGTGCCTTCTGAAGCACCGAGAGGACCAGGTTCAAGCCCCACGGAGGTAACGGGGGACGGACCGGAGGGGCCACATGTCGGACCCCCTGCACAAATGTACTCACGAGAGAGTAAGTCGCCAGGGGTCGCTGAAAAAAGACAGCCAGGGCAGATATCTGTCCCTTAAATCGTACTTAGGGCAAGCCCTTGGTCCACCCCATGCTGTAAAAACAGCAGGATTCTGGAAACCAAATAGGTACGCGGATGCCATTTCATTTCCTCACACATGGAGATGTAGGCCCTCCAAGTGCGGTGATAGACCTTCCTAGAGGACGGTTTTCGAGCACTTCTCATAGTAGAGATTACTGAGTCTGACAGGCCCCGGTCTCTCAGTACCTGGTTCTCAACAGCCATGCCGTTAAAGCCAATGACTGTAAAGCAGGATGGAATATGGGACCTTGCGATAGCAGGTCCTTCCGTAGTGGTAGGCGCCAGGGGACATCAGCTACCAGACGTACTAGATCGGCGTACCAAGGACACTGAGGCCAATCTGGAGCGATTAGGATCATTAGAATTCCCTCTGCCTCCACTCTGCGGAGCAGAAGAGGAAGAAGCCTTAAGGGAGGGAAGGCATAGATTAGCCGATACTGACCCCACGATGCTACCAACGCGTCCGTTGCGTCTGCCCATGGGTCTCTTGACCGGGCCACGAATCTCAATACCTTCCGATTGAGTCGGGAAGCCAGAAGATCTACGTCTGGTGTGCCCCATCTTTGGCAGAGGAGTTGGAACACCTCCGGGTGTAAGGACCCTTCTCCCTGGTCCAGCATCTGGCGGCTCAGGTAGTCCGCCTGCCAGTTTTCCACACCCGGAATGTACACGGCCGACAGTGCCGGTACGCTCCTCTCTGCCCACTTCAGGATGCGAGCGATCTCCGATGTTGCAGCTGAGCTTCTTGTTCCTCCTTGATGATTGACATATGCCACTGCTGTCGCGTTGTCTGACTGGATCCTGACTGGACGCCCTTGCAGCCTCTGAGACCATTTGAAGAGGCACAGCTTGATCGCCCGGATTACCAGGACATTGATCGGCAGGAGGGCTTCCTCTGGGGTCCATTGACCTTGCGCTGACTGAACACCCCAGACTCCCCCCCAACCTGTAAGGCTGGCGTCCGTCGTGATCACTATCCAGTAAACCGGAAGAAATGACTTCTCGGCCATTAGAGCCGGTGCTGTCAGCCACCATACCAGGGATCTCCTGACTATGTGGCTCACTCGGATTTGATAATCCAGAGATGATGGACATCTGTTCCATCTGGACAGAACTTCCTTCTGTAACACTCGAGTGTGGTATTGAGCATATGGAACCGCCTCGTAGGAGGCTATCCTGAGGCCCAACACTCGCATGCAAAAAACGGAGTGACGACCAATTCCTGGAAGTCAGCTGCCGTACTGCAGCCCGGAGGGTCTGCAACTTCTCCACAGGAAGGAATACCTTTGCCTCTGAAGAATCCAGAATCAACCCCAGGTACCCTAGGCGTTGAGTGGGCACCAATACTGACTTTTGCGTGTTTAGTATCCAACCACAGTCTCGAAGAGTCTGACAGGTAATGGACACGCTTACCTCTAATTCTGAGCTTGAAGGGGCCTTCAGCAGAAGGTTGTATAAGTAGCCTGTGATAGCGATACCCCGCTGTCTTAGAAGTGCCAGAATCGGAGCGAGCACCTTGGTGAACGTCCTGGGTGCTGAGGCAAGGCCCAACGGGAGGGCCACAAACTGGTAGTGGTCCTTCCCGATAGCAAATCGCAGAAACCTCTGGTGTCTGGAGTATATGGGGACATACAGGTATGCATCCTTGATGTCCAAGGAGGCCAGAAAGTCCCCCGGATGGAGAGCCGTGACTACAGATCGAACCGACTCCATCCGAAAACTTTGTACCTTCACAAAGCAATTGAGGGCTCTGAGATCCAAGCTTGGACGAACCCCCTCCTTCTTCGGCACAATGAACAGATTTGAGTAAAAACCCCGTTCCAGTTCTGGAACTGGAATAACTACCCCGCGTTCCAGTAGACCCTGGACCGCCCCATACAGGGCCTCCCGACGGGTCGGTAGTAGCTGGAGATTGGAGGTGTTGAATCTGTCCGGTGGACAAGAGAGAAACTCTATCTTGTAGCCTGAGGAGATTACTTCGCAAACCCACCTGTCGGAGATTAGTGCTGTCCACTGAGTCGCAAATTTGCGAAGACGTCTCCCCACCCGAGAGCTGGGTGGGGGTGGACCTTCATGCGGACGCAAATTTGTCCGCAGGCTTATTGGGTATGCGGGACCAGGGACGCTTTTGTCCTTGGGCAGGCGCTTTATCGGCCTGGGGTCTTTTCCCTGTCGCCCTAGGGGGACGAAAAAACCACTTGTGTGCAGTAAAGGAGGGCCCTTGCCCTTGGCGTGGCCCCTTATCCTTGCTAATTTGGGGAAGCAAAGTGCTTTTACTTCCTGTGGCATCCTTGATGATGTCATCCAGAGAAGCCCCAAAAAGTCTGTCGCCCTTAAAAGGCAGATCCAACAGGGCTTTCTTGGAAGTCTGGTCCGCAGACCAGCCTTTTAGCCAGATCAGGCGGCGTATTGCTACTGCATAAACCAAAGTTTTAGACAGCAGGGGAATAGTATTCATGTCTGACTCGCAGACAAACCTAAGGCCCTGGACCAACAGGTCGGCCAATGTTATCTCATCAGGAGGAGCATCTCGCTCCTTAACCCCTGGAGTAGCAATCTTGCCCATTCAGTAAGTGTGTGAGACACTAGGGCCCCCGCCAATGCCGGGCGTACTGCCGAGCCTACCACTGAGTATAGGTAGCAAGCGAGTGCTTCAGCCTTCTTATCCACAGGGTCCTTGAAAACAGGAGCCCCTTCTACAGGAATTGTGGTGGCTCTATTAAGTCTGGACACCGGAGGGTCCACTATAGGGGGGAGAGGTCCATTTCTTCAGAAAACTCTCCTCAAAAGGGGTACCGTACCGCAAACCTCTTTGGGGCTGTAAAGACCCTCAGTGGGTTCTCCCATTCCTTGTATAAGAGTTTATCAAAAGACACACAAGGGAACACCTTAGCAGTGCGGGCAGGTCTATGAAACCCAAGTGGACCGGAGTCTCTGCTGCTTCTGCAGTATTTTCCAATTTTAGCATATCCCGCACTGCAGTAATAAGGTCAGATACCAAAGCCGTCTCGCGTACTGACCTGGACTTTGAGTCATTCTCACTGTCCGGTCACAGTCTGCAGTCTCTGATGCGTCAGAATCTGGGCCCCGAGCCGTAGCTGGACCTGGTTCTGCACCAGAATTATCCCCAGAAGCTTGCAGGGGACGGGGGCATTTACTACCCCCTGTATTCCCGTGTGCTGCTTCCACCCTGGCAGCAAACGCCTCTAGGATTGCAGTCATAGCGTTCATAGACACCTCAGGGGCACCAGCTGCTAAATCTGGTGTTTCAGGGGAGAAGACATCTGGCTCAGATGCCATGCTGACCACACGCTGACACTCACAGGGCTCCAGGCAAGATATCAATAGGCCACCCTCCTGTGCTGCAGAGAGGCCGGGTCACCCAGAGGACTCACCACCCTGGATAGGTACTGCTATGCTGCGCCTGTGATGCTGTCCCGCTGCTGCTGTGTCAGTCTGCTTCTTTTATCAGCACTTCCTGTGTGAATTTTCGCGCCAGTGTAATGCACCCTAGAGGCCGGAGGCTCTCGAAAAATGGTTGCCAAAAACGTCTGTATGGAAGATAATGTGGGCTCTAAGAAAATGGCCGCCGACAGAAGATAGAGGTCAAGCAGCCATAGCCCACAAAAAGATGGCCGCCGAACGGCAATATCTGCATACAGGGTGGACAAACATGGCCGCCGATCAGCTGATAGGGGCCAGTGGGTGTGGCCGAACCACAGGAAGATGGGCGCCGGGCAGTCACAAGAGGTCAAACTTGGCATGGACCACCTCAAAATGGCCGCCGACAGCATGGAGGAGGAAGGACACAAACACAGGTAAGAAAAAATGACATTTCTTTTAAATGTTAGTTACAGCCAGCCCCGCTCCAGTGGGACCCCCTAGGTGACCCCCAGCACCCAGCAACCTTTAGCTAGAAGCCCAGGGAGGAGGGAAAGGCAGGGAGAGAGGGAAGAAAGGGGCCACAACCACTTACTTGATCTCTCCAGGAATGTCCAGCTAAATCACCCAGCCGAGGCAGGGGAGTTTTACTTACCTATCCTGCATGTATTCTGCTAGAAGACATTCCAAACAGATCATCGTCCGCGCACGGAAGGTGACTGTTGGCCAGGCATGCTGTGATTGGACCCAGAAGGGACGATCATATGTATGCCCTGGAGCATGACGCTCACCGGACAGGCTGCTGCGACTCGGCCGTAAGGTCAGCCGAAGCTGAGCGGTCCGATGCAAGCCTTGGAGCGTAAGCTCACCGGCCAGGCTGCTGCGACTCGGCCGTAAGGTCAGCCGAAGCTGAGCGGTCCGATGCAGGCCCTGGAGCGTAAGCTCACCGGCCACCCGTGGAGCGACGGGCATGTCGTGGAAAACCCAGCGCGTAGCTAGGGTCGGCACACGCTCGATGGCCGAAACTGGGGAGACTACAAGGATCGAGGATCCAGCCTGTCACCCAGTTGGCAGTTGATCGAAGATCGCAGGAAACAACAAATGTAGCAAAAAAAATAAAAATATATATATATATATCTTTTTTCCCCGGACCAATGGGCCCGAAGAGAGCCATGTCCTACTCCTTGCTAGACAGAAAAAAACTGATCTGCGAAGATGCAGACTGAGAGGGTATACCCAGAGGGTCCGCCCCCTGGGCGGTACTGTAGAAGGTGTGATGCAACACTTTTTACAAGTTTTTCTGCCTAGTCACTCCTAATTAACGGATAATACCCACTTTGTCAATAGAGAAGCTGTGTCGGTCCATGGACGAAAGAGTAATGATATTTTCTAATTTTTGTTATAAGAGAAATCGAATAAACTCAATTTTAGTCATACATTTAGGCCAAAATGTATTCAGCCACATGTCTTTAGTAAAAAAAATGTCAATAAGCGTATATTTATTGGTTTGCGCAAAAGTTGTAGCGTCTACAAACAAGGGTACATTTTCTGGAATTTACACAGCTTTTAATTTATGACTGCCTATCTCATTTCTTGAGGTGCTAAAATGGCAGGGCAGTACAAAACCCCCCCAAATGACCCCATTTTGGAAAGTAGACACCCCAAGGAAATTGCTGAGAGGCATGTTGAGCCCATTGAATATTTTTTTTTTTTTGTCTCAAGTGATTGAATAATGACTAAAAAAAAAAAATACAAAAAGTTGTCACTAAATGATATATTGCTCACACATGCCATGGTTATATGTGGAATTGCACCCCAAAATACATTTTGCTGCTTCTCCTGAGTACGGGGATACCACATGTGTGGGACATTTTGGGAGCCTAGCCGCGTACGGGCCCCTGGAAACCAATCACCGCCTTCAGGATTTCTAAGGGCGCAAATTCTTGATTTCACTCCTCACTACCTATCACAGTTTCGAAGGCCATAAAATGCCAAAATAGCACAAAACCCCCCCAAATGACCCCATTTTGGAAAGTAGATACCCCAAGCTGTTTGCTGAGAGGCATGGTGAGTATTTTACAGCTCTCATTTGTTTTTGAAAATGAAGAAAGAAAAATGTTTTTTTTATTTTTTTTTCAATTTTCAAAACTTTGTGACAAAAAGCGAGATCTGCAAAATACTCACAATACCTCTCAGCAAATAGCTTGGGGTGTCTACTTTCCAAAATGGGGTCATTTGGGGGGGTTTTGTGCCATCTGGGCATTTCATGGCCTCCGAAACTGTGATAGGCAGTGAGAAGTGAAATCAAAAATTTACACCCTTAGAAAGCCTGAAGGCGGTGCTTGGTTTTTGGGGTCCCGTACGCGGCTAGGCTCCCAAAAAGTCCCACACATGTGGTATCCCCGTACTCAGGAGAAGCAACAGAATGTATTTTGGGGTGTAATTCCACATATGCCCATGGCATGTTTGAGCAATATATCATTTAGTGACAACTTTGTGCAAAAAAATAAATAAATAAAAATAAATTGTCTTTTTTCCGCAACTTGTGTCAACATATAAAATATTCCATGGACTCGACATGCCTCTCAGTATATAGCTTGGGGTCATTTGGGGGGGTTTTGAACTGTCCTGGCATTTTATACACAACATTAGGAAGCTTACATCCACTCTTCTAACCACTTGAAGACAAAGCCCTTTCTGACATTTTTTTTTTTGCAAGAAAATTATGTTGAACCCCCAAACATTATATATTTTTTTAAAGCAAAGGCCCTACAGATTAAAATGGTGGGTGTTGCATTTTTTTTTTCCACACAGTATTTGCGCAGCAATTTTTCAAACGCATTTTTTGGGGAAAAAATACACTTTTTTTAATTTTAATGCACTAAAACACACTATATTGCCTAAATGTTTGATGAAATAAAAAAGATGATCTTAGGCCGAGTACATAGATACCAAACACGACATGCTTTAAAATTTCGCACAAACACGCATTGGCGACAAACTACATACATTTTTAAAAGCCTTTAAAAGCCTTTACAGGTTACCCCGTTAGATTTACAGAGGAGGTCTACTGCTAAAATGACTGGCCTCGATCTGACCTTCGCGGTGATACCTCACATGCATGGTGCAATTGCTGTTTACATATGACGCCAGAGTGGGGGCAGTGTATAAATATATATACAACAACAAATAAGATGCATATATATATCCTCTACACACTGTAACTGCAGCTAACTGACTCACCTGCCTGCCCTATCTAACTCAATATAAATGACACTGTCTCTCTCTCTCTCTGTAAGCTCTCTTTAACCAACACCGCAACGCACTACACAAGGCCGCCACGGAGGCGGCCTTATATAGGGTGGGGCGTGTACTAAACCCCCTGAGACATAATTGGCCAAAACCACCCTGGCTTTGGCCAATTATGGCTCTCCGTTTTTTGCGCGCTGTGATTGGCCAAAGCATTGGTCATAGTGCATGTTTGGCCAATCATCAGCCAGCAATTCACTGCGATGCCGCAGTGAATTATGGGCTGTGACGCGCCACTCGAATTTGGCGCGAACGGCCCATAATGTTCGCAATTCGGCGAACGGCCGAACAGACGATGTTCGAGTCGAACATGGGTTCGACTCGAACAAGAAGCTCATCCCTAATAATGACATTACTTGGCCAAGTTGCTTCCGTCCTAGCAAACGATGCTCAGCATCAATCCTTGAGAGGACACTGGCTGGACCACAGTGTCATTTGTTGCCGTGCCAGTGTCCTAACAATTAAAAGAAGGGCGGACAAATGGGGTAGTGGCACTCAGTGAGGGTGAAAAACTGCCAACCCACGTGGCAATTAAGACATGCTTCTGCATAGACTAACATATTACACAAGAATGCTATAAATCAGTGCTATTACATTACAATAGGGGCTCAGACAGCCACAAAAAGTGCCAAAGGACCACAGGTTGGGCACATTCAAGTTTTTAATGCTGACTGTGTCTCTTCTGGGGGGGATTTTGTTCTGGTTACTATTGCAGCAAGATAGAAATTGAGGGGAAATGCCATTTTAGTTTTAGTCCCATTTTAGACGACTAAATAAAATCTCCAGTACGTTTTAGTAGAATAAAATCATTTTAGTCAACTAAAATCTAATGTGTTTAGTTAAATTGTGATGCATTATTTAAGCATTTCTCTAGAATTACCAAACTTATTATATACTCCTGTTGTAAAAAAAATCTAATATCATGATATTATTTATGGTATTAAGGTTTGAACAAACTCACAGATACAGATTTAGCCGCTTTGGACGGTGGTCTGAGGAGGCCTGTAAAGCTGCACAGTGCTCTGGACGGTGGTCTGAGGAGGCCTGTAATGCTGCACAGTGCGCTGGACAGTGGTCTGGGGAGGCCTGTAATGCTGCACAGTGCGCTGGACAGTGGTCTGGGGAGGCCTGTAATGCTGCATAGTGCTCTGGACGGTGGTCTGAGGAGGCCTATAATGTTGCAGAGTGCTCTGGACGGTGGTCTGAGGAAGCCTGTAAAGCTGCACAGTGCTCTGGACGGTGGTCTTAGGAGGCCTGTAATGCTGCACAGTACTCTGGACAGTGGTCTGAGGAGGCCTGTAATGCTGCATAGTGCTCTGGATGGTGGTCTGAGGAGGCCTATAATGTTGCAGAGTGCTGGATGGTGGTCTCCAGCTCCCTGAAATGAGTTTGCCACCCCGCTGAAATAAGTTTTTGCAGGTTGGGATGTCTGGTAATGCTGCACAATTCTGGATGGTGGTCTGAGGGATGGCCTGTAATCTAGTTACCAGACATCCCCGGTTTCTGGGGACAGTCCCCGGATTGAGGACACTGTCCCCGGACCAAGTCTGTCCCCGGTTTTGTCCCCGGATTGGATTTGAACAGGGGCTGGGGCAATTTCAAAGACAGTCAGTGCAGAATAAAAAAAACTAAAATCTGAATTACACCCCCCCCCCCCCCCGCTCCTACTAGCTTAGGAGGGTGTATTTTTTTCCATTATCTGTGCCCCTTTCTGATGATCATGTGCTGGTCGGAGCAGAGGGAATATTCCTTCAGTAGCGGGTGCATGCCCATTCAGCTCCGCTCGCATGTTCTTCTGCCTTGGCTCAAGTCCCGGCCAGCCGCCTGCATGCTTATCTCCTTGCCCCCCACCCAGTAGTAGCCGAGGCCTGGAGAGTAAGACTTGACAGGCTGTGAGGCGGGCGGCGGTGGCGATGGGCAGAGATTTGCTGATTGCCGCCATTACTAGTAAAAGTAAAAAAAAAATATGTCCCCGGATTTCATTTTAAAAATCTGGTCACTTTACTGTAATCCACAGTGCCCTGGATGCCACTGGCAGTGGTCAGAGGAAGCCTGTAATGCACAGTGTGCTCTGGATGGACGGTGGTCTGAGGGCAGGCCTTAGGCCTGCTGTAATTGTAATGTACCACAACTGTTATTACTGTACACTCACAGTCTGCTCTGCTCTGGGTGCCTGGTGGCGCGGTCGTCTTGTCAGGAGTCGGGAGGCCTGGCTGGCCTGTAATGTAAGGTGACCAGATGTTTAAAATGAAATCCGGGGACATATTTTTTTTTATACTAGTAATGGTGGAAATCAGCGACTCTCTGCCCGTCGCCGCTGCCGCCCGCCTCACAGCCTGTCAAGTCTTACTCTCCGGGCCCCGGCTACTACTGGGTGAGGAACGGAGGAAGATCACTCCGCCAGGGAAGGCAATGAGATAAGCAGGCAGGCGGCTGGCCGGGACTTGAGCCAAGGCAGAAGAACATGCGAGCGGAGCTGAATGGGCATGCGCCCGAAACTGAAGAAATATTCCCTCCGCTCCGACCAGCACATGATCATCAGAAAGGGGCACAGATAATGGAAAAAATACACCCCCTAAGCTAGTAGGAGCGGCGGAGCGCGGGTGTAATTCAGATTTTTTTTTTTTTAATTCTGCACTGACTGTCTTTGAAATTGCCCCAGCCCCTGTTCAAATCCAATCCGGGGACAAAACCGGGGACAGACTTTGTCTGGGGACAGTGTCCTCAATCCGGGGACTGTCCCCAGAAACAGGGGATGTCTGGTCACCCTACTGTAATGCACAGTGCTACTCTCAGTCTCCGGTCTCTGGCAGTCGTCTCGTCACTGTGCGCTTGCTTGCTGAAAGCGGATTGCAGAAGCAGGCGGAGCTCCGTGAAAACCAGAAGTTAGTTCACAAAGGTAAAAGTCCCTGCCTCACATTTTCGTCCCGTTTTCGTTCGTTTTTGTCAGTGGATGAAAATGTAGTGTACTTTTTGTTTCGTTTTCGTCACTGTAAAAATGCAGCCGACTAAATCTTTGATGAAAACGTTTTCATTGACAAAATGAACACTGCACTCCACTTCATACTTTATATTCTACTTTACACTGGGAGAGTAAGTCCACTTTGATCAAGTGCCTCCAAGCCATTCTTTTTTAAGTTATGTTGGTCATCTGGTAGATTGTGGTGAGTTGGATTGATGGGAATGGCAATTAATTCACCTATAAAAAAGTATAATCTCCTTTAGGGAGGTAAAGCCGTGTTGGCATTTGAACGTGTGTGGACCCGGTTACTGTCTCTCTGATCATGAAAGACGAATCACTCTTCAGATGATCAGTTCCAGGATTTCTGGTTAAGTGCGTTCCTCTAGCTTGCTAAGTCTAATGGCTAAATTAATTAATTTATAAATTACATTAATTGTATTAAATGTTATTAAATTACATTTCATTCATTTACTGCATTAACCACTTCAGACCCGGAAGAATTGGCTGCCCAATGACCGGGTCACTTTTTGCAATTCGCCACTTTGTCGCTTTAACTGACAATTGCGCGGTCATGCGACGCTGTACCCAAACAAAATTTACGTCATTTTTCCCCCACAAATAGAGCTTTCTTTGGTGGTATTTGACCATCTCGGCGATTTTAATTTTTTGCGCTATAAACAAAAAAAGAGCGACAATTTTGCTATAATAAATATCCCACATTTTTTTTAAAAAAAGCTCATTTTTTCCTCAGTTAAGGCCGATATGTATTCTTCTAAATATTTTTGGTAATAGAAATCGCAATAAGCGTATATTGATTGGTTTGCGCAAAAGTTGTAGCGTCTACAAAATAGGGGATAGATTTATGGCATTTTTATTATCAATTTTTATTTTACTAGTAATAGCGGCGATCTGCGATTTTTATCGGGACTGGGACATTATGGCGGACACATCGACACTTTTGACACATTTTTGGGACCATTGGCATTTATACAGCGATCAGTGCTATACAAATGCACTGATTACTGTAAAAATGTCACTGGCAGTGTGTTTCTAACTGTAAGGGGATGGGTGTGACCTAGAGAAAATGACAAATCATGGTTCCTAGCTATTAGGAACTCATGATCTGTCTTTCCTCACTGAACAGAACAGGGACGTGTGTGTTTACACACACACACGTCCCTGTTCTGCCTCTCGTGCCCGCGCGCGCCTGCTATCCCGCTTAAACGGACCAATGTACAGCTACAACAGTTTGCGGGATCTTGCCGACCTGCCACCGTATAACGACGGCGGCTGGTCGGCAAGTGGTTGAATTTTATGAAATGTATTCTATGATCACAGCATACACTTTTATTTTATAACATTAGAAGTGGACTAGCAATACAAACAATAGTTATATTTGACAATCCACGTTTTTTTTTTGTTTAACCACTTAAGCCCCAGACCATTTTGTTGCTAAAGGACCAGACCCCTTTTTGCGATTCGGCACTGCGTCGCTTTAACTGACAATTGCTCGGTCGTGCAACGTGGCTCCCAAACAAAATTGACGTCCTTTTTTTCCCACAAATAGAGCTTTCTTTTGGGGGCATTTGATCACCTCTGCGGTTTTTATTTTTTGCGCCATAAACAAAAATAGAGCAACAATTTTGAAAAAAATGAAATTTTTTACTTTTTGCTATAATAAATATCCCCAAAAATTATATAAAATTTTTTTTTTCCTCAGTTTAGGCCATTACGTATTCTTCTACATATTTTTGGTAAAAAAAAAAAATCGCAATAAGCATTTATTGATTGGTTTGCGCAAAATTTATAGCGTCTACAAAATAGGGGGTAATTTTATAGCATTTTTATTAATATATTTTTTTTTACTGTTAATGGCGGCGATCAGCGATTTTTATCATGACTGCGACATTATGGCGGACACATCGGACACTTTTGACACCATTTTGGGACCATTGTAATTTTTACAGCGATCAGTGCTATAAATATGCACTGATTACTGTGAAAATGACACTGGCAGTGAAGGGGTTAACCTCTAGGTGGCGCTGTAGGGGTTAAGTGTGCCCTAGTGAGTGATTCTTACTGTAGGGGGCGTGGCTTGGCATGTGATGTCACTGATCGTCGTTCCCTATGACAGGGAACAGATGATCACTGACATGCCACTAGGAAGAACGGGGAAAGGTTTGTTTACACTTACCTCTCCCCGTTCTTCAGCTCTGTGACCCGATCGTGGGACACCGGCGGCGATCGGGTCCGCGGCTCCCGCGGGCGCGGTCATAAAGCTTCGGACCAGGTCGCGAGCGTGCCGCCGGCGGCGCACCCAAGACCCATGGCTGGGATCTTAAAGGGGTTGTAAAGGTTTGTTTTTTATTTTCTAAATAGGTTCCTTTAAGCTAGTGCATTGTTGGTTCACTTACCTTTTCCTTTGATTTCCCTTCTAAATGTTTTCTTTGTCTGAATTTCTCACTTCCTGTTCCTCCTCAGTAAACTGTTCTGGCTGACTAACCCCCGCTCGGATGATGGGGGCAAGCTTGCTGAGGAGGAACAGGAAGTGAGAAATTCAGACAAAGAAAAAAAAACATTTAAAAGGGAAATCGAAGGAAAAGGTAAGTGAACCAACAATGCACTAGCTTAAAGGAACCTATTTAGAAAATAAAAAACAAACCTTTACAACCCCTTTAAAGGGGACGTACCTGTACGCCCTTGTGCCCAGCCGTGCCCCATTCTGTCGACGTATATCGTCGTGCGGCGGTCCTTATGTGGTTAAAGTGGTTCTAAAGCCTAAACATTTTGAACCTTAATGCATTCCTTGCATTATAAAAAGCATCCCTCCTCACCCCCCCCCCCTTTTTTACTTACCTTAGCCCTCATTCGATCCAATGCCATGCACATCTGCAGATCTTCTCCCCCCCCCCCCACTTCCGGGTCTCGCTGGCTTTGCTGGGGCACTGGGAGTCATTGCTGTCAATCAAAGTCAGTGACAAGGGAGCGGGGGGCGGGGCCGAGGCCCTCTGTCTGTGTCAATGGACGCAGCAGAAGGACTCAGGTGACAGCAAGCATGAGTGCCTCCATGGGAAGCAGCTTCCCATTGGGGGCACTGGACAGAGGGGAGGGGCCAGAAACGCCAACGGGGGACCCGAAAAGAGGAGGTTTGTGGCCGCTCTGTGCAATTTTATTGCACAGAGCAGGTAAGTATAGACGTGCTTGTTATTTAACCAGATATACTGCGGCACGAAATCACGTACCTGTCCAATCGCAGCGGGAGCCAATCAGTGGGTCCAGCGGATGCAATTTCACTGCCGGAACCCGATGATCGTTCTGAGGAGAGGCAGAACAGCCTATGTAAACAAGGCAGATTGCTGTTCTGCCAGAGGGGAAAATGGAGATCTTGTGTTCCTGCTAAGCAGTTTTCCTTTAGTCAAAGCACATCCCCCACAGTAAGAAAGCACTCCCAGGGGACACAATTAACCTTTTAGATGCCCCTGATGTTAACCCCTTACCTACCAGTGTCATTTATACAGTCAGTAACAGTGCATTTTTTTTAAGCACTGTTGACTGTATTGGTGTCACTGGTCCCCAAAAAGTATCACTTAAGCCGTGTACACACGATCGGTTTTACAGATGAAAACAGTCCGATGGACTGTTTTCATCGTACGAACCGATCGTGTGTGGGCCCCATCAGTCTTTTTTCCATCTGTGAGAAAAAATAGAACATGTTTTATATTTATCCGATGGGGAAAAAAAACGATAGCAAAATTAGATCGTCTGTGTGGAACTCCATCGGAGAAAAAACCCACGCATGCTCAGAATCAAGTCGACGCATGCTCAGAAGCATTGAACTTAATTTTTCTCGGCTCGTCTGAGTGTTTTACGTCACGGCGTTTGGGACGGTCGGATTTTTGACTGATGGTGTGTAGGCAAGACTGGAAGTCAGCTTCATCGGATTTCCGATGGAAAAATCCATCGGGTTAGAATCCATAGGAAATCCGATCGTGTGTACAGGGCTTTAGTGTCAGATTTGTCTGCCGCAATGTCGCAGTCCTGCTAAAAATCCCTGATCGCTGCCATTACTAGTAAAAAATAAATAAAATAAATAAAAATTCCATAAATATATCCCATAGTTTGTAGACGCAATAACTTTTGTGCAAACCAATCAATATACGCTTATATACGCTTATTGGGATTTTCTTTACCAAAAATATGTAGCAGATCACATATTTGCCTAAATGAAACCGCTGATGCAGGGACATTCTTTGATTCCAGTGACACCACCGATTTAGAGACTTCCAGTGACATCAACATAGGGACATTTTTCCATCCAGTGACACCACTGACACAGACATTTTTTTTTTTCTTTCCAGTGACACCACCGACACAGGGGCATTTTTCCTTCTAAGGACTCCACCGACAGAGTAAAAAAAATTCCTTTGCCACTGTTATGCCGTGTACACACGATCGATTTTCTCGACGGTGAAAACACCGTCGAGAAAATCGACGGGAAAAACGAGGACCGGCTTGGTCCCCTACACACGGCCGGTTTTCCTGACATTTTTTCTCTTGGTCAAGAAAAACGACCGTGTGTAGGCTCCCTGGCAGTGTTTCCCTATGGGAAAACTGCCGCGGAAAAAAATGCCGTGAATCACGGCGAGAAAAATTAGAGCATGTTCTAATTTTTCTCGTTGTGATTCATGCCGTTTTTCTCATCGGGAAAAATGATGAAAAGCCCACACACGGACGTTTTTCTCGTCAAAGAGAAAAAATTTAATTTTTCCCCGATGAGAAAAATGGTCGTGTGTACGCGGCATTAGCCCCATATTTGTGCATCTATTTGAAACTATTCAGTTTGCTGTACCACAACCATTGCCACTATTTCAGTGTGTGCCACAAACATTACATACATTTGGGCAAAGTTGCATGTGCATGTGCTCTGCACGTGCCACTATTAGCCCCACCCATTTCTTCATCTGAGGGATGATTAAAGTTTGCCTTCTTCACTCTGGTCATTGGATGACCTTGTCCCGACACTGGGCGTTCCATTCACACATTTTACCGCACGTTACCAAAAGGCATCAGTGTGACCCTTTTATTTCCTTTTTTTTTATTTTCACATTTAATAGAAGTTGAAAAAGACATAGATGAAGTGCAAGGTGCAAAAACCACAGCTTTGAGCATTTTGTTTGCTAGCAATAATTAGACTAATACAGCGGGTAAAATAAGTATTGAACGCGTCACCATTTTTCTAGGTAAATATATTTATAAACGTGCTATTGCCATGGAATTTTCACCACATGTCGGTAACAACCCATACAATTCAATTCATACATACAAAGAAACCAAAACAAATAAGTTCAGAAATGAAGTTTTGTGTAATAAAATGGAAGGACACAGGGAAAAAGTATTGAACCCCCTAACTGAAATGTATTTAATACTTGGTACAAAATCCTTTGTTGGTAATGACGGCTTCAAGACGCCTCCTGTATGGAGAAACTAGTCTCATGAGTTGCTCAGGTGTGATTTTGGTCCATTCTTCCCCACACACAGTCCTCAAATCTTGAAGGTTCCGTGGGCCTCTTCTATGAACTCTGATCTTTAGTTCTTTCTAAAGATTTTCTATTGGATTCCAGACAGGTGATTGGCTGGGTCATTCTAGCAGCTTTATTTTTCTTTCTTTGAAACCAATTGAGAGTTTCCTTGGCTTTGTGTTTGGGATCATTATCTTGCTTAACCACGTGCCATCCGCGCTATAGCCGAATGACGGCTACATCGCGGACCTGAATTTCCGGAAGGCCGTCAATAGACGTCCTCCACCTTTTCTCGCTCCTCGCGCGCCACCTGCAGCGCGCTGTAAACACTGAGTCACTTAGACTCGGGTGATCACAGATCCGAGTAAGGGGCCGATCCCGGCCCCTTACCACGTGATCAGCTGTCAGCCAATGACAGCTGATCACGTGATGTAAACAAAAGCTCGGTAATCGTTTTTCTTTCTCATGATGCTGACAGCGCAAGGGGGAAAAAAATCCGATCACTGGCTTATGTGCAATGGACATCGGTCCCGAAGAGGAAGGAGGCACATCTGCCTCATCTGCCACAATTACCGCCTGCCAGTGCCCACCAGTGCCACCTATCAATGCCCGCGAGTGCCACATATCAATGCCCACGAGTGCCACATATCAATGCCCACCAGTGGTGCCAATCAGTGCCACCTAGCAGTGTAACCTACCAATGCTGATCAGTGCCCATCATTGCCACCCATCAGTGCCCATAACTGCCACATATCAGTGCTCATCACTGCCACCTATTAGTGTCACCTCTCAGTACCCACCAGCACCACCTATCAGTGCCCACCAGTGCTCCCTATCAGTGCCCACCCTTGCGGCCTTATCGGTGCCCATCAGTGCGGCCCATTGCTGCCCATCAGAGAAAAATTACCTGTTTGCAAAATTTTAAAACAAAATATAAAAAATATATATATTTTTTTTAAATTCGTCTTTTTAATTTTTTTTTAACAAAAAATTAAAACCGCAGATGTGATCAAATACCACCAAAATAAATCTCTATTTGTGGGAAAACAAATTATAAAATTTTCATTTGGGTACAGTGTTGTATGTCCGCGCAATTATCATTCAAAGTGCATCAGTGCTGAAAGCTGAAAATTGGTCTGGGCAGGAGGGGGGTTTAAGTGTCCAGTAAGCAAGTGGTTATATGTCCACCCTCGTTTTATCTTCATCATCCTGGTAGATGGCAGCAGATTTTTATCAAGAATGTCTTAGTACATTTTTCCATTCATCCTTCCTTCAATGATATGAAGTTTGCCAGTACCGTATGCTGAAAAACAGCCCCACACCATGATGCTTCCACCTCCAGATTTCACTGTTGGTATGGGGGGTGTTTTTGGGGGATGTGCCATTTGACCTCCAAACATGGTGTGTATTATGGCATCCAACGAGTTACATTTTGGTCTCATCTGACCAGACTATATTCTCCCAGTATTTTACAGGCTTATCTAAATGTTGTGCAGCAAACTTTAAACGAGCTTCAACATGCTTTTTCTTCAGCAATGGAGTCTTGCGTGGTGAGCGTGCATACAGGCCATGGAGGGTAAATGCATTAATTATTGTACCTGCTAATTCCAGGTCTTTCTGAAGCTCCCCACAAGTGGTCCTGGGCTCTTGAACAACTTTTCTGATACCGTATATACTTCAGTATAAGCTGACCCGAATATAAGCCGAGGCACCTAATTTTACCACAAAAAACTGGGAAAACTTATTGACTCGAGTATAAGCCTAGGGTGTCCATCTGCATGTCTCACTGTGCCTCACTGTGTCCATGTGCATGCCTTACTGTGTTCATGCCTCACTGTGCCCATGCCTCACTGTGCCCATGCCTCACTGTGTCCATGTGCATGCCTTACTGTGTTCATGCCTCACTGTGCCCATGCCTCACTGTGTCCATGACTAGACTGACGTTTAACATGGGAGTCTATGGAAGGGGTGCCCGGCTTTGAAAAATCGGTGCTACCCGGCCGTAAGTTCTCCAGACAAAAAACTTTGCACGCTTGTAGAAGTGAAATGAAGCTACATGTGTGCCAATTTCGGGTCCAGGGGACCTACTGCCGGCCGGTACCGGGTCCCCAAAGTCACCAGAGAAATTACCATTTAACATGGGAGTCTATGGAAGGGGTGCCCGGCTTTGAAAAATTGGTGCTCCCCGACCGTAGGTCCCCCGGACAACAAAGTTTACACACTTGTAGAGAAGGGGGGCTACATATGTGCCAAGTTTGGGGTTCAGGGGACCTACAGCCGGCCTTTACCGGGTCCACATTCCAGGAGATCAGGCGCAAAAAGGTGACTCGAGTATAAGCCGAGGCGGCATTTTCATCACAAAAAAATGTACTGAAAAACTTGGCTTATACTCGAGTATATACGGTAATTCTTTTCACTTCTCTGTCAGAAACCTTGCGAGGAGCCACTGGTTGTGGTCGGTTTATTGTAAAATTATGTTCTTTCCACTTCTGGATTATGGCCCCAACAGTGCTCACTGGAACATTCAGAAGTTTAGAAATCCTTCTGTAACCAATGCCATCAGTATGTTTTGAAACAATAAGGTTGTGAAGGTCTTGAGAGAACTCTTTGCTTTTACCCATCATGAGATGTTTCTTGTGTGACACCTTGGTAATGAGACACCTTTTTAGGCTGGATTCACACACCTATGCAGTTTTAGTGCTTTTTGCATTTTGCAGATTTGCACTACAGTCGATTTAACATTGTTTCCTATGGAACACATTCTGTAGTGCAAATCTACAAAATGCACTAAAAATGCATAGATGTGAATCCAGCCTTATAGGCCATCAGTTGAGACTGAACCAGATGATATTAATTTGCACTGACAAGGGGCAGGATTGCTTTCTAATTACTGATAAATTTCAGCTGGTGTCTTGGATTTTATTGCCTTTTTGCACCTCCCTTTCTTCATGTGTTCAATGCTTTTCCCCTGTGTCATTCTATTTTATTACACATAACTTAATTTCTGAACTTATTTGTTTTGGTTTCTTTGTATGTATGGATTTCATGGGTTGTTGCCGACATGTGGTGAGAATTTCATGTCAATAGCACCTTTGGAAATATATTTACCTAGAAAAATAGTGAGGTGTTCAATACTTATTTTACCCACTGTATGTACTTTCAAAGCCTGGGTGACCAGCATCTGACAAGCACTGCAGTCAACATTTGGGGTAGCCAGTGGTGTAAAGCAGGCCATACATTATGCAATTTTCTTTCTTTCACAGGTGGCTCGATTCCCCCTATTCCCCTTATTGGGGTGACAAACTGACAGATTTAGGGGGAAACCACTATTTAAAAATTGATGGGGGTCTAAGTACAAAGATGAAATAAAGTACCAACAAGAAGTGAGAATGATTCTCCCCAACAGGAACGCAGACAACAATAAAAAACCCACAAAAGGCTCCAAGACTTCCATGTTGTGTCCAAACTAAAAATTTTGGCTGGTGTTCAACTTCCATTTTCATCTTGCCTGTCACACGTGAACGCATTGTTTACTTTTAAATCTTAACCACCTCTTGGTTTCAGTACCCTTTATAGGTGACTTGTAAACTTCCTCACCTGGATGTATTTCCTCTTATGGGTACCATATACTCAATGCAGATTTTTAAAATGAAATCCGGGGGACATATCATTTTTTTTTTACTAGTAATGGCGGCAATCAGCGACTCTCTGCCCGCCGCCGCCACCGCCCACCTCACAGCCTGTCAAGTCTTACTCTCCGGGCCCCGGCTACTACTGGGTGGGGAGCGGAGGAAGATCACTCCGCCAGGGAAGGCAAGGAGATAAGCAGGCAGGCGGCTGGCCGGGACTTGAGACAAGGCAGAAGAACATGCGAGCGGAGCTGAATGGGCACCCGAAACTGAAGAAATATTCCCTCCGCTCCGATCAGCACATGATCATCAGAAAGGGGCACAGATAATGGAAAGAAATACACCCCCCTAAGCTAGAAGGAGCGGCAGAGCGGGGGGGGGGGTGTAATTCAGAATTTTTTTATTTTATTCTGCACTGACTGTCTTTGAAATTGCCACAGCCCCTGTTCGAATCCAGTCCGGGGACAAAACCGGGGACAGATTTGGTCCGGGGACAATGTCCTCAATTCGGGGACTGTCCCCGGAAACCGGGGATGTCTGGTCACCCTACCTTAGCAAGAACGTAGTTAGTGGATTTAAAGGTCTTATTTCTGAGCAATTTAACCACTTCAGCCCTCCAGCCCCCATAATACTTACCTGAGCCCTATCGCGATCCAACGATGTGCGCGAGAGCTTCGGCTCTCCGGGGACTCTCCCTCCTCATTGGGTGAGACAACCAGTGGGCAGAGCCACAGCTCTGTGTGTGAATGGAGCAAGTCTGCTTAAGTGCCCCCATAGCAAGCTGCTTGCTGTGGGGGCAACTCGGCAGGAGGGAGGGGCCAGGAGCACTGGCAGAGGATCCGAGAAGAGGAGAATGGGGGCTGCTCTGTGCAAAACCACTGCACAGAGGAAGTAAGTATAACATGTTTGTTAGTTTTATTTTTTTTAAACATTACCTTTAAAAGAAAAGTATGGGTTTTCAGTTTTTTTATTTATTCATACTTACCTCTGTGAATGGAGCATCAGACCGATGCTGCAGCTGTCCCCCGCCGTCATTGCACTGAGAACCGAGCCACCGAACACCGCCGATGGCTCGGTTCTCACTCCCCCCCCGAGAGGAAAGCTGCTGACTATCTGTCAGCATCTCTCCTCTCTGCTTCTCCATGCTCACTGGAGTGCTGAGCTGTGGAGGGGCGGGGAGAGGCTGTCTCAGCGGCTCGCTGAGACTCCCATCAATCAAGGCAGCTGGCGGATCCAGACTTGGAAGTCGGGATGATGAGCTGCTCCGACTGATGGCAGTGACGTCAGCGGATAGCGGACTTCAGACCGCTCTCCACTGAAAACGGGTCACAGGAGTGCAAAACGACTTGCACTCCTATGACCCATAGGAGAAGCCCAGCCTATAAAGCTCAGGCTGGACTTCTCCTTTAATATCACTTTAAGGCTGCTGCAGAATTCAACACCTGTGTGAAAGAGCCATTAGTGAAGTGAACCTTTCTTTGTGTCAAAACATCCGACTGTGTGCACAGGTTCCTATTTTCTAAAGGGAAGCTATAGTTCTTCTGGGTCCTTTCACATGGGTGTCTTCTGTTCAGTCACTTTTTTTTTGCTATGGGCTCATTCAGACAGATGATCAGACCCGTCCTCTAATCTGAGCCACTGTCTGCTGCGTGTAAATCCATTTCGGAGCGGCATGCAGGCAGCCGGGCAGCCAATAGAAGTGGATGCAGACACAGCAGGTGCATGGACACAATCGCAGACACTGTGCACCCGCTCCTGCCCGCATGTCAAATTTTTGACATGCGGGCAGAAGCGGGTGTACAGTGTCTGCATTTGGATCCGTGCACCACTCCTGCATTTCAAATTTTCACATGCGATAGTGTCTGTGCAGAAAAAATATATGTCTGGTGATCCTTGTATCAATTTACCAAAAGAGGGATAATCCCCTTCCAATAATCCAAAAGACTTAAATACCATAATTGTGGGACTTATTATATGCCTCCAATAGTAGAACAAACTAATTTAAAAATATCAACCAATTTTATTTATACAAATACTAAAAACAATAACAACATAATAAAACCATTATTACATTACTGGATTTTTGGAGGTCACAATCAACAACCAGCTTGGGGTGCACAATGGTTGCTGTATTATGGTCTACGTATTTCGCTGAAAAATCTGCTTCTTCAGGACTTTGTGGACCTCTTGTGTATATCCATGCAACTACAATGCCACATATGGTACTAGGAGTAGACAAATGTAACGTAAGTGTACATGAACATATCACATATCATATAATACTACAAGCAGAAACAAACCAGATTTTTTACCTCTAGGGAGGACAGAGAATAGGAAACACACACAGGAAAATTGTGTAGCAATGGGGAGCTACAGTTCATTGAGGGAACCATGAATTCCAACATGTACTGTGACATACTGAAGCAGAGCCTGACCCCCTCCCTTCGGAGACTGGGCCACAGGGCAGTATTCCAACATGATAACGACCCCAAACACACCTCCAACATGACCACTGCCTTCCTTAAAAAGCTGAGGGTAAAGGTGATGGACTGGCCAAGCATGTCTCCAGCCCTAACCCCTATTGAGCATCTGTAGAGCATCCTCAAATGGAAGGTGGAGGATTGCAAGGTCTCTAACATCCACCAGCTCTGTGATGTCCTCATGGAGGAGTGGAAGAGGACTCCAGTGGCAACCTGTGAAGCTCTGGTGACCTCCATGCCCAGAAGGGTTAAGGCAGTGCTGGAAAATAATGGTGGCCACACAAAATATTGACACTTTGGGCCCAATTTGGACTTTTTCACTTAGGGGTGTACTCACTTTTGTTGCCAGCGGTTTAGACGGGACAGGCGACTTTGGCTGTGGCCAATCAAACAATAATCAGCTCTGTGGAAGGGAGGGGCTTGCCTGAGAAAACTATTTTCTCTTCCTGTAAAGTTGCTTCAGTTAAGACACTGATCCGACTTTGGAGGCGACTTCCATTGAAATCAATGGGTACAAGTCGCCTAGAAGTCGCCTTGAAGTAGTACAGGAACCTTTTCTGAAGTCGGAGCGACTTCTGTAGTGTGCATGAAGACGGCTCCATAGACTAACATTACAGCGCGACTTGGGGCGACTTGGGGCGCCTCGGGGCGACCTGAAGTCGGATCCTGAGTCGCCCTGGTGTGAACCGGCTCTTATACAAGCTGTACACTCACTACTTTTACATTGTAGCAAAGTGTAATTTCTTCAGTGTTGTCACATGAAAAGATATACAGTAGTAAAATATTTACAAAAATGTAAAGGGTGTACTCACTTTTGTGAGATACTGTATATACATATAGCATGTGTTTTACCTGGATGCATAAGTAATTATAGTAGCTAGAGGGGTAAAAAAACTGTTCATATTCAGTTATTTCATGTGATATTAATGTATAAAATTGTACCCTCACATTGTACTGGTTACCAGAGTTCCTAAATATTATTTATACCAGCAACACTCTACAATCAGATACACATTATGAAGATTAAACATTTTCTACAAAATATTACTTAGATATTTCAGGTTAAATATTTCTGCTCTACGATGACTCTCAGTTGTAAAAATGTTTTTTTTTAATATATTTTTGGGGATATTTATTATAGCAAAAAGTAAAAAATATTGCATTTTTTTCAAAATTGTCGCTATATTTTTGTTTATACCGCAAAAAATAAAAACCGCAGAGGTAATCAAATACCACCAAAAGAAAGCTCTATTTGTGGGAAAAAAAAGGAGGTCAATGTTATTTGGGAGCCACGTCGCATGACCGCGCAATTGTTAGTTAAAGCGACGCAGTGCCGAATCGCAAAAAGTGGCCTGGTCTTTGGCCAGCCAAATGGTCCGGGGCTGAAGTGGTTAAGGGAGCAGTGATAAGTTAAACAAAAGGATTTCCAGGAAGGTAAATTATTAGCTACCTCATCCAATGGAAATGAAGACTTATGAGTTCATTGTTCATAGTGGTATTTAAGACCACTGACTATTACCCAACGGACAGAGGGACAGACACACACACACACTTCATCCATCAACTCATAATCCCACCCACATTCATGAAGATTCATTGACGCCTTAAAACTTTAAGGACGCAAGACGCAATTCTGCTTTAAGCAGACACCATCTTGGAAACCACAGCAGCCATTTTAGGAAAATCTGATAACCACCATTTTCGACCAGCAGCCATTTTGGAAACTGTAAATATATGTGTAGCGCTACCCCCAGTTAAGAGAGCCGCTGATATTGATTTGGGCCCTGCAGTGCACCGCCGTCAACCCCCGGCAATCGGCTCTAACCTCCCGTGGCACAGCTGGTGATAGAGAGATAGGACCGCGTGACCGCAACTGTTGGTGACGCAGTCCTATAACAAACATACACAGAATATACTTTAAAACTCCTATTAAAGTAAGCGGAACTGACACCAAATGTACTTTACCCAGATATTTTACTGAGGCTAATGGGCAAGTAATAAACAACAGTATAACAAGTTGCAGATCCCTGCAATAAACAGTAATAAAGATAAACAGAGTAATCAGAATAATAAAGTATTGCTATGGCAATGTCTACCTATGCAGTCAGGCCTGACTGATCTAAATGGAAGTTCAGTGAAACAATATTCGCTAGCAATCTCTTGGTGGTGCACTTGAAGAACAACTTTGTAATCCCAACGAATAGTAAAGATAAAGTATCTGTCTTTAAACAGCTCTCACCACCTGGACAAGTCCAAGTCCGTTCCCTCCATCGATTCGTCTAGGAACAGGAATCCACCGACATCCAAGTCTTCAATCCTTCTGGTGTACTGCAGCAAGGAGGATTAGATGTCTCTAAGGCTCTGCTAGGCTGGCAGAGGGCTCTTTGGAAAGGAGCACGCGGCCCAGGCTTCAGGCCTTGTGCACACAGCAGTTCAGCACAGACATCCTCTTGCTAGGAGAGGGGTGTCCAAAGAGGCCGACCAAAACTCCGCCTCCCCTTTATAAAGTCTGCCCCAGCAGTCTCTGTTCTGGAGCAATGCACCCTGGGTGCTGCAAGATGTACTGGGAGATGTAGTCTCTCTCTCCTCTGCTTTCACTTCCATAATGTCTCTTTACTTCCTCCCGACTCACCTCTCCCCTGGAACTTCTTGTCTCTCTGCATTAAAGGGGAACACCCCGCTACACACTCCCCCCACTTGAACTCTTTGGTCCCCAAAGATAAACTTCAACAAATACTGTTTACCATTTTGGACAATGTCGAGCATGATGTTGGCATAGGGAATTCCCACCAAAACTTTGGGATGGAACTCTCTTGCCCACAGGTCACACTACCATGAGTGGCCTGCCTAACTGTGCCAGAGAGTGAGCTGGGGTTGCCCTCCACCAAATGGACGGTGGAAGGATCAGGTTGTTCAACACTTCTCCTAGCCGTTACAACAGAGTCCTCTGAGCTCGTCCCCATTTGGGGGTAAGTTAGTTTCTTGGGAGGCCTGATGACTCTGCGATCCCTCTGCTCTCTTGGTGCTTCTGACTCTGGCACCACAGGCTCTTCTTCAGGAGTAAGTTCAGGTAACATTGCTGGTTCTGGAACCTCTGATTCAGAAGTCGACTGACGTATGGAATCTCTAGAGTCCTCCTCTGCGCAAGTGTCAGGAACATCTTCCCAGTAATCAGCTGAGGGACTGAAGGGTATGAATTCAGTAGCCTCCGGATTAAGTGTTGCATCTGGGGTATCCCCTCCATTTGGGAGATCTATGGCGGACGTTCCCAGAGTCGAGGGAGGCCACAGCCAGTCCAGTTCTCCACCTTCTTCTGTACTCAATTGGGAGGCCTCCCCATCTTTGGCTCGAGAGGTCTGGGACCGAGTGTTCGGCCTAGGAATATCCAGGATAGAGGCCGGTTCAGGGGAGTCTCTCACGGGAGGTATTCTGACTGCCTCAGCAAGTGGGAGCAGGTGGTTCCGATGCCACGTCTTCAGTGGACCCACCTTTCCTTCTGGCTTTAGTTTGTAGACAGGCAAACCGGGCAACTTCCTACAGACAACATAGGGCTCAGATCTCCACCTGTCGGCAAGCTTGTGTTTTCCAGGGACCCCCAGATTGCGTAGCAGTACTCGGTCCCCGGGCTGCAGATCTTGCACTCGAACCTTCAGATCAAAATTTCTCTTGTTGCGGGCCCCCCTTTGATCCGAAGCCGCCTGGGCTTGTTCATAGGCCACCTGCAAGCTACGTCTAAGTCTGTCCACGTATCCCTTGTGGGATGTAGCTGAGGTATTGTCTATAGAAGTGCCAAAGGCCAGGTCCACAGGTAGCCTTGGTTCTCTCCCAAACATAAGTCGATAAGGGGAGTAGCCAGTGGCGTCACTTGTGGTACAGTTATAGGCATGTACTAGGGCTGATATGTGCTGACTCCAGTGTTGCTTCTTCTCTGTTTCTAAGGTTCCCAACATGTTGAGCAGGGTCCGGTTAAATCTCTCCGGCTGAGCATCTCCTTGTGGGTGGTAAGGCGTGGTTCTGGTCTTCTTTATTCCTAATGAATCCAAAAGTCTTCGGATCAACCGACTCTCAAAGTCCCTTCCTTGATCTGAGTGGAGTCTCTGTGGTAGTCCGTAATGGACAAAATACTTCTCCATAAGTATCTTGGCCACGGTGGATGCCTTCTGGTCTTTGGTTGGGAAAGCTTGAGCATAGCGGGTGAAATGGTCGGTTATTACCAGAACATTCCCCAATCCACTCAGGTCGGGTTCGAGGCAGAGAAAGTCAATGCATACCAGATCCATTGGGCCTTGACTCTGTAAGTGGCCCATTGGGGCAGCTTGATGGGGTAGGGTCTTTCTCTGAATGCATCGTGCACAGGAATGGCAATACTCCTCTACTTCTGCCCTCATGCAGGGCCAATAGAACCGATTTCTGACAAGCTGGAAGGTCCTTTCTGCCCCTAGGTGACCATGATGGTCATGCAGGGCAATTAGTACAGTCTCTCGGTGCTTCTCTGGAAGAAATAACTGCCACTTATCTTCTGAGTCATCAGAGGGGCCCCTTCGGTAGACCACTCCCTGATGTACCTGTAGCCTGTCCAATTCCTTCCTCAACAGGCGAGCCTCCTTTGAGGGGTGATGTAGGAATTTGTTGGGATCCTGATTCTCCAGGGCTTCGAGGACCAATCTCCCCATGGGGTCTTCCAATTGGTCACACCTCAACTCCTTCTTGGACAGTCTCGGTAGGTTGTCTTCCTCCAGTTGAGTTACCACACAATAGTGTTTGGGGACTCCTACCATGGTAACCCCTATTTCTTCTGCTCTGGAGCCTCCTCTGGCTTGGAATTCAGCCCCTTGACAAAGGGCCCGCACCCCGTCCGGTGCCACTTGGGTCCAATCTTCCCAGTCATTTGTCGTGGCATGAGACCTCCGGGACAGGGCATCTGCATCCCTATTTCCGGCTCCTGGTCTGTACTTCAGACTGAAGTTGAATCCAGACAATGCGGCCAACCACCTGTGTCCGGTGGCATCTAGTTTCGCGGTGGTGAAGAGGTAGGTCAGGGGGTTGTTGTCTGTCTTCACAGTAAACTCTGCCCCATACAAGTAGTCTTTTAGCTTGTCTACTACCCCCATTTGAGGGCCAGGAATTCCAGCTTATGAGTGGGGTAATTCTTTTCTGAGGGGGTCAGGCTCCTGCTCACATAGGCCACTGGTCGCAGTTGTCCTTCATGTTCTTGGTAGAGTGCACCACCTAGACCCTCATGGCTGGCATCCACATGTAATTCATAAGGTCTGGTAGGGTCGGCGTAGGCCAGGACTGGGGCAGTGGTTAAGCTCCTCTTCAGAGCATGAAAGGCCTCTTCACACCTTGGGTTCCACTGATCTTGAACTGACTCACCAGGCCTCCTGGGCCCTGAGTCATCCTCTTCCCCTTCTGCCTTTAGCAATTCATTCAACGGGCGGGCAATCCGAGCAAACCCCTCCACAAACCTCCTATAATAGGAGCAGAACCCCAGGAAGGATCTGAGCTCTGTTACTGTGGTGGGTCGTGGCCAGGAAGTGACTGCTTCCAACTTCTCAGGATCTGTGGCCACCCCTTCTTCAGACACTATGTGCCCCAGATAGTTCACAGAAGACTGGTAGAACCGACACTTCTCGGGGGAAAGCTTAAGTCCCTCTTCGCTGAGTCTTCTCAATACTTTCTCCAACCTGGCTTCATGTTCTTCCAAAGTTCTTCCAAAGACAATGACATCGTCCAAGTACACAAGGACTTCTATAAGATTCATGTCTCCAACAGTCTTCTCCATAAGGCGTTGAAAGGTAGCAGGAGCTCCAGACAGACCCTGAGGCATCCTATTGAATTTGAAGAATCCCACCGGGGTTATGAAGGCTGTCTTCTCCCTGTCTTCTTGGTGCATAGGGATTTGATAGTACCCACTCTTGAGGTCCATCACACTGAACCATTTGGCTCCAGACAAACTTTGTAGGGCATCTTCTATCCTTGGCGTGGTGTATTGGTCAGGGATGGTTCTCCTGTTGAGAGTCCTGTAATCGATACAAAGCCTCAACGACCCATTCTTCTTTCTGACCACCACGATTGGGGAGGCATAGGGACTTCTAGACTCCCGGATCACACCAGTCTTCTTTAGTTCTACAAGTTGTTCCCTCAGATCCTCCAGATCTGCCAGGGGGACCCGCCTGACCCTCTCTCGGAAGGGCTTATCTTCTTGGAGGCGGATCCGATGGGTGGCACTTCTTGCACACCCCACATCGAATTCATCTTCGGAAAAGATCTTCTCCCACCTGGTCAGCTGGGCCTTGGCTCTTTCTTTCCAAGCCCTGGGTAGGTTCGGGTTTTCCACGGACAGTTTCTCCCAAACATCTCCTCCGTCACCCGTCCCCTTGACTTCGGACCAAGTGACCGTGGCAGCAGGGCTCACCTGACCAAGCAACACTCTGGCAGGGATCTCCATGGGTCCTCCCGTAGTGTTCCTAACACTCACCGGAACTCTGCCATGGGCCTTCTTCAGGGCCTTGAACGGAATCACTTCTGGTATCACTTCCAGGCCTGAGGACTCTTCCCTTGGGTCTGATTCCAGCATGACAAAGGGGCCTTCCCACGAAAGCTTCACAGTGGCCCTAAGACAGGTTACTTCTCCGGGCTGTAGCACTACTCCTTCTCTGCCAAGTCTCCACACCTTCCCTATCCCCTCTCCCGGGGTCTTCTGCTCTAAGACCAGTCGTTGGTAGGCCGTCTTTAGCATGGGATGGATTTTGGTGGCTGAATGGTTTCTCTCTTTCACTAGAGGGGTCAGGAGTCTCCTGACTAGATCCGTGTTTGTCCCAATGATCAGGGAAATCTTGCTGGCTCCAGGCGGCCGGGGACACACAACTGCCAGGGTGTCAAACACTTCAGCCTTCCCAGCCACGGATGGGTCGAAAGTCATCTTTATGGGCAGGTACCCATCATAAGGGAAACTCTGGGTTCCAAGTCCCCATATCTCCAGCTCTTCTATCTTCTGGATAGGCAGATGACTCAAGTGCCTATCATAGAAGTCCCGGTATAGTAAAGTCACCTGTGCTCCGGTGTCCAAAAGAGCTTTAGTATAGACTCCTTCCACTTGAATGGGCACAGTAGGAGACGGGCCCACCAGTTCCTTTGGGTATGGCCGGACTGTGGTCACCTCTTTTTTTTGGCTTTCGACCCTTGCCCTGCTCCTTTTGGACTTAAATTTTTCCTGAGCCTGGCATGCATTGACTTTCTCCCTCTCAATGGGGGCACAAACCCGCTGAGGGATGTTATTGTTCCTTTTAGGTGGATGTTCCTTCTTTGGGGTGCTGTACTTCCACTGAGGGGTCTTGCCCCCTCCCTCTGGGGTACATCTTGGTGGGGGTGTACTATACCTCCTCCTAGGAGTTTTGTCTCCTCCATTCTTGGCCTTTTTTTTTTAGTTTGGAGCGCACTGAAGATGATGGGCACCCGGTTGACTCCTTCACCGGGGCCCTTTGGAGTTTCCCGCCGGCTTGCAATTATCTGTTCTCTTCTTCTTTGGGCTGGAGCATACGTTAGCAAAGTGGCCACTCCCTCCGCAGTTATAGCAAATCACCTCTTCTCGGTCCTGTAGGGAGGCCGGTGCTGAGGTGTTCGGGAACAACTCCTTTCTTGGGCTTGGTTTCTCTCGTCTTCTCTGATCTTTCTCTATCAAAGAGGTCAGCATCTCCAACACTTGGGCCATTTGCGATTTCAGAGTGTCAACCTCCGCATCTCTTTCTGGGCTCTTGACCGAATGGACCAACACTGGTACAGGTGTGACATTCGCCTTGGCCACCTGCTGATCTTCCTGCAGCGCCTCTTCGTCCCTAATAATTTTTATTAGATCAGAGTAGGTTAGTGACATTCCTCCTCCTGAGGTTTTCAGGTGCAGCCAGACCGGGTCTGAGCGCCGGGCTCCCCTCATGATCTGCTTCATGCGTGCTTCATCTGCATCTTTGGGCAGCATTCCCTTCTTCAGTACAATCTTGCATAACTGCCTGTTCAGCCTTCTAACATATTCTGACAGTTTCTCATTCGGCTGCTGGAGAGTGTGTTCAATTTGATAAATCATCTCTGACACCTTCTCCAGCTGACCAAACTCTTCCTGCAGCATAGCCAGGCAATCTTGAGCTGTACAGTTTTCATTTCCAAACCGGAAGCTCTTCACCGCTTCTGCCGCGGCACCTTTCAGACTTTCTAAGACTCGCTGTCTCTTCTGTGCCTCAGGCACCTCCCATGCTTCTACTGCCTGCAATGCCTGTTCCACCCAAGTGTCAAAATCTTCCTCCCCCGCAGGGACGGGGAGCTTCCCTGAGAAGGTGCTAAGCTTCCGGTAACCGGCCTCCACATGCACCGTACTGCTTTTCTGGCACTTAATTACAAGGTCTCCTAGAGCATTCAACAATTCAGGCCCTATAGCGGCCAGCGGTGATCCCGGGCTTAATAGTTCCTTAAGCTTTTCTGCTTTAGGGGATAGTGGTGGAGATAAATGTGGGAGTGATGGCTTTGGTGTCTGAAACCATTCTTCCTTCACTGGCAGCGTATGTATCAAGTGATAGATCTGATTATCTATGGCTTGTATACTCTGACTTTTAAAATGCTCTGGGATTTCGTTTTTCCATTCTACCAGTGCGTATGTAAACGAGATCACTGGATCTGGCCTAAAATCCATCACCCATGCTTTGTGGCTCGGAGACAGTAACAATACGAGCTGTTTTATCTCCTCTTCCTTCCATCTTTCCCCCGGGAGTACAATGACTACCGCCGCGGTTGGATCGGCGCCAATCGCTGCGCACCACTGTGACATTGCCAGCGGGTCCATGCTGGTACTTCTGACCGGCTTGATTGCAGCGTGCAACGTACAAGGATCCCGGACTCGAGCCCCCACGTGTAGCGCTACCCCCAGTTAAGAGAGCCGCTGATATTGATTTGGGCCCTGCAGTGCACCGCCGTCAACCCCCGGCAATCGGCTCTAACCTCCCGTGGCACAGCTGGTGATAGAGAGATAGGACCGCGTGACCGCAACTGTTGGTGACGCAGTCCTATAACAAACATACACAGAATATACTTTAAAACTCCTATTAAAGTAAGCGGAACTGACACCAAATGTACTTTACCCAGATATTTTACTGAGGCTAATGGGCAAGTAATAAACAACAGTATAACAAGTTGCAGATCCCTGCAATAAACAGTAATAAAGATAAACAGAGTAATCAGAATAATAAAGTATTGCTATGCAACTCTAGCGCTGCCCTTTTACAGCTACTTCCCCTCATGGGTAGACTAACACCCAGCAATGTCTACCTATGCAGTCAGGCCTGACTGATCTAAATGGAAGTTCAGTGAAACAATATTCGCTAGCAATCTCTCGGTGGTGCACTTGAAGAACAACTTTGTAATCCCAACGAATAGTAAAGATAAAGTATCTGTCTTTAAACAGTTCTCACCACCTGGACAAGTCCAAGTCCCTTTCCTCCATCGATTCGTCTAGGAACAGGAATCCACTGACATCCAAGTCTTCAATCCTTCTGGTGTACTGCAGCAAGGAGGATTAGATGTCTCTAAGGCTCTGCTAGGCTGGCAGAGGGCTCTTTGGAAAGGAGCACGCGGCCCAGGCTTCAGGCCTTGTGCACACAGCAGTTCAGCACAGACATCCTCTTGCTAGGAGAGGGGTGTCCAAAGAGGCCGACCAAAACTCCGCCTCCCCTTTATAAAGTCTGCCCCAGCAGTCTCTGTTCTGGAGCAATGCACCCTGGGTGCTGCAAGATGTACTGGGAGATGTAGTCTCTCTCTCCTCTGCTTTCACTTCCATAATGTCTCTTTACTTCCTCCCGACTCACCTCTCACCTGGAACTTCTTGTCTCTCTGCATTAAAGGGGAACACCCCGCTACATATTGTATTGATTTTCCCTTATATTCAATTGTTTTATTTGAAGATATTGATTAATTGATTATTATAAACAATTGTATAACTATTTCTCTTGAGTTGATAACCACCTTGTAGTTTTTTCTGTAGCTTCGTTTTTACCTTACAATTTTTTTTGTCATTTTTCTTTGTGCTGACATAGCAGGTGTCTATTTTATTTTACATTATTGATCACTTACTTACCTGCAGTTTAGTAATGGTTGAATTAGTGAAATACACATGTTCTGTCTAATCGTCATATATATACCGTTATTGACTCTACAGGGAAGTTTTATCATTTCTGTGTCATTTAAAAAGTACAACACTCCCATTAGCGGGTGTTTCAATTGGTTTTCAATATTTTATATAACATTTATTTATGTCAACCAATACATATACCGTATATACTCGAGTATAAGCCGACCCGAATATAAGCCGAGGCACCTAATTTTACCACAAAAAACTGCGAAAACGTATTGACTCGAGTATAAGCCTAGGGTGGGAAATGCAGCAGCTACTGTAAGTGGAAAAGAGGGTCAACAATGCCCATCTGCAACCTCACTGTGCCCATTTGAAGCCTCACTAAGCCCATCTGCAGCCTCACTGTGCCCATCTGCAGCCTCACTGTGCCCATTTGCAGCCTCACTGTGCCCATTTGCAGCCTCACTGTGCCCATCTGCAGCCTCACTGTGCCCATCTGCAGCCTCACTGTGCCCATTTGCAGCCTCACTGTGCCCATTTGCAGCCTCCTCGACGCCGGCTGTGCCGTCCACTATAACAAAGCCCCGCCTCCTTCTCGTCCGTGATAGACGGAACACTGATTCAGTTTCCCAGCATTGTTATCAGTGTTCAGTCTATGACGGGCGAGGAGGAGGTGGGGCTTTGTTACAGTGGACGGTGCGGAACAGTTAAGACTGACACAGTCAAAACCTTTTTTTGTTGTGAATACCCTGTGCAGAGAGCAGAGCTGTGGGATGGACACAGTAGGCCCCACCCACTACAGACTGTCTGCAGAAAACTACAGGAGGGGGCGGAGACAAGACCAGTCACCCTGCACAAGGAGAGAGAGCAGCAGTGAGCGGTCTTTATTACAGGAAGCTCCTGCACAGAGGGAAAGTCTCACACTGGATTACTGCACAGATCTGGAAGAAATACACAAAGATTTAAGTAAGGATACACATGACTATTGTATTTCGCAAATATTTACTTATATTAGAGTTTAGCTTTGAGCCCCATTCACACCTCACCTTTTGTATCTTGAAGCTCCAAAACACTGGAGGATAAAATAATCAACTATTCTATATGGAGATGGTTCATATCTCCAATCCAATGCCTGAAGCTCAAATAGGTTCTGGAGCTTTTTTTGTAGCTCGAATCGGGCAGATTTGAGCGTTTTTGGAGCATTTTTATTCTCATAGAAATGCGTGAAAGCGGTTTTGTGCGCATTCACACATTTTGACGCGCATTTGTGTGCAATTTTCTGCTCAAATTAAAAATTGTAAAACATAAAATAACAATAATATATGAGTAAATAAATGTAAACTAAATTCACAAATAACTAAAAATCATCATAAGTAAAATAATATGTAATAACACATAAATAAATTATAATTAACCCTCAACCTTTAAAAAAAAAAAAAATCTTATAAAAAAATAAAAACATTTTTTTTTATAATAGTAATTTATTTATTTATTTTGTGTTAGGGTTAGGGTGTTTAGTTATTTATTATTTTTTTATTTTATTTTTTTAAGGGTTAGGGGTTAAGGTTAGGGGTTAATTATTTATTTACTGTTGCTTGTGTTCATTTAGTGAATTTATTTATTTATGATTATGTTTATTTATTTGTGTGTTTATTTTACATTTATTTATTTATTATTATTATTAGTAGTAGTAGTAGTAATTATATTATTAGTAGTAGTAGTAATTCTATTATTATTAGTAGTAATAGTAGTATTAACACCCTAACAAACAAAAATAATAAATAATTCTATGTCAGGAAGCTAGTACAGCTAATGTTAATTTTTTCTGCAGCTACTGCTCATTCCCATACGTATACCAGCACACAGATGAGCTCAGGCTAATATCCAGTGTGCACTGACACGTGGGCACCTCCTGACCACCCTGTTGTCTTACCATGTATGACCCCGGCTCACCTTGGCTACGTCCCTGACTGGCAGTCACCAGCTATCAAGCTAGTGGCACCCGTGCTTCTTTGAGCCTTGTACCCCTGTCACCGCATTCAGGGGTGCTCAGACCAGAGCCGCAAGGGAAGCCCTCTTGTCAACTCAGCCTCCAACCAACATACGTGACACCCTAACCCCTAATCCTAACCCCAACTCCTAATCCTAACCCTAAACTAACCTTAACTCGAACCCCTTACCCTAACAAAATAAAATAATAATAAATGAATAATAATAATAAAAAATAAAATAAAAGCTAAGGGAAAAGCTGAATTACCTAGCAACAAATGATGCAACAGATCAGGGGTCTCCAAACTTTCTAAACAAAGGGACAGCTAACTGCCCTTCAGACTTTAGAGGGGGCTGGACTGTAGCCATTGGAAGTAGAAAATGTCTGGGCATCAGTGGGATGTAAACAGTGCCCCATCTTTGGTGTCAGTGAGAGGTATTGTGCCCGATCCTTTGTATCATTGGTTGGGAAGAATCATGCCCCATTGTTGGTGTCACTGGGAGGAACTGTGCCCCATTGTTAGTGTCACTGGGAGGAACTGTGCCCCATTGCTGGTGTCACTGGGAGGAACTGTGCCCCATCGTTGGTGTCATTGGGAGGAACTGTGCCCCATCGTTGGTGTCATTGGGAGGAACTGTGCCCCATCGTTGATGTCACTGGGAGGAACTGTGCCCCATCTTGGTGTCATTGGTGGGAATTATGCCCCATTGTTGTTGTCACCGGGAGGAACTGTGTCCCATTGTTGGTGTCACCGGGAGGAATTGTGTCCCATTGTTGGTGTCACTGGGAGGAACTGTGTCCCATTGTTGGTGTCACTGGGAGGAACTGTGCCCCATCATTGGTGTCATTGGGAGGAACTGTGCCCCATCGTTGGTGTCACTAGGAGGAACTGTGCCCCATCTTGGTGTCATTGGTGGGAATTATGCCCCATTGTTGTTGTTACTGGGAGGAACTGTGCCCCATTGTTGGTGTCACCGGGAGGAACTGTGTCCCATTGTTGGTGTCACTGGGAGGAAGTGTGCCCCATCATTGGTGTCATTGGGAGGAATTATGCCTCTTTGTTAATGTCAGTGGTGGGAATTATGCCCCATGGTTGGTGTCAGAGGATGAAATATTGCCCCAAGGGCCGGATAAAAGCAAGAAAAGGGCCACATCTGACCCCTGGGCCACAGTTTGGAGATCACTGCAACAGATGACAGTTTTCTCTATTGGCTAATAAAAAAATACCAAAGCTCAAAACAGCACAAAAATGCACGAAAAAACTCTAAGGGTGTGAATGCAGCCTACGCCTGTACACACAATCCGAATATCGTACGAAAATGGTCGTCCGAGGAAGAATCGTACGATAATCGGATCGTTAGTACAGAGCTTTCGAGAGCCGATCACGACAATTCATCTGATATTATTCGCTCGGACAAGCCCGAAAATTTTCAGATCGTACGATTTTCGTTTAGTCAGTACAGTTGGCGTCCGAAAATACAATACAAATACATTACAACACATGACATCATTACCGGTTTTTTTTTTCTGTCGTACGTGAATTTTGTGACTTTAGTTGCCTATTCAATTTCTATTAAGCGAAAAAAGTCGTACGATCTGTCGTACGATATTCGGATCGTGTGTACGGGCCATTAAGGACAGGCTTACATGAGCATCCCCCCCCCCCCCCACCACCACCACAAATCCTCTGCAGGAGGCAATGCCGAAATCCTGAATAAATGGCCTTGACTCCTGATATGTAGGCTGCTGTGAGACGCTCCAGCACCATGCTGTTGTTAGAGGCATGACCACAAATTACAGCTATAAACCCGAAATGACTGTGTGAATCGCAGGATTGTGTACTCAGGGGGCGGAGTTTGGTCTGTGGTTTCTGGGCTGATATTCAGCTTCAATGTGAGACGGCACCACAAAGAAGGCTGCAAGTGCAGAGTTGTAGAAGGGATAGTACATGTCCTTGGGTTGGATGGAAGACTGTTGTGTGAAGACAAGTGATGCACACTGTTCATATGAAATGCACGCCTGATGCAGATAGCTGGAGAAACAATGACCTTCTCCCTACAGCAACAGGATCTGTAGGTAAGTTCTGTAACTCACTGCTCCTTTTGGCTTAGTATGATGTCAGGTAGGTACTTTACACTAGGGTGACCAGACATCCCCGGTTTCAGGGGACAGTCCCCGGATTGAGAACACTGTCCCCGGACCAAGTCTGTCCCCGGTTTTGTCCCCGGATTGGATTTGAACAGGGGCTGGGGCAATTTCAAAGACAGTCAGTGCAGAATTAAAAAAAATAATTCTGAATTACACCCCCGCCCCACCGCACCTACTAGCTTAGGGGGGTGTATTTTTTTCCATTATCTGTGCCCCTTTCTGATGATCATGTGCTGGTCGGAGCGGAGGGAATATTTCTTCAGTTTCAGGCGCATGCCCATCCAGCTCCGCTCACATGTTCTTCTGCCTTGGCTCAAGTCCCGGCCAGCCGCCTGCCTGCTTATCTTCTTCCCTTCCCTGGCGGAGTGATCTTCCTCCTCTCCCCACCCAGTAGTAGCCGGGGCCCAGAGAGTGAGACTTGAGAGGCTGTGAGGCAGGCGGCGGCGACTGGCAGAGATTTGCTGAATACCGCCATTACTAGTAAAAGAAAAATATGTCCCCGGATTTCATTTTAAAAATCTGGTCACCTTACTTTTCACACCATGGGTAATTGTCAGACCAATGCCCTGGTGAGTAACAATCAAAGTCATCAAAATCGCAGGATGCAACGAAGGAAACCATAGCAAAATACAAGCATTTGCCATTGCTGGTTTGAAAATGCTGGCTGCTTGGCTGTGTTTGGCTTCAATACTTTGAGATGCCCACTGGAGCTAGCACTGAGATCAGAATAATCTGAGGGAAGTCAGAATTGTTAATCAGCAAAATTGCTTTCATAGCTCCCAACTGTCCGTGTTTTGAAAGGACTGTCCCTCTTTACTCCTCATGTGTCCCCTTTTTTGGTCTGATGTATGGACCTCTATAAAGAAATGTACTATTTAGTTACTAGAAGTGTTATACTGTAGTAAACCATACATCCAACCACCGAGTATAAAATAATTTATGGGTCCAACCAATCATTAATTTGTGCATTTATTATTTATGGTTCATCCCATCGCAGGGTGTGTCCTTCACCTACATACTTTATCCCTCTTTCTCATCTCAGAAAGTTGGGGGTATGCTTGCTTTGGGCCACTGCCACCGAATATACTAAATACTGAAGCTCTGGGATCAGCATGATAGCCTTTCATGCAACACCACCCATCCATTCCTACATGGCTGGAACACAAAGCTCGCCTCACACATATATAACATCCTCCATGCAATACCACCCATTAGGGTGACCACGTGTCCCGGATTGCCCGGGACAGTCCCGCATTTTGCAGGTCTATCCCAGGTCCCGGGCACCTTCATTCCAGGACAATACAGTGTCCCGGAATGAGGCTGACACAGCCACCCCCCCCCCACTCCCCTCTATCTGTTGCCCCCCAAAAAAAGGCCACCACATCGCTGCTTTACTCATTGACAGCACTTGTCCTGGCCGGGAATGTCTGGAGAGGCACAATCCCCGCCCCCTGCTTGTGATTGGAGAAATCATAAATCCCGCCTCTTGTGTCTAATCACAGCAGGGCAGTGTAAAGCCAGCATTGGAACAAGGTAAAACGGGTCTCGGCCAGTCAGGACAAGTGCTGTCAGTGAGTAAAGTGGCGATGCGGCTGCCTTTTTTGGGGGTGTGATCAGTTCTTCTGGGTAGAGTGCGCATCCGCTGCCCCAGCTGGGCTGTGATTCATTACAGCACAAGCTGATTTTTGGGAAGGGGGTCCCTGAATGGCCGTTTGGAAATGTGGTCACCCTACCACCCATCCATTCCCACATGGCTGGAACACCGATCCCGCACACTATAACAGCCTCCAGGCAACACCACCGGTCTATTCCTACATGGCTGGAACACAGAGCTCGCCTCACACATAATTATAACATCCTCCATGCAGCACCACTCATCCATCCCTTTCAGGCTGGAACACAAAACTCACTATAACATCCTCCATGCAACACCACTTATCTATTTCTATGAGAATGGAAAACAGAGCTCACTATAACATCCTCCATGCAACAATCCTCATCCATTTCTATGAGAATGGAACACAGAGCTCCCTATAGCATCCTCCATGCAACACCACTTATCTATTTCTATGAGAATGGAAAACAGAGCTCACTATAACATCCTCCATGCAACAATCCTCATCCATTTCTATGAGAATGGAACACAGAGCTCCCTATAACATCCCCCATGCAACAATCCTCATCCATTTCTATGAGAATGGAACACAGAGCTCACTATAACATCCCCCATGCAACAATCCTCATCCGTTTATATGAGACTGGAACACAGAGCTCCCTATAGCATCCTCCATGCAACACCACTTATCTATTTCTATGAGAATGGAAAACAGAGCTCACTATAACATCCTCCATGCAACAATCCTCATCCATTTCTATGAGAATGGAACACAGAGCTCACTATAACATCCCCCATGCAACAATCCTCATCCGTTTATATGAGACTGGAACACAGAGCTCCCTATAGCATCCTCCATGCAACACCACTTATCTATTTCTATGAGAATGGAACACAGAGCTCACTATAACATCCTCCATGCAACACCAATTATCTATTTCTATGAGAATGGAACACAGAGCTCACTAGAACATCCTCCATGTAACAACACTCATCCATTTCTATGAGGCTGGAACACAGAGCTCCCTATAGCATCCTCCATGCAACACCAATTATCTATTTCTATGAGAATGGAAAACAGAGCTCACTATAACATCCTCCATGCAACAATCCTCATCAATTTCTATGAGAATGGAACACAGAGCTCACTATAACATCCCCCATGCAACACCAATTATCTATTTCTATGAGAATGGAAAACAGAGCTCACTATAACATCCTCCATGCAACAATCCTCATCAATTTCTATGAGAATGGAACACAGAGCTCACTATAACATCCTCCATGCAACAATCCTCATCAATTTCTATGAGGCTGGAACACAGAGCTCACTATAACATCCTCCATGCAACACCACTTATCTATTTCTATGAGAATGGAACACAGAGCTCACTATAGCATCCTCCATGCAACACCACTTATCTATTTCTATGAGAATGGAACACAGAGCTCACTATAACATCCTCCATGCAACACCACTCATCCATTTATATGAGACTGGAACACAGAGCTCCCTATAGCATCCTCCATGCAACACCACTTATCTATTTCTATGAGAATGGAACACAGAGCTCCCTATAGCATCCTCCATGCAACACCACTTATCTATTTCTATGAGAATGGAACACAGAGCTCCCTATAGCATCCTCCATGCAACACCACTTATCTATTTCTATGAGAATGGAACACAGAGCTCCCTATAGCATCCTCCATGCAACACCACTTATCTATTTCTATGAGAATGGAAAACAGAGCTCACTATAACATCCTCCATGCAACAATCCTCATCAATTTCTATGAGAATGGAACACAGAGCTCACTATAACATCCTCCATGCAACAATCCCCATCAATTTCTATGAGAATGGAACACAGAGCTCACTATAACATCCTCCATGCAACAATCCTCATCAATTTCTATGAGGCTGGAACACAGAGCTCACTATAACATCCTCCATGCAACACCAATTATCTATTTCTATGAGAATGGAACACAGAGCTCACTATAACATCCTCCATGCAACACCACTCATCCATTTCTATGTTATGGAGCTCACACTCTATAAAAGCCTCGATGGAACACCACCAGTCCATTCCTACATGGTCGGAACACAGAGCTCACACTCTTAACATGCTCTTCAAAGTTTTTAATTAACCTTTTATACAATGGCACTGAAAGCCCCCTATAGATATCACCCTTACCAAGAATACTTTCCAAAATGTGTTAGATTTCGTTTTTTATATAAGACTCGCCTTGCTGAATAATAAATCAGCTTTTACATTTTTGGATTTGTTTCGATTTCTTGCATAGAGTTCATGAATCACTTTAGACAGAAAGTATAAATATAAAAAATAATGCTTTGCGCCTACAGAATCTTTCTGCTGAAATCATAAACACTCTAATGCCCTGTACACACGATCAGTTGTTTCATCGGAAATTCCGATCGTGTGTAGGCCCATCGGACTTTTTTCCATCGGTGTAAAAGAATAGAACATGTTTTAGATTTTTCCGAAGGAAAAAAAAGCGATAGGAAATTCCGATCGTCTGTGTGGAACTCCATCGGAGAAAAATCCACGCATGCTCAGACTAAATTAGGAGACGGGAGCGCTCGTTCTGGTAAAACTAGCGTTCGTAATGGAGATTCGTCATGCTGCAAATTAATGCATCGAATGTAGCGCATTCTTTTCTTTCTAATGCTAGAACAAATTTTATTTTTCGCTGCGGATATTCACACCGAGTTCTGACAAACGTATTTCTTTGTTTCTTGTGATCTCATGAATCTTCGTATTTTATATTAAAGCCAGGTCTCCAAAATATCTTAATATTTCTTTTAAGCGCGAATCAGCTAACACCAAACTTTTACTAACACGAAGTAACTCGAAATCAGCAAAAGCAGCCCAAAGGGTGGCGCCGTTGGATTTGAACTTACCCTTTATAGTGACGGTGTACGCGTTGTACGTCACCGCGTTTTGGGCGGTCGGAATTTGGTCTGATGGTGTGTCTGCAAGACAGCTTTGAACAGAATTCCGACGAAAAATTCCATCGGATTTTAGCCCATCGGAATTCGGATCGTGTGTACAGGGCATGAGATGACTGGCTACAGGAGATGGAAAACACTTAACCCCTATGATCTCATGTACACAGGTGCGTTAGGGTCATACAGCTTCAAATACTGTCTGTTTCTGCTCAAGGGAAGCCAAGGTGCTTTATGCATCCGCCATAGACATGAATGGCTGTAAATGGATATGCGCAGGTACTCATGTGAACCCGCCTATTATGTACTTGTTACTCATGTCTATCAGCACCTGGGCTCCTCTGGCATGGAAAAAAGCCAGGATTTTATGTTGTAAAATATGCAGGTAAAATAAGTATTGAACACATCCCCATTTTCCTAGGTAAATTTATATAAGGTGTTATTGACATGAAATTTTCACCACCTGTTGGTAACAACCCATGCAATCTATACATACAAAGAAACCAAAACAAATAAGTTCAGAAATGAAGTTATGTGTAATAAAATAAGATGACACAGGGAAAAAGTATTGAACCCCCTAACTGAAATGTATTTAATACTTTGTACAAAATCCTTTGTTGGTGATGACGGCTTCAAGACGCCCCCTTTATGGGGAAACTAGTCTCATGAGTTGCTCAGGTGAGATTTTGGCCCATTCTTCCACACACAAATCTTGAAGGTTCCGTGGGCCTCTTCTATGAACTCTGATCTTTAGTACTTTACATAGATTTTCTATTGGATTCAAGTCAGGTGATTGGCTGGGCCACTCTAGCAGCTTTATTTTCTTTCTTTTGCCGCGTACACACGATCGTTTTTAATGACGAGAAATTTTTTTTTTTTTTTAAATGGTCATTAAAAATGATCGTGTGTGGGCTTTCCAGCATTTTTCCCGACGAGAAAAACGCAGAGAATCACGACGAGAAAAATTGGAACATGCTCTAATTTTTCACATAGTTTTTTTCATCGTCGTTTTTCTCGTCATGAAAAACGGCCGTGTGTAGGCTTTAACGACGTGAAAAAAAAATGCGCATGCTCAGAATCAAGTATGAGATGGGAGCGCTCGTTCTGGTAAAACTAGCGTTCGTAATGGAGATAGCACATTCATCACGCTGTAACGGACTGAAGAGCACAAGGCTGAAAAGTGCGAATCGTCTCTCAACAAACTTTACTAACATGAAGGGTGGCGCCATCCAAATGGAACTTCCCCTTTATAGTGCCGTCGTACGTGTTGTACGTCACCACGCTTTACTCAAACATTTTTTTCCACGATAGTGTGTAGGCAAGGCAGGCTTGAGAGGAAACACGAAAAATCACGTCGAGAAAAATGCCGTTTTTTTCAATGACATTAAAAACGATTGTGTGTACGCGGCATTTGAGTTTGGGATGATTGTCTTGCTGGAATGTCCACCCTTGTTTCATTAAAAAAGAAAGAAAGAAATGGGCTGTGGGACTTTAGGCATGGATGGGTGTAGAAAGATAATCTAGGATATTAGAGGTGGGTAAACCGTCACAATCCCGTTAGGGAATACTCTGTGGCCATGAGATATTGCTACATAATCAATCTAAAAAATGAAAATCAAGGCATGGATATGAATGTCAAAATGTATTGTATCATAATATATCTAGCGGACCCCCCATAATTGGGGTCGCTATGCCTAAATTTAGGGGGTAGCCTGAGCCAATAGTTAGGCTCAGGCTGTTGGAATTCTCCAAATTGGCCTCTGCTCTGTTGTGATGTTACCTGGTAGTACAGTTCCCTGTGGCCTGTAGGTGTCGCTGTCACCCAGGTCTCAGGTCGAACCACAGGTGGCATTGCAGTGCTATTGGGTGTCCCCTCTCGGCGGCCGTGCCGTGGGCGTGGTCTACTTGCATGCTGGGAGAGGATACATAAGGGGCAGACACCATTATTCGGGGAGCAGTTCGCGCCTCCCGGCCCTCCAGGCCAGGGGTGCGTGTGTGTGTTCAGTCCCGGGCACCTTTAGACCGAGGCTGCATCGTTCCAGGTAGGCCCAGCACCTTTAGCAGAGGCCTACACCAGAAGAGGAGTCCCGGGGTACCTAAGTGGGGGTAACCCGTTCTGAGGGAGAGGAAACCAGGGGAGGATCTACCCAAGGGGATCGGTGAAGGAACTCGGGAGAGGCCTGGTTACCTGTCAGAGGGAAGGACTCCATAATCCGCCACAAGCCTTGTAACATGCCCCATTGGCGCCTAAGTTCTAGTCGTTACAAGTGCTGGGAAGTTCAGGACTTAGAGGCTAAATTCCTGATCGTATCCTAAGGAAAATTCGAAACAAATGTTCGTGCTCCACACCGGCTGTTGAATCGTGAGAGGGGACTATCCGGGTGAGCAAAACATCACTCAGGCTTGAGTGGCGACGAGTGATAGTAGGGTGCCGCGTGCCTGAACCTGCCTCCCTGTTCAATTCTCTATCTCCAACTTTCCTATCAAGTTCTATGCAAGCCAAATAAACCTTTCTTTATTGGGTTTAATACTGTGTGGACAATGGCCTTCTTGAACTTTCAAGGAGAATAGACTTTTCCCTACATTCTAGGGTGAGGAACCAACGGAAAGAGGTAACTCGCTGCAGGACGGAAATCAATTAACACCGCTCACCCTCTACAAAGATGGAGGATACTGGGCATGTGGCATGGTGTGTCCCACTCTGCAAGTGGAGGTAAACAGGGTAAAGGATCTGTGTGCTACATATATAATAAACAGATCATGCAGACAAAGGCATAATACAGGTAGAGATTGTCACATAAACATATTCATTATCAAGGACATGACAGTGAACAAGATTATCCAGATAAAAGATCAAGAATACAGTTGATAAAATCCATAGTTGGGCAGGCTTTACTTAGCATCCCTGGGCATGGACTTTACGCGTTTCTTGGCGTATAAAGTCAATCATCAGGAGTGGGGTGCCTATAGTTTGACTAGAAAGGGGATGGATAGATAGGTAAATAAGGTCTCAAAAAAGTGGTGTCATGCTTAAAACGAAAAGCAGAGTCAGATGGTCTAGTACATTACCAGTGGCAAAGCCCAGAAAGGTTGGCCCAAGCGTTTCAAATATGGAGTGGAGTGGTGGTCCTGGATGAACTGTCTCACCGGGGTTGCGGCGGGGATAGGTCCCCCACAGTCCAACGGCCCTCCAACCGGGGAGGAGAGCCAAGGAGAGGATGACATAGGACATCAGCCAAGGAGGAACCCGGACAGCCACAGCACAGTGCCAAACTTAGAGGGAGGCACAAACGGAGCACAGATACAAGTGCTGGTAAAAAATGGAAAAGTGAAAGTAGGGAAAAAAAGCCTAAAAGCCAAAATAAAGTGTATGTGGGGTAGGAGAGGGGGAGGGAAGGAAGAAGGAGGGGGAGGTGTTGTGTTGTGATCTGCAGGTGAATGCAAATGGGAACTGGTATGAGGAGTGCTCATGAATGGAGTGGATTTGTTTTGTTTTTTGCCGGAGTTGGCAAAACGGCTGAATATAATGTTTGTGGAAAAGTGTGAAATAAAAGCCAATTCTTAATCCAAGACAGTAATGTAAGTGTCAATGGAATAGGATGTGTGCTGTGAAAAAGTGTGCTTTGTAGCGGGGAGGAAATGAAAAAAGCATGTGTGCAGAGAAGTGGTATTGGGTCCTGCAACAGGAACCCACAGTTACCTGGGAGTGTGGAAGAGAAAACCCAAGGAACCTCTCATCAGGTGGGAATCTATGAAGTGGTGCTGCCCAGGTGGAGATACGTCCCAGGCTGTGGATATTTAGCCCAGGACCACCTGGGCAGCAGCCCGGGACCACCTGGGCAGCACCACTATTATTATTTGTTTTGGTTTCTTTGTATGTATGGATTGCATGGGTTGTTACCAACATGTGGTGAAAATTTCATGTCAATAGCACCTAATTCAATACTTATTTTACCCGCTGTATATACTGTTAAGCCCTGTACACACGATCGGTTTCCGATGGACTTTTTTCATCGGACAAACCGATCGTGTATGGGCCCCATCGGTCTTTTTTCCTTCGGTTTTAAAAAATAGAACATGTTTTAAGTTTTTCCGATGGATCAAAAACCAATAGCAAATTCCGATCGTCTATGGGCAAGTCCATCGGATAAAAAACCCACGCATGCTCAGAATCAAGTCGACGCATGCTCAGAAGCATTGAACTTCATTTTTCGCGGCTCATCGGAGTGTTTTACGTCACCGCGTTTGAAACGGTTGGTTTTTTTGTCTGATGATGTGTAGGCAAGACTGATGGAAGTCAGCTTCATCGGATTTCCGATGGACAAAACCATCGGATCAGAATCTATAGGATATCCAATCGTGTGTACGAGGCTTGAGACTACAAAAAAAGACCACGTTGTTAAAAGCAATAGCCACATTACCCTACAAAAATTCCCCAAAATTCTGAAAAGAAAAAAAAGTCCCTATATCATATACATCGTTATTATTCACAATGAAAATTGCTGGCACACCTGAATCCACAGTCCTAGAAATACGTGTCTCAACCACATGAAGAGAAGACAGTACTCGAGTGTCAACGGAAAATATATGACAGTGATAGTGTGATCGTTAGCCACCTCTTCACTTCTCTTCAATGAAAGATCAAATGTAATCCTCCAAGATGTACAAAATATTCCAATCCAAAAATCGTAGTCATATATGGGTAGGATAATAAATGTACATTGCTGGCTCATGCAAGCTTCATCAGTCAGTTGGTGTTGATAGAGTGATGGTATGATAAAATCCATAGGCTTATAAATACCGTTCTGAAGGTCCAGAAACAACTGTTTTGCATCTTTTTTTTATTATTACAGGAATTTATATGGCACTGACAATTTATGTAGCATTACATATTGTACATTCACATCAGTTCCTGCCTTTAAAGTATTAGGCCCCTTTCACACTGAGGCGCTTTGCAAGCGAAATTGCGCTAAAAATAGCGCCTGCAATGCGGCCCAAAAAAGACGCTCCATTGTACCCAGTGTCAAAGCCCGAGGGCTTTCACACTGGAGCGTTGCGCTTGCAGGAGGGTAAAACTCCTGCAAGCCGCATCTATGAGGCGCGATAGGAGCGGTAAAAATACTGCTCCTATAGCGCCCCTGCCCATTGAAATCAATGGGGTAGCGCCTCCAAAACGCCGCAAAGAGGCGTTATTGCAGGAGTTTTTAACCCTTTTCGGCCGCTAGCGTGGGTTAAAATCCCCCCCGCTAGCGTCCGCAACAAAAACTACGGTATAGCGTGCTAAAAATAGCACCGCTATACTGCCAGCGCACCCAGGCTTCAGTGTGAAAGTAGCCTAACTAAAAGCAAAACTTTTTTTTTGAGTGGAGAGGGACAAGAACATCTATCAGGTTTTTATTGCTGTCTGTGCCCCCATTAGAGATCCCCCCTCCCTATTTGTCCTGTTTATCGTTATCATCAAAAGGTGAAAGTTAAAGTGGAGGTGCAGCCACGAAAAAAAAAAGTCAGCAGCTACTAACAGTGTAGCTGCTGACTTTTAATAAGGACACTTACCTGTCCTACTCGCCCACGATGTCGGTCCCGCCACGGCGATCGATCGCTGCTGGCAGGTCCCGGCTCCTCCATCCTGAGTAAGGGAAACAGGCAGTGAAGCCGTAAGGCTTCACTGCCCGTTTCCTACTGCACATGCGCCACTCGCACGGCACTTTGTGAATGGGCGGCTTGCCTCCTGGGATACACACAGTTCCCAGAAGGCAGAGCGGCCCATTCACAAGAAGAGGAAGCGGAAGGAGACCCACCGTGGACGAGAAGAGGAACATTAGAGGCAGATTAGGGGACTTCCGCATAGCAACAGCCATTTAGGGTGAGTATAAAAAAAAAAAAAATTCTATTAATTTTTTTTTTTTTTGGATTTTTAATGAAAACATTTTTTCAGGGTGGACCTCCGCTTTAAAGAAAATCCCAAATTGGGTTGTCCCCAGAAAAGTAATAGAGGGGAAATCTTCCAATGGGGACACTAGTTCTGGTGACAAGGATTCCCTCCCTGTTTTGGCTATGGGACAGGAAGTGAAGGAAAATTTTCCCAATGGGACATGGTGAAAAAACTGACAGGGGTTGTAACCCTCTCATACTCTATCCAAAATAATAATAATAAAAAAAAACGTTTTGCCCTTTGTTCTACTTTAAAAGAGAAGTGTGGGATTTAAAAAAAAAAAAAATCATACTCACCTAGGTGGATGCAGCATCGGTCCGATGTTAGCTGCCACTCAGGCATCTGGGTAGATCCCGACAGTAAAGTCTGGACCTGTTGAGGGACGTCAGCTGACAGCGGACTTTAGCCCACTGTCAGCTGAATACGGGTCACAGGAGTGCAGAACTATGCATTACTGTGACCCACAGGAGAAGTAGGGCTGAAAGAGCTTACATAGTTAGGACCAGCTTGGACCAGTGTAACTATGTATATACCAGTGGCGGCCTGTCCATTAGGGGTGCACAGACGCCCCCCCGATCCATGCGTCCAGCCCCTGATCTACATGCAAAGCGCCTGACGCATGGGTTCCAATCAGGTTTTTTTTTTTTTTTTGAAGCAGGTGATTAGAGCCTGAGCACTCCACCCTGAGCCCACCCATTTGTGTGACAATAGCAAATGAATATTCGTTATTGTACCACTGATTCTCCTACTGGGCCAATCAGGAAGGGGGTCATGAGACCCGCCACCCGATTGGCTGAAAGGACATCCGATCGGATTGGCAGCCAGGAGGAGAAAGGGCAAGATCCGCTTGTTCACACGCTCCCTCCACTGCCATATTTGGTACTTTGTGGGTGGGGAGCGGGTACCTGGTTTTGACAGGTACACGCTCCCACATCCGGTTAGGATCGCTGCGGCGATCTCCAAGTATTTTGGGCCTTTCCTTCTTCCCCCCGCTGCCTTCTGGGACACACAGAGGTCCCAGAAGACGGCGGGACCATTCAGAAAGTGCAGCGCGACTCGCACATGTGCAGTAGGTAACTGGCTGTGAAGGCCTCACTGCTGTTTTCCCATAGTGAAGATGCCGCTGGCTTGCACCCAAAGCCGATTGAAGAGTCGGCTCAGGGTGCCGACATTACGGGATCCCTGGGCAGGTAAGTGTCCCTATATCAAAAGTCAGCAGCTACAGTATTTGTAGCTGCCGACGTTTAATCCTTTTTTCCCACACTGGAGCTCCTCTTTTATCTATCATTTGAAATCCACTTGTGTGTGACATATTAATAAAAACGTTGTTGAATACAGATTTATTATTCCTATTGGAAGAGATTGATCGAAAAGGAAATTGATCATTTATCAAAACATGTATGGTCACCATAAACATACCTCCCAACTTTTTGAGATGGGAATGAGGGACACCCATCAGCAATAGTATGCAGGCATAGGACACACCCCTTGCCACGCCCCCTTAAAGTAGACTTGTACAAAAAAAACAAGATTGGTTAAACCCACAAGTGCTTATTTTACCACTACTATCCCTTTATATTGGCTTTTGGAATTTAAAAATACAGCAATTTAGAAATCAGATGTAGCGGGGTCCTCAATTTAGTGGGATACACCTGGGGGTAGTGTGACCCAGGTGTGTAATTATGTTAGGGTTCAGACCCCTTTTTGTTATTCGTGGAGGATTGGGTGGTGCGATATTCTCCTTGACCAGTGGGTGTCAGTGTACCTACTGGCTCAGGGTAGAATCACTACCACAGTGCTACCCTTTTGTCCCTTTGCGGAGATGGTACGGCTGGGGCGGGGAACCCGCCGTGGTGTCGATGGGAGGAGATAAAAGGGGGAGACGCCCTCGCCACGAGGTTGTCTTCGGGGATCATCTCTTCACGCACCCAGGCACCTTAGGCCTGGGTGCGGGCGGTTCAAGGTTCCGGCCTAGGCACCCTAGGCCTGGCCGGAATGAAGATGGAGTCAATCCCAGGCACCTTCAGCCTGGGGTGAAGTACTATTGAGGAGGCCTGGGACCCGGTGACTCCGACTGGGTCCCGCGAGGGTGAAGTTGCTCCAGGGCGCCCCTTGCGAGGGGACCCGCATCTGAGGTGAGGAAGCTGGGGAGGTCACCCGTCCGAAGACCCGGTGCAGTGTCAACCCGGTGACGGATGGGCCTTCGGTAACTCCCTTGGAGGACATCTTCCCCTGATAGGGGCTACAGCGCAGCGGAGGAGCTCTAATCAAGACTCCTGCAACCCCTGGTCATAGCACAGGGAGTGTAGGGACTAGGAACCTGTACAGTGCCTCGACCTGCTCCCCCATCGTATCATGCCGTTGCATTTGACTGTATGTGGAGATACGCAATAAACCTGAGTTTGGACTTTGATGGGTGTATGGACTCTGTTAATGGGAGCAAAGGGAGATTCTGGCACGGAAGGACTGACCCTCTTAACCAGCACACATTTGGCCCGAGGAAAAGATTGGTACTGGCCTTCACCTCACCCACAGCCATGGGGAGGACATGGGCCGTAGCGCACCTCACTCTGTCGCGTGACATACCCCTAACTAAAGAGGACGGGGTGAGGCCGCTACACGTGGGGGCTCGTGAGTCCGGGATGAAATGTGTGTTGACCCTGAGGTTTGGAACGGCTGTGTTTGAACTTTGCTGCCCGGAGGAGGTCCGAGCAGGTCGGCCATGTGATTGGCCAAAGTGCGTCCCTGTGCTCGAAGTCGTGGAAATTTCTCTGAAAAACTGGGAGAGGCCCATGCAGAAAGAGCGGGAAGAGGGAGGAGTCCAGCCGTGTGACGAACTACATGTGGGGACTTTTGCTGCACTGCGCCATGAGGCACCCCGTGACTGTACAATTCGTGGGCGGAGGCTGGCGGAAGCCCGCGAAAGTGTGCAAGTCGTGGGAGGAGTCTGGCCACGTGTGGAGATACATGTGGAGACTCCGGCGCGTGGTCAGCGCGTGATGGAGCAGCAAGTGGTCGGAGTGAACTCAGGCTCCCAGTGGATGTCGGTACCTTATCCTTTCAAGATGACTGCATTTGCTGCTCCCCTGACAGACACGGGAATAAGACTTAGGCCCCGAGGACAGTTGGCTCTGTATTCATGCAGAGACACGGAGGCCCTCGGTGTGATCTGTCCCGGATGCTCGGGACTGGTGGTCCAACTAAAGCCATTCGGGCGATGCAAAGCATGCAAGGAGTTCCTTTTTGAGGTTGAACCACACACGGAAAGGCCCCGGGCCCTACGCCTCAACTGCATCACAGGAACCGCCACTCCGGAGGGAGAGATCAAAGCCTCTGCGGAGGTTCCCGTACGCGCTGACCAGGGCGAAGTGACTGCCCAACCAGAGACTGAGAGAGAAAAATCCGAGGACACTGCTTCGGTCACCACAGACTCCCTGCTGCCACCCCCCGAAGAGGAAGATAGGCCTGGTGCAGGCCTCCTGTGGTCGTGGTCGAGCTTCACCCCGCTGCTTGCCGGACCTGGATGGATCCGGTCGGAAGAATCCTGGACATCCCAGTGCTGAAAAAGGTCCAGGTGAGCCAGGGGCTGGGACTGTGTGTGTGGTTGGAGGTGTCGGGAGTTCACATCTGGTGGAGCCCGCAGGGGAGGGTAGTTCTCCGTCCACTAGGGACTACCTTCCCGCCGAGATGTATGACACCTCCGACCTAGAGTCGCTGTCGGACTGTGGGGATGACGGAGAAATAGACGAGCTGTTTCACCGGAAGGGCTGGGACAGACGCCCGCTACCCGTGCAGAGTAAGCCACAGGACTCCCCCATGTCCATAGATGACAGTACGCTCCAGGTGCAAGCCCCGGAGTTATTGAGGAAGCCTAGTCCTCCAAATAACCTTCCACATTCAACCACATCACCCGCTCTGATCGTGGGGATGCAGCGTGCTTCATTGCGGGCACCAAGAGCAAAGCCGCCTGAGATGGTGAAGGTACCTTGGCACCCGGAGGCCATCGTACAGCCAGGAGAAGGTGAGCGAGATGTGATGCCGCCTCTAGCTCGATTGCAGAGACTTTTCTCCCAGAGAGTCGCCCGTGTGAATATGGGTGGGAGTACCCCTACTTGCCTCGGGACTTATTGTATGAAGTCGAGGTCTTGCGACCACGGTGGTATGACGAGTTTGTGTGGGAAAAACTCAAAGTGCCCCATGCCCGGCGATACCTGTCATGTTCGCCGCCGGTGTCTAAAAAGTTTAAAGACTGTAAAGCTGATTGGAGACTGGGACGCCATATCCATGCTGATAAGGTGCTCATCTGCAGGAAAGAAGGAGAAGACGTTGAATATTCGGTGGAAGTATTTGACAAACACCTGAAGCCCTTGTTTTTGCCGGATCCAAGATTTTACTTGTAGGAGAAGTGAACTCCTATTTTGTTGCTGTTGAAACTTTCTGGAAGAGACATTCCCAGACGCCTAGAACTGTGCCCTACTTTTGTTTTGATTTGGGTTTTTCTTTCACTCACTGGAGACTTGGGAGCTGTTGTTTTTTTTTTTGTTCTCCCTTTTCTTCATGTGCCAAAAGGCAGAGACATTTGGGGATAGAGTTAGAGTAGGAAAGCAGGAAGAATGAAGACTTTGGCAAGTGTTGTGACCGCGGCGTTGTCACCAGGTGGCAGTGTTGTGCAACGATTGTTTGAAAATGTTACACAAACATCACTTTACTTATTGGAGTGAATGGGTTTCTCGGCTGACAGACCCATTCATGCCAAATGACACAGATTGTTAGGATGTTGTTTCTTTTGTTTCCCTTCTGCAGGAGATTCATCGATCAAGACTGCTGAGAGTGGGGTGGTTTTTGATTAGGAATGGGAGGGATTGTAAATGTGTACAAATCAGAAGTTTTATATGAGAGTTTATCGTTTTATATTTCCCTTTTCCGTTGAACAGGTCTTGGCATGTACAGTATTTAAAGTTTGGGGACAGCCTCTGGGGTTCACTCCATGTCACCACGTTAATGGGAGACATGGGTGTGCACCTGACGCTGGGGACCAGCGTCAAATCACAGGGGGGAGTGTGTAGCGGGGTCCTCAATTTAGTGGGATACACCTGGGGGTAGTGTGACCCAGGTGTGTAGTTATGTTAGGGTTCAGACCCCTTTTTGTTATTCATGGAGGATTGGGTGGTGCGATATTCTCCTTGACCAGTGGGTGTCAGTGTACCTACTGGCTCAGGGTAGAATCACTACCACAGTGCTACCCTTTTGTCCCTTTGCGGAGATGGTACGGCTGGGGCGGGGAACCCGCCGTGGTGTCGATGGGAGGAGATAAAAGGGGGAGACGCCCTCGCCACGAGGTTGTCTTCGGGGATCATCTCTTCATGCACCCAGGCACCTTAGGCCTGGGTGCGGGCGGTTCAAGGTTCCGGCCTAGGCGCCCTAGGCCTGGCCGGAATGAAGATGGAGTCCATCCCAGGCACCTTCAGCCTGGGGTGAGGTACTATTGAGGACGCCTGGGACCCGGTGACTCCGACTGGGTCCCGCGAGGGTGAAGTTGCTCCAGGGCGCCCCTTGCGAGGGGACCCGCATCTGAGGTGAGGAGGCTGGGGAGGTCACCCGTCCGAAGACCCGGTGCAGTGTCAACCCGGTGACGGATGGGCCTTCGGTAACTCCCTTGGAGGACATCTTCCCCTGATAGGGGCTACAGCGCAGCGGAGTAGCTCTAATCAAGACTCCTGCATAGACTCCTGGTCATAGCACAGGGAGTGTAGGGACTAGGAACCTGTACAGTGCCTCGACCTGCTCCCCCATCGTATCATGCCGTTGCATTTGACTGTATGTGGAGATACGCAATAAACCTGAGTTTGGACTTTGATGGGTGTATGGACTCTGTTAATGGGAGCAAAGGGAGATTCTGGCACGGAAGGACTGACCCTCTTAACCAGCACACATTTGGCCCGAGGAAAAGATTGGTACTGGCCTTCACCTCACCCACAGCCATGGGGAGGACATGGGCCGTAGCGCACCTCACTCTGTCGCGTGACATACCCCTAACTAAAGAGGACGGGGTGAGGCCGCTACACAGATGAAAGGTTTAGTGCTGGAAAACACTTTTTGATAGATAAATAGTGCATTTTATATACAACTATATAGTTTAGACCAAAATGAGGGACAAATGAGGAGGAAAGAGGGACATTGCTCGAAATCAGGGACAGTTGGAAGTCCCTATCTCTTGCCCAATTGAGCCAAGCTACCTACCAGCATGTCTTTGGCGTGTAGGAAGAAAACCATACGGGACAAGCATTGGGAGAACATGTAAAATCCATACAAGTAGTGTCCTGGTTGAAATTTGAATCAATGACCCTAGAGTGGTAAGTTCCTTGTGATGTATACTATATATCCTGCATATACTCTATGCATAGAGTATATCATTTTTTTCCAGCAATCTATTGCACTTCGAATAAGCAGAATCATACACGAGAGAATCCTAAAATATAAATGGCTCTCATGCAAGCTTCATTAGTAAAACTAGTTCGCCTCGGATAATAGTGTGTATGGAAGCACACATTATAAGCATGATTCAAGATATGGAAACCATTGGCTAGTAGCCCTTCTAATTCCCCCGTACACACGATCGGAAATTCCGACAAGAAAACAGTGGATTTTTTCTGACGGAATGTTGGCTCAAACTTGTGTTGCACACACACGGTCACACAAATCTTGTCTGAAATTCCGACCGTCAAGAACGCAGTGACATACAAGACGTACGACGAGCCGAGATCAAGGAAGTTCAATAGGCAATTCGGCTCTTCCGCTTGATTCTGAGCATGCCTGTTTTTTTGCGCGTCGGAATTGCATACAGACGATTGGAATTTCCGATAGGATTTTTTTCCGTCTGAAAAATAGAGAACCAGCTCTCAATCTTTTGTTGGCGGAAATCCTGACAGCAAAAGTCCGATGGAGCCTACACACGGTCGGAATTTCCATCCAAAAGCTCACATTGGACTTTTCTTGTCGGAATTTCCGATCGTGCGTACGATTACATTTTTTTTAAAGGCCGTGTGGACTTCTGAGATTATTCAGAATTGATTTCCAGTTGCATTTGATCTGCAGTTGAATTCCTTCTGACCAGGGCCATAGATAATTTTTTTCCTGTGGGGGGGGGGGGTTCAGGTCTTTCAAACCCAAAGGCATCATATAGACCTTGCAGTAATTTCATGCTTTTTAGGGGGACCCCTTATTGAGCTGAGGGGATTGGGCACAATAGAACGGGGGCTGGCTGATGCACTCCGAAACTCTGATTGCTTCTACTATGCTGATGCTGAGGCTAAACAGCAGGGACACTGTCTGGGCATTTTGCCAGGATGCTTTGGGGGGGGGGGGGGTTTGAACACCCCTGTCCCCCCTTATCTACGCCCCTGCTTCTGACATGGGTTTTGATTGCCATAGACTTGCACTGAATGCAAAACCCGCTTGGAACAAACAAAAGCCAGTCGACACCGACCCAAAATCGTCAGCTTTCATTGAAATACTGTAATACCTGGTGAGCCTATCATGAAGTTCCTTGTACAGGTGCTTCTTGTTATGGGGCGACTACATTTTCCCAACTCCCTGTCCCTGCGTTATCACCTTGTCACATGGGCCCCTGGTTTGTGCAGACTTACATTACACAGACAAGGTCCACCTTTGGAAGCCGGCTCAGAGAAATGATATCCACTGGAGCAAATGCATGTAGGCAGGAAATGGCTGAAAGAGGTTGAGGGTGATCAGCTACCTGTAAAAAAAAGGTGAAAAACAGTATTTCAGATTAAAAATCCCGCGCAAAAAGTTTTATTATACACAGTACTAGCAAACTAAATGTTGTCCAGTTCCTGTTTAGATCTACTTAAGATCGTCATGTCTTTTAACTATCATTTTTGTTCCAGGGTCCCTATGCAGAAGATCAGTATGCACCATCCGAGTATCGATGAGCCATCTTTAATGTTACATTCATGGAGAAGCAAGTTTTTATATACTGGACGGCCTTTAACATCACCCTACTGTGTCAATTTATTAACGCATATTCAGGTCAGTTAAAGAAGGATCCAATTTTAAATAGATATTAGCACCTTTGTTAAAGCTGAACTCCGGGATCATCAAATATTATCTAAATACATTCATCATTTGTATTCTTCTTGAATCTCGGTGTGCTTTGTGTGTTTCTTCCAGATCTGTGCAGTAATCCGGTGCGAGACTTTCCCTTCCTGTAATAAAGACCGCTCACTACTGCTCTCTCTCCTTGTGCAGACTGACTGGTCTTGTCTCCGCCCCATCTGTCGTTTTCTGCAGGTAGCCTGTGTTGGGTGGGGCCAGCCAGGTCCCACCGACAGCTCTGCTCTCTCCTTGTGCAGAGTGACTGGTCTTGTCTCCGCCCCCTCCTGTAGTTTTCTGCAGGTAGCCTGTGTTGGGTGGGGCCAGCCAGGTCCCACCGACAGCTCTGCTCTCTCCTTGTGCAGAGTGACTGGTCTTGTCTCCGCCCCCTCCTGTAGTTTTCTGCAGGTAGCCTGTGTTGGGTGGGGCCAGCCAGGTCCCACCGACAGCTCTGCTCTCTCCTTGTGCAGAGTGACTGGTCTTGTCTCCGCCCCCTCCTGTAGTTTTCTGCAGGTAGCCTGTGTTGGGTGGGGCCAGCCAGGTCCCTCCCACAGCTCTGCTCTCTCCTTGTGCAGAGTGACTGGTCTTGTCTCCGCCCCCTCCTGTAGTTTTCTGCAGGTAGCCTGTGTTAAGTGGGGCCAGCCGGGTCCCTCCCACAGCTCTGCTCTCTCCTTGTGCAGAGTGACTGGTCTTGTCTCCGCCCCCTCCATTAGTTTTCTGCAGGTAGCCTGTGTTAAGTGGGGCCAGCCGGGTCCCTCCCACAGCTCTGCTCTCTCCTTGTGCAGAGTGACTGGTCTTGTCTCCGCCCCCTCCTGTAGTTTTCTGCAGGTAGCCTGTGTTGGGTGGGGCCAGCCAGGTCCCTCCCACAGCTCTGCTCTCTCCTTGTGCAGAGTGACTGGTCTTGTCTCCGCCCCCTCCTTTAGTTTTCTGCAGGTAGCCTGTGTTGGGTGGAGCCAGCCGGGTCCCTCCCACAGCTCTGCTCTCTCTCCTTGTGTAGAGTGACTGGTCTTGTCTCCGCCCCCTCCTGTCGTTTTTTGCAGGCAGCCTGTGTTGGGTGTAGGGTTGCCATCTTTTCTTAAAGCCAAACCCGAACACTTTAGTGGCACATGGCAAAACATTTTTTAAGGGGAAACGTCGTGGACTCTGATGTAAAGGAGAACTCTTTTGGAAGAAGGTTTCTGCTCACCCAACCTCCCAATTACATCAGAGTTTCATGCATTCCCCCTTAAATTAGGGTTCCCAAAGCCCCCCTTACATCAGAGTCCACAGGGCACCCTTTACATCTGAGTCTACCTTACCTTTGTGTACTCACTCGCTCGGAGGCAGGAGAGAGAAGGGAGGCAGGGGGGAGAATTCAGTCACAGGCATTGGATGGTGAGCTCACTCACTCGAGGATGGGGACCTTTTATCCACAATGTATCTGCTGGTTCCTGAGCTTCAAATTTCCAACCCACACATCCCTTTTCTAAGGCACAGAACGCAGAGGATTGGAGTGTGGGTTGGCAGACAGAGGGGTAGGGGTGGGAGGAGGAGGAGCAGATCAAGCCCTTTATCCTCTCCTGTCCGTGTATGGAGATGGGGCCCGTGCGCACACCTATGTACTCGGCAGTTGTGGTTACTTGGGGAGCCACAGTCCATTATGAATATTGTGTCCAGGTTTCAGGCAGTCTGGACCCGGACACACAATTTGAAACCGGGACTGTCCGGGTGAATCCCGGACAGGTGGCAACCCTAGTTGGGTGGAGCCTGCTGGTCCCTCCCACAACTCACTGCTGCTCTCTCTCCTTGTGCAGGATGACTGGTCTTGTCTCCGCCCCTCCTGTAGGTTTCTGAGGGTAGACTGTAGTGGGTGGAGCCTGCTAGGTCCCGCCCACAGCTCTGCTCTCTGCACAGGTTATGCACAGCTCAGTGATGATGTCACTGCTACTTTTACAAGGTAGTGCCTGGGTTTGCAAAGGCCTTTGGTGCACACAAGGTGGATTTATATAATTTGTGGCTATTAAGGGATATATTTAAATGAAAGTTTTTGTGTCTAAAGTTCAGCTTTAAACTGTTGAGCCATAGACATTGCTAATGTAGCGGGGTCTTCAAAGTTAGTGGGATACACCTGGGGGTAGAGAGACCCAGGTGTGTAATTATGTCAGGGTTCAGACCCCTTTTATTATTTGTGGAGGATTGGGTGGTGTAATATTCTCTTTGACCAGTGGGTGTCAGTATACCTACTGGCTCGAGGTAGAATCACTACCAGAGGGCTACCCTTCTTTGTCCCTTCCTGGAGATGGTACGGCCGGGGCGGGGAACCCGCCGTGGTGTCGATGGGAGGATATAAAAGGGGGAGACGCCCTCGCCACAAGGCTGTCCGGAGGGAGGAGGTCGTGTCTTCACGCACCCAGGCACCTTAGGCCTGGGTGCGGGCGGTTCAAGGTTCCGGCCTAGGCGCCCAAGGCCTGGCCGGAACGAAGATGGAGTCCATCCCGGGCACCTTCAGCCTGGGGTGAGGTACTATTAAGGAGGCCTGGGACCCGGTGACTCCGGCTGGGTCCCGCGAGGGTGGAGTTGCTCCAGGGCGCCCCTTGCGAGGGGACCCGCATCTGAGGTGAGGAGGCTGGGGAGGTCACCCATCCGAAGACCCGGTGCAGTGTCAACCTGGTGACGGATGGGCCTTCGGTAACTCCCTCGGAGGACATCTTCCCCTGATATGGGCTACAGCGCAGCGGAGGAGCTTTCATCAAGATTCCTGCAACCCCTGGTCATAGCACAGGGAGTGTAGGGACTAGGAACCTGTACAGTGCCTCGACCTTTTTCCCCATCGTATCATGCCGTTGCATTTGACTGTATGTGGAGATTAGGGATGAGCTTCGTGTTCGAGTCGAACATACGTTCGACTCGAACATCGGCTGTTCGATCGTTCGACGAAGATCGAACGATTTGGGCCGTTCGCGCCAAATTCGAGTGACGCGAACGGCCCACAATGCACTACGCCATCGCAGTGTCATCCAGGCGCTGTGATTGGCCAAGCATGCACTGTGACCCCGCATGCTTGGCCAATCACAGCGCCGGCAGCGAGGAGAGCAATGATTGGCCACAGGCAGGATGCCTGTGGCCAATTATTGCTGAGGGTGTTTAGTACACGCCCCACACTATAAAAGGCCGCCAGCACGGCGGCCTAGTGTAGTGTGTTCCGGAGCAGGGATAGAGCAGCATAGGCAGGGACAGTGACTGTTATTTCTTTCTTGCTTAACCTGGATTCCTTTAGTTTAGGGAAAGAGAAGGATAGGTAGGGAGAGTGTCAGTGTGTTTTGTGCTTGTGCTATATTGTGCTTAAAAAAAACATTTATTCTAGGGACAGAAAACTGTAGGTAGGGACAGTGTCAGTTTCTTTCACTCTGCAAGTCCTTGTTTCCAGGGACCTGGAAGGACAGTGAGTGAATTGTCCTTGTGCTATATTGTGCTTAAAAAAACATTTATTCTAGAGACAGAAAACTGTAGGTAGGGAGAGTGTCAGTTTCTTTCACTCTGCAAGTCCTTGTTTCCAGGGACCTGGAAGGACAGTGAGTGAATTGTCCTTGTGCTATATTGTGCTTAAAAAAAACATTTATTCTAGGGACAGAAAACTGTAGGTAGGGAGAGTGTCAGTTTATTTCACTCTGCAAGTCCTTGTTTCCAGGGACCTGGAAGGACAGTGACTGAATTGTCCTTGTGCTATATTGTGATTAAAAAAAACATTTATTCTAGGGACAGAAAACTGTAGGTAGGGAGAGTGTCAGTTTATTTCACTCTGCAAGTCCTTGTTTCCAGGGACCTGGAAGGACAGTGACTGAATTGTCCTTGTGCTATATTGTGATTAAAAAAAACATTTATTCTAGGGACAGAAAACTGTAGGTAGGGAGAGTGTCAGTTTATTTCACTCTGCAAGTCCTTGTTTCCAGGGACCTGGAAGGACAGTGACTGAATTGTCCTTGTGCTATATTGTGATTAAAAAAAACATTTATTCTAGGGACAGAAAACTGTAGGTAGGGAGAGTGTCAGTTTATTTCACTCTGCAAGTCCTTGTTTCCAGGGACCTGGAAGGACAGTGACTGAATTGTCCTTGTGCTATATTGTGATTAAAAAAAACATTTATTCTAGGGACAGAAAACTGTAGGTAGGGAGAGTGTCAGTTTATTTCACTCTGCAAGTCCTTGTTTCCAGGGACCTGGAAGGACAGTGACTGAATTGTCCTTGTGCTATATTGTGATTAAAAAAAACATTTATTCTAGGGACAGAAAACTGTAGGTAGGGAGAGTGTCAGTTTATTTCACTCTGCAAGTCCTTGTTTCCAGGGACCTGGAAGGACAGTGACTGAATTGTCCTTGTGCTATATTGTGATTAAAAAAAACATTTATTCTAGGGACAGAAAACTGTAGGTAGGGAGAGTGTCAGTTTATTTCACTCTGCAAGTCCTTGTTTCCAGGGACCTGGAAGGACAGTGACTGAATTGTCCTTGTGCTATATTGTGATTAAAAAAAACATTTATTCTAGGGACAGAAAACTGTAGGTAGGGAGAGTGTCAGTTTATTTCACTCTGCAAGTCCTTGTTTCCAGGGACCTGGAAGGACAGTGACTGAATTGTCCTTGTGCTATATTGTGATTAAAAAAAACATTTATTCTAGGGACAGAAAACTGTAGGTAGGGAGAGTGTCAGTTTATTTCACTCTGCAAGTCCTTGTTTCCAGGGACCTGGAAGGACAGTGACTGAATTGTCCTTGTGCTATATTGTGATTAAAAAAAACATTTATTCTAGGGACAGAAAACTGTAGGTAGGGAGAGTGTCAGTTTATTTCACTCTGCAAGTCCTTGTTTCCAGGGACCTGGAAGGACAGTGACTGAATTGTCCTTGTGCTATATTGTGATTAAAAAAAACATTTATTCTAGGGACAGAAAACTGTAGGTAGGGAGAGTGTCAGTTTATTTCACTCTGCAAGTCCTTGTTTCCAGGGACCTGGAAGGACAGTGACTGAATTGTCCTTGTGCTATATTGTGATTAAAAAAAACATTTATTCTAGGGACAGAAAACTGTAGGTAGGGAGAGTGTCAGTTTATTTCACTCTGCAAGTCCTTGTTTCCAGGGACCTGGAAGGACAGTGACTGAATTGTCCTTGTGCTATATTGTGATTAAAAAAAACATTTATTCTAGGGACAGAAAACTGTAGGTAGGGAGAGTGTCAGTTTATTTCACTCTGCAAGTCCTTGTTTCCAGGGACCTGGAAGGACAGTGACTGAATTGTCCTTGTGCTATATTGTGATTAAAAAAAACATTTATTCTAGGGACAGAAAACTGTAGGTAGGGAGAGTGTCAGTTTATTTCACTCTGCAAGTCCTTGTTTCCAGGGACCTGGAAGGACAGTGACTGAATTGTCCTTGTGCTATATTGTGATTAAAAAAACATTTATTCTAGGGACAGAAAACTGTAGGTAGGGAGAGTGTCAGTTTATTTCACTCTGCAAGTCCTTGTTTCCAGGGACCTGGAAGGACAGTGACTGAATTGTCCTTGTGCTATATTGTGATTAAAAAAAACATTTATTCTAGGGACAGAAAACTGTAGGTAGGGAGAGTGTCAGTTTATTTCACTCTGCAAGTCCTTGTTTCCAGGGACCTGGAAGGACAGTGACTGAATTGTCCTTGTGCTATATTGTGATTAAAAAAAACATTTATTCTAGGGACAGAAAACTGTAGGTAGGGAGAGTGTCAGTTTATTTCACTCTGCAAGTCCTTGTTTCAAGGGACAGAGAAGGACACCTGAAGGTAGCCCTTATTGCTTTTTTCCCATCTCCCTGCAGGCCATCTATTAGAATGTCTGGAAGGCAAACAAGGAGAGGCAGACAGTCAGGAGGCAATAAAAGAGGGCAAGCAGGCTCTGTGTCTGGGGGCAACAGTGCTGGTCGTGGACGCGGTGCATTGTCATCAGCACATGGCCATGGGACACGCTTGTCCTTCTTTTCGGCAGCTGGACATGTTGAGCCACATCATGCCGAAGACTTGGTAGAGTGGATGACCAAGCCCTCCTCCTCCTCCTCATCCTCTCTCACCCAGGCTCAGGGTACTGGAAAAGCAGCTGCCAAAGCGTCGTCTTCCCTGGTATCAATGTCAGACAAATCATCAGTCACTCCTTCCCTAGACCCACCATGTCCTCCTCCTGAGGAGTCCCCCGAACTGTTTCAGCACAGTGTTGGGTACATGCTCCAGGAGGATGCCCAGCGTTTCGAAGGGTCTGATGATGAAACCCAGCTAGAGGAAGGCAGTAGCGTGAGAGCAGACAGAGGGGATGCTCAAGAAGGACACCAATCTGGCAGTCATGTTCCAGCAGCTGCAGCATACTGCCAGATTGGCTCCAGTGATGAGGAGGGAGGGGATGATGAGGTCACTGACTCCACGTGGGTGCCTAATAGGAGAGAGGAGGAGGAGGAGGATGAGGAGGAGGCACATCTCCAACGAGGCAGGATGCCCTTTGGTGGCCAGCGTAAGGGCAGTACACCGACGGAATCACACCGCAGAGCTCCGCCTGTGCAGGGCGCTGCCTCTGCCCGTCATTCAAAAAGTTCTTTGGTGTGGGCCTTTTTTGAGGCTAGTGCATCAGATCGCACAGCTGCTGTTTGCAACATATGTCTCAAGCGTATATCGCGTGGCCAAAACATCAGCCGCTTGGGTACCACATGCCTGACCAGACATATGTTGACCTGCCATGCAGCTCGTTGGCAAGCCTACCTCAAAGACCCACACCAAAGAACAAAGCGGACCTCTCCTTGCACCGCATCAGCTGGGATCTCCAACCCCACTATAACTTCAGTCCTCTCTGAAACATGCACTGAGAGGAATGAAGGTGTAGAATTAGGTGTGTCACAGCCAAGTACTTGCGCCCACTCTGCTAGCAGTACACCGACGTCCGATTCTAGCAGGCAAATTTCCCTGCCCCAGCTGCTGGACCGTCGAAAGAAGTTCACTCCCAGCCATCCACATGCCCAGCGGTTGAATGCTAGCTTGGCTAAATTGCTAGCGCTTCAACTGCTGCCTTTTCAGTTGGTAGACTCGGCCCCCTTCCGTGAGTTTGTGCAATGTGCAGTTCCTCAGTGGCAGGTTCCCAAACGCCACTTTTTCTCACGGAAGGCTATTCCGGCTCTCTACCGGCATGTGGAAGGCAATGTCTTGGCCTCGCTGGACAGGGCGGTCAGCGGTAAGGTGCATATTACCGCTGACTCATGGTCCAGCAGGCATGGACAGGGACGTTACCTTTCTTTCACGGCCCATTGGGTCACTCTTTTGGCAGCTGGGAAGGATTCAGGACAAGGTGCAGTAGTGTTGGAGGTTGTCCCACCGCCACGCCTCCAAAATGCTACTACTGGTTGTGACACACCTCTCTCCTCCACCCCCTCCTCTTCTTCTTCCTCCATGGCCTCTTCCTGTGGTTTGTCCTATGAACCAGCGGTGCTCCGTAGCCGTTCACGGGGCTACGCAAGTACGCAGGCAAAAAGATGCCATGCCGTGCTTGCGCTGGTGTGTTTGGGGGACAGAAGCCACACTGGGGCAGAGGTCCTGTCTGCTCTGCAGGGCCAGGCCGAGAGGTGGTTGACGCCACGCCAGCTTAAGCCAGGAATGGTGGTTTGCGACAATGGCACCAACCTCCTCTCCGCCCTCCGACAGGGACAACTGACCCATGTGCCCTGTGTGGCTCACGTCCTTAACCTGGTGGTGCAGCGCTTCTTGGGCAGGTACCCGGGCTTACAGGATGTCCTGAGGCAGGCCAGGAAAGTCTGTGTGCATTTCCGCAGATCTTATAATGCCAGTGCTCGCCTGGCTGAGCTGCAAAAGGAGTTGAACCTGCCCAAGAACCGCCTTATATGTGACATGCCCACCAGGTGGAACTCAACGTTGGCCATGCTGCAGCGGCTGCACACGCAGCAGAGGGCCATCAATGAGTACCTGTGCGACTACGGCACCAGGACAGGGTCAGGGGAGCTTGGTTTTTTTTCTCCACGCCAGTGGGGCATGATCAGGGATGCATGCACTGTCCTGGCACCATTTGAGGAGGCCACGAGGATGGTGAGCAGTGACAGTGCATGCATCAGTGACACTGTACCTCTTGTCCACCTGTTGGAGCACACGCTGCGTGGAATAATGGACAGGGCACTTGAGGCAGAACAGAGGCAGGAAGAGGAGGACTTCCTTGCCTCTCAAGGCCCCCTTTACCCAGACAGTGTTCCTTCTGTCCCACCCATCGCACAGGAAGAGGAGGAGGAGGAGGAGGAGGAGGAGGAGGAGGAGGATTGTGTCAGCATGGAGGTGGAGGCTGGCACTCAGCATCATCAGCAGCAGTCTTTTAGGGATGATTTACAGTCCCAAGAAACCAGTGGACTTGTACGTGGCTGGGAGGAGGTGGCTGCGGATCATGTCGTCCTTAGTGACCCAGAGGACTCCGGAGCGAATGCCTCAGCAAACCTACGCTGCATGGCCTCCCTGATCCTGCAAAGTCTGCGGAAGGATCCTCGTATTCTTCGGATCAAGGAGAGGGACCATTACTGGCTGGCCACTCTCCTTGATCCACGGTACAAGGGTAAGGTTGCGGACCTTATGTTACCGTCGCAGAGGGAGCAGAGGATGAGACAACTCCGGGAGGCCTTGCAGAAAGGTCTGTGCAACGCGTTCCCAGAGACTGGGAGGTTGCAAACTCCTGGTCCTGGACAACGAGTTGCTGAGGCTTCGGCCAGTCAAAGAAGGAGCGGTGGGGAAGGTGGCCGTCTGACCGATGCGTTCAGACAATTCTTTAGTCCGCAGCCCCAAAGTATGATCGGTTCCAGCAACCATCGCCAGCGTCTGATAAACATGGTGCAGGAATATCTAGGGGCAAGGTCAGACTTGGACACCTTCCCCACCGAAAATCCTCTGGCTTACTGGGTCTTGAGGATGGATCACTGGCCAGAGCTTGCACAGTATGCAATTGAGCTACTGGCCTGTCCTGCATCCAGCGTTCTTTCGGAACGCACATTCAGTGCTGCTGGAGGATTTGTCACGGATCACAGGGTGCGCCTGTCCACCGACTCGGTTGATCGACTGACTTTCATCAAGATGAACCAGTCTTGGATCACCACCAGCTACCACACACCTGATGCTGATATAACAGACTAATTGATTTTAACATGTCACATCCCTTCAAGACTGATGCTGATGCTGAGTGCCTGTGCTGTTATGTTGACTGGCTATCCTCCTCCTCCGAGTCCTCAATGATACGATTGATGATGATAGCTTGTAAGATCATTTTTGTTTATGGGTGCCGCCACCAGTGCCTAACGCCCAATTTTTCAGCCCCTGTTTAACAGGGGCGTGTAATTACAATTTTTGAAGCAATACTTTGCAACAGGGCTCATTGCTGTGCTCCAAGTACAGTATCTGTGAGGAGTTGCAGTGTTGTGCCACCAGTGCCTAACGCCCAATTTTTCAGCCCCTGTTTAACAGGGGCGTGTAATTACAATTTTTGAAGCAATACTTTGCAACAGGGCTCATTGCTGTGCTCCAAGTACAGTATCTGTGAGGAGTTGCAGTGTTGTGCCACCAGTGCCTAAGGCCCAATTTTTCAGCCCCTGTTTAACAGGGGCGTGTCATTACAATTTTTGAAGCAATACTTTGCAACAGGGCTCATTGCTGTGCTCCAAGTACAGTTGCTGTGAGGGGTTGCAGTGTTGTGCCACCAGTGCCTAAGGCCCAATTTTTCAGCCCCTGTTCAACAGGGGCATGTAATTACAATTCTTGATCTAATAATTCACAGCAGGGCCCATTGCTGCACCCACCAAGAGTAACTGTCAGGGCTTACAGTGTTGTGGCACCAGCACCACCATCAAAGGCCCAATTTTTACTACCACTGTTCAACAATTATATGTAATTAAAATTCCTGATATAATAGTTGACAGCAGGGCGTTCCAGCACCAACCAAGAGTAACTGTGAGTGCTTACAGTGTTGTGCCAACACCAACAACTAAGGGGCCTATTTCTGCAGAGTATATACGGCAGGTCCCTACTTTCAAACATCCAACTTACAAACGACTCCTACTTGCAAACGCAAGAAGACAACAGGAAGTGAGAGGAAATCTACCACTAGGAAGGAAAATTCTCTCCTGTAAGAATAAATATGGGAGAAAGGTGTCTCCTCTGTACTGATGCTTTATCAGCAATCCTTGTTTCAAGAAAAACACCACATTTCAAAAACAGTTGTCATTGGGACGGAAAGTGAGGTGAAATGTTCTGAACAGGGGCACAGACAGCAAAACAAATGTTACAGGGGTGATAACCCTTACCTATGTTTTCCAAAAAGTTTAAAAATAGATTTTTGGTCTGGAGCTACACTTCAACAATGTACCTGTTCAAAATTACAAACAGACTCTACATAAGAACAAACCTACAGTCCCTGTCTTGTATGCACCGCCTGTATAGGGCTGTTCAGAGTATATAGGGCCTTTTTTATTTTATGTGCGGGGTTCCCCTTAATATCCATACAAGACCCAAAGGGGCTGGTAATGGGCTGGGGTAGGGGGGGGGGGTCATGGGGTAGCTATGCCATTTTTCTTAAAGAATTTCATCCATATTACCGGGACCAGACATTACATTAAAGCCGCAAGCAGTTTTAAATGGCTTTTTTTTCCTTTAGAAGTGTCATTTTGTGCAGGGACAGTTCTAAACACGGGAAACACGTGGCACTTCACAGGCATACTTTAGACACCCCCCAGGTACGATATTTAAAGGAATATTTGACTTTTTTTTTTTCACTTTATGCATCATTAAAATGACTGCTCCCGAAAAACGACCGTTTTTAAAACTTCTTTTTGCATTGATACATGTCCCCTGGTGCAGAACCCGGGTTCCCAAACCCTTTTTAGGACAATAACATGCATAATAGTTGTTATAATTAGCACTTTAGAATTCGAACGTTCGCATCCATTGTATTTAATAGGGTTCTAATGTTCGTTCGAACTTTCGGTCCGTTCGCGGGTTCTGGTGCGAACCGAACCCGGGGGTGTTCGGCTCATCACTAGTGGAGATACGCAATAAACCTGAGTTTGGACTTTGATGGGTGTATGGACTCTGTTGATGGGAACAAAGGGAGATTCCGGCACGGAAGGACTGACCCTCATAACCAGCGCACATTTGGCCGAGGAAAAAGATTAATACTGGCCTTCACCTCACCCACAGCCATGGGGAGGACATGGGCCGTGGCGCACCTCACTCTGTCGCTCGACATACCCCTAGCTAAAGAGGTCGGGGTGAGGCCGCTACACGTGGGGGCTCGTGAGTCCGGGATGAAATGTGTGTTGACCCTGAGGTTTGGAACGGCTGTGTTTGGACTTTGCTGCCCGGAGGAGGTCCGAGCAGGTCGGCCATGTGATTGGCCAAAGTGCATCCCTGTGCTCGAAGTCGTGGAAATTTCCCTAAAAAACCGGGAGAGGCCCAAGCAGAAAGAGCGGGAAGAGGGAGGAGTCCAGCCGTGTGACGAACTACATGTGGGGACTTTTGCTGCACTGCGCCACGAGGCACCCCATGACTGCGCAATTCGTGGGAGGAGACTGAAGGAAGCCCGCGAAAACGTGCAAGTCGTGGGAGGAGTCTGGCCACGTGTGGAGAGACACGTGGAGACTCCGGCGCGAGGTCAGCGCGTGATGGAGCAGCAAGTGGTCGGAGCGAACTCAGGCTCCCCGTGGATGCCGGTACCTTATCCTTTCAAGATGACTGCATTTTCTGCACCCATTACAGACACGGGGATAAGGCTCAGGCCCCGAGGACAGTTGGCTCTGTATTCATGCAGAGACACGGAGGCCCTCGGTGTGATCTGTCCCGGATGCTCGGGACTGGTGGTCCAACTAAAGCCATTCGGGCGATGCGAAGCATGCAAGGAGTTTCTTTTTGAGGTTGAACCACACACGGAAAGGCCCCGGGCCCTACGCCTCAACTGCATCACAGGAACCGCCACTCCGGAGGGAGAGATCAAAGCCTTTGCGGAGTTTCCCGTGCGCGCTGACCAGGGCGAAGTGACTGCCCAACCAGAGACTGAGAGAGAAAAATCCGAGGACACTGCTTCGGTCACTACAGACTCCCTGCTGCCACCCCCGAAGAGGAAGATAGGCCTGGTGCAGGCATCCTATGGTCGTGGTCGAGCTTCACCCCGCCGCTTGCCTGGCCTGGATGGCGCCGGTAGAGAAGAGAGTCCCGGACATCCCAGTTCTTCAGAAGGTCCAGGTGAGCCAGGGGCTGGGACTGTGGTGTTGGTTGGAGGTGTCGGGGGTCCACAGTCGGTGGAGCCCGCAAGGGAGGGTAGCCTTCCGTCTACTAGAGACTACCTTCCCACCGAGATGTATGACACCTCCGACTTAGAGTCATTGTCAGACTGTGGGGATGACGGAGAGATAGACGAACTGTTTCACCGGAAGGGCTGGGACAGACGCCCACTACCTGTGCTGAGTAAACCGCAGGATTCCCCCATGTCCGTAGAAGACAGTACGCTCCGGGTGAAGGCCCCGGAGTTCTCGAGGAAATCTAGTCCTCCGACCAACTTCCCGCATTCAACTACATCACCCGCTCTGATGTTGGGGATGCAGCGTGCTTCGTTACGGGCACCAAAGACAAAGAAACCCGAGATGGTGAAGGTACCTCGGCACCCGGAGGCCATCGTACAGCCAGGAGAAGGTGAGCGAGATGTGATGCCACCTCTAGCCAGGTTGCAGAGACTTTTCTCCCAGAGAGTCGCCCGTGAATATGGGTGGGAGTACCCCTACTTGCCTCGGGACTTATTGTATGAAGTCGAGGTCCTGCGACCAAGGTGGTATGATGAGTTTGTATGGGAAAAACTTAAAGTACCCCATGCCAGGCGATACCTGTCATGTTCGCCTCCTGTGTCTAAAAAGTTCAAGGACTGCAGAGCTGATTGGAGACTTGGGTGCCATATTCATGCCGATAAGGTGCTCATCTGCCGGAAAGAAGGAGAGGATGTCGAGTATTCGGTGGAAGTGTTTGACGGGCACCTGAAGCCCCTGTTTCTGCCGGATCCAAGGTTCTATTTATAGGAGAAGTGAGCTCCTATCTTGTTGCTGTTGAAACTTTCTGGAAGAGACATTCCCAGACGCCTAGAACTGTGCCCTACTTTTGTTTTGATTTGGGCTTTTCTTTTACTCACTGGAGATTTGGGAGCTGTTGTTTTTTTCTCCCTTTTCTTCATGTGCCAAAGGCAGAGACTTTTGGGGTAGAGTTAGAATAGGAGAGCAGGAAGAATGAAGATCTCACCAAGTGTCATTACCGCAGCACTGTCATCAGGTGGCAGTGTTGTGCAACGAATGTTTGAAAATGTTACACATGCATTACGTACTTATTGGAGTGAGTGGGTCTCTCGGCTGACGGACCCACTCATGCCAAGTTAACACAGAGTGTTAGGATGTGTTTTTTTTTTGTTTGTTTCCCTTCTGCAGGAGATTCGTCGGTCAAGACTACTGAGTATGGGGTGGTTCTTAGACAGTGACGGGAGGGATTGTATATGTGTACATGACAGATGTTTTATACAAAAGTTTTAATGTTCTAAGGTTTCCCTGTCTGTTGAGCAGGTCTTGGCACATACAGTATCCAAAATTTGAGGGATAGCCTCTGGGGCCCACTTCATGTCACCACTCCTTGGGAGACATGGGTGTGCACCTGACGCTGGGGACCAGCGTCAAATCACCAGGGGGAGTGTGTAGCGGGGTCTTCAAAGTTAGTGGGATACACCTGGGGGTAGAGAGACCCAGGTGTGTAATTATGTCAGGGTTCAGACCCCTTTTATTATTTGTGGAGGATTGGGTGGTGTAATATTCTCTTTGACCAGTGGGTGTCAGTATACCTACTGGCTCGAGGTAGAATCACTACCAGAGGGCTACCCTTCTTTGTCCCTTCCTGGAGATGGTACGGCCGGGGCGGGGAACCCGCCGTGGTGTCGATGGGAGGATATAAAAGGGGGAGACGCCCTCGCCACAAGGCTGTCCGGAGGGAGGAGGTCGTGTCTTCACGCACCCAGGCACCTTAGGCCTGGGTGCGGGCGGTTCAAGGTTCCGGCCTAGGCGCCCAAGGCCTGGCCGGAACGAAGATGGAGTCCATCCCGGGCACCTTCAGCCTGGGGTGAGGTACTATTAAGGAGGCCTGGGACCCGGTGACTCCGGCTGGGTCCCGCGAGGGTGGAGTTGCTCCAGGGCGCCCCTTGCGAGGGGACCCGCATCTGAGGTGAGGAGGCTGGGGAGGTCACCCATCCGAAGACCCGGTGCAGTGTCAACCTGGTGACGGATGGGCCTTCGGTAACTCCCTCGGAGGACATCTTCCCCTGATATGGGCTACAGCGCAGCGGAGGAGCTTTCATCAAGATGTCCTGCAACCCCTGGTCATAGCACAGGGAGTGTAGGGACTAGGAACCTGTACAGTGCCTCGACCTGTTCCCCCATCGTATCATGCCGTTGCATTTGACTGTATGTGGAGATACGCAATAAACCTGAGTTTGGACTTTGATGGGTGTATGGACTCTGTTGATGGGAACAAAGGGAGATTCCGGCACGGAAGGACTGACCCTCATAACCAGCGCACATTTGGCCCGAGGAAAAAGATTAATACTGGCCTTCACCTCACCCACAGCCATGGGGAGGACATGGGCCGTGGCGCACCTCACTCTGTCGCTCGACATACCCCTAGCTAAAGAGGTCGGGGTGAGGCCGCTACACTAAGTACAGCTAATAATAATGTTCTGTATTTGCTTTAGTGCTACCTACGTTTGTGCCAATGCCATGCTCTGTACCCTACATGCTGAAAAGGAAAGACAACAAACTAAGAAAGAAGAATTCAAATTGCTTCCTGTCAGTGTGTAACTGCCTGCCCATACAAGGTACGAGCAGACAGCTTACACTGACAGTCTGCAAGAGCCCTGCATTGCACCCGCACTCTGCTGATCATGGCAATGCAAAAAAAATGCGCATTCATTTTTTATTTTTTTTTACGAAGGTGAACTCCTTTAAACTTTGTAAATTATCCACTAGAGGGAGCTTTGAACTCAATCTGTTAGCCACATGAGGATTGCGTTGTTTCCAATACATTATGAGAAGGAGCAGTAAAACATAACTGCTTTCCCCATGTATACATTATTACAATATACACAGAACCAAAGTTTTTTTTTTTCTTTTTAACAGAACACAAATTAAAGCAGAGTTCCACCCATATAAAAGTCAGCAGCTACAAAAAGTAGCTGCTGACTTTTAACAATCAGACACTCACCTGTCCCACGGTCCAGCGATGCAGGCGAACGAAGCCCCGCCCCTAGGGTTGCCAGCTTTTCATCAAGCCAAACCCGAACACATCAATTTCTTTTTATTTTTTTCGCAGTTTACACTATAGGTTTGTAAAAGACCTGGGACACCTTTTGGGTGCCATAAGAAGAGTAGTATTGCAGCGCATGTAGTGTCCCGTGACGAACAGTGGGTGAGGCCAAATTGTGTTAATAAGTGCAGTGCGGTTCCCACCACGGGAGCGATTTCCAGTGCGTGAAGCGTGCCATTAGGGTTAATGGCTCCCACACACATCTCCCGCGTTTTTCTGTGCGGGTGGTTCCGGCGGACCCACAGCAGGAACCACCTACACACATGTGAATAGGGTTGCTACCTTTTCTTCAAGTCAAACCTGAACACTTTAGCGGTGCACGGCAATTGTTTTTTATTGTATAAACTATACATATATTTTGCTATTAAATAACATTTCTAATTATATGAAGTTAATAACAAAAGTCCCCCTTTACATCAGAGTCCCCAGAGATCCCCTTTTACATTTGACTCGCAGAGTTCCCGTTCACTGTAAGCGGGGACTCTGCAGACTCTGATGTAAGGGAGAGCTCTGGGGCCTCTAACATAAGGGATGCTCTGGGAACCCTGATTTAAAGGGGACACTGATGTACGGAGAAGACTCTGATGTAAGGGGTAACACTGGGGCCTCTGGTGTAAAGGGGAACTCTGATGTAAGACTTCAGTCACAGACAGGGATGGATGGTGAGCTCACTCCCCCCTTGTCAGTCAGCGCCTCTCATCCAGATGTATCTGAGGTTGCTGGACTTCAAATTTCCGCCCCCAATTTTCCTTTTCTAAAGGCACAGCACCGGGGATTGGAGTGCGGGCAGACACAGAGGGGTAGGGGTGGGGGGAAGAAGTGCAGATCGAGCCCTCTCTCCTCTCCCGTCTGTGTGTGTGTTTGGAGGGGGGAGGGGGGTTTGTTAGTGTTGGCTTTGGGCAGTGTGAAAGAGTGTAACAGACACTCTCAGCTTAGACAACTGCAGCCAGCAACCCTGCTGGGAAGCCATAGTCCATTCTGGATAATGTGGCCGGGTTTCAGGCAGTCTGAAACCCGGATGCATGATTCCAAACCCGAACTGTCCGGGTGAATCCTGGACAGGTGGAAACCCTACATGTGAACCTAGCCTAGCTTAGAGGGAAGGGGTTCTGTAGCCCTCAGAGATAGCTGAGAACAATGTAAAATGATAACAGCCAGCAGAGCACCGGAAGTTATCAGTTCACTTAATTTCTGGCAGGATCAACAGGAGTATTTTGGAACTTACCAAACAGATATAAACATTTTCAATAGTAACAGACCAAAAGGGACCAAGTATTAAGTTTTGGGTTTAGATACGCTTTTAAGTTCACCTTTGTTTTGGACAGAGTGGAGACCCTGTCAGGTTTTTATTGCTTCGCCCTCTCTATTTGTCCTGTTAAATGTTATCACCAAAAGTGAAAGAAAATATCAAATTTTGGGTTGTCACCATTAGAGGAATAAAAGGAAAATGTTCCAATGGGGACACTGATTCTGGTGACAACCAGAGTGTCACTTTAGAATGACTTCCTCTTATTTCCTGTTTTGGCTATGGGACAGAAGTGAAGAAAAGTCTCCCCAATGGAACACAGATGGCAAAAAAAAAAAATGACGGGTTATAGCACTCTCTTTAAAAAAAAAAAAAAAAAAAGTGCTTTTAGTTCTACTTTAAGTTTCCCCAGTAGATTAAAAATCATAGTGCAGCTTTTAGAGAAGCATAGGCGTGCGCAGGGGGTGTGCCAGGTGTGCCTGGGCACACCCTAATCCTGAGGTTGGCAACCCGTCAATCGTGATCTACCTGCCGATCGTGGATAGGTGACAGGTAAACCACGATCCTTCCTTGCCGAGCTTCAGAATCTGGACAGGAAGGGCAGCGGAGCTGGGATAAAGTGGAACGGTATTTTTCTTCTGCAGCAGCTGAAAGTAGGCTTCTCCTCCTCCTCCTCTCCCTCTCCCCGACATTCAGCTGCTACAGGAGCAAAATACAGGGGGATCGGTACCAATATATGCCACCGCCGCCACCCCTCCGGTCCCTGTTCGTCTGCTGCCCGATCCCCCTTGCTCCCTCCCATTGTTTTAGGATGGATAGTGGGGAAGAGGCGAGTACATATGTCACACATACGTGTTGGAGCTTTGAGGTGCACACCCTAATGCAATAGGCTGCGCACGCCTATGTAGAGAAGGAGTTTCTTTTTAATAATGTCATACCTGTAAGCCATGCGTTGCTTCTCCCAAGCCTTTCAGAAAAAGCTTTTAGTGTAAGTGACCCATCTTTCTCGCCGGGTTCAAAACCTGCGCATGCAAAGTGCACTCTTTCTCTGTGGCAGTAGCAGCTGAGGTCACCATTGTGTGATAGAGAGTGAGCACAATGCGCATGCAAGGGTTTTGAATCCAGTAGAGAACTCATTCCTGCGGTGCTGTGGGAGCGCTCCCAACGCACGGTGCCTCCTGACCTCTAGGAAAGATAGAGGAATTGGCGTGGGGTGGGGGGGTTGGTTGTTCACACTGGGAGTTTTTCTGACAGGCGTGGAAGGTATGACACTTCAATAAGACTTCTTTTTTTTTTTTAACTACGCAGTGATCTTTAAAGTGTGACTAAACCCAGGACCCTGCATTCACTACAGTGCCTTGAAAAAGTATTCATACCCCTTGAAATGTTCCACATTTTGTCATGTTACAACCAAAAACGTACCTGTATTTTATTGGGATTTTATGTGAGAGACCAACACAAAGTGGCACATAATTGTGAAGTGGAAGGAAAATGATAAATGGTTTTCAATTTTTTTTTACATATAAATATCTGAAAAGTGTGGTGTGCATTTGTATTCAGCCCCCTTAAGAGCCGGTTCACACAGGGGTGACTCGTCAGGCGTCTCAGCCACCTGACAAGTCGCGCCCCGTTCTGTACAATGGAACCGTTCTAATAGGAGCGACTCAAGTCGCTCCGTTTTAGAAAAAGGTTCCTGTACGACTTTGGGACGACTTCAGGGCAACTTCCATTGACTTCAATACAGAAATCATTTTGCAAGTCACCTCTGAAGTCATCTGCAGATTGCCTTGCCGAGTCGCGCGGCAATTCGTGCCGCCCCAGTGTGAACCGGCACTTACTCTGATACCTCTAACTAAAGCAGGCCATACACGGTCGAATTTCGAACAAATTTTATTTTCAAAATCAGAAAGTTCGTTTTTTTTGTGATCCGATGATGCCACCATTGATTTTCGAAATTTGGCCGGGAATATTCTTTTCTCTCCCGGAAAATTATTTTCTCTCCGGGAATATTCTTTTCTCTCCGGGAATATTCTTTTCTCTCCGGGAATATTTCTTTTCTTTCTATTCTATTCTTTTCTTGCACATGCGCATTTTTTTTTCTATTACATTTCTCGCACGATTCTCCCATCATTGATCAGAAAATCGTTTGTTTTTCAATTTTTTTTCCAACATGTCGGATTCCTCAAATTTGATTGCCGCACGAAAATCGGCTGTTGCTGCAGCCCACTAACGGTGCGAAATTCGTCTGAAAATTTTTTAATACGATTTTCGAAAGAAAATTCTTTCGAAATTCGAACCGTGTATGGCCGGTTTACGATCTAGTGGAACCAATTGCCTTCAGAAGTCACCTAATTAGTAAATAGAGTCCACCTGTGTGTAATTTAATCTCAGTATAAAGACAGCTGTTCTGTGAAGCCCTCAGGAAGTTTGTTAACAGCATTATAAAGGCCAAGGAACACACCAGACAGGTCAGGGAAAAAGCTGGAGAAGTTTTAGGCACGGTTCACACTGTCGCCGCATGCGGCTCACAGCAGGGGTCCGGTGCGTGCTGGTATACCGTTTCAGGCCCGATTTTAGCCCCAATTTTGGGCTGAAATCGAAGCTGAAACAAACCAAAAAAGGCACGCGTTTTTCCGGCACACCACAACGGACCCGCTGCGGAGATATGTGAACCGGCTCCATAGAGAGCCAGTCACATTCTCCTGCTATGTGAATTGAATGCGGAGAAACGCGCATTCAATTTGCATAGGTGTGAACCCAGCCTAAGGCCGCTTTCACACTGAGGCGCTTGAAAAACAGCCAGTAAAACACTGAGCGCCTTTGAAGCGCTTTTGAAGCGCTTTCATTTCATTTCAAGGGAGAGGGGCATTTTTTCAGCGCACTGACCCAGTGTGAAAGCATTCATTGATTTTAATGGAAATACGTTTTCAGGCGCTTTTTATTAGCGTGAAAGCGCCTGAAAAGCGCCTCAGTATGAAAGTGGTCTTAAGCAGGTTAGGTTATAAAATAATATCCCAAGCTTTGAACATCTCACAGAGCTCTGTTCAATCCATCATCCGAAAATGGAAAGAGTATGGCACAACTACAAACCTACCAAGACATGGCCGTCCACCTAAACTGACCGGCCGGGCAAGGAGAGCATTCATCAGAGAAGCAGCCAAGAGGCCCATGGTAACTCTGGAGGAGCTGCAGAGATCCACAGCTCAGGGGGGAGAATCTGTCCACAGGACAACTATTATGCCGCGTACACATGACCGTTTTTTCATGACGAGAAAAATTAAAAAAAAATTATTTGGTCATTAAAAACGATCGTGTGTGGGCTCCAGAGCATTTTTCACGACGTGAAAAATGACCATTAAAAATTTGGAACATGCTCTAATTTTTCTCGTCGTTTTTCTCGTCATGAAAAACGGCCATGTGTAGGCTTTAACAACGTGAAAAAAACGCGCATGCTCAGAAGCAAGTTATGAGACGGGAGCGCTCGTTCTGGTAAAACTAGCGTTCGTAATGGAGATATCACATTCATCACGCTGTAACGGACTGAAGAGCATGAGGCTGAAAAGCGCAAATCGTCTCTCAACAAACTTTACTAACATGAAGGGTGACGCCATCCGAACGGAACTTCCCCTTTATAGTGCCGTCCTACGTGTTGTACGTCACCGCGCTTTGCTCGAGCATTTTTTTTTCAATGATAGTGTGTAGGCAAGGCAGGCTTGAGAAAGAATCACGTCGAGAAAAACGCTGTTTTTTTCAATGACATTAAAAACGGTCGTGTGTACGCGGCATTAGTTGTGCACTCAACAAATCTGGCCTTTATGGAAGAGTGACAAGAAGAAAGCCATTGCTAAAAGAAAGTCATAAGAAGTCCAGTTTTCAGTTTGTGAGAAGCCATGTGGGGGACACAGCAAACATGTGGAAGAAGGTGCTCTGGTCACATGAGACCAAAATTGAACCTTTTGGCCTAAAAGAAAAACGCTATGTGTGGCGGAAAACTAAAGCCTCATACACATGATCAGATTTTCTGTGGACAAAGCGTAGGACTTGGAACTTTGTACTGGCCAGGAACTTGGCCAGGAATTTGTATTGCATACAAACAGCCAACAAACACGAAACTACGTTGTTTTTCAGCTCTTTATTGCCACCCTTTGGGCAACTTCTGCTAATGTTGTGTTATGGTTAGCATTGCTTCTGAGCATGCGTGTTTGTACTTTGGATTTTTGTCCGATGGACTTGTGTACACACAATCGGATAATCCGACAACACACATTTGTTGGCAGACAATTTTTAAGCATGCTATCCCACATTTGTTGGCGGAAAATCCGACAACAATTGTCCGATGGAGCATACAAATGGTCGGATTTTCCGACAACAGCCTGTCATCACACAATTCCCGTCGGATAATCCGATCGTGTGTATGAGGCTTAACACTGCACATCACCTTGAACACACCATACCCACCGGGAAACACGGTGGTGGCAGCATCATTGTGTGGGGATGCTTTTCTTCAGCAGGGACAGGGAAGCTGGTCAGAGTTGATGGGAAGATAAATGGAGCCAAATACAGGACAATCTTAGAAGAAAACCTGTTAGAGTCTGCAAAAGACTTGAGACCGGGGCGGAGGTTCACCTTCCAGCAGGACAACGACCCGAAACATACACCCAGAGCTACAATGGAATGGTTTGGATCAAATCATATTCATGTGTTAGAATGGCCCAGTCACAGTCCAGACCTAAATCACATTGAGAATCTGTGGCAAGACTTGAAAATTGCTGTTCACAGACGCTCTCCATCCAATCTGACAGAGCTTGAGATATTTTGCAAAGAAGAATGGGCAATAATGTCTCTCTCTAGATGTGCAAAGCTGGTAGAGCAGGGGTGCCCAACCAGTGGCCCGGGGGCCACATGTGGCCCACGGAGCCCTCTGATGTGGCCCGCGACCTCCTGCTCTGGGATGGAATAGAATAGAATACTGTTATTAAAGGTCAGTTTATTACTAAAATCACAGTGTATATATGGGCATATCTGTTCTGCAGTTCTTACTGGGCTGCTTTCAAACTGTTCTGCAGGTGCAGAGCGGTTTACCTGTGGGTTATCTGCACTGAGCGATAGACTTCTGTTATTACCTGCGAGTTTTGTGAGCTTTCTGAAAGTGCACCAAACCTGCAGAATATAATAGAAGTATATTGCAAAGTGCAGGAAAGCCAAAGGTACACTGTGTTGCACCCATGGTGCAGGTAAACTGCAGCGCATCAGTGTGAAAGCAACCTTGGGCCCCTTTTACACAGTCAGTTCGACAGCCCGACCAATTGGACCCTCCATTCACCTCTTAAGTAGTGGCAGACATAAACCGACTTGTGTCCTACCTCCAATACGATCCGCTAAAAAGTATAGTGGGCTGTGCCTGTGTCCGCTCTGCATATGCAGAACAGACACGGACCTGCCATCCACCCACTCCGCTCATTGTGGCCCGCGACCGGTTACCAAGTCGCTTAAGTGACCCTCGCTCTTCAAAGGGTTGGGCGTCCCTGTGGTAGAGACATCCCCAAAAAGACTTGCAGCTGTAATTGTAGTGAAAGGCGGTTCTACAAAGTACTGACTCAGGGGGGCGCCATACAAATACACCCCCCACACTTTTCACATATTTATTTGTAAAATATTTTGAAAACCATTTATCATTTTCCTTTCACTACACAATTATGTTGTGGGTTTAGTAACTCTTTATTCTACTGGGCAGGCTTGCATTACAGTTTTTCTCCATTGTTTTGGCTCATTTCTTGAAACAGAAATGACATTCTCAAAACAACATGGACAAATCTCCAAACCACTTGGCAATTGTTCACAACTGAATTGAGTTTCTCATTCATTTCATCAAATTGCAAATGTCTCAGTACATCTTTCAAATGATTAAGTACAAGTAGCCTACATTTAGCACAATTTCCAAGTGAATAGATCTTGTTGATCTAAACTGATTGTCAATTCTCAGTCTAAGAGCCGGTTCACACCAGGGCGACTCGTCAGGCGACTCAGTCGCCTGACAAGTCGCGTCCCACGCTTTTCAATGGAACCTTTCTAAGTAAGAGCGACTCAGGTCGCTCCGACTTAGAAAAAGGTTCCTGTACTACTTTTGGGGGCGACCCAAGGCGACCTGCATTGACTTCTATACAGAAGTCTTATGCTAATCGCCTCAGCGGGCGTCTCAAGTCGTCTTGAGATCGCGCCGCCGAGGTCGCCCCCACAAGTCGCGCCGCGTCACGCCACCCTGGTGTGAACCGGCTCTTATGGTTGTTCTCTCCAAACGTGTCAGCGTCATTTCATTGTTTAACCACTTCAATACCATGCACTTATACAGCTTCCTGCCCAAGCCAATTTTGAGCTTTCAGCGCTGTCGCAATTTGAATGACAATTGCGCGGTCATGCTACACTGTACCCAAACAAATTTTTTATCATTTTGTTCCCACAAATAGAGCTTTCTTTCGGTGGTATTTGATCGCCTCTGCGATTTTTATTTTTTGCACAACAAATAAAAAAAGAGCGAAAATTTTGAAAAAAAACTAAGTTTTTCTTTATTTCTGTTAATTTTTTTTGTAAATAAGTACCTTTTCTACTTCAATGACAGGCACTGATAAGGCAGCACTGACGGGCACTGATAAGGCGACACTGATGGGCACCGATGAGGTGGCACCGATGAGGTGGCACCAATGAGGTGGCACTGATGGGCACTGATGATGGGCACTGATAGGCGGCACTGATGGGCACTGATATGTGGCACTGGTATGCGGCACTGATTGGCACTCATAGGCGGCACTGATTGGCACTCATAGGCGGCACTGATGGGCACTCATAGGCGGCACTGATAGGTGGCACGGACGGGCACTGATAGGTGGGTACTTATGGGCACAGATGGGCACGGATGGGCACTGATAGGTGGCGCTGATGGACACTAGTAGGTGGCACTGATGGACACTGATGCCCAGCAATGCCAGCCACCACACATTGTGGTGGTGCCATCATAGTGCCAGTCAGTGCCCATTTGTGGGCACTGATTGGCATTTTTTTTTATTACATGTGGATGGCCATAGGGGCCATCCACATGTTTGGGGCTTCCTGGGGCGTCCTGGGGGGCTTCCCTGGTGGTCCAGTGTGGGTATCCAAGGGGGGGCTGCGCTGATAAACGATCAGCGCGAACCCCCCCTGTCAGGAGAGCCGCCGATCGGCTCTCCTCTACTCGCGTCTGTCAGACGCGAGTGAGGAAGAGCCGATCAACGGCTCTTCCGGTTTACATCGTGATCAGCCGTGATTGGACACGGCTGATCACGTGGTAAAAAGCCTCCGCCGGCTTTTTACCGAGATCAGTGTAGCGGTGGGTCAGACTGACCCACGGCTCCACCGATCGCTGCGATGCGCGCCCCCCCCCCGGGCGCGCGGCGGCTGTTATCCCGCAGGACGTCATATGACGTCCAGTGTGGATAACACAACCACTTCCCGGACGTCAATCTGCTATTGACGGGGCGGGAAGTGGTTAAGTCATCACATGCACAATAGTTTGTTCAATTGTCAAAATTATTCAGGAACATAATACCATGAATACCATACATGAATCTCTTGGAACATTTGATAAAATGATTACAGGAATTGACAGTCAGGTGCAACTAGAACTTGACTAACGAAGAAGGAGTTGGAGTTGGTCTCAGATGACCAAACAAACAGTATGTTTAGTTACCTGACAGGTGTTGTCCATGATTGTGAATGCTGCCAAACATGTATATGTAGCGGGGGTCCCAATTTAGGGGGCAGCTATACTAAATTTAGGGGTGATTCGAGTAGTAGTTGGCTCGGATCTTTCAATTTGTTGGACTCTGCCTTGCTGCTGTTTTTATCTGGCCTGCAGTTCCCCTTAGAGGTATGGGTGGCACTGTCACTTGTACTCGGGGTTGAACCACAGGTGATGGAGTGGCGATTGGGTGTCCTCTCTCGGCAGCCGGGCGGTGGGGGTGGTCTGCCCACTGTGCATGCCGGGGGAGGGTACAAAAGGGGCAAACACCATTGGCCAGGAAACTTAAAGACTTGGTCAAGGTGGACTTACTGCCCCGGGGACCTGTACTCGGGGTGGGAACCTGCGGATCTGGAGTTCAAGATCCAGTACATGGCCCTCCAGGCTATGGGGCCACATGCGCTTCAGTCCCAGGCACCTTTAGTCCTGGGACTGCAACTTCAGCCCTGGGCCCAGCACCTTTAGCTGGAGCCCACTTCGGGAAGGAGGAATCTCAGGGTGCCGCCTTGCGAGGGGACCCGCATCTGGAAGAGGAGGCTGGGGGAGGACCGTTCCGAAGGACTGGTGAGAGATCACATTGAAGGAAGGGGCCCAGTAACTCTCTGGAGGGATGTCATCCATCCGAAAAGGGATCTAACAACATAACCATTAGGAGGTTCGGGACACTATAGATTCTGTGGCAGGGGATCTCCCGATCGCATCTATTAAGGGAATCTGATTGACTGTTCGAGCTACATGCCGGCTGCTAGTGCCATTGGGTGACTATCCGGGTGAGCTATACCCACTCGGGATCGAGTGGCGAAGAAGCCAGGAGTGTCTGAATCTGATCTGCTATTCTAACACCTTTCTCTCTTCTCAACTTTGTGGTTATTCATGCATAAGAAAAATAAACTCTATGTTGGAGTTGCTACTGGTGTGGACCTTGGAGTTACTTGGGGGGGTATAGAGACTTGTCCTTTACATCCTAAAGGATGAGAACCAACTTTAAGGAGAACCTTGCTGCAAGACCCGTAAGTTACAAGGGTATGGTGGCATGGGCGCCTTTTTCTCCTGTGAGTGAGCCAAAGACGGGACGGGAGTGAAAGGGTCGTGTTGCTACACATATATATATATATATATATATATATATATAGAGCTGTACCCCCTATATATATGTATATATACCCACTGTAGTACCTCTGCATAGGGTACATGTACCCCAGGTTTGGAACCACTGGAATACTGGCCAGTAGTATATTGAACTTGTGTAGAATATAGAACATTCCTATGTAACTGTAGTGTATGACTCTTCTGTATGACTGATTTGATGTTTTATTTTTTTACTCTATTGTAGAGAATAATGGCATTGGAAGGAAACGAGACCTCTCACATACTCATGTATGTGGATGAGGCTGGCTTCAACCTGGCCAAGGGCCGAAGACGTGGCCGTAATTTTATTGGCCACCGGGCCACGGTGGATGTCCCAGGCCAGCGAGGGGGCAATATAACTATGTGTGCTGCCATTTCTGAGAATGGTGTGGCCACTCACATCCCCAGTCTTGGCCCATACATTACACAGAAGCTCCTCATCTTCTAGGACCACCTTCATTTGGATTTGATCCCTGAAAATGAGAGAGGTCTCACCTACCACAATATATAATTGTATGGGACAATGTGAATTTCCACCGTGGCCCGCTTATCAGGGCCTGGTTCACTGCTCATCCAAGGATGGATATGGTGTTCCTACCACCTTACTCTCCTTTTCTCAATCCTATTGAGGAGTTTTTCTCCGCTTGGAGGTGGAGAGTGTATGAGCATTGGGCTCAAGGTCAGAGGTCCCCGCTCCATGCAATGGACGCTGCCTGTGAGGATATTACAGGAGATCGGTGTAGGGGATGGTTGCAACATTCACGCCGTTTCTTCCCTCGTTGCATCGCAAGGGAGGATATACGCTGCGATGTTGACGAGAATCTGTGGCCAGACAGACAGCAGTGTGTGGATGGGCAGGAGGGTGAGGAGGACGGTGGCCAGTGAAGAGATGTTACAGTAGTTGTAAAACTCCAGCTTTATTTACAGCATTGTAGGCTAAATGTAATTTTCCTTGTTTTTTGTTTGTGTGTTTATATTTCCGTATATTATGCTGTATACATTTTCTTTTTACTCTGATGTATGGAAGTTACTTTGTGTGTGAATGATAATGGTTACAATACTGTAAAGTAATTTTTCCTTGGCAGTATGAGTGCAATGTGTGATGTCAAGCCTTGGAGGTTACTCTTAGAGCCGGTTCACACCAGGGCGGCGCGACGCGGCACGACTTGTGGGGTCGACCTCGGCGGTGCGATCTCAAGACGACTTGAGACGCCCGCCGAGGCGATTTGCATAAGACTTCTGTATAGAAGTCAATGCAGGTCGCCTTGGGTCACCCCCAAAAGTAGTACAGGAACCTTTTTCTAAGTCGGAGCGACCTGAGTCGCTCTTACTTAGAACGGTTCCATTGAAAAGCGTGGGACGCGACTTGTCAGGCGACTGAGTCGCCTGACGAGTCGCCCTGGTGTGAACCGGCTCTTACCCTAAAATCTTTTCTTATTTTTTTCAGTTTTATACACAATTGTATTCAGTTAGCTAGGCAAAAACTGTACAGTAACCCAGTGGCGTCACTAGGGTTGGTGTCACCCGGTGCGAAAAAAAATGGTGTCACCCCCCAACAACTATAGTCCCCCCTCAGTACAGACCCCCCTCCACTAACTACAGACCCCACTCCCACAGTATAGATCCCTTCCCTCAGTACAAACCCGCTCCACTAAGTACAGACTCTCCGCCATCAATATAGACCCGCCTCCCTCAGTATGAACCCCCACCTCAGTGCAGACCGCTCCATCAGTACAGACACCCCCACCTCAGTGCAGACCCCCTCAGTTACAGACACCCCCCCTCAGTTACAGACACCCCTCGTACAGACACCCCCCTCAGTACAGACACCCCCCTCAGTACAGACACCCCCCTCAGTAACAGACACCCCCTCGTACAGACTCCCCCTCGTACAGACTCCCCCTCGTACAGACCACCCCTCAGTTACAGACACCCCCTCAGTTACAGACACCCCTCGTACAGACACCCCCCTCAGTACAGACACCCCCCTCAGTACAGACACCCCCTCAGTACAGACACCCCCTCGTACAGACACCCCCTCGTACAGACTCCCCCTCAGTTACAGACACACCCTCAGTTAAAGACCCCCCCTCAGTTAAAGACCCCCCCTCAGTTACAGACACCCCCCTCAGTTACAGACACCCCCCTCAGTACATACACCCCCCTCAGTACAGACACCCCCTCAGTACAGACACCCCCACCTCAGTACAGACCGCTCCATCAGTACAGACACCCCCACCTCAGTGCAGACCTCCTCAGTTACAGACACCCTGCTCAGTTACAGACACCCCCCACAGTACCAGACACCCCTCGTACAGACACCCCCTCAGTTACAGACACCCCCCTCAGTACAGACACCCCCCTCAGTACAGACACCCCCTTGGTACCAGACCCCCCTCAGTACAGACACCCCCTCAGTTACAGCCCCCCTGGTGCAAACTCCCCCTAGTGCAGACCCCAGCAGTACAGACACCCCCTCCCCCCATCAGTAAAGATGCCCCCCTTACCTTACAGACCTCAGAACAGAGCGGCAGATACACACAGCGGTGTGTCTCTCGAGCGCGGGCTCCTCCTCCTCCTCTGTGGATGTAAACAGAGAGGAGGCAGAGGGGGCGGCGGCTTCCTTCCGCTCTGCTGAGGGACACAGCCGCAGCGTGAGCCTAAGGCACAGGGCAGCGGGCAATGTCAGTGTGGTGCCGCTGCGCTACCCATGGGTGTCACCCCTCTGGTGGGTGTCACCCGGGTGCGGCCCGCCCCCCCCGCACCTGGCTAGCAATGCTAGTGCAGTAACCATTGTCAATGAAGGACTGGGCTAAGACTGAAAGGTGGACATGAGGAATATTTCAATGGTCCTCTGCCATAGAGACAAAACATCTAAACATTTTGACTTGCAGTGCTTACACAATGCCAAAGGGACAAAGCATTTTGGGGGCACTGACTATTTGAATGAGAAAGAAATTTATTTTTGACACATGAGTGAACTGTTTTGGGAAAGATATGAGCTTTTGAAGGTGAACCATGGTGTTGTGCCGAACCATCCAGGTTGTTTTGGCAAAAGCACCAAGAGAATTGAGAACGTCTGGTCTGTTTCAAGAAATGAGCCAAAGCAATTGAGAAGAATCTTTGTCATTTTGGGGGCATTGACTCTTTATATGGGAAAGGAATATGGTTTTGAAGCATGAGTGAACAGTTTTGGGAGAGATATGAGCTTTTGCACGTGAGTTATAGTGTTGTGCTGAACTGTAAGATTGTTTTGCCAAATCTTAGAGTTTTGAGAATGTAATTTCTGTTTCAAGAAATGAGCCAAAACAATGGAGAAAAACTGTAATTCATAGAACGTTTTTTGAAAAGGTGAACCTAGCCTTTAAATAATGTAAAAGGGAAAAAAATAATAATAATTAAGTGGCTCCTTAATATTCTGTTGCTTACAGAGATCTGTGACGACGCTCAGATGGAGATCAGACCCAGCAACGTCACCCACGTGGGCTTTAACGTCACCATTACATGTAACCGAAAGAGCAACGGCAAGCGAGGTGTCAAAATCATTGCTGGTGATAAGAGATGGCAAATTCTACACGGGAATTCCATCACCATTACCCACACCAGTGTTACTCCCGGCAGAATACCGTACCATTGTAATAATGCTGCCGACAAGCTGATCTGTGGAGCTGACATATATTTTGGATGTAAGTGCCTGTCACAGAACGTTTTTATTACTTTAGGGCTTGCTTACACCATTGCGCTTTTGTGTGCTACAACGCAGAATCACAGCACACTAAGGCTCCTTTCACACAGGTGGCCGGAGCAGGTGGTTGATCTGCGTTTTTACCAATTCTGCCCCCCGATCGTCCATCTACAGTTGGACATGGTGCTGCTCGGTTGAGTACACATTGAAAAATATTACCACAACATGCCGAGTTTGGCAGGAGGCACTGCGTGCCAAACTCTTCCATGTAAGGCTCCATTTACATTAAAGCGTCTGCGACTTTGATGTGACTTTTGGTGCGATTTTGATCTGACTTTATATTCTATGGATCAAAGTTGCAGCGAAAGTAGTGCAGGCGCCTTTTCAAAGTCGCCGTGACTTTAACTCTCAGAAATTTGAACGGGTGTCATTGAAGAGAATGGGGTGTGACTTGTCATACACTTTTGATGTCCAAAGTCGCATGACAAATTGAACAAGCGTGAATGGAGCCTAAGTGAATATGACAACACCAAAACCACAAGCCAAGCACTTGGCATGCAGTTGCAGCACTGTCCCACTATGCAAAATCACAGATTTTCTCTTCCACTTTATATTAATTGACTTTAATTGTTTTTTTTTTTATCTTGTTTTGTTCAGCTGTGTTTTTCCTGTTTTTGTTTGTTTCAATTCTCGAAAAATGTTGTACTTAAAGCGGAGTTCCACCCAATTTTTTTACTTTTTTTTATTCCACTCCTCACCCCCTTACATGCCACATTTGGCATGTAATTTTTTTTGGGGGGGAGTGGGGGCTTCAGTAGGAGTGGGACTTCCTGTCCCACTTCCTCCTTCCGCCCTGGAGCCGCCTAGGCGATACGTCATATCGCCTTGTGGCGGCTCCTCCCTGTAGGCGATCACCTGGGACGTGACAGGTCCCAGGCGATCGCCTGTCCACTCACAGAGTGCTGCGCCGTTCGCGCATGCGCAGTGAGTGCCCGGCCGTGAAGCCGAAAGCTGTCACGGCCGGGTGCCCACACTGTGAATGGACGCGCCGGCGGAGGAGGGGGTAGAGGAGCGGAGCTCCAGGCGGCGCGTTGCTGGACAGTGGAGCAGGTAAGTGTATGTTTATTAAAAGCCAGCAGCTACACTTTTTGTAGCTGCTGACTTTTAATAAACATAAAAAAAGGGTGGAACTCCGCTTTAATGGCTGGTTGCATCTATGCTATTGTGCCTTGCGTGCCGTGAGTTCGACATAATGTTTGTACTATGCAAAGCCATAAATAAAGAATAAAAAAAAAAAAAACACCATTTGGCAATGAGCAAAAACAAAAGAAAACAGGCATCAGGAGGTGACGACAGCCTCCTAAATGCCTGCGAACCTTATAACATTATCCTCAGAAAATCAATTCACAGCGCATTGCTTTGCTTTTCGTGGGGGGGGGCAAAATATTGCTGCTAGTGTGAAAAAAGCCTAAAAGTGCATTAAAACTAGTTACTGTTAATCGAATGCCTCGTTTCTACTGAGCGGATCAGTTCGGTACGGTACGGTACGCTATTTTGGGTGTTTCCATTATGAAAGCGTGCCATAAAACCGAACCGTACCGCACCATTCTGGGTCCTGCTTCAGATGTGGGGCCATAGAAAATGGAACGGTTCGGTTAGGGCGGAGCTACAATACATTCCACTGATTGGCGGACACGCTAGGCATTTTTTCTAAACCCTGAATGGTCCCTGACGGTCCGACTTGTAGTGGAAACGCTCACCAGAATAGACCGGACCATTCAAACCGTTCCAAACTGTACCGACCCGAACCGTTCCGCTCAGTGGAAACAAGGCATAAGAAGCACTACTCATCAGTGCATTGCGTTTCGGAGAAATCCTTCTTGCTGCATCTTTTGTGCATTTTGCCAAAAACACGCGTTACATTTTAGTCAATGCACTAAAAAATGCACAGAAAACACACTGGGGTAGGGTGACCACATTTCTAAACTGCCATTCAGGGACACACCCCCTCTCTCACCTTCCCTAAAAAAATATGAGGGGGGCGGGGGGAACTGTAGTCTCGGAGTTGATAGGGAATTTGGCGGCGGGTTATTTGTCAGGTGAATGTGCCACTTGCCACCAGATGCAGTGCTGCTTGCCACCCATAGCCTGCCACCAGATGCAGTGCTGCTGTCACTCCCTCTGCATGAGCCATGTGCGTAGAAGGAAAGCAGTGGCGTCACTATCTGGAGAGTGAAGATCACACCAGTCCCTGCTGCTTGCCTCTGGGTGCCGAAGAAGGAGGGAGTGCCGAGGTGGGTGGGGACAGCAGTGCTGCACTAGGCGCAGGCCTCGCTTTCGGTCTCACTGTCTGAGAGAAAATTGTCACTGGTTGCAAGATGCCAGGCAGCGCTGGCCCTAGCAACCAGTTCAGGAAATGTAGTTATTAGTTAGTAGGGGGTGGCTGTGTCCTCTATTTCATTCCGGGACATTGTATTGTCCCGGAATGAAGTTGCCCGGCACCCAGGACAGACATGTCAATTGCGGGACAGTCCCGGGCAATCCGGGACATGTGGGCACCCTACACTGTGGGGGTTATTTATGAAAGGCAAATCCACTTTGCACTACAAGTGCACTGTAAGTGTATATGTGTATTTGTATTGAAAATATGCATTTGATAGCTGCGCAAATATTATGCGACATTAAAAAATCCCTGCTTCCAGAAAATATATAATTGTTCGGGGTTCTAATTAATTTTCCAGCATAAAATGCATATTTTAATGTGTTTGTGAAAAAAAAAAAATGCCCCAGATTCGAAGTGGTTAAAGAGGCAAAACAAGAAGAAGTGTGTGTATTGGAGGGATGTAATAAATATTTTTATTTATTGTGTTTTGCCCAGACATACTGTACAATTTAAGCTTTGCTTTTCAGTCCCTCCAGATCAACCAAGAATCATCTCATGTGAACAGCAAGGAGAATCTGGAAATATTTCCTGCTTGTGGGAGCTGAAGAGACGAAGCGGCCTCCCAAATACCTGTACCTTGCAATTGCAGTTGAGTATCTGCTTATATAATGTATATATTAATTTATATAGTACATTCAAAGTCTTTATAACATCTTTGAGTGTGGTGAGCGGTCACTGAATGCCTTAACCACTTAAGGAGCGGAAGGATTTCGTATCGCAAAAAATTGCCTGGTCATTAAAGCCCGGTTCACACAGGGGCGGCACGACTTTGGGAGCGACTCGGTGGCGCGATCTCAAGACGACTTGAGACGCCCACCTGAGGCGATTTGCATAATGACTTCTGTATAGAAGTCAATGCAAGTCGCCCTGAGTCGCCCCCAAAAGAAGTACAGGAACCTTTTTCTATGTCGGAGCGACCTGAGTCGCTCCTATTAGAACGGTTCCATAGTACAGAGCGGGACGCGACTCGTCAGTCGCCCCTATGTGAACCGGGACTAAGGGGTACCAGGCAATTATTTGCGATACGGAAATGCGTCGCTTTAGCTGACAATTGCACGGTCGTGTGATGCTGTACCCAAACAAAACTGACGTCCTTTTTCCCACAAATTGAGCTTTCTTTTGGTGGTATTTGATCACCTCTGCGTTTTTTTTAACCACTTAAAGCGGTTGTAAAGTCAAATACTTTTTTTTTTCTAGTCACCTGCAAGGGAAAGGCATAATGAGCTAGTATGCACCACATACTAGCTCATTATGAAATACTTACCTTAGAACGAGGCATCGTTAACTCACCTGGTCCACGCCGAGGGAGATGACATGTTGCCTCGGCGTGTCTTCTGGGTATTGCGGCTGTGAGTGGCTGGAGCCGCGATGTCTCACTCCCGCAAATGCGCGCGGGAGATTTCGTTCCGGCGAGGTCCGGCGTCTGCCGAGCCTTCAGCCTGAGAATCCCCAGTGCGCATGCGCCGCTGCTGTCAGCGGCGCAATGCGAGGGGAATATCTCCTAAACCGTAAAGGTTTAGGAGAGATTTTTTTTACCTACAGGTAAGCCTTATTATAGGCTTACCTGTAGGTAAAAGTACCAAAATAGAGTTGACAACCGCTTTAAGGACCTTGCCTGTTTTTCAGACTCTGTGTTTACAAGTTTAAAACATTTTTTATTTTTTTTTGCTAGAAAATTACTTAGAACCTCCAAACATTATATATTGTTTTTTTTTTCTAACACCCTAGAGAATAAAATGGCGGCCATTGCAATACTTTTTGTCACACCGTATTTGTGCAGCGGTCTTACAATTGCACTTTTTTGAATTAAAAAATAAGACAACAGTAAAGTTATCCCAATTTTGTTTTATATTGTGAAATATAATGTTACGCCGAGTAAATTGATACCCAATATGTCACGCTTCAAAATTGCGCCCGCTCGTGGAATGGCGTCAAACGTTTACCCTTAAAAATCTCCATAGGCGACGTTTAAAAAATTCTATAGGTTGCATCTTTTGAGTTACACAGGAGGACTAATGATTTCAGCGATACCTCACTTGTGTGGTTTGAACACCGTTTTCATATGCGGGCGCTACTCACGTATGCGTCCGCTTCTGCGCGCAAGCTAGTCGGGACGAGGCGCTTTAAAACATTTTTTGTTTGTTTTCTTATTTATTTTACTTGATTTTATTTATTTTTACACTTTAAAAAAAAAAAAAATGGGTCACTTTTATTCCTATTACAAGGAATGTAAACATCCCTTGTAATAGAAAAAAGCATGACAGGTCCTCTTAAATATGAGATCTTAGGTCAAGAAGACCTCACATCTCATATTTACACTAAAATGCAATAAAAAAAAAAAAATTGTCATTTGAAAAAAAAGTCCCTTTAAGTCGTATGGGCGGAGCCGACGTTTTGACGTTGCTTCCGCCCTGCTATGATATGGAGACGGTTGGGGGCCATCTTCCCCTCACTCGTATCCATTCCACAGAGAGACAAGGACCCGATCGCCTCCGCCGCTACCGACGGCTCCGGTAAGCGGCGGAGGGCGCGGGAGAGCGGCGGGAGGGGGGGCCCCTCTCCCGCCGCTGATAACGCTAATCTTGCGGCAAATCCACTGCAGAGACCACCATTATCGTAAACAGAATCGCTCACAGAAAAGATGGGTATCTTGGTTGTGGCAGCAGCTGCCATTACCGAGATATCCATTCTTTAAAGTGCCGACGTATATGTACATGAGGTGGTCGGCAAGTGGTTTTAAACAAAAAAAGAGGGCGAATTTTGAAATAAAAACAAAATATACTTTTTGCTATAATAAATACCCCCAAAAAAAAATATTTAAAAAATTCAAATTTCTTCATCAGTTTAGGCCGATATATATTCTTCTACATGTTTTTGGTAAAAAAAAATCGCAATAAGCAGATATTAATTGGTTTGCACAAAAGTTATAGCGTCTACAAACTATGGGATAGGTTTATGGAATTTTTATTATTTTTTTTTTTATTTTTTTACTAGTAATGGCGGCGTTTAGTGATTTTTTGCGGGACTGCAACATTGCGGCAGACAGTTCAAACACTTTTGACACTTTTTTTGGGACCATTGACCGGAGCCAAAAATAAACACTGATTACTGTATAAATGTCACCAATATATGGTCTGTAAATGTCCACAAATCCTATGTTAACACAAACAAACGGAATGCGACACCACAGTGACTTCTCAGATCGCTTTGTGAGGTTCCACCACCAAATTAAGGGAAGCAGCTTACCAGAAGGCAAGCGGGTTAGGGCATTCGACTGTGACCCAGCCGCGGCCCTTAGTTCCTGAGCAGTGGTCCTTCCTTATTGGGCAACCATTCCGGGATCAAACTTTTTAGCTCTTCCTACTCTATCCATAACTAAAAAGAAAAAAAAAAAAGTTTTGTCTTTAGATACACTTTCAAGCAACCAAAAATAAGATAAAACTGAAAAGCACATTAAAAACAAAAATAACAAAAATTGCGTTGATATTCACCTTCAATCTAGAGATTTTCCCTGCAGTGCTTTTTTACTGCTGCTAGATGTCGTCGGTTTTTGAAGGCCAGCATCATTCAACCCACCTTCTCTGATCCCAGGTTATCCTGGACCTTCCCCTTCCAGTGAGAGGAGAAGTAGCATAGTGATGAGCTCCTCTCTCTGTTAGGCCCCTTTCACACTGAGGCTCTTCTCAACTGCCAATAAAAACACTGAGCGCTTTTGAAGAGCTTTTCAGGCACTTTTGAAGAGCTTTCTATTCATTTCAATGGAGAGGGGCGTTTTTTTCACAGCTCTGCCATTGCACTGCCCTAGTGTGAAAACATTCATTGATTTTAATGGAAATACGTTTTTATGAGCTTTTCAGGTGCTTTTTTTAGCGTGAAAGTGCCTGAAATGTGCCTCAGTGTGAAAGGGGTCTTATTGTGCTCTCTCCTCCATTCAGCATGCTCCTTGTCAGCACATAAGCTGATTGGCTCCTTGTGTTGCTTCTTCCGCTCATACTCCATCATTGCTGTACAGGGTCTGTCAGAGGCTGAGTACAGGTCAAGTTCAGGTATATTGCTTGCATTTTAGTAATACATTTAATTATGTTTTAATAATTACAGCACTGCACTCATCTGTGTCTTTTATATCCGCCTAGAGTTTAGATGTAATAGTCATATGGTGTCCAATATATTATCCTGTCCCTATTCTGTAGGAAACAATAGATTCAACCCAATCACCACGCCAAGGCCACATTTTCTGGTGGCGCTGTGTGACCCTTTCCTCATGCCACCCCTGGAGGGCGCCACATGAGTTATTCTTCCTACCTATGTACAATATTTATATCCTCCAGGATGAGACAGAACAAGATTACGGAGAGTGTTTTGGAAAGCTGCCAGACTGGGACCAATTTACTGACCCTGCCTGTGGCAGCCAATCCTGGAGGAGAATACGCGGCTTTGGTGGTGACCTCTAACCCGCTGGGAAAGAACACTTCACAGCTCTATAACTTCACTTTCTATGATATAGGTGGGTGACAATTGATGGAATTTTGTCATGTGGCTGTTTGGATTTCACATTTTTGTTGAGAAGGGGGGGGGGGGGGGTTAGGGTGACCACATTTCCAAACTACCATACAGGGACATCCTCCCTTCCCAAAAATCAGCTTGTGCTGTAACGAATCACAGCACAGTTATTAGACACAAGAGGCGGGATTTATGATTTCTCCAATCACAAGCAGGGGGCGCGGATTGTGCTCCTCCAGGCATTCCCGGCCAGGACAAGTACTGTCAGTGAGTAAAGCAGTAATGTGGGGGCCTTTTTTGGGGGCATCAGATCGTCCTGGGGGGTGTCTGTGTCAGTTTCATGCCGGGACACTGTATTGTCCTGGAATGAAGGTGCCCGGGACAGACCTGCAAAATGCGGGACTGTCCCGGGCGATCCGGGACATGTGGTCACCCTAGGCAGGGTACATCTGGTGACCATTTGGGGGTTTATAATGTTTTAACTTTTTTTTTTATTATTACATGGACATATTAAAGCTAACATGAGATTATTATTATTATTATTGTTCTGTTTTCACTGGACACTTGTAAAAAAAATTCAGGAGCAGGGCAAGGGATAGAAGGAGAGGGATCACAAGACTCTCTGCAGCTCAAGTAATACATAGCCAGAGCACCTTACATTGCATGTCTTTTATAGGTGGATTGTTAAGTCTAATGCCCCATACACACGATCATTTTTCATGCCGTTTAAAATGCCATTAAAAAAAATGGCCATTAAAAATGATCGTGTGTATGCTCCAGAGCATTTTTAACGACGTGAAAAACGGGCATTAAAAATTTCGAACATGCTCTCTTTTTTCACGTCGTTTTTCATGTCGTTTTTTTTAACGACGTGAAAAACGATAGTGTGTATGCTTTAACGACGTGAAAAAAATGCGCATGCTCAGAATCAAGTATGAGACGGGAGCACTCGTTCTGGTAAAACTAGCGTTCGTAATGGAGATATCACATTCGTCACACTGTAACGGACTGAAAAGCACTAGACTGAAAAGAGCGAATCGTCTCTCACCAAACTTTGCTAACATGAAGGGTGGCGCCATTCGAACGGAACTTCCCCTTTATAGTGCCGTCTTACGTGGTGTACGTCACTGCGCTTTGCTTGAACATTTTTTAAAATGATGGTGTGTACGCAAGACAGGCTTGAGAGGAAACAAGAAAAAAAATGACGAGAAAAACTTCAGTTTTAAAAATGACATTAAAAATGATCGTGTGTATGGGGCATGATTGATACTTCGCACCCACACCGTTTAACCCTAAGCAGCTCATACAAGATAATTTTTTACTGTAATATGACCAATGAGCACATAGAGAAGAAATGAGGCCTCTTTGAGAGGTGGTCCTGTGTAGGATGAGTGTATAAGAAGAGGATGTAAGTAAAGAGTAATTAGGACCCTGCATATTAGAGGACTTGCTCACTGGCTTGTATATAATGCTAACTTTTGTTTCTCTGTATGGACCTTTTGTGGTCAGAGGCAGGAAGAGTCAAAGGTAAGTTGTCTAACTGAGAGGGCTGTGCACAATTTCCTGTTTTCTGGCCAGCTCTGTATATATATATATATTTTTTTTCACAGTAAAAGGTAATTTAAAGGGGAGTTCCTTGAGCCCTGTTTCCTTCACGTAATCCAGAAATTGGACTTTGGACTTTGAATACTGTATGCACACCTCCCAACATTTTGAGATGGGAATGAGGGACACCTACTAGCAAACGTATGTAGGCATAGGAAACACCCCCTGCCACACCCCTTAAAGGAGAATTAACCCCCAAAAAAAGGTTAAAGCGGTTGTAAACTCAGACGAAAATTATTATTTTTTTCAAATCACCTGCAAGAAAAAGCCATAATGAGCTAGCATACTAGCAGCGAAGACGTCACTCCGCGCATGCATGCTGGAGCTTTCTATTCCAGCAGCGCCGGAATTCTGAATGGGATTAACCCTGTGAATGCACCGTTGTCTACGGCGCGCATGCACCGTAGACATCGGTGCATGTCTTTTTTTGCAAATATCTCCTAAACCGTGTAAACCGTGTAGGAGATATTTCTTTTACCTACAGGTAAGCCTTAGTATAGGCTTACCTGTAGGTAAAAGTAAAAAAAGACTATACAACCGCTTTAAAGGATCAGTAAAGGAATTTTTATTTTATTTTTTAAATAACAAACATGTTATACTTCCCTCCACTGTGCAGCTCGTTTTTCACACAGTGGCCCCCGATCCTGGTCTTCTGGGGTCCCTCGGCGGCTGTCTCGGCTCCTCCCTGCAAGGACTTCACACCTTTATGCGAGCGAGCTCGTATGGTGTGGAGTTATTGCGGGCGCGCTCCCGTGATACAGCGGCGGCCATAGCCGCCGACTGTATCACTCGGCCCCGCCCCCTGGGGCGCCGCGTCATTTGATGTGATTGACAGCAGCGCCAGCCAATGGCTGCGCTGCTTTCAATTCATCCAGTGTAGCCAATCGACGGCCAGGATGAGAACCGAGGAGGATGACGGGGACGAGCGCTGGACTTTCGAGGGGTAAGGTAAGTAAAACTGGGGCTCGGGGGGGGGGGGGGGGGGGCGGTACTGTCGGATGTTTTTTCACCTTAATGCATAGGATGCATTAAGGTGAAAAAACATGTACCTTTACAACCCCTTTAATTAAATCCACAAGGGTTTTTTTTACCACTACTTTTCCTTTATATTGGTTTTTAAAATTTACAGATGCAGCAATTTTGAATTTGGATGAAAGGTTTAGCTCTGGGAAACACTTTTTGAAAAATAAAAAGTGCATTTTATATACATCTATAGAGATCAGACCAAAATGAGGGACAAATGAGGAGGAAAGAGGGACAGAGGGACATTGCCTCGAAATCCGGGACAGTTGAGAGCCATGCCTCTTGGAAGCCTTAATGTTTGACCATATGTGAAGGACTTCTTTGTGTACAAGATTGGCTGTCTTGGGGGGGGGGGGGCAGGAGAGAACATCGATGAATGCCAAGCAAAGCAGAATGCCACTTAAAACAGATTCCTGGCAGTGAGCCTGTACTGGACTCATCATGGTGGACAGTGAAACATTCCGTTTACTGGTTCCCCCATAGCAAACCTCCCATATTCAAATAATAGGAGTTTTCTTGGCGGCACTCTCCACAGCCAATAAAAATTGTTTTATAATTTTATTCCAGTATGCCAGATAAGAAATAGCTATGGTTGGGTACACATGGGCGTCATTTTAATTTACGCTTGTAAGTGCCAGTCTGAAAAGCACCACATTCAGGAAGCATTGAGCATTTAGTAGGCATGTTACAGGTACCCCTAGGGTCCATGTCTGATCATCCATCCATCAGCATATGAGCATTAGCATGCATTGACATGCGTCCCTGATGCTGGGATTGCACACAGGCCTAGGAGGGTATTCAAAACACTTCTAGTGGCCAATGCTGTCTCAGCTACCTTGGTCCTGATACGGCTGATTTCTGCCTTCCTGAATTTTGACTTGAACCGTCTAACTCTCCTGCCATTGTTGCTGGCCCAGCTTGTTCCTGTTTTGTTCTTACCTGCCACCTGCCTCGATCCCCTGCCTGGAATCTGGCTTTGCAGCCATCAAATGGTCAGTGGTCAAGGCACGTGGCAAAGCCACTGACTACTTTTTACCTGTCCAGCCAACCAGTCTGCCTGCACACAGATCCAATGCTTAACATGAACCTGTTCCTGTAAACAATATCCAGAGAGATATCAAAGTTCCTGAAAGTTATTACATTGAACTTTATATCATGTTATCTTAGGGCTCATTTACACTTGCTTCGGCTTCAACACACATTAACGGCTAGTTTACACTTGCTTCAAAACAAGGCTTAGGACAGGCTTTGTTAAAGCTCTCTGAACGCCAGTCAAAGCTCCTGTCACCATCAAGCTCTCTGGGGACCCTGATGTAAGGAGGAGGCTCTCTGGGAACCCTGATGTAAGGAGAGGGTCTCTCTGGGGACCCTGATATAAGGGGGGCTCTCTAGGGACCCTGATGTAATGAGGAGGGCGATGGGGACCCTGGTGTAAATGGGGGGCTCTTTGGGGATCCTGATGTAAGGGGAAGCTCTCTGGGGACCCTGATGTAAGGAAGGAGCTCTCTGGGGTCCCTGATGTAAGGAGGAGGCTCTCTAGGGACCCTGATGTAATGGGGAGGCTCTCTGGGGACCCTGATGTAAGGGGGATCCTCACTCAGATATGTAAAGATATTGTATATATATATATATAGTGGCCTCACCCCATCTCCTTTTGCTAGGGGTATGTCACATGACAGGGTGAGATGCGCTACGGCCCATGTCCTCCCCATGGCTGTGGGTGAGGTGAAGGCCAGTATCAGTATCTTCCTCGGGCCAATGTGCATTAGTCTTAAAACTCAGTCCTGCTATGCTGGAATCTCCCTTGCTCCCATTAACCAGAGTCCATACACCGATCACAGTCCAACTCTTGCTTTATTGTACGCTCCACAATAAACAATGTCTTAATAGTTAACTGGTTGGAACATTATTATAACTTGATACGATGGGATGAGCAGGCCGAGGCACTATCCTGATTTCAGTCCAAACCCCTGTGCTTTGACCCGGGATTGTAGCAGCTTTGAATGGCATAGAACATAGATGGGAGTACCTTCGCTGCGCTGCGGCCCCTATCAGGGGAAGATGTCCCTCTAAGAGAGTTACCGGAGGCCCATCCGTCACCGGGTTGATGCTGCTCCGGATCTCCGGACAGGTAACCTCCCCAGCCTCCTCACCTCAGATGCGGGTCCCCTCGCAAGGCGCCACCCTGAGATCACTTCGCCCTTGCGGGACCCAGTCGAAGTTACTGGGCCCCAGGCCTACGATATAGTACCTCACCCCAGGCTGAAGGTGCCTGGGATGGACCCCAACTTCATTCCGGTTAGGCCTAGGGCGCCTAGGCCGGAACCTTGAACCGCCCGCACCCAGGCCTAAGGTGCCTGGCTGCGTGAAGAGAACTCCTCCAAGAAAAAAACCGACGTGGCGAGGGCGTCTCCCCCTTTTATCTCCTCCCATCAACACCACGGCGGGTTCCCCGCCCCAGCCGTACCATCTCCGGAAAGGGACAAAAAAGGGTAGCACTGTGGCAGTGATTCTACCTTGAGCCTGCGGGTACACCGCCACCCACAGGCCAAGGTGAGTAATACACCACTCAATCCTCCACAAATTACCAAAAAGGGGTCCAGAACCTTTCCTAATTATACACCTGGGTCACACTACCCCCAGGTGTACCCCAACTAAATTTAAAGACCCCGCTACATATATATATATATATAACAGTGTTTTTTTTTCTCAGCAGGAAAACAGCTCAAACTTGTCTTGCATACACACGGTCACACAAATCTTGTCTAAAATTCCGAACGTCAAGAACGCGGTGACGCACAAGACGTACGACGAGCCAAGAAAAATAGGCAGTTCGGCTCTTCTGCTTGATTCTGAGCATGCGTGTTTTTTTTTGCGTCGTAATTGCATACAGACGAGCGCGATTCCAGATAGGAATTTTTCCTGTCACGAAAATAGAGAACCTGCTCTCAATCTTTTCTTGGCAGGAATTCTGACAGAAAAAGTGTGATGGAGCATACACACGGTCGGAATTCCTAAAAAAAAAAGCTCACATCGCACTTTTCTTGTTGGAAAAAACTGATCGTGTGTATGAGGCCTTTAAGCCTCGTACACACAGCTGGTTTTCTCTGCAAGAAAACTGCTGGGAGAGCTTTTTCCGGAGAAAACCGGTCGTGTGTATGGTTTCTCGTCGGGAAAACTGCCGGGAATCTCGACGAGAAAAATAGAGAACCTGCTCTCTATTTTCTCGTCGGGATTCTCGTCTGCCTGTTTCCCGACGAGAAAACTGTGCGTGTGTATGCTTACCTGTCTCCAGGAAAACCCGCGCATGCTCGAAAAAACTTTGACGCATGTGCGGTAGCATACAAGGGTAGGGATTCTCGCCCGTGTGTACGAGGCCTAGACTTTCTTTACTTCTCTGCTATGGGCTCTAGCCCCAGATCTTTTGTAGACCTAGCAACGCCCCTGCCCCTTAGTACCTTTTAAAATGGATTGTCAAAGCCTTCTATAGGCCATGCTCTTCAGACAAGCATTTCAAAATCAAACTTAGAAGAGTCCCTGTACATTCCTGGACTTTTTTCAAGCTACAACACTCATATCACAGCTTGGCCAGGACACAAACAATTTAATCACTGCTATTGCTTGCTAGAAATAAAGACAATTTGAACAATATTTGCAGAGTGCCCGCAGAGTGCCCGCACTAATCCTATACACACTATTTACACTAGAATTTCCCTTGACTTAGCAAATTTCCGTATATGACTTTCAGCCACATTAGAACTGTTTTTCTTTTTCCCTCAGTGAAACCACATCCACCAACCAACATAACCATCAACTGTTACCAGACATCGGATGAGTGCTCTGTGACCATTCACCCAGACGGGGATATACAGCACATCCGGCTAAGATATCAAGCCAGCAATGAGGGAGACTGGCAAGAGGTAATTGTGTTTAGGGGACTTTCCAGGATGAAAAAAAAATCATAATTTTGACCTATTTAAATAAACGGAGAGGTCTCTATCTCCAACAGCCCTACTGTAAACTAAGGCAAGACTTTCACTGGAGATGGAAGATATTTGGCCCTAAAGCCTAACTGCAGGCAAATATGTAAATCCACAGTTGAAATATATCTACAGTTGTGCTCAAAAGTTTGCCTCCCTTTGGAGAATTGAAAATATACAGTATGTACTAGGGTTGCACCGATACCGATATCGGTGCTGATACTAAGCTATTGGTACCGATATCGGTACTCGTACAAATGCTCCCATACCTGAAACTAATAATTTCAGGCTCGGTTCTTTCAGCTGTCAGTGGGATTGCCCCACTGACAGCTAAAATGTAGAACAAAAAAAAAGAAAAAGCCGGAAATTATTGGTTGTTAATAAACAAGGCTCCCCTGTCCTAAACAACCAATGACTCAAGCCCTGTACACACGGCCGAGATTCTCGTCAGGAAAAAAACGTTGTTTTTCCTGACGAGAATCTTGACAAGAAACTTGTCCCGGCCGAGTGTACACACGTACGATTCAAAAGAACCGCCGTTCTTTTGAATGGCACGAACGCGGTGACGTCATTGACTACGACGAGCGTGTGCTCGTCACATTCAATGCCGTCGCCGCCATCTTGCTACACCCTATGCCTATGCCTAGGAAGCTACCGTGCATGCGTCTAAGCCATTTCGAGCATGCACGGGTTTCCACGGCGACAGGTAAGTGTACACACGCTCGGGTTTCTCGTCGAGAAACAGGCCGACGAGATTCTCGACGAGAAAAAAGACCGCAGGTCGTCTTTTTTCTCGTCGGGGAATCTGGGCAGTTTTCTTGATGAGAACACACAGCCGGAGAAAACGGTCGTGTGTACGCGACCTTAATCCGGCCTTAATCCGCTGTCAGTAGGGTTCCCCTGTTGATGGCTGAAGTGTAAACTGAAGTCTTGGCAATTGGAGCTGTCAAAAAAAGCAGCCGGGCAATGTTTATCAACAACATTGCTCAGCCACTAAAACAGAAGGATAAAAAGAAACATTGTTTTTTTTGTACCTTCCTGTTTATTCATCTACAGATCAAAGGGATAAACTTAGATCTGCAGATGAAGTCAGTTAAAAGCAAGCTGTCAAGTAATTAAAGTTTAATGAAATGTTCCTCTGTTTAACACATTATTAACCCTTAACCACTTGCCTACAGGGCACTTACACCCCCTTCCTACCCAAGCCATTTTTCAGCTTTCAGCGCTGTCACATGTTGCTGCTGCAGTTTGTGGTGTCATGGATGATTGATTGCCTGTGTCCATGTATTCACCTAGCTTGTTCCTATTTGCTAAAGGGACAAGACAACTTCTTGTTCCAGGCTACGCAGCATCCAGTCCATGCTTTGCCATTTCCTTTGTGCTAATCACAAATGTGGGAGTGCTGTGATGAAAGGCTGCATGGTGAGCTCTCTGTTAATTGCACTGCCTGCTTGTGTCTGTGTCAGATCAAATTACTGTTTAGCTCTCACCTGCAGAGCATTAGACTGAGAGACCTAGGGATTGTGGGATATATAGTTTCTTCATAGGAAGTGTCAGTAACTTCCCAGACTACAGACAGAGGTTATGCATTAACCTGTGCAGTGCCGTGCTGCATACCTTATGTTTTAAAACAAACATAAACTACTGACACAGGGATGTGAAGACTTACTCTATTATAGGCTGTACATGCAGAGCAACAATGACACCATTAAACAACATTATCAATGCACATTCTTTACAGGTAACAAGCACAAGGTGCAGGTAGGAAGGTTTAAAATACTTTTAGGGAAGAGACTTTTAAGGCCCCCACTGCTCATGGTGATTATAGGAAATGTTCAGGCTGCTTATGGTTGAAGTTGTACCGCTATAGACTGATAATTCCAGTGTTAATATTTCCTTTTAGGTAGAAAGCTCAATTAATAGAAGCTTCTCCTTCTATCATCTCCACCCAATGACTCAGTATCACCTCCAGGCTGCCTGCAAATACCGGTATGGACGGGGAATATGGAGTGACTGGAGCCAGCTTGTGACCTGGGAGACGCCAGAGAGCAGTGAGTACATTTATAGTTTATGTTTATGGGGGGATTCTGCCTTATAACACTTTATTTCCAAACAATACAAACATGTTACAAAAACTACCATACTGTCATTAATATCAAGTGTCTGCCTAACTAGGTACATCTACTTGTTAAAGTGCAGTGTCATAAAATAATAAGGGAGCTTCCACCGGTGAACTGATCCTGAAAAACAGTGGCGTCTCCAGCTTTCATATTTAGGGGGGGCACATGTGGGGTCAGGGACAAAAGTAGGGGGGCCAACTATAAAACGCTATACCGAAGATTGCAGCCCATCAGTGCAGCATATCAGTGCTCATTAGCGCCTCCCATCAGTGCCCATTAGTGCTATTTTTTTTTTAAAAACCTGCAAAATAAAGGAATAATGTGTTACTATGCATTACATACTAGCACATTATGAAATACTTACCTTAGAACAAAGCCCTCCAGTGCTGTGATGTCACCACTTACAGTCGCCTCCATCTTCACCCGGTCTTCCCTCCGGGTTTGCGTCCTCCAGCTGTCTGATTGGCTGTGCCGGGTTGATGTCACTCCACCGCACACAAAGCTCTGAAGCGATGGCACGGATATACCGTCCCTTCAGAGTGCATGTGCCGGTGACGTCACTGCCTGCATGCAAAGGGAATAATCTCCTAAATGGTGCAGGTTTAGGAGATATTCACTGTACCTACAGGTAAGCCTTATTATAGGCTTACCTGTAGGTACAAGTGGCGAAAAATTGTTTACTTCCACTTTAAGGGCTGCAAAGAAGCCAGAGAGTCATCTAAAGCCTCAGTCACACTTTGTCCCATGCCAACACCGGAAGCTCTTTTAGACCACTTCCTCGTTTGCACCACAAACAACTGCTCTTCTCATATCAATCTGCCAACGATGACAGCCCTATGTCCCAGCAGGCTACTATAGACTAGATGTCAGGAGATGCAAGATTGCTCTGCAGACCACAGATAGGTTCCTGACTCCCCTCCATCATTGCTTATAAGTTATTAGCTAGAAAAAGCAAAATACTGCCTCTCACTATGGTGCATGGGTGTTGCTAGTATTGTGACATACCTAGGGAACACAAAAAAAAAATAAGAATAATTAAAGCACTTAGTAGGGGTGCAACGGATCGGATCGATCCTCGGATCAGAGCCACGGATCGGATCATTTTCGGATTGGCCAAAAAAATAAATAAATTACTAATATCCACGTCACCCCCCCCCCCCACTGTAATATCCACAATCTTCCCCCTGTATGTAATATCCACAATCTTCCCCCTGTATGTAATATCCACAATCTTCCCCCTGTATGTAATATCCACAATCTTCCCCCTGTATGTAATATCCACAATCTCCCCCAGTAATGGGCATCTCCCCCACTTACCAGTCTCTCCCGCCGGCCAGTTCAAATCCACGAGCAGCGAGGGGTGATGACGTCACAAGGCGGCCGCCGCCCCCGGGTGTACCAAGATGGCCGCGGCTCCGGAGCTAGGCCAAAGCCGCGGCCTTTCCTAAGGCCGAGGCCGCGGATCGCGGTGTGTGCCGATCCGAACGGGGTGACCCGTTCGGATCACGGATCGTCACCGATCCGTTGCACCACTAGCACTTAGCATGCCACGGTTCATAGTGGGCATGCAGAGAGAACACCCGACCGTGGCCTAAGAGAAATAGGTTAAATAGAATATGATAAATGTGCATAGAAACTAAAGTGCTTAGTGGTAATTCACTAAAAGATTTAAAAAAATGATAACATGGAGAAAACAGCACACTGCATTACGTGTGAATGAACAAACACTTTGAGAAATACCTGAATATTAAATAAATAGATGTGCTGATTCGTGCCGATTTCATGCTGTGCAAAATTAAAGTGCTGAGTGCAAACAAAGTGATACATACATAACTAAACAAAAGTGAATAAAGTTGAAACCATCAGATTAATTTATGCATTATGAACAAAAGCGGATCACCTGACGGCTATTAGCCGCCATTTCATTGTTCCTCCACCAAAAATAAAGTGACATGTGCAATAAAACAAAAGTTCATCTGGATATTTAAGATCTTTACACCCACTTTGGTGCGCCGCCACCATCACAACTGTGAGCATACAGGGCGCTACCAGAGGCTGCAGCCACAATACTTAGGCCCAAACACACTTAATTGTAATCCGGCAGCACAATCCCACTCTGACTGGCTCCAAATGAATAAGCTGCATTGCAGTTTTCAAAGGCTTGCCAATCATCACGTTAGCTGCAGTCATAATATATGCATGGAAAATAAAATTTACCGTAGTGCATAAACCCATTCAAAGATTATTTATTTGAAAGTGCAAGTATTGCACTTTTAAATTTCAGTACAAACAAATGGCCCATGCCCTCACCTATAACTGGCCTTTGCAGCAAGGAGCACATGGAAGGGCAATACATGCAAAACAAAACCAAAGACATTCTCAGATCAACTTACTGACCAGCCTGCTAACCAATCCAATTATTCTGTCTAACAGTATGCGTTAAAAGGCGGAGTTTAGTCAGCACACATTTGCAAATACATGCGTAAGCTACAGAGCCCCATCAAGGCACCCCATTTTCTGCAGTCCTAGCTCTAAATTTTGAGAGTCTGCAAACCAGTAATAAGCTTACACCACAGACAATCCACAAAGTGCATGCCACTCTGGACATCACTGCTTCAGCTCTGCCCCTCCGCTAAAGCCCGCTGTCGGCTGATGTCACAGAGTTGGTCCAGGCTCTGCAGGGATAATGACCAGTGGTTCAGGTGACAATAAACCCATTGCTCAAATGCCTACTTTTTTGCCCTCTTGCTGCAAATGTAAATGAGCCCTTACATTGGTGGCATATATATTTATTAGATTCGTAAAAATAAAACCTTTATGGTAACATGATGAGGGAGAGGGAAAGTTCACTTTACTTATATTGAGATTGATTGTGACACCACACCAGAAATGTTGGGGATCATTCACACTAGTGGTTAGGGGGCTGTAAAATTATTCAATTGAGCCACATTGTTACCACCCCAACTGCTACCCTTTTAGCTGCATAGGCAGCAGCTGGAGGTATACACATGCTGTGGTCTTGATGTTTTTTGTCATGGTGGGTACCTGTGGCTTTTGGCAGGTGCTACCACCCACTGAACACAGCCCATTCAAGTGAATAGGGATGCTCTGCAATGCACACAGTTGTGGTGCACTAGTGTGGGGTTCAAGGAGATAAAGCAGGCGAGGAGGAGGTGATATAACACATTCTCACCACCTGTCTAATGTTTTCTAAAGAGCAATCTAAATGTTGGATTGCTCTTTAGAGGGCAAAACTAGTGTGCATGAGCCAAAAGGGTTAAAGATGGAGCTAGCAGAGACAGGAAAGGGACAGAACACACAGATCTCAGGGGTTCGTTTCTCCTTGTCACAGAAGTCTCTGTAATAAACATGATTTTTGGTGATATAAATCAAAGTGTGAGGTCTGTGTGTTCTGTCTTCTGATGCTGAGGATCTAACAGCCTGATAATTACACCATACATAACTTATAAGAGTATGTTTTCCCCTTGTCCTGTCCCCCTCTGGAGAACACTGCTGTCTGTCTGCACTAAACCACACACCTATCACTCTGCAAGCTGCTGCACAATCTTCTTCTCTCCTCCATGAAGTACATAAAAAGAGACTCACATGGGAGTTAGAGAGCTGAGGGGCGTGGCTTCTTCTTTTTCCTCTGGAGCTGCTGCCTGATCTCAAAACAAGGCGGCAGGGAAAGTGGGAGGGGTTGTAGCACAGGCACAGCATGATTGGATAATACTGAGCAGGTGCTTCCAGAATCCCTCCCTCCTTATGCTGCACGGGGCACAGGAATGAGATCCTCTAGCCCTGCAACTGTTATGCTGTTTTCCGATCTCCATACACATAGGGGCGGGCTGAGGGGCGGGAGTGTCACTGGTAGCAGCACACCCAGGCTACAGTAAATATCTTCGCAAGGCAGCTGCTGATGGGGGTGCTTTATGTGAAATTATGGAGGAGCTACAGCACCCACCTGGCGCCCCCCTGTATCAGCGTTCATTAGTGCCTCTTTTTAGTGTCTCCCATCAGTGCTCGTGATGCCGTCTGCCTTCCAACACGGTTCTGAGCTGAGAGCTCTCTCCCATGGAACAGTTTAGAGCCCGAGAGCCGGCATTGATAGCTCTCCCTCCCCTTCTTCCTCTCTCCCACGGAATGATGAAAGAGGAGACACAGCCGATCTGCTCCCTCTCCCCTCTCCTGTGTGTGTACCATGGGAAGTGTGAGCTTGTTAGCTTCACACTTGACTTCCCTTGAAGCACACACAGGAGAGGGGAGAGGGAGCAGATCGGCTGTGTCGAGAGAGGAAGGAGTGAAGAGAGCTATCCATGCCGGCTCTGACGTCACTGGTTGCTAGATGCGAGGCGGCTGTAGCAACCAGTGGCCGGGAGTAGACTCAGGAGGTGGAGGCAGAGCCGGAGACAGCAATACAGCGGCTCAGTCCATACCTGTCCCCTTCATTCCCACTGTCAGTTTTTTTTTAACTGGGGGGGCACATAGGGGGGCACAGTATAATGTTGGGGGGGCCATGGCCCCCTCTGGTCCCCCCCTGGTGACGCCATTGCTGAAAAAGCGAATTTCCTGGCATTTCTACTGACCCAATGTGTTCACTGCTAATGCTGGCCATACACTGGTCAAAATTCCTCTGGTCCAGCAGGGACCGACCAAATTATAATCAGTGTTGGCTCGCCCTGCTTGAGAGATGTCAGTCATTTAATCGACTTCTATCGAATGGACATGTTGGAAAAGTTTCCTCAATCAGTGGCTGCAGCCAGGGCTGTCTTTAACCACTTCAGCCCTGGAAGGATTTGCCCCCTTAATGACCGGGCCATTGTTTGCGATACGGCACTGCATCGCTTTAACTGACAATTGCGCGGTCATGTGGCGCTGTACCCAAACAAAATTTACATCCTTTTTTTTCCCCACAAATAGAGCTTTCTTTTGGTGGTATTTGATCACCTCTGTGTTTTTTTATTTGTTGCGCTATAAACAAAAAAAGAGCAACAATTAAAAAAATATATATATATTTTTTTTTTACTTTGCGGTTATCTAAAACAATAACGTCTCCTGTACTATCGATGACTGAGGTATAATTGCTATTAAAGGAAACAGGGCTGCCCATTCTTCTAGGCCATTGACATTTATACAGAAATCAGAGCTAAAAATAGCCACTGATTACTGTATAAATGTCACTGTAAGGGAAGGGTTTAACACTAGAGGGCGATCAAGGGGTTAAATGTGTGTCCTAGGGAGTGTTTATAACTGTGGGGGGATGGGACTGCCTGGAAGAGGGGACATATCTCTGTTCATAACCAGTATGAACAGCAGATCTGTCTCCTCTCTCGTGACAGAACAAAGCTCTCCCTTTTACATCGACAGATCTCCTTTCTGCCTTTCTCAGGAGCGATCGCGGGTGCCCGGCGGATATCGCGGCACCCCCTAGTGGTCTTAAAGTGGCCGACGTACAGCTACAGCGATTTGCTCAGGGGAGCCAACCTACCGCAGTCTAACTGTGGCGGCTGATCCTTAAGTGGTTAACATTCATTGGACCCTGGGCTAACATTTTTCTTGGGCCCTCCCGAATCCACTTATCAACTATTGGCAGGCAATACGGGTTCAAGGGGAAGCTGCCTTGGGCCCCACAACGTCTGGGCCGGGGGTAACTGCCCCTTTTGCCCTGTGGTAAAGACAGCCCTGGCTACAGCCAATAAGCAGGATGAATGAAAAAAAAAAAAGACTAAAGCCGAATGTCAGACGACATTGGCCTGTTCAATAAAAACTGTCCGACATTTGGCCCGTGTGTATGGCAGCCGGTCCGACAGTGTTGGACGAGCATTCTGGAAAACCAGCAGCTGACCAGCTCCCGATCAGCCATTGTCTGAGAGCGTGCGCGCCCCCTTTCCAAACACAATATGTCGGTGGGGGAGATCGCTGTACTAACATCGGATTGTTAGCACAGCGACTCCGACCTGAGCTGACAGTTTTTCTGTTTCAGTTGAACGGGAAAAAAAACGAGTGGTTTGTACTAGGCTTAACTGTGTTTGACAAGCTTAAAGTGGATGTAAAGCCACTCTCATCCTTTCTAAACTACTGCCATAGTGCTGATCTATAAGGATAGAGATGTCTCCTGCATGTATCCTTATCTGTCAAATGTCTCCCCTCTGTCTGTTATAAGAACTAAAAAAAATGCAGATTCTGTGGGTGGATCTGTTGTCTGGAGCTCGGTGGGTGGAGTGGTGATGTCAGTAGACTCCCCGCCCACTTCTACACTCCCCTTGTCAACATGCATTTTCTCCTGTGTATTCCTTCTGCTATGATCACTAACATCCAGTCAAAATCAGTATGGCGATACCACATGTGTGAGACTTTTACACGGCGTGGCCACATACAGAGGCCCAACATGCAGGGAGCACCATCAGGCGTTCTGGAGCATAAATTACACATCTAATTTCCTGACTACCCCTTACACTTTTGAAGGCCCTGGAGCAATGGAAACGCCCAAAAAACTACCCCATTTTGGAAAGTAAACACGCCAACATATAATCTATGAGGCATTATGAGTCTTTTGAACATGTAATTTTTTTCTAAATGTTTTTGGAAAATGTAGAAAGAAAATAAAAACGCTGTTTGTTTTACACAAAGTTGTCCATTCATACAATATTTCTAACACATAGCATGTACATACCTAAAATGACACCCCAAAATAGATTCTCCTACTCCTCCTGAGTACGGCGATACCACATGTGGGAGAATTCCACAGCCTGGCCACATACAGAGGCTGGGTATTGTCGAGTATGGCTGGGTATTGTCGAGTATGGCTGGGTACTGTCGAGTATGGCTGGGTATTGTCGAGTATGGCTGGGTACTGTCGAGTATGGCTGGGTACTGTCGAGTATGGCTGGGTACTGCTGAGTATGGCTGGGTACTGCTGAGTATGGCTGGGTACTGCTGAGTATGGCTGGGTACTGCCAGGTATGGCTGGGTACTGCTGGGTATCACCGAGTATGGCTGGGTATCGCCGAGTATGGCTGGGTATCACCGAGTGTGGCTGAGTATGGCTGGAGCATGGAGGGAGGGATGGCAGGCAGAGTATGGAGGGATGGATGGCTGAGCATGGAGGGAGGGATGGCACGCTGAGCATGGAGGGAGGGATGGCAGGCAGAGTATGGAGGGATGGATGGCAGGCAGAGCATGGAGGGATGGATGGCAGGCAGAGTATGGAGGGATGGATGACAGGCAGAGTATGGAGGGATGGATGGCAGGCAGAGTATGGAGGGATGGATGGCAGGCAGAGTATGGAGGGATGGATGGCAGGCAGAGTGTGGAGGGAGGGATGGCAGGCAGAGTATGGAGGGAGGGATGGCAGGCAGAGTTTGAAGGGAGGGATGGCAGGCAGAGTATGGAGGGAGGGATGGCAGGCAGAGTATTGATGGATGGCTGTGGCTGGCATGGGATGGCACAGAGCAGCGCTGTGGGCACTACACATCCAGCCCACAGCGCTGCTGCAACCCTTCTCTCCCCTCTCCCCTTGCACTGTACCGATCGGTACAGAGAGGGGACAGAGGAACCGGACATTATGCCGGTTTGTTTACGAGTGATCGATCCATCATTTAACGGAGCAATCACGTGGTAAATGGCCTCTGTCAGCGGCCATTTACCGTGATCCATAATGCGCTGGGTCCTCTGGACCTGGCGGTCACGGATACTCCTGTGTGCGCACCCAAGGGGGTGCGCGGGAGCAAGATTCTGGGAGGATGTCCATGGATGCACTCCTAGAATAAGCCGACCGCGCTGTTGCCATCTTTTGGCTATGGCCCGGTCGGCATGTGGTTAACTGACAATTGCGCTGTTGTGCGACACTATACCCAAATACATTTTATGTCCTTTTTTTCCCACAAATAGAGCTTTCTTTTGGTAGTCTATGATCACCTCTGCGTTTTTTGTTTTTTTTTTGCGCTATAAACAAAAAGACCGACAAATTTAAAAATCGTTCAGCAGAGGTTGTAAAACGTCTCGTGAACATTAAGCCTTAAATTAAAAAAATGAGACTTTGGGGGTTATTTATTAAAGGCAAATCCACTTTGCACTACAAGTGCAAACTACAAGTGCAAAGTGCACTTGATATTGCACTGAAAGTGCACTTGGAAGTGCAGTCGCTGTAGATCCGAGGGGGACATGCAAGGAGAATAAAAAAAAGCATTTTAGTTTTCACATGATTGGATGATAAAATCAGCAGAGCTTCCCCTCATTTCAGATCTACCCCTCAGATTTACAGCGACTGCACTTCCAAGTGCACTTTCAGTGCAATTTCAAGTGCACTTGTAGTTTGCACTTGTAGTTTGCACTTGTAGTGCAAAGTGGATTTGCTTTTCGTAAATAACCCCCATAATTATCACTTTAAACTTGCAAGGTGGCTTTTGTTACGGAACTATTCCTACCTCGCTTAAATTATTAAAATAAGTGATTAAAACCTTTTGTCTATATAAAATGAAATCAAACGATAGCGGTGGGAAAAGAGAAAACAATTACATTTATTTATAAAGAAAAGAAACTTGTATTAATCCGATAACATAAATGATACCACCTTTAAAACAAAGATGATACCGATAATACAAATAGGAATATTGCTATAACATAAATGATACACAATAATACCAATAAGAATATGGCTATAATGGACACAGCAGTATATCAGGACAAGTTATAGAAAAATAAGAGTTACTGGAAGCAAAAGAGAAGTAAGACGGAAGTGGGGAGAGAGCGAGAGGGAGCGAGAGGGAGAGAGACAGAGAGAGACAGAGAGAGAGGCAGAGAGGCAGAGAGAGAGGCAGAGAGGCAGAGAGAGAGGCAGAGAGGCAGAGAGAGAGAGGCAGAGAGACAGAGAGAGAGAGGCAGAGAGAGAGGCAGAGAGAGAGAGAGAGATAGAGAGCTTACTACGTCACCATGTCGTCTGCGTCAAGTCATCATTCACAAGGGCCCTAATCATGGCTCTGGCTGACTAATTTATACCCCCTCTATGCCTACCCCCCCATCAACCAGGATCCAAAATCCCGTGGTCTCATTGGTTTAAAGCTGACCACCTGATTGGTTGAAATCTCAAGCCTCTTTACTTAGCCTGCCAAATCTAAAGCAGAAATACTTGCTGCTTTATCAGATAGAGGTGTGTTCCTTTGATGCTCAGTTCAACCAGTTCTCACGTTAGCATGCTAAAGGCCCCTGCAGTGAGGGAACCTTTATGTCTGTCCTGGATCTCTTCAAGACAAAGGAATAATTTAAATAATTTATTATCACCCGACGACATTCAACTTATATTCCCAGTAGACTGTAAAACGGTCCTTTTAGAATATAAGTTGGCATTATATCACAAAGTATATATATTCCTGTAACATCATATACGGTTATACCCATCCCCCTACATATACATCCATTGGGGGCATGGTGCTTTATTTAGAGTCCCGGATATGAATATGAAATGTTCAAAATATCCACCACACTTTAGCTGACATCATACGCACATGAAAAGACACCCTGTTGCTATATATGAACCAGAGAGGTTACAATGTAGTAATAATAACATTGTTATATTGTAACTTTCATTCACATTGTGCTGCTCTGTGAGCATCAATTTACACAGCACATGGATACACTGGACACTGTCCAACCTATTGCTGGTAAATGTAGCCAGGGGCCTATGAGGGAAGGAGGTGGAGAACAAGGACGCCCAAGGTATTTAGATGAATTTTTTTTTTGGGCCGTGTGTAGTACTCTCAAGGTCTATAACTAGTTACAACCAAGGAAGCTACTTAAATGAGCTGCAAAAAAAGGACTCCTCAACAATACAGAGCAAGACCGGTTAAATGGGACTAACTACTACTAGCTATTACATACAAAGCTGCAAGAGGAACAAGTCTCTGTGTAAACAGACATGTCTATCCCTCACCACAACATTCACCTTACAAGGTGTAAAAGTACGTGCACGCTTGCTATTTTTATAGCTGAACCATCACACTACACTCTGTTATTCATTGGTTTCAAGAAACATGTTAGGTTCTTGGTAAAGCTGTTTTATAGAGGTGTGAAAACCTTTGAAGTTTCATTTTACTTTTTTTGCACATTTCCTTAAAAGAGAAGTTTGGGTTTGTTTGTTTTTTGCTAATCATACTTACCTAGGTGGATGCTGCATCAGACCGATGCTGCAGCTGTCCCCCGGCATCTCTGCACTGAGAACCGAGCATTGAGCAATCGAACATCGCCGATGGCTCGGTTCTTACTCCCCCCGAGCAGAGTGATGATGACTGTCAGTCAGAATCGCTCCTGCTCTACTTCTCCGCGCTGAGACTGCCATCAATCAAGGCAGCTGGCGGATCCAGACTTGGAAGTCGTGATGACGCTCTGCCTTGACTGATGGCAGTGACGTCAGCGGATAGCGGACTTCAGACCGCTCGCCGCTGAAAACGGGTCACAGGAGTGCAAAACGAATTGCACTCCTGTGACCCAGAGGAGAAGCCCAGTCTAAAAAGCTCAGGCTGGACTTCTCCTTTTAAGCCGGCCATACACGGTTCGAATTTCGAAAGAATTTTCTTTAGAAAATCGTATCAAAGAATTTTCGTACGAATTTTGCACCGTTAGTGGGGCTGCAGCAACAGCCGATTTTCGTGCGGCAATCAAATTTGAGGAATCGGACATGTTGGAAATTTTTTGAAAAATGAACGATTTTCTAATCAATGATGGGAGAATCGTGCGAGAAATGTAATAGAAAAAAAAATGCGCATGTGCAAGAAAAAAATATTCCCGGAGAGAAAAGAATATTCCCGGAGAGAAAAGAATATTCCCGCAGAGAAAAGAATATTCCCGCAGAGAAAAGAATATTCCCGGCCAAATTTCGAAAATCAATGGTGGCATCATCGGATCACAAAAAAAAAAAACTTTCTGATTTTGAAAAGAAAATTTGTTCGAAATTCGACCGTGTATGGCCTGCTTAAGTTTGCATTCTCTTTAACGTGCAGAATGAAACGTGTTTATGGAATGTTCTAGATCTGCGCTCCTTGTTCTTACCATTATTAGTTTGTAGGAGTTCTGAATGTAAAGCAAAACTAAACCCATCTATTTAACAGTTTCAAAAAACGATCGGATTTCCTATGGATTTTAAACCGATGGATTTTTCGGAAATCCGATGAAGCTGACTTCCATCAGTCTTGCCTGCACACCATCAGTCAAAAAACCGATCGTCCCAAACGCCGTGACGTAAAACACTCCGACGAGCCAAGAAAAAGGAAGTTCTATGCTTCTGAGCATGCGTCAACTTGATTCTGAGCATGCGTGGGTTTTTTATCCGATGGAGTTCCCCACAGACGATAGTAATTTGCTATCATTTTTTTTTTTCATCGGATAAATTTAAAACATGTTCTATTTTTTAACACCGATGGAAAAAAGACCGATGGGGCCCATACACGATCGGTTTGTCCGATGAAAAAAGTCCATCGGACTGTTTTCATCGGTAAAACCGATCGTGTGTACAGGGCTTTACATTCCCGTCAGGTGCGGGGAGTGTAACAGTTCCATTGGTTTTTGCTTTCAACCGAACTGTCAAACCACCAAATGGCTGGAGTAATAACTGATCACATGTGCAGTACATGGCAGTTGAAGATGAAATAGAGGTTTAGGTGGCAGCTGCCTTGGTTGAAAATGGTAGGAGGGTTTAGTTCCGCTTTTAAAGAGGAAGTAAACCCTGATGGGTTTTACTTCCTCTTTATTTCCCTGCAAAGGTAAAGAATAATGGGCTACTATGCATCGCTTCTATAGGTAGACAGCTATACAGTGGAAGGCCTCCAGCCGGAAACCACTTCTGTATAGGTAGGACCGCTGTCTCCTATGGCAGCGACTCTTGTAACAGTCACTAACATTAGTTGTACTTAACTATTGGTAACACAGAATAGTTCTCTTCGCTCTCTGCAGTCTCTCACTATAGACTTTTACCCATTGAACTCCCAGTCTCTCACTAGACTCTCTGACCCAATCACCACTGGATCCCCTGAGCTCTTCCACTTTCATACTCAGTATCTTCCTCAAGAGTCACCCCACATCCCTGCTGGGTCCCTGGCTTGGCACTCACAGATACTTATTAAGCGTCACCCCTGCTGACCCACTAGGTCCCTGGTTTGGCACTCACTGATGCTCCTCAAGCGTCACCTCTGCTGTCCAGCTGGCTCCCTGACTTGGCACTTGCTAAAGTTTCCCCACTTCTTCACCGTCCCGGCTGGTGAGAATACAGCTCTGGTACTGGCTCCCGCTTAAACACAGTGGTCTCCGGTAACAAGGTGGATGGTCCCTTAGTGGCGACAGCTTCCCCTTCTACCTCCGAACACAACTGGTTCCCCGTCCGGCTGAACCGTTACTCTCGGTTGGACTCCAACCCTGCAGTCCCAACCCTGCGCTGCTTCTCTTGCTTCTGGATAGGCCCTCATACAGCCTAGCAGCCACATGTTCCCGAGACAGGCATCAGGATTCCGGCTTAGCAGCCCGGGGCACCATAACACACGTCCACCCAGACAGCCATCCAGGTGGCACAGAACACAGATCACCTGACTCCACCCAAATAAATAGGCTCTCCCAGCAGGCCAAGGGGCTTAAAGAAACCCCTGCCCATTGGCTGAGACACCCTGTCCATTCATAACCTTACCTTACTAAGCCCTTGTCTATCTAATCTCACCAGCATAACGCCACCTAGTGACAGAAGAGAGAAGGTGCAGCAAGTCCAGAACTAGAGAGGAAACAGTGGATCTACTAACAATTAACCAGGGCAACTACCACCTGGCAAATTTAATTTACTAGCAACCCTGCCTAAACACCAGGGTGCTACATAAAGAGAATGTAGCATTACAGGTAAACGGGGAAAAAACATGGGTGAGGTGGGGGGGGGGGGGGGTTGAGTTTTTCTTTAAGTTTGCATTTCCTTTATGCAAAAAATAAATGTGTTTCTGGAATATTCTAGATTTAAAGGTCCTTGTTCTGCAACTTCCTGTTATAGGGTGACCACACTCTGTCCCTGTCTCCCAGTTGTGCGCTTGTGTTGCCACCCATCACACGGGCTTCTGATTAGAGTTACCACCTTTTCTTCAAGTCAAACCCGAACACTTTAGCGGCGCACAGCAATTTTTTTTATACAGTGGAACCTCGGATTGCGAGTAACGCGGTTAACGAGCGTTTCGCAATACGACCACTGTATTCAAAAAAATCCTAACTCAGTTTGCAGGCCAAAGGGGTGTGCAGTACCCTGTTTGGCCTGAGGTGGGGGGGGGTGCCAGAGCTGAGCAGAAGCAAACGGCGCCATTCAGAAATGCACAGAAAGGCCCGAGGACAGTTCGGCTAACCTCGGGAACGGAGTCTTTCCGAGGTTTGCCAAGGTGGCCTTTCCTGCCGTTTCCGAGGCTCTCCGGCGCACCACACCTCTGGCCGCATGCGGTATTGCATGACATTGAAGTCAATGCGGAACAAATTATTTTAATTTCAATTGACTTCAATGGGGAAACTCGCTTTGATATGTGCTTTGGATTACGAGCATTCTCCTGGAACGGATTATGCTCGTAATCCGAGGTTCCACTGATATATTTTGCTAATAAATAACATTCCTAATCATATGAAGTTAATAACAAGAGTTCCACAGAGTTCCCCTTTTTACATCTGACCTCGCAGAGTTCCCTTTCACTGTAAGAGGGGACTCTGCAGACTCTGATGTAAGGCAGAACTCCAGGGACTCTAACATAAGGGATGCTCTGGGAACCCTGATTTAAGGAGGAACACTGAGAACCCTAATGTACGGAGAGGACTCTGATGTAAGGGGGTACACTGTGGCCTCTGGTGTAAAGGGGAACTCTGATGTAAGGGGGTGCTCTGAAAACCCTGATTTACCTTAGTGTACTCAGAAGCAGGAGAGGGAAGTGGGGAGACTTCAGTCACAGACAGGGATGGATGGGGAGCTCACTCACCCCTTGGCAGTCAGCACCTCTCATCCAGATGTATCTGAGGCTGCTGGACTTCAAATTTCCTGCCCCCACTTTTCTTTTCTGAGGCACATCGCCAAGAATTGGAGTGTGGGCAGACACAGAGGGGTAGGGGCAGGGGGAAAAGGAGCAGATCGAGCCCTCTCTCCTCTCCTGTCTGTGTGTGTGTTTGGGGGGCGATTGTTAGTGTTGGCTTTGGGCAGCATGAAAGAGAGTGTAACAGACACTCTCAGCTAAGACAACTGGGTACTGCCATTGAAGTCAATTCGGAACAAATTATTTTCATTTCCATTGACTTCAATGGGGAAACTCGCTTTGATATGTGCTTTGGATTACGAGCATTCTCCTGGAACGGATTATACTCGTAATCCGAGGTTCCACTGATATATTTTGCTAATAAATAACATTCCTAATCATATGAAGTTAATAACAAGAATCCCCATTTACATCAGAGTCCACAGTTACCCTTTTTACATTGTCCAGTCTGAATAAAGTGTCCAGGTTTCAGACAGTCTGAAACCCGGACACATGATTCCAAACCCGAAGTGTCCGGGTGAATCTCGGACAGGTGGCAACCCTACTTCTGATGGAGACTACAAGGGGACATTACAACACACATTACACAGACATGTTGTCATTGTCAGTAAACTTCCCTGAGAAATGCCATGCAGCAATCAATGGGGTTCAGGGAGGCAGGAAGTAGCCGCAAAGGGGCTGCAGAAGATCAGCAGTGCTCTTTTACAACAGAGAATACAAATAAAGGTGAAAATAAGTAATTTATTTTAAAAATGCCAACTGTTGATGATATAAAGGGCTTTTGCAAATGAAATGGCACTCAGGGTTTCCATCTACTTTACACCCAGAGATGCCAACATATCATAATGCACTACCCTGTTGCTTGAGCTCGGTGTGGTATTTTGCAAAAACCCTGTTGATAGACGGCCGAGGTAATTCTAAAACCCCTGTATACACATTTCTCTTATTTCTTTTAAACTAGGGCCACGTGGGAAGCTTGAAGTATGGTACAAATTGTGCAAAATCACAGAGAAAACATGGACTGTCATACTTTACTGGAAGGTAAGGAGGAGCTCAGCTCCATAGTGTTCAGAGCTGCTACTAGAAAAGTGATTTGTTTTCCTAAACTAGCCCTCAAGTACAACTAACAGGTTTATCCAGAACTGCCACATTTGTATAAACAGAACCTGTCAGGTAGGGGCGTAACTACGAAATATGGGGCCCCATAGCAAACCTTTAATGACACCCCCCACCCCCCCCCCTGAGGGCCGGGACAAGGGGTGGGCAGGAGGGGAGGCTGCCCTGGGCACTGTGGTATCATGTGAAATGAGGAGATTGAGGGGGGAGGGGATTTGTGTTGGGAGGAGAAATTTGAGGGGCAACAAGCATTGTTCTAGGAGGGGGAATTTGGGGGGGGGGTGTGCTAGGAGTGATGATACAGGGGAAATTGTGTTGGGAGGGGGATGGAAGAAGAAGATTTGTGCTAGGAGGGTTGATTTGGGGGGTCTGTACTAGAAAAGGTGACATGGTAGAGGGGGGAGGGGATTTGTGCTAGGAGGAGATAATTTTTTTTGGGTGGGGGCAATTTGTGCTAGTAAAAAATGATGGGGGGGATATTTGTGCTAGGAGGGGGGGGGATATTTGTGCTAGGAGGGGGATTTGAAGTAGGGGAGGGGGGAATATGTACCTAGAGGGGACATTTGAGGGATGGAGGATTTGTGCTAGGAGGGGTAACTTTTTTTTTTGGGGTGGGGGCATTTGTGCTGGGAGGATTTTGGGGGTATCGGGGGCAGAGTTTCGCGCTGGGAGTATTCCAGCAGGGGGGCGGATTTGTCCTGGGAGGAGGGAGAATTTATGCTAGGGGTAGTCATATAGATTAGTGCCCATACAGATTAGTGGGGGGGTTTGGTGACACATAATGCTCATACATCTTGGGGTGAGGGTGCAGTTTGGCATGTTCGCCCTGGGCTCTGGATGACCTTGTCCCAGCACTGGCTGGCAGTGTCAACTGTGACAACCACTTCCTGATCGCGCTATAGCCGAAAAATAACTACAAAGCGGTCCTCCAGTTCTGGGATGGTGTCCATGGAGGTTCTCCCGGAACCCCACTTCCCACACGCACCCTGGGGGTGTGCATTGGGTGTGCACTTTAAAAGCAGTGTCTGTTGGACACAGCTGATCACAGATCATGGTAAAGGGCCAATCACAGTGGCCCTCTACCATGTGATCAGCTGTGTCCAATGCCCTGGACCAGGGGTCTCAAACCGGTGACCCTCCAGCTGTTGCAAAACTACAAGTCCCATCATGCCTCTGCCTGTGGGAGTCATGCATGTAACTGTCAACCTTGCAATTCCTCATGGGACTTGTAGTGTCTCAACAGCTGGAGGGCCGCCAGTTTGAGACCCCTGCCCTGGACTTTTACAACCAGTGAGCAGCTGTTCAGTAAAAGTGATTCAGGTGATTTCATCACCTTTTAGTTTCACAGCTGTCAGAGCTAATCAAGCATGATCTGTGCTTGATTAGCTGCATTGGACAGTCATGGCGACATTGGAGCCTAATGGACCCCTGATGTCCTCATCAAGAATACCTGTCATCAGCCTTAAGCTATCACATCAGGAGGCTTGTGTGAATAAAACAAAAACATTTTCATAAGATAAAAAAAAAGTTTTTATAAAACATGCTTTTTAATAAAATTAATAAAAAATAATAATTAAAAAAAAAGTAAAAGCACCCCCATCCTCTCCACACATACATGCAAATACAAAAGCGTGCATAGGTCCTGTACGTGTATTGCACCACATATGTGAGGTACCCCCATGAACGTCAGAGTGAGAGCAAATATTCTAGGTCCAAAATTCACCATTAAAGCGGAGGTTCATCGGAATTTTTTTTTTTAAAAGCCAGCAGCTACAAATACTGCAGCTGCTGACTTTTAAAAAAAAGGACACTTACCTGTCCAGGGAGCCCGGGACGTCGGCAGCCGAAGCCGAGCTACCGCTCGGCTCTCGGCTTCCCCCGCCGCCATCCTCGGTGAGGGAATCGGGAAGTGAAGTGCTGTGGCTTCACTGCCCGGTTCCCTACGGCGCATGCGCGAGTCGCGCTGCGCCGTCCTCACTGGTTCCTGTTGTGTTCTGGGAGCCGAGTGTTTCCCAGAACACAACGGGGGGTGGCTCCCGGAAGTGGTGCCAATACCTGTAGGTATCTGCACCCCCCTCCCCCCTGAAAGGTGCCAAATGTGACACCAGAGGGGGGGAGGGTTCCGAAAAGCAGAGGTTCCCTTTTGGGTGAACCTCCGCTTTAAAGAGGAACTGCAGTCTGCTCACATAATTTGTAATAAAAACATCTTTGACATTCTAAAACTTCCCTCCAACCACTTTGCATATTATTTTATATATACTGTGATTCTGTACTTGCCAAATATGCTGCAGAAATCTCCCTCCACTGAGTCTGGCTGCAACCATTTTAACTGTGGGCAGCTGAAACTGCTGCCCGTTCATTTCCTGGATTTACACAGAGGCACACCTCCAGCTCTGCAGCTCTCATTGGCCCTCTTATGACTTATCCCCCCTCCCTTCCTGGCAAACTCTCATCAGAGTGAGAAAGAGAGCTGTGCGTGATGTCATAATTCTAGTCTAATGACCAGACAAGAAACAGGAAGTGGGCTGTATAAGGTATTTTCTGGCAGAAAATAAAGTTTTATTATCCAAAGTTAAAACAACAACAAGGGCAGAAGATTTAATAGATGAAAAAATGACTGAAGTTCCGCTTTAACTCCAAAGCGATAACCTGTAAAGGCTTTTAAAGCATCACCTATGAAAGGTTTTAGGTCCCGTAGTTTGTCACCATAACCATTGACAGGAACAAACAATTTTGAGTATTGGCATGTTTGGTATCTATTTACTCGATGCATCCCCATCTTTTATTTTTTACCAGAAAATTTAGTATTATATTATGTTTGTGTGCACTGAAATTCAGTTTAGTGTATTGTTCTGGAAAACATGCATTTGGTAAATGGCTGTGAAAAATATCGTGCTACAGAACAAAATGCATTGTCCTCTCCAGGGCCTCTGCTTTCAGAAAATATATAATGTTCGGAAATTCTAAGTCATTTTCTAGCAAAAAAAATGCTGATTTTAACATGAATGCGAAAAATGTAAAAATTGCCCCAGGCAGCATGTGGTTAAACGTATTTTTTTTTAATCTTGCAGCGTATGAATGCATCAGAGGTCAGAGGTCACATTCGGTTTTATCAAGTGGCATTTCAGCGGGTGGATCAGAGCAGCCCGGCATCCATACACAACACCACAGACACATGGTTCAGCAAAGACATTGAGGCGGACGAGTACGTCATTGCTGTGTCAGCTCACAACTCAAAGGGAAACTCAACTCCCACACTGAGCAGAGTCACTGGTCGGGACCTTTCAGGTAACTGCTGTTCCCAGCAATATGTGCCTGTGTGCGCCCAGCGACATCTATACTCACCTCCCCAGGCTGGAGCATTGCTTAAAGTCTGTAAATTGTTGTAAACCCCAACACTGAATTTCATACACTATATTACCAAAAGTATTGGGACGCCTGCCTTTACACGCACATAACCTTTAATGGCATTCCAGTCTTAGTCCATAGGGTTCAATATTGAGTTGGCCCAACCTTTGCAGCTATAACAGCTTCAACTCTTCTGGGAAGGCCGTCCACAAGGTTTAGGAGGGTGTCTATGGGAATGTTTGACCATTCTTCCAGAAGCGCAATTGTAAGGTCAGGAACTGATGTTGGACGAGAAGGCCTGGCTCGCATTCTCCACTCTAATTTATCTTAAAGGTGTTCGGGTTTAGACCAGTCAAGTTTCTCCACCCCAAACTCGCTCATCCATGTCTTTATGGACCTTGCTTTGTGCACTGGTGCGCAGTCATGTTGGAACAGGAAGGGGCCATCCCCCAAACTGTTCCCACAAAGTTGGGAGCATGAAATTGTCCAAAATGTCTTGGTATGCTGACGCCTTAAGAGTTCCCTTCACTGGAACGAAGGGGCCAAGTCCAACCCCTGAAAAACAACCCCCACACCGTAATCCCTCCTCCACCAAATGATTTGGACCTGATGCTTAATCCGATACCTCCCCGGCAGGCCACCCCCCCTTAAATTGGGAGACCTGGAATCGTATCTCCAGTCGTCTTACTAACTACAGCGCCCCCAAGAGGTGGTTCCCTCCATTTTTATGTGTTTTCCCTAGCAGAGGGTGGGACTTTCCCAAAAAGCCTGGGAAAACCTGGCTAGCAGAGTTAACCCGTACCTCCCAGAGAGTATTACTTCGGCAGGGCAAGCAGAACTAAACAGTGCAACATTCTAACACAGAAATCTAATCATAAATATGGCTAAAAAAACAATAGAGAATTAAACAAAAAAAAAAAAATTGCCATCCACCTGCTTACATGCTAAGTACGTCTAGTCCACCTATCTCACTTCCTTTCATTTGTGAGAAAGTTTCCTTACACTTTATTCCCTCTATTAGACACACCTCCAGGTCGCGGCATGCACGTGCTGGCGTCACCGACTACTCATCTCATTTTACCCACAAAACACAATGGAATTTAATTACTTTGGGCAACACGGTTGTTTTCATTTTTAAAATGCGCAAAGCCTGACTTTTTCTTCTTTCTCTTATTGCTCAAGGTTTACTGCCGCCTATAAATATTGTCGCCACGACTAATGGTGCAAGCAACAGTGTAACCCTCACCTGGGACCTGCCAGCAGGAAATGAAGAGTTGGGTTGGGATCAGATTGTAGAATGGGAAGATCCTACAGAGGACAAGCTAAACCATACCAACTGGGTGAAAGTGCCCAGGTTTGAACAAAAAGTAACATTATCAGGTGAATTCAGTTTATTTTTTGCCCACTAGGTGGAGCCTTTTCTTTAATGTAAATGGGAGAATGAAACATTCTATTCTCATGCAGTGAATGGAGGTTATTGGCATGCAGTTCCAGCCCAAGACAAGTGCCTGAGCTCAAAAAGTGAAGTCCTATCTCCTGATCTGTGTACTTGGTCTATGTCAGTATTTAAGAGTACTGAAAACCTAGACTCAGCATGGCAGCTGGCAACTTGGCAACTAACATTATTAGAAGGAGAGGTCAGGAAGGACAGCCAGGCTTTCCTTAATTACCTCTTGGCTAAATCCTATGATCACTTGTGTGGAGGGGTTGACCCTTTCCCATCAGGATCCAGGTTCACATAAGTGCAGGTCGGGAACGCGTACATAATAGCGCGCAGTCCCGACCTGCAGGCAAAGCACGCTGCTCTTTAGCAGATGTGCGGGGTTCCCCGTAATTCTTAAAGCTGAATTCCACCCAAAATTGGAACTTCCGCTTAAACCACTCCTCGCCCCCTTACATGCCACATTTGGCATGTAATTTTTTTTGGGTGGGGGAGTGGGGGCTTCGTTAGGAGTGGGACTTCCTGTCCCACTTCCTCCTTCCGCCCAGGGACTGCTTAGGCGACACGTCATATTGCCTAAGGCGGCCCCTCCCTGTAGGCGATCACCTGGGACACGTGACAGGTCCCAGGCGATCGCCTGTCCACTCAGATTGCGCAGCGCCGGCCGTGAAGCCGAAAGCTGTCACTGCCGGGTGCCCACAGTAGGAATGGAGGCGCCCGCGGAGAAGGGGGGGAGAGGAGCGAAGCTCCGTTCGGCCGCGTCGCTGGACAGGGGAACAGGTAAGTGTCTGTTTATTAAATACCAGCAGCTACACTTTTTGTAGCTGCTGACTTTTAATAAACATAAAAAAGGCTGGAACTCCCCTTTAATGACACCCCTATGCATTGGAAAAAGCGGCACAATTCCACGTGCATGAAACCGCATGGTACTGCAGCGGAAACATAAGCAGGAGGAGCTTCTAGTCCTCTATTTCTGGTCACATCTTCAAAAAAAAACAGCCTTTGGAATACAGAGTAAAAATAAATAATTAATATCAATATACTGTTTTAAATTGTCATACAAATATATATTTGAAATCAAATCTTTATTATTATTTTTTTGGCAATAGCATGGTGTGGACGGATTTCTGCCAGTCACAGGCTGGGTCACATCCCTCCAGCCTGTATTTAAGAAAAAGAGGGAGGTGAAGCCTTCATTAATCTACATGTAATATCCCGCCCCCCATTGTGTTTAGCTGGTTAGTGGGCATGGAGGAGGAGGGACGGAGGGGGCTGTCATTTACCACTGTGTATACGCCCACATGTGTGACTCTATAGTCACATGGGCTGCTCAGATGTGATAGGGAGGAAATGCTCAGCATAGAAACTCACTTAAAACTTAGCATGTGTAGAGCTGCCACCACAGCTACAAAATCCCCAACTGAATTGGGGACATGAACAGAAGGTATGAATGAATGACTTGTATAGCGCTCACATGCGAACTGAATCGCCTCTAGGCGCTCTTTTCAGCCAGTGTCTGCTTGGCTGGTGCGGTCATTTTACCCTGTAGGATCTCGACACACTTGGGACACACATATATACTGGGCCAATTTGGACAAGATCCAATTAACCTACCAGCATGTCTTTGGAGTGTGGGAGGAAACCGGAGCACCCGGAGGAAACCCACGCAGAACATGCAAACTCCAGGCAGATGGTGTCGTGGTTGGGATTCAAACCAGCGACCCTTTTTTTGCTGCTAGGTGAAAGTGCTAACCACTACACCACTGTGCTGCCAGAGGTAGAGATAGAGAGCAGCAGGATCAACCAGGTTTTTTCAGAATACAGAAAACGAATCTCATAGTGACTGAGGATGAACAGCATGTAATACACCATTTATTGATAGTGTTTATGATGTGGTTTAGTGACACTCTAGGTATAAACTGTTAAATGTGCCATATTGCCCAGAAAAGGATCTATTCAAGCAATTTACCAAGAGTTTTACTTTATGCAGGACACTATAAGCCATACATATGTTATTGGTTCCGGGTCTACTTTCTGCAGGAAGGAAGAGTGGGAGTCCCTGGAATGACAATGGCCTCAACACAAGAAAAAGGTACCACATCTCATCCTGTCCTCTACTGTATATGTTATGCTAGACATAGAGAGGTTGATTTACTAAAGGCAAATAGACTGTGCATTTTGCAAAGTGCAGTTGCTCCAGAGCTTAGTAAATGAGCAAAAGCTCTGCTGACTTCCATCATCCAATCATGAGCAAGCCTTTTTTTTTTTTTCTTGCACGTGATTGGGTCCTCTTTGCACAGTGAAGCCTTACTTCATTTACTAAGCTCTGGAGCAACTGCACTTTGCATAGTGCACAGTCTATTTGCATTTAGTAAATCAACCCCACAGATTAATTTTTACTTCAAATTCATCCTGTTTGAGCATCTACTTTTTCCGACTTTTTTTTAAATGTATTTTCGCACATTTTCGCGCAAATTCACGCACATTTCTGCACATGTAAGTTTGCTCTCGCATTTACAATGTCAATGGTCAAATCTGTGTGAATTTGCACGCAATCGTGCGCAAATGTGAGCAAATGCGCGCATGAGGCGTAAATTACTGAAGAATACACACTTGTGTGCATAGGCACCTTACTGGGCTGTATTTTAGCTCAGTAACAAAAAAAAAGCTGTACTGAGCATTTTCAAGCTGCAGTGTGCAAGAGGCCTAAGAGCGAGAGCAATAATTCTAGCACCAGACCTCCTCTGTAACTCTAAACTGGTAACCTCTAAAGGCGTTTAAAGCGAAGCCTATGGAGAATTTTAAGCACCGTAGTTTGCCGCCATTCCACCAGCAGATGCAATTTTAAAGCGTGACATGTTAGGTATCTATTTGCTCGGCGTAACATCATCTTTCACATTATACAAAAAATTGGGGTAAATATTGTGTTGTGTTTTTTTTTTTTAATTCATTCAAATGTATTTTTTTCCCATAAATTGCATTTTAAAAAGCCGCTGCACAAATACCGTGTGACATAAAAAATTGCAACACCCATAATTTTATTCTATAGGGCCTCTGCTGATAAAATATATATACTGTATAGTGGAACCTCGGATTGCGAGTAACGCGGTTAACGAGCGTTTAGAAATGCGAGCACTGTATTTTTAAAAAAAATCCTGACTTGCTTTGCAAGTGTTGTCTCACAAAACGAGCAGGATTCAAGCCTCTGCGGTGTGCAGTACCGCATTTGGCCAGAGGTGCGGAGCCGATCGGAGCTGTTCAGAAATACTTGGAAACACTCGGAAATACTCAGTTCCCGAGCCTTTCCGGGGGTTTCCAAGGGTAGCCGAACGATCTCCGAGTATTTCCGAGTCTCATCTCTGGCCACATGCGGTATTGCATGCCATAGAAGTCAATGTGGAACAAATTATTTTCGTTTCCATTGACTTCTATGGGGAAACTCGCTTTGATATGCGAGTGCCTTGGATTACAAGCATTCTCCTGGAACGAATTATGCTCGTAATCCAAGGTTCCACTGTATAATGTTTGGGGGTTCTAAGTCATTTTGTACATGTAGAAGCGAAGTGTCAGAAATTGGCTGGAATGAGAAGTGGTTGATAATTACAGAGCTGCATTAGTGTGAGTCTTTTATATTTGCCTGGAGTTTATCCCTCCTCGGCTCCCAAGGTATCCACTTTGGGCAGATGGACCCAATATTTCAGTTTTACAGGCTCACTCTGATGCCGCGTACACACGATCATTATTCACAGCGGTTAAAAAAACGCTGTGAATAATGTCATTAAAAACGAGGGAACGGCTTGTTCCCCACACACGGTCGTTTTTCACGTCGTTTTTTTTCTTGTAGAGAAAAACGACCGTCTGTGGGCTCCGCGGCAGTGTTTCCCTATGGGAAACACTGCCGCGAAAAACATGTCGAAAAAAACGATTAGAAAAATTAGAACATGTTCTAATTTTTCTCGTCGTTTTTAATGTCGTTTTTCTCGTCGAAAAAAACGACGGAAAGCCCACAGACTATCGTTTTTCTCGTCGAATGGGAAAAATGTCGTTTTTCTCGACGAGAAAAACGGCCGTGTGTACGCGGCAAAATACTCTTAAATAAATCTTTATTCTGCTTGTCATTTGTGTCCATATATTTTGTGATCTCTTATCTCCTGTCACCTCCTGTCTGTCCCCAGCTCCAGAGGCTACTTTAGAAATAGACGTCAATGTAAACAAAGATGGCCCCATACTGGTCACCTGGAGGGGGATTCCACCAGAAAAACAAATGGGATGTATCCGTCATTACAGCATCTACCTGAAGGATCGAACGTCGAGTTTGACCAAAGAGGTTAAAAGTAAGTACAGGCCGGGGGGGTTGGGCAAAATGACCCATTGGCCATGACCTACAGAAACAAAAACTCTGGAAAGGGTACAGGCTTTCCTTGTTCTTTTGTCTTGCTCACTTCCAAATATATTCAAGGAAGCGTGTTTATTTATTCCCAAGAGGAAGATTTCCCCTCGCTTCCTGTTCTGGTGACAACTCAGCATTTTGGATTTTCTTATCACTTTTTTGTCCCATTAATCAATGTCACCTGAACAGTTGGGGTGAATCTCCCTAGCGGGACATAGGTAGCAGTAGGTACCCAACAAGGGTTCTAACCCCTCACTACTACTATTAAAAAAAAAATTTTTTGGATTTAGACTTTAACCACTTGAGGACCTGGAGTGTGGAGGTACATCTTAAACTACTTCAACAAAGTTTCCAGGGTGTATCTTCTAGTAAGTAGGCACGTGCAATTCGTTTTGTTACAAATAATTTTTTTAACGAATTTCGACAAATTCATTAATTGGGAAATATCCGAATTAACGAAAACCCGTTTAACTATTTTTTCCGAATATTCGTCAATTTAGAAATTTGAAATTCGAAAATCCGAAAACTCAAAAATCTGAAATAACTACCCGGATTTTTCGGTCCATAGGATGCACCTGACCATAGGACGCACCTTGGTTTTAGAGGAGGAAAACAAGAAAAAAAATATTCTGAACCAAATGGTGTACTAAAATATTTACCAGTGCCCATTAAATGCAGCCTGACCTGTGCCCATTAAATTCAGCCTGACCTGTGCCCATTAAATGAAGCCTGACCTGTGCCCATTAAATGCAGCCTGACCTGTGCCCATTAAATTTAGCATGACCTGCGTCCATTAAATGCAGCCTGACCTGTGCCCATTAAATGTAGCCTGTTCTGTGCCCATTAAATGTAGCCTGACCTGTGCCCATTAAATGCAGCCTGACCTGTGCCCATTAAATGTAGCCTGGCCTGTGCCCATTAAATGCAGCCTGGCCTGTGCCCATTAAATGCACCCCTACCTGTGCCCATTAAATGTAGCCTGACCTGTGCCCATTAAATGCAGCCTGACCTGTGCCCATTAAATGCAGCCTGACCTGTGCCCATTAAATGCAGCCTGACCTGTGTCAATTAAATGTAGCCTGACCTGTGCCCAATAAATGCAGCCTGACCTGTGCCCATTAAATGCAGCCTGGCCTGTGCCCATTAAATTCAGCCTGACCTGTGCCCATTAAATTCAGCCTGACCTGTGCCCATTAAATTCAGCCTGACCTGTGCCCATTAAATGCAGCCTGACCTGTGTCCATTAAATGCAGCCTGACATGTGCCCATTAAATGCTGCTTTACCTGTGTCCATTAAATGCAGCCTGACCTGTGCCCATTAAATGCAGCCTGACCTGTGCCCATTAAATGCAGCCTGACCTGTGCCCATTAAATGTAGCCTGACCTGTGCCCATTAAATGCAGCCTGACCTGTGCCCATTAAATGCAGCCTGGCCTGTGCCCATTAAATTCAGCCTGACCTGTGCCCATTAAATTCAGCCTGACCTGCCCCCATTAAATGCAGCCTGACCTGTGTCCAATAAATGCAGCCTGACCTGTGCCCATTAAATGCAGCCTGACCTGTGTCCAATAAATGCAGCCTGACCTGTGCCCATTAAATGCAGCCTGACCTTTGCCTTTTAAATGCAGCCTGACCTTTGCCTATTAAATGCAGCCTGACCTGTCCCCATTAAATGCAGTCTGACCTGTCCCCATTAAATGCAGCCTGACCTGTGCCCATTAAATTCAGCCTGACCTGCCCCCATTAAATGCAGCCTGACCTGTGTCCAATAAATGCAGCCTGACCTGTGCCCATTAAATGCAGCCTGACCTGTGTCCAATAAATGCAGCCTGACCTGTGCCCATTAAATGCAGCCTGACCTTTGCCTTTTAAATGCAGCCTGACCTTTGCCTATTAAATGCAGCCTGACCTGTCCCCATTAAATGCAGTCTGACCTGTCCCCATTAAATGCAGCCTGACCTGTGCCCATTAAATGCAGCCTGACCTGTGCCCATTAAATGCAGCCTGACATGTGCCCATTAAATGCAGCCTGACCTGTGCCCATTAAATGCAGCCTGACCTGTGCCCATTAAATGCAGCCTGACCTGTCCCCATTAAATGCAGCCTGACCTGCCCCCATTAAATGCAGCCTGACCTGCCCCCATTAAATGCAGCCTGACCTGTCCCCATTAAATGCAGCCTGACCTGTCCCTATTAAATGCAGCCTGACCTGTCCCCATTAAATGCAGCCTGACCTGTCCCCATTAAATGCAGCCTGACCTGTGCCCATTAAATGAAGCCTGACCTGTGCCCATTAAATGCAGCCTGACCTGTGCCCATTAAATGCAGCCTGACCTGTGCCCATTAAATGCAGCTTTACCTGTGCCTGGTGAGGAGGTCATCACATCCGCCTGTCTGCCTGTCACTCAGTCGACAGATCAGCCCGAGCGGCAGTACTCCATTCGGCCGCTAGGGCTGCTCTGTCTTCTGTGAATTATAGGAGAACGCTCGGCGCTCCTAGGAGACAGCCGCCCTGTATTGTGACATGGCGGTGGCGACGACAGGGGGGCCTGGGCAGTATTCGCTCCATAAGACGCACAGGCATTTCTCCCCATTTTATTTGGGGGGGGGAGTGCTTCTTATGGAGTGAAAAATACGGTAACTAATAATAACTTAATTATTACTAACTATTAAATTATAGGTATTGGAATTTCCTTTCAAATTTGGCTGTTAGTGAACGTAACGAATACGAATTTATCCGAAGTTACAAATTATCCGAAATAACGAATGCTGCATCTAAACAAATGGAACGTAAAATATTAATAATAATAAATAACAATCATAATAAAAACATTTTATTATTATTATTAATAATAATTAATTCCGTTCCATTTGTTTAGATGCGGCATTCGTTATTTCGGATAATTTGTAGCTTCGGGATAAATTCGTATTTGTTACGTTCACTAACAGCCAAATTTGAAAGGAAATTCCAATACCTATTAATTTAATATTTAGTTTTTATTAGTTTGTTAGTTAGCTATTCTTTCAAATTTTCTGATTTTTTTTTCTTTTGTTTTTTCGGGTTTTTGGAATTTTCAAATTTACGAGTTGCGATCATATTAAATGACCCAAAAAATGAAAAAAAAAAAAAAAACGAAAACAAATAAAACGAAAAAATAAAAATAAAAATAAATTTGGCAGTGCACATGTCTACTAGTAAGAGTAGGTAGAAAGGAGCGCCTGGAGTCTAGTAATCAGGGGAGGGCTGGGCCAGGGGGCAGGGTGGCAATTGCCTCCCAGGCCGCCCTAACTTACGTTCAAAATGGCCGGCAGCCGCTGCCCGCTACCATTTTCTTTTTTATTCTGGTCTAGGAAGTCGGGCCGGGGGCATGGCCATGGCGTCCGACCACTAGCTGGTACATTCCGGGAGTTGTAGTCCGCACTCAAGCTTCTGGTGGGTGTAAAACACAGCAGAGCAGAGGAAACTACAACTCCCTGGGACCGTATTCTTGGAAGCAGGCAGAGGCAGGGCGTGCCAGGGAGTCGGGTCGCAGGGCTGCAGGGCTGGGCTCTGGCTGCAACTTGACCCCAGGATCAGGAGCGTTACCCCCCTGGAAACCGTGGCGTGCAAGGACCTGCTGAGCTGAGATCGCTGAGGTGAGAGACCCTGACACCCCTAGCTGACCCCCCAGCTCCCCCCCATACACCCCATGTAACCTGCCCCAGTGATCAGGCTGCATTGATGGGCACTGGAGTTGGCTGCACTGATGGGCACTGGTGAGGCTGCATTGAAAAACCAGGTGGGCCATGGATGGTGAGCTGATTCGGCGGTTCAATGGGCCACTTGACTGGACTTGCCCCCCAGGCCTAAGGCCGCCAGCCCTCCCCTGCTAGTAGGTATGAGGTTGAAGGTGAGTTTGAAATCGCCACAAGTTTAACAAGCCAACGCATTTCAGGGGAACAAAGACTCCCCCTTTTTCGAGGCTGTTGCTGCATGCATATAAATGGGGAAGACTCAAAAACAGACATACCTGGGGAAGATCTGGGGAAGACTCAAAAACAGGTATGTCTGTAAACAGAGATCAGACGGATGGATGTCTGAGTGTTGGCTGTGGTAGGTGAGGCAGGTGCCGTACCCAGAGGTAGCAGCCCAGGCCTAAAAAGGGCTAACCATCATCTCCTTTTAAGATGGGCACAAATCATTGGAAGTGAAGCCTTTCCACTCGCCCACCTTATTATTCACTCACGACCATTGACTGATCGAGTCAGTGCAGTGCGATCTTCCCTACGAGGGCGTATCTTCTATCTTCGTCACTTTTTTCACTGTTGCTCCCAAACTATATTCAATAGCTGATCGTACCTGGCATTCAGCTTTAAAACAAGTCATCACTCACCTCTGTAGCTGCAGCCACCATGGAGTAAAATTATTGCTCATGCAAGGTAACTGAGTGGCAGGGGAGCCCTGGGTGGGTAAGTACCAAAAGAACCTGTCACTTTGGTCTAATTAGGGCAAATAATGATTGGAATCCCAGTGACATCATCAGTTCCTATGGAAAAATGCGCTGTTCCTGTGCACCAGGGAGAATCCATTTACTGGCGCCGCGTGTCACAACCGCTTGAGCCATTTCTTTATAGGAAGAAAATAGCGGCTCCCAGCTGCACAAACAGGAAAACTCCATAAAAAGGAGGAATAAGTCAAGGAATTAAAAAAAAATCTAATTTTGCAATGTTAAGAAGGTCTAAAGTTATTTTTTACATTTTTTTCAGTATTGTACAACCAATCGCAGAATAACCAGTATGAGATTGAGAAGGGAAGTATGAATGGGAAGTATGTGCTGTGGATGACCTACTCCAATGGAGCCGGAGAGACGACCTCCAGACAGGAAATATATTTTACAGTAGATGGTAAGAACATGTTAAAAAAAAAATATTTCAATGGAATCTACACTCACCGGCCACTTTATTAGGTACACCTATTCAATTGCTTGGTAACACAAATTGCTAATCAGCCAATCACATGGCAGCATCTCAATGCATTTAGGCATCTAGACGTGGTGAAGATGACTTGCTGAAGTTCAAACTGAGCATCAAAATGGGGAAGAAAGGGAATTCAGGTGACTTTGAACGTGGCGTGGTTGGTGGTGCCAGACGGGCTGCTCTGAGTATTTAAAAAACTACTGATCTACTGAGATTTTCACACACAACCATCTCTCGGGGTTTACAGAGAACGGTGTGAAAAAGAGAAAATATCCAGTGAGCGGCAGTTGTGTGGAGGAAAATGCCTTGTTGATGTCAGAGGAGAATGGGCAGATGATGATAGACAGGCAACAGTAACTCAAATAACCACTCGTTACACCCAAGGTATGCAGAATACCATCTCTGATCACACAACACATTGAACTTTGAAGCAGATGGGCTACAGCAGCAGAAGACCACACCGGGTGGCGCTCCTGTCAGCTAAGAACAGGAAAATGAGGCTACAATTCGCACAGATCATCAAAATTGGACAATAGAAGATTGGAAAAATGTTGCCTGGTCTGATGAGTCTCCATTTCAGCTGCGACATTCAGATGGTCGGGTCAGAATTTGGTGTAAACAACATGAAGTCATGGATCCATCCTGCCTTGTATCACCGGGTCAGGCTGGTGGTGTAATGGTGGGGGGGATATTTTCCTGGCACACTTGGGGCCCCTTAGTGCCAATTGAGTATCGTTTAAGCGCCACGGCCAACCTGAGTATTGTTGGTGACCATGTCCATCCCTTTATGACTACAGTGTCCCCATCTTCTGATGGCTCCTTCCAGCAGGATAATGCACCATGTCACAAAGCTCCAACCATCTCACCACTGGACAAGGAGGTCACTGCACTCCAATGGCCTCCACACTCACCACATCTCATCCAATAGAGCACCTTTGGGATGTGGGCGATCGGGAGATTCACATCATGGATGTTCTGCCGACAAATCTGCAGAAACTGTGTGATGCTTTCATGTCTCTATGGAGCAAAATCTCTGAGGAATGTTTCCAACACCTTGTTGTATCTATGCCACAAGAACTAAGGCAAAAGGGGGTCCCACCCCGTATTAGCAAGGTGTACCTATTAAAGTTGACTCTGTTTATATATATTTACAGTATTTTCATATGATCAATCCTATCAATAATTGCCATTGGTTTTAAAAGTTATGTTTTGTGTATAATTTATCATTATATATGAAGATGGGGGATACTCGTGTAGCGCTACCCCCAGTTAAGAGAGCCGCTGATATTGATTTGGGCCCTGTAGTGCACTGCTGTCAACCCCTGGCAATCGGCTCTAACCTCCCGTGGCACAGCTGGTGATAGAGGGATAGGACCGCGTGATCGCAACTGTTGGTGACGCAGTCCTATAACAAACATACACAGAATATACTTTAAAACTCCTATTAAAGTAAGCGGAACTGACACCAAATGTACTTTACCCAGATATTTTACTGAGGCTAATGGGCAAGTAATAAACAACAGTATAACAAGTTGCAGATCCCTGCAATAAACAGTAATAAAGATAAACAGAGTAATCAGAATAATAAAGTATTGCTATGCAACTCTAGCGCTGCCCTTTTACAGCTACTTCCCCTCATGGGTAGACTAACACCCAGCAATGTCTACCTATGCAGTCAGGCCTGACTGATCTAAATGGAAGTTCAGTGAAACAATATTCGCTAGCAATCTCTCGGTGGTGCACTTGAAGAACAACTTTGTAATCCCAACGAATAGTAAAGATAAAGTATCTGTCTTTAAACAGCTCTCACCACCTGGACAAGTCCAAGTCCGTTTCCTCCATCGATTCGTCTAGGAACAGGAATCCACCGACATCCAAGTCTTCAATCCTTCTGGTGTACTGCAGCAAGGAGGATTAGATGTCTCTAAGGCTCTGCTAGGCTGGCAGAGGGCTCTTTGGAAAGGAGCACACGGCCCGGGCTTCAGGCCTTGTGCACACAGCAGTTCAGCACAAACATCCTCTTGCTAGGAGAGGGGGGTCCAAAGAGAGCGACCAAAACTCCGCCTCCCCTTTATAAAGTCTGCCCCAGCAGTCTCTGTTCTGGAGCAATGCACCCTGGGTGCTGCAAGATGCACTGGGAGATGTAGTCTCTCTCTCCTCTGCTTTCACTTCCATAATGTCTCTTTACTTCCTCCCGACTCCCCTCTCACCTGGAACTTCTTATCTCTCTGCATTAAAGGGGAACACCCCGCTACACACTCCCCCCACTTGAACTCTTTGGTCCCCAAAGATAAACTTCAACAAATACTGTTTACCATTTTGGACAATGTCGAGCATGATGTTGGCATAGGGAATTCCCACCAAAACTTTGGGATGGAACTCTCTTGCCCACAGGTCACACTACCATGAGTGGCCTGCCTAACTGTGCCAGAGAGTGAGCTGGGGTTGCCCTCCACCAAATGGACGGTGGAAGGATCAGGTTGTTCAACACTTCTCCTAGCCGTTACAACAGAGTCCTCTGAGCTCGTCCCCATTTGGGGGTAAGTTAGTTTCTTGGGAGGCCTGATGACTCTGCGAGCCCTCTGCTCTCTTGGTGCTTTTGACTCTGGCACCACAGGCTCTTCTTCAGGAGTAAGTTCAGGTAACATTGCTGGTTCTGGAACCTCTGATTCAGAAGTCGACTGACGTATGGAATCTCTAGAGTCCTCCTCTGCGCAAGTGTCAGGAACATCTTCCCAGTAATCAGCTGAGGGACTGAAGGGTATGAATTCAGTAGCCTCCGGATTCAGCGTTGCATCTGGGGTATCCCCTCCATTTGGGAGATCTATGGCGGACGTTCCCAGAGTCGAGGGAGGCCACAGCCAGTCCAGTTCTCCACCTTCTTCTGTACTCAATTGGGAGGCCTCCCCATCTTTGGCTCGAGAGGTCTGGGACCGAGTGTTCGGCCTAGGAATATCCAGGATAGAGGCCGGTTCAGGGGAGTCTCTCACGGGAGGTATTCTGACTGCCTCAGCAAGTGGGAGCAGGTGGTTCCGATGCCACGTCTTCAGTGGACCCACCTTTCCTTCTGGCTTTAGTTTGTAGACAGGCAAACCGGGCAACTTCCTACAGACAACATAGGGCTCAGATCTCCACCTGTCGGCAAGCTTGTGTTTTCCAGGGACCCCCAGATTGCGTAGCAGTACTCGGTCCCCGGGCTGCAGATCTTGCACTCGAACCTTCAGATCAAAATTTCTCTTGTTGCGGGCCCCCCTTTGATCCGAAGCCGCCTGGGCTTGTTCATAGGCCACCTGCAAGCTACGTCTAAGTCTGTCCACGTATCCCTTGTGGGATGTAGCTGAGGTATTGTCTATAGAAGTGCCAAAGGCCAGGTCCACAGGTAGCCTTGCTTCTCTCCCAAACATAAGTCGATAAGGGGAGTAGCCAGTGGCGTCACTTGTGGTACAGTTATAGGCATGTACTAGGGCTGATATGTGCTGACTCCAGTGTTGCTTCTTCTCTGTTTCTAAGGTTCCCAACATGTTGAGCAGGGTCCGGTTAAATCTCTCCGGCTGAGCATCTCCTTGTGGGTGGTAAGGCGTGGTTCTGGTCTTCTTTATTCCTAATGAATCCAAAAGTCTTCGGATCAACCGACTCTCAAAGTCCCTTCCTTGATCTGAGTGGAGTCTCTGTGGTAGTCCGTAATGGACAAAATACTTCTCCATAAGTATCTTGGCCACGGTGGATGCCTTCTGGTCTTTGGTTGGGAAAGCTTGAGCATAGCGGGTGAAATGATCGGTTATTACCAGAACATTCCCCAATCCACTCAGGTCGGGTTCGAGGCAGAGAAAGTCAATGCATACCAGATCCATTGGGCCTTGACTCTGTAAGTGGCCCATTGGGGCAGCTTGATGGGGTAGGGTCTTTCTCTGAATGCATCGTGCACAGGAATGGCAATACTCCTCTACTTCTGCCCTCATGCAGGGCCAATAGAATCGATTTCTGACAAGCTGGAAGGTCCGTTCTGCCCCTAGGTGACCATGATGGTCATGCAGGGCAATTAGTACAGTCTCTCGGTGCTTCTCTGGAAGAAATAACTGCCACTTATCTTCTGAGTCATCAGAGGGGCCCCTTCGGTAGACCACTCCCTGATGTACCTGTAGCCTGTCCAATTCCTTCCTCAACAGGCGAGCCTCCTTTGAGGGGTGATGTAGGAATTTGTTGGGATCCTGATTCTCCAGGGCTTCGAGGACCAATCTCCCCATGGGGTCTTCCAATTGGTCACACCTCAACTCCTTCTTGGACAGTCTCGGTAGGTTGTCTTCCTCCAGTTGAGTTACCCCACAATAGTGTTTGGGGACTCCTACCATGGTAACCCCTATTTCTTCTGCTCTGGAGCCTCCTCTGGCTTGGAATTCAGCCCCTTGACAAAGGGCCCGCACCCTGTCCGGTGCCACTTGGGTCCAATCTTCCCAGTCATTTGTCGTGGCATGAGACCTCCGGGACAGGGCATCTGCATCCCTATTTCCGGCTCCTGGTCTGTACTTCAGACTGAAGTTGAATCCAGACAATGCGGCCAACCACCTGTGTCCGGTGGCATCTAGTTTCGCGGTGGTGAAGAGGTAGGTCAGGGGGTTGTTGTCTGTCTTCACAGTAAACTCTGCCCCATACAAGTAGTCTTTTAGCTTGTCTACTACCGCCCATTTGAGGGCCAGGAATTCCAGCTTATGAGTGGGGTAATTCTTTTCTGAGGGGGTCAGGCTCCTGCTCACATAGGCCACTGGTCGCAGTTGTCCTTCATGTTCTTGGTAGAGTACACCACCTAGACCCTCATGGCTGGCATCCACATGTAATTCATAAGGTCTGGTAGGGTCGGCGTAGGCCAGGACTGGGGCAGTGGTTAAGCTCCTCTTCAGAGCATGAAAGGCCTCTTCACACCTTGGGTTCCACTGATCTTGAACTGACTCACCAGGCCTCCTGGGCCCTGAGTCATCCTCTTCCCCTTCTGCCTTTAGCAATTCATTCAACGGGCGGCCAATCCGAGCAAACCCCTCCACAAACCTCCTATAATAGGAGCAGAACCCCAGGAAGGATCTGAGCTCTGTTACTGTGGTGGGTCGTGGCCAGGAAGTGACTGCTTCCAACTTCTCAGGATCTGTGGCCACCCCTTCTTCAGACACTATGTGCCCCAGATAGTTCACAGAAGACTGGTAGAACCGACACTTCTCGGGGGAAAGCTTAAGTCCCTCTTCGCTGAGTCTTCTCAATACTTTCTCCAACCTGGCTTCATGTTCTTCCAAGGTTCTTCCAAAGACAATGACATCGTCCAAGTACACAAGGACTTCTATAAGATTCATGTCTCCAACAGTCTTCTCCATAAGGCGTTGAAAGGTAGCAGGAGCTCCAGACAGACCCTGAGGCATCCTATTGAATTCGAAGAATCCCACCGGGGTTATGAAGGCTGTCTTCTCCCTGTCTTCTGGGTGCATAGGGATTTGATAGTACCCACTCTTGAGGTCCATCACACTGAACCATTTGGCTCCAGACAAACTTTGTAGGGCATCTTCTATCCTTGGCGTGGTGTATTGGTCAGGGATGGTTCTCCTGTTGAGAGTCCTGTAATCGATACAAAGCCTCAACGACCCATTCTTCTTTCTGACCACCACAATTGGGGAGGCATAGGGACTTCTAGACTCCCGGATCACACCAGTCTTCTTTAGTTCTACAAGTTGTTCCCTCAGATCCTCCAGATCTGCCAGGGGGACCCGCCTGACCCTCTCTCGGAAGGGCTTATCTTCTTGGAGGCGGATCCGATGGGTGGCACTTCTTGCACACCCCACATCGAATTCATCTTCGGAAAAGATCTTCTCCCACCTGGTCAGCTGGGCCTTGGCTCTTTCTTTCCAAGCCCTGGGTAGGTTTGGGTTTTCCACGGACAGTTTCTCCCAAACATCTCCTCCGTCACCCGTCCCCTTGACTTCGGACCAAGTGACCGGGGCAGCAGGGCTCACCTGACCAAGCAACACTCTGGCAGGGATCTCCATGAGTCCTCCCGTAGTGTTCCTAACACTCACCAGAACTCTGCCATGGGCCTTCTTCAGGGCCTTGAACGGAATCACTTCTGGTATCACTTCCAGGCCTGAGGACTCTTCCCTTGGGTCTGATTCCAGCATGACAAAGGGGCCAGGTTGTTCCCACGAAAGCTTCACAGTGGCCCTAAGACAGGTTACTTCTCCGGGCTGTAGCACTACTCCTTCTCTGCCAAGTCTCCACACCTTCCCTATCCCCTCTCCCGGGGTCTTCTGCTCTAAGACCAGTCGTTGGTAGGCCGTCTTTAGCATGGGATGGATTTTGGTGGCTGAATGGTTTCTCTCTTTCACTAGAGGGGTCAGGAGTCTCCTGACTAGATCCGTGTTTGTCCCAATGATCAGGGAAATCTTGCTGGCTCCAGGCGGCCGGGGACACACAACTGCCAGGGTGTCAAACACTTCAGCCTTCCCAGCCACGGATGGGTCGAAAGTCATCTTTATGGGCAGGTACCCATCATAAGGGAAACTCTGGGTTCCAAGTCCCCATATCTCCAGCTCTTCTATCTTCTGGATAGGCAGATGACTCAAGTGCCTATCATAGAAGTCCCGGTATAGTAAAGTCACCTGTGCTCCGGTGTCCAAAAGAGCTTTAGTATAGACTCCTTCCACTTGAATGGGCACAGTAGGAGACGGGCCCACCAGTTCCTTTGGGTATGGCCGGACTGGGGTCACCTCTTTTTTTTGGCTTTCGACCCTTGCTCTGCTCCTTTTGGACTTTCATTTTTCCTGAGCCTGGCATGCATTGACTTTCTCCCTCTCAATGGGGGCACAAACCCGCTGAGGGATGTTATTGTTCCTTTTAGGTGGATGTTCCTTCTTTGGGGTGCTGTACTTCCACTGAGGGGTCTTGCCCCCTCCCTCTGGGGTACATCTTGGTGGGGGTGTACTATACCTCCTCCTAGGAGTTTTGTCTCCTCCATTCTTGGCCTTTTTTTTTAGTTTGGAGCGCACTGAAGATGATGGGCACCCGGTTGACTCCTTCACCGGGGCCCTTTGGCGTTTCCCGCCGGCTTGCAATTATCTGTTCTCTTCTTCTTTGGGCTGGAGCATACGTTAGCAAAGTGGCCACTCCCTCCGCAGTTATAGCAAATCACCTCTTCTCGGTCCTGTAGGGAGGCCGGTGCTGAGGTGTTCGGGAACAACTCCTTTCTTGGGCTTGGTTTCTCTCGTCTTCTCTGATCTTTCTCCATCAAAGAGGTCAGCATCTCCAACACTTGGGCCATTTGCGATTTCAGAGTGTCAACCTCCGCATCTCTTTCTGGGCTCTTGACCGAATGGACCAACACTGGTACAGGTGTGACATTCGCCTTGGCCACCTGCTGATCTTCCTGCAGCGCCTCTTCGTCCCTAATAATTTTTATTAGATCAGAGTAGGTTAGTGACATTCCTCCTCCTGAGGTTTTCAGGTGCAGCCAGACCGGGTCTGAGCGCCGCGCTCCCCTCATGATCTGCTTCATGCGTGCTTCATCTGCATCTTTGGGCAGCATTCCCTTCTTCAGTACAATCTTGCATAACTGCCTGTTCAGCCTTCTAACATATTCTGACAGTTTCTCATTCGGCTGCTGGAGAGTGTGTTCAATTTGATAAATCATCTCTGACACCTTCTCCAGCTGACCAAACTCTTCCTGCAGCATGGCCAGGCAATCTTGAGCTGTACAGTTTTCATTTCCAAACCGGAAGCTCTTCACCGCTTCTGCCGCGGCACCTTTCAGACTTTCTAAGACTCGCTGTCTCTTCTGTGCCTCAGGCACCTCCCATGCTTCTACTGCCTGCAATGCCTGTTCCACCCAAGTGTCAAAATCTTCCTCCCCCGCAGGGACGGGGAGCTTCCCTGAGAAGGTGCTAAGCTTCCGGTAACCGGCCTCCACATGCACCGTACTGCTTTTCTGGCACTTAATTACAAGGTCTCCTAGAGCATTCAACAATTCAGGCCCTATAGCGGCCAGCGGTGATCCCGGGCTTAATAGTTCCTTAAGCTTTTCTGCTTTAGGGGATAGTGGTGGAGATAATTGTGGGAGTGATGGCTTTGGTGTCTGAAACCCTTCTTCCTTCACTGGCAGCGTATGTATCAAGTGATAGATCTGATTATCTATGGCTTGTATACTCTGACTTTTAAAATGCTCTGGGATTTCGTTTTTCCATTCTACCAGTGCGTATGTAAACGAGATCACTGGATCTGGCCTAAAATCCATCACCCATGCTTTGTGGCTCGGAGACAGTAACAATACGAGCTGTTTTATCTCCTCTTCCTTCCATCTTTCCCCCGGGAGTACAATGACTACCGCCGCGGTTGGATCGGCGCCAATCGCTGCGCACCACTGTGACATTGCCAGCGGGTCCATGCTGGTACTTCTGACCGGCTTGATTGCAGCGTGCAACGTACAAGGATCCCGGACTCGAGCCCCCACGTGTAGCGCTACCCCCAGTTAAGAGAGCCGCTGATATTGATTTGGGCCCTGCAGTGCACCGCTGTCAACCCCCGGCAATCGGCTCTAACCTCCCGTGGCACAGCTGGTGATAGAGAGATAGGACCGCGTGATCGCAACTGTTGGTGACGCAGTCCTATAACAAACATACACAGAATATACTTTAAAACTCCTATTAAAGTAAGCGGAACTGACACCAAATGTACTTTACCCAGATATTTTACTGAGGCTAATGGGCAAGTAATAAACAACAGTATAACAAGTTGCAGATCCCTGCAATAAACAGTAATAAAGATAAACAGAGTAATCAGAATAATAAAGTATTGCTATGCAACTCTAGCGCTGCCCTTTTACAGCTACTTCCCCTCATGAGTAGACTAACACCCAGCAGTGTCTACCTATGCAGTCAGGCCTGACTGATCTAAATGGAAGTTCAGTGAAACAATATTCGCTAGCAATCTCTCGGTGGTGCACTTGAAGAACAACTTTGTAATCCCAACGAATAGTAAAGATAAAGTATCTGTCTTTAAACAGCTCTCACCACCTGGACAAGTCCAAGTCCGTTTCCTCCATCGATTCGTCTAGGAACAGGAATCCACCGACATCCAAGTCTTCAATCCTTCTGGTGTACTGCAGCAAGGAGGATTAGATGTCTCTAAGGCTCTGCTAGGCTGGCAGAGGGCTCTTTGGAAAGGAGCACACGGCCCGGGCTTCAGGCCTTGTGCACACAGCAGTTCAGCACAGACATCCTCTTGCTAGGAGAGGGGTGTCCAAAGAGGCCGACCAAAACTCCGCCTCCCCTTTATAAAGTCTGCCCCAGCAGTCTCTGTTCTGGAGCAATGCACCCTGGGTGCTGCAAGATGTACTGGGAGATGTAGTCTCTCTCTCCTCTGCTTTCACTTCCATAATGTCTCTTTACTTCCTCCCGACTCCCCTCTCACCTGGAACTTCTTATCTCTCTGCATTAAAGGGGAACACCCCGCTACACTTGCTTATTACATATGCGGTCCTGTTTCGTTGGGGGGGGGGGGGGGGGTTGTCCTCCCTGTCAGAACACAATAGCTCAGCAGGGGATAGTGAACTTGGTGTTGAGTTATTCACTTTAAAGGGGAGTTCCAGACTTTTTTATGTTTATTAAAAGTCAGCAGCTACAAAAAGTGTAGCTGCTGGCTTTTAATAAACAGACACTTACCTGTTCCACTGTCCAGCGACGCCCCGAAACTCCGCTCCTCTCCCCCCTTCTCCGCCGGCGTCTCCATTCATAGTGTGGGCACCCCGCAGTGACAGCTTTCGGCTTCACGGCCGGGCACTCACTGCGCATGAGCGAACGGCGCAGCGCTCTCTGAGTGGACAGGCTATCGCCTGGAACCTGTCACGTGTCCCAGGTGATCGCCTACAGGGAGGGGCCGCCAAAAGGCGATATGACGTATCGCCTAGGCGACCCCAGGTGGAAGGAGGAAGTGGGACAGGAAGTCCCACTCCTACTGAAGCCCCCACTCCCCCCCCAAAAAAAAAATGACATGCCAAATGTGGCATGTAAGGGGGCGAGGAGTGGTTTAAGCGGAAGTTCCAAATTTGGGTGGAACTCCGCTTTAAGGTCATCACAGAGGACAAGGGGGCACTCTACATCTAGAGGAAAAGAGATTTCATCTCCAAGTACAGAAAGGATTCTTCACAGTAAAGTCTCGTACACACGACCGGTTTTCTCGGCAAGAAAACAGCTGGGAGAGCTTTTTGCTGAGAAAACCGTTCGTGTGTATGGTTTCTAGTAGGGAAAACTGCCGGGAATCTCAACGAGAAAATTAGAGAACCTGCTCTCTATTTTTCTCGTCGGGATTCTCAGCAGAGTGTTTCCTGCCGAGAAAACCGTTCTTGAGTATGCTTACCTGTCCCCGGTAAGCCTGCGCATGCTCGATGAGACTTTGACGCATGCGCGGTAGCATATAAGGGTAGTGTAGGGTGTAGCAAGATGGCGGCGACGGCATCGAATGTGACGAGCGCCGGCTCGTCGTAGTCGATGACGTCACCGCGTTCTTGCCATTCAAGAGAATGGCGTTTTTTTTGAATGGTCGTCAGTACACAGGGCTTCGCAAGACAAACTTGCCAGGAATCCCGTCAGGAAAACCGATGGTTTTCTAATAGGCGGGATTCCCGCCCGTGTGTACGAGGCTTAAGAGCTGTGAAAATGTGGAACAGACTCCCTCCAGAGGTGGTTTTGGCCAGCTCCATAGATTGCTTTAAGAAAGGCCTGGATACTTTCCTAAATGTACATAATATAACTGAGTACTGACATTTATAGGTAAAGTTGATCCGGGGAAAATCTGATTGCCTCTCGGGGGATCAGGAAGGAATTTTTTCCTCTGCTGTAGCAAATTGGATCGTTCTCTGCTGGGGTTTTTCGCCTTCCTTTGGATCAACTGTGGGTATAGAATTGGGTACATGGGATTGTATGATATTATTATTATTATTATTTATTATGGTTGAACTGGATGGACTTGTGTCTTATTTCAACATGACTAACTATGTAACTATCGCTGTACTAACATTGGATTGTTAGTACAGCAGCTCCGACCAGAGTTGTGAGTTTTTTTTTTTCTTTCAACCCACCAGTAGTGTGTACCCGGCTTTACACATTACTTAGCATACATGCACTTCACATGAAGAAGTAGATCTGGTGTTTGGTGCTCTGCTTGCTCGGGGATAAGACATAAAGTATGCAGCCAGTTAATGGAAATCTGTTGCTGTGATATCTCATGTCTGTGGTGACATCGGAGATTACATTCTGCTTTCTCTTTTTGTTTTTCAGTTCCGCATGATGAATATGTGATTGTTTACGCGTTCCTTGCTGTACTTGTATTGGCATCTATTCTGTTCCTTCTCCTAAGAGTAAAGCAAAGGTAGGCATGGATATGCATTTTTTTTTTTTATATATATTTATCTATCTGTTTTTCCTTAAAGTGACACTAAAGGTTCCCGTTTTTTTTTTTTTTTTTAAATAACAAACATGGAAATGGGGACTTCACCCCGGGTCTCACCCCCTCTGTTTTTGACTGGTGGTCTAATAAGGGTCTTATGCGGATAGCAGACCTCTGTGATCATAAGGGAATACTATCCAAAAGAGTGCTGATTGAAAAATATCAGCTACCGGACTCGGAGCTCTTTAGATATAATCAAATCCACCATTATATACAGTCCCTGTCATACAAAGGTGACCTTACAACTATGTCGCCCATGGAAAATATGTGTCGCCAATTTGATAAACTTCAAGGCCATATATCGACCATATACACTATTTTGACTTATGTTACAGCAAAACTGCCTTATATGACCCAATGGGAACAAGATATCCAGGAAAACCTGGAACTTGAGGAATGGCATTGGTTGGCATTGGCTGCTTCCAGGTCACTAATCAATACTTCAATAATAGAAGCGAACTATAAGGTTTTGTTAAGGTGGTACTTGGTGCCGACCAGACTGGCCACTTTTGTTCCCGAGGCATCTTCAAAGTGCTTTCGGGGCTGTGGTCAGGAAGGGACGGCTTATCATCAGGGCCACCATCAGGGGGGTAAAGGCAGTACACCTGTAAGGGGCCCAGAGGTCCCCAGGGGCCCAGATGGCAACCCCCCCTTTTTTTTTGTAAGGGGCCCCGGATGGTAACCCCCCTTTTTTTATGTATTTTTTATAAAAAATAAAATAAAAAATTATTTATTTTTGTAAGGGGCCCAGAGGTCCCCAGGGCCCCGGATGGCAACCCCCCCCCTTTTTTTTTATATATATGTAGCGGGGTCTTTAAAGTTAGTGGGATACACCTGGGGGTAGAGAGACCCAGGTGTGTAAATATGTCAGGGTTCAGACCCCTTTTCTTATTCGTGGAGGATTGGGTGGTGTAATATTCTCTTTGACCAGTGGGTGTCAGTATACCTACTGGCTCGAGGTAGAATCACTACCAGAGGGCTACCCTTCTTTGTCCCTTCCTGGAGATGGTACGGCCGGGGCGGGGAACCCGCCGTGGTGTCGATGGGAGGATATAAAAGGGGGAGACGCCCTCGCCAGGGGAGCTGTCCGGAGGGAGGAGATCGTGTCTTCACGCACCCAGGCACCTTAGGCCTGGGTGCGGGCGGTTCAAGGTTCCGGCCTAGGCGCCCAAGGCCTGGCCGGAACGAGGATGGAGTCCATCCCGGGCACCTTCAGCCTGGGGTGAGGTACTATTAAGGAGGCCTGGGACCCGGTGACTCCGGCTGGGTCCCGCGAGGGTGGAGTTGCTCCAGGGCGCCCCTTGCGAGGGGACCCGCATCTGAGGTGAGGAGGCTGGGGAGGTCACCCGTCCGAAGACCCGGTGCAGTGTCAACCCGGTGACGGATGGGCCTTCGGTAACTCCCTCGGAGGACATCTTCCCCTGATATGGGCTACAGCGCAGCGGAGGAGCTTTCATCAAGATTCCTGCAACCCCTGGTCATAGCACAGGGAGTGTAGGGACTAGGAACCTGTACAGTGCCTCGACCTGTTTCCCCATCGTATCATGCCGTTGCATTTGACTGTATGTGGAGATACGCAATAAACCTGAGTTTGGACTTTGATGGGTGTATGGACTCTGTTGATGGGAACAAAGGGAGATTCCGGCACGGAAGGACTGACCCTCATAACCAGCACACATTTGGCCCGAGAAAAAAAGATTAATACTGGCCTTCACCTCACCCACAGCCATGGGGAGGACATGGGCCGTGGCGCACCTCACTCTGTCGCTCGACATACCCCTAGCTAAAGAGGTCGGGGTGAGGCCGCTACACGTGGGGGCTCGTGAGTCCGGGATGAAATGTGTGTTGACCCTGAGGTTTGGAACGGCTGTGTTTGGACTTTGCTGCCCGGAGGAGGTCCGAGCAGGTCGGCCATGTGATTGGCCAAAGTGCATCCCTGTGCTCGAAGTCGTGGAAATTTCCCTAAAAAACCGGGAGAGGCCCATGCAGAAAGAGCGGGAAGAGGGAGGAGTCCAGCCGTGTGACGAACTACATGTGGGGACTTTTGCTGCACTGCGCCACGAGGCACCCCATGACTGCGCAATTCGTGGGAGGAGACTGAAGGAAGCCCGCGAAAACGTGCAAGTCGTGGGAGGAGTCTGGCCACGTGTGGAGAGACACGTGGAGACTCCGGCGCGAGGTCAGCGCGTGATGGAGCAGCAAGTGGTCGGAGCGAACTCAGGCTCCCCGTGGATGCCGGTACCTTATCCTTTCAAGATGACTGCATTTGCTGCACCCATTACAGACACGGGGATAAGGCTCAGGCCCCGAGGACAGTTGGCTCTGTATTCATGCAGAGACACGGAGGCCCTCGGTGTGATCTGTCCCGGATGCTCGGGACTGGTGGTCCAACTAAAGCCATTCGGGCGATGCGAAGCATACAAGGAGTTTCTTTTTGAGGTTGAATCACACACGGAAAGGCCCCGGGCCCTACGCCTCAACTGCATCACAGGAACCGCCACTCCGGAGGGAGAGATCAAAGCCTTTGCGGAGTTTCCCGTGCGCGCTGACCAGGGCGAAGTGACTGCCCAACCAGAGACTGAGAGAGAAAAATCCGAGGACACTGCTTCGGTCACTACAGACTCCCTGCTGCCACCCCCGAAGAGGAAGATAGGCCTGGTGCAGGCATCCTATGGTCGTGGTCGAGCTTCACCCCGCCGCTTGCCTGGCCTGGATGGCGCCGGTAGAGAAGAGAGTCCCGGACATCCTAGTTCTTCAGAAGGTCCAGGTGAGCCAGGGGCTGGGACTGTGGTGTTGGTTGGAGGTGTCGGGGGTCCACAGTCGGTGGAGCCCGCAAGGGAGGGTAGCCTTCCGTCTACTAGAGACTACCTTCCCGCCGAGATGTATGACACCTCCGACTTAGAGTCATTGTCAGACTGTGGGGATGACGGAGAGATAGACAAACTGTTTCACCGGAAGGGCTGGGACAGACGTCCACTACCTGTGCTGAGTAAACCGCAGGATTCCCCCATGACCATAGAAGACAGTACGCTCCGGGTGAAGGCCCCGGAGTTCTCGAGGAAATCTAGTCCTCCGACCAACTTCCCGCATTCAACTACATCACCCGCTCTGATGTTGGGGATGCAGCGTGCTTCGTTGCGGGCACCAAAGACAAAGAAACCCGAGATGGTGAAGGTACCTCGGCACCCGGAGGCCATCGTACAGCCAGGAGAAGGTGAGCGTGATGTGATGCCACCTCTAGCCAGGTTGCAGAGACTTTTCTCCCAGAGAGTCGCCCGTGAATATGGGTGGGAGTACCCCTACTTGCCTCGGGACTTATTGTATGAAGTCGAGGTCCTGCGACCAAGGTGGTATGATGAGTTTGTATGGGAAAAACTTAAAGTACCCCATGCCAGGCGATACCTGTCCTGTTCGCCGCCTGTGTCTAAAAAGTTCAAGGACTGCAGAGCTGATTGGAGACTTGGGCGCCATATTCATGCCGATAAGGTGCTCATCTGCCGGAAAGAAGGAGAGGATGTCGAGTATTCGGTGGAAGTGTTTGACGGGCACCTGAAGCCCCTGTTTCTGCCGGATCCAAGGTTCTATTTATAGGAGAAGTGGGCTTCTATCTTGTTGCTGTTGAAACTTTCTGGAAGAGACATTCCCAGACGCCTAGAACTGTGCCCTACTTTTGTTTTGATTTGGGCTTTTCTTTTACTCACTGGAGATTTGGGAGCTGTTGTTTTTTTTTTCCCTTTTCTTCATGTGCCAAAGGCAGAGACTTTTGGGGTAGAGTTAGAGTAGGAGAACAGGAAGAATGAAGATCTCACCAAGTGTCATTACCGCAGCGCTGTCACCAGGTGGCAGTGTTGTGCAACGAATGTTTGAAAATGTTACACATGCATTACGTACTTATTGGAGTGAGTGGGTCTCTCGGCTGACGGACCCACTCATGCCAAGTTAACACAGAGTGTTAGGATGTGTTTTTTTTTGTTTGTTTCCCTTCTGCAGGAGATTCGTCGGTCAAGACTACTGAGTATGGGGTGGTTCTTAGACAGTGACGGGAGGGATTGTATATGTGTCCATGACAGATGTTTTATACAAAAGTTTTAATGTTCTAAGGTTTCCCTGTCTGTTGAGCAGGTCTTGGCACATACAGTATCCAAAATTTGAGGGATAGCCTCTGGGGCCCACTTCATGTCACCACTCCTTGGGAGACATGGGTGTGCACCTGACGCTGGGGACCAGCGTCAAATCACCAGGGGGAGTGTGTAGCGGGGTCTTTAAAGTTAGTGGGATACACCTGGGGGTAGAGAGACCCAGGTGTGTAAATATGTCAGGGTTCAGACCCCTTTTCTTATTCGTGGAGGATTGGGTGGTGTAATATTCTCTTTGACCAGTGGGTGTCAGTATACCTACTGGCTCGAGGTAGAATCACTACCAGAGGGCTACCCTTCTTTGTCCCTTCCTGGAGATGGTACGGCCGGGGCGGGGAACCCGCCGTGGTGTCGATATAAAAGGGGGAGACGCCCTCGCCAGGGGAGCTGTCCGGAGGGAGGAGATCGTGTCTTCACGCACCCAGGCACCTTAGGCCTGGGTGCGGGCGGTTCAAGGTTCCGGCCTAGGCGCCCAAGGCCTGGCCGGAACGAGGATGGAGTCCATCCCGGGCACCTTCAGCCTGGGGTGAGGTACTATTAAGGAGGCCTGGGACCCGGTGACTCCGGCTGGGTCCCGCGAGGGTGGAGTTGCTCCAGGGCGCCCCTTGCGAGGGGACCCGCATCTGAGGTGAGGAGGCTGGGGAGGTCACCCGTCCGAAGACCCGGTGCAGTGTCAACCCGGTGACGGATGGGCCTTCGGTAACTCCCTCGGAGGACATCTTCCCCTGATATGGGCTACAGCGCAGCGGAGGAGCTTTCATCAAGATTCCTGCAACCCCTGGTCATAGCACAGGGAGTGTAGGGACTAGGAACCTGTACAGTGCCTCGACCTGTTTCCCCATCGTATCATGCCGTTGCATTTGACTGTATGTGGAGATACGCAATAAACCTGAGTTTGGACTTTGATGGGTGTATGGACTCTGTTGATGGGAACAAAGGGAGATTCCGGCACGGAAGGACTGACCCTCATAACCAGCGCACATTTGGCCAGAGAAAAAAAGATTAATACTGGCCTTCACCTCACCCACAGCCATGGGGAGGACATGGGCCGTGGCGCACCTCACTCTGTCGCTCGACATACCCCTAGCTAAAGAGGTCGGGGTGAGGCCGCTACATATAATTATTTTTTTTTTTTTTTATAAAAAAAACAAAAAAAACAATTGTAAGAGGCCCAGAGGTCCCCGGGGCCCCGGATGGTAACCCCCCTTTTTATGTATTTTTTGTAAGGGGCCCAGAGGTCCACAGGGCCCCGGATGGCAACCCCACTTTTTTTTTTTTATAATTTTTTTTTGTAAGGGGCCCAGAGGCCCGGAGGTCCCCAGGGCCCCGGATGGCAACCCCCCCGCTTCTAAATGCGGCGGCAGCACCCCCCCCCCCCCACCGGTTCTCCTCTGCTCCAGGGGGCCCATGCCTGAAGCTGTGTAAGGGGCCCCAAAATTCCTGATGGCGGCCCTGCTTATCATATCTGGTGGCAATGCCCCAAAGTAAGGAGATTTTGGATCAGAGTCTATAACTTTGTATATTCCCTCACTCAGATTACCCTGACCAAGTCCCCGAAACATGTACTCTTAGGTTGTAAGATCGAAGAGGCCTCCAAAACCCAAAGACGGCTCCTCACGTTTATATTTGTTTCAGCCAAAATCACAATAGCTAAGAACTGGAAGTCAGCAGCCCTACCATTTGACCAAATTAAACATAAACTTTCTTGGCTTATGTTAAATGAAAATAATAAGCTGGCATATACCTAAATTGGCCTATTCAAATGTTGAATGTATACATATAGGGATATGACCCCTCAGCACACAGCGTTGAATAGCCAAGAGTGAAATACCGTGATATAACGTAATAGTTCAACTTTCAACAAAGAATGAGTGACTTAATACATGCGTATAATACAAAAGTCTCATTTTTTCCTGAAGACTTCATCGGGAGCTGGCTGTCTCTTTTTGGTTCAGGCAGAAGGTCCCCTGATGACGCACCACAAGGTCCGCCATCCTCTTGCCACTGTGTTGAAGCTGATGCCTCCTGGAATATGTGAGGTGTATATCCCAGGAGGCATCAGCTTTAACAAAGTGGCATAAGGAATGTGGACCTGCTGACTCATCATCAGGGAGCCTGCTGCCTGAACCAGGAAGAGACAGCCGGCTCCTGATGAAGTCAGAAAGGAAGATGGCGGTGTGGGACCTGGTGTGCAGCAATGGATCAGCAAGGACTAGATTGTTACAAGGACTACTAGAGTGCTGTGTATGTTTTTTTGTTTTTTTTGGGGGATAATCTGACAGACAAGATAAGAGGAAAAATAAATAAAATGTAGGGGGAATGAAGTTCCTCTTTGAGGGAAACATTATAATGACAGCTCAACATAGAGGATGTGCTCACTAAAAACACAGCATAGGTTTCCTGTAAAATCAGTTTCATAATAAATCACCTGGAGGTTGTACTGGGTTCACTGAGTCATTGTGGGTCTGAGCAACCACCTAACATGTCAGAATATGAACTGATTACCAGCACAGAGGTGGTTTTACAATGTCTCTGCAAAAAATTGCCATTATAATAATTAGTTGCATTTCCATAAAAATGAAGGACAGTTTTTTTATAAATTTTTTTTTAACTCGGCACACCTTTCATGTCATCTACACAAAGGAAATTTTATACCAAGTCTTAGGCCGGGTTCACACTATTACGAATTGGATGCGGGATCCCCGCATCCAATACGCAATAGCAGGAGAATATGAATGGCTCTCTATGGAGCCGGTTTACATATCTCCGATGCGGCTCCAGTGCGAATTTGCACAGGAGCCCTGTGCGTCTTTTGGTCCGTTTTAGGTCCGAATTCAGCCAAACATTCGGGCTGAAATCAGACCTGAAATGGTGAATCAGGACGCACTGAACCCCTGCTGGGAGCCGCATCGGCATTAGATGTGAACGGAGCCTGATAGAGGATTAGAAAACAGATAAGAGTAAATAAGTTGAAATGGATAAGTGGCATAGGCACCTTTTAGTCATATTTTCACAGTGGCCCATGAGTGAGACACTTACATACTGGGAAAGGAATTGTAACCATTTAGTCCTTTTACTGCACAGAACCAGGTATCTACTTTTCACACGGACAATTATAGACTTGAAAAGGCTTTCCCTTTCCCCACCATAAAACCATACACAATATTTTCTTACAGCAGAAGGCCTATGGGATCAAAATATGGCCCTCTTGATTTTGAATCTTGAGAGATACTTGACAAATATTTATCTAAACTAAATTTTGAATTAAAAACTTAAAAAGTATGCTTGTTCCAGAGCTGGCAAAGTTGGAACTATTACAAACAATGGTAAAGAAATGTGTTGGCAGGCAGGAAAAGAGTAAGGAAGGTATGATGGTGAGTAATGTGTACAGGAGAGTAGTGAGGAGGGTATAATGGTGAGCAGTATGTACAGGAGAGGAGTGCAGAGGGTATGATGGTGAGCAGTATGTACAGGAGAGGAGTGTGGAGGGTATGAGGGTGAGCAGTATGTACAGGAGAGGAGTGCAGAGAGTATGATGGTGAGCAGTATGTACAGGAGAGGAGTGTGGAGGGTGTGATCTTGAGCAATATGTACAGAAGAGGAGTGTGTGATGGTGAGCTGTATGTACAGGAGGAGTGCAGAGAGTATGATGGTGAGCAGTATGTACAGGAGAGGAGTGAGGAGGTTATGATGGTGAGCTGTATGTACAGGAGAGGAGTGTGGAGGGTATGATGGTGAGCAATATGTACAGGAGAAGAGGTTGGAGGGTATGATGGTGAGCAGTATGTACAGGAGAGGAGTGAGGAGGGTATAATGGTGAGCTGTATGTACATGAGAGAAGTGTGGAGGGTATGATGCTGAACAGTATGTACAGGAGAGAAGTGCGGAGGGTATAATGGTGAGCAGTGTCTACAGGAAAGGAGTGAGGAGGGTATAATGGTGAGCAGTAGGTAACAGGAGAGGAGTGTGGAGGGTATGATTGTAAGCAGTATGTACAGGAATGGAGTGAGGAGGGTTTGATGGTGAGCTGTATGTACAGGAGAGCAGTGTGGGGGGTATGATGGTGAGCAGTATGTACAGGAGAGGAGTGTGGAGGGTATCATGGTGACTTGAGCAGTATGTACAGGAGAGGAGTGTGGAGGGTATGATGGTGAGCAGTATGTACAGGAGAGGAGTGAGGAGGGCATGATGTTGAGCAGTATGTACAGGAGAGGAGTGCGGAGGGTATGATGGTGAGCTGTATGTACAGAAGAGGAGTGAGGAGGGTATGATGGTGAGCTGTATGTACAGGAGAGTAGTGTGTAGGGTATGATGGTGAGCAGTATGTACAGGAGAGGAGTGCGGAGGGTATGATGGTGAGCTGTATGTACAGAAGAGGAGTGAGGAGGGTATGATGGTGAGCTGTATGTACAGAAGAGGAGTGAGGAGGGCATGATGTTGAGCAGTATGTACAGGAGAGGAGTGCGGAGGGTATGATGGTGAGCTGTATGTACAGAAGAGGAGTGAGGAGGGTATGATGGTGAGCTGTATGTACAGGAGAGTAGTGTGTAGGGTATGATGGTGAGCAGTATGTACAGGAGAGGAGTGTGGAGGGTATGATGGTGAGCTGTATGTACAGAAGAGGAGTGAGGAGGGTATGATGGTGAGCTGTATGTACAGGAGAGGAGTGTGTAGGGTATGATGGTGAGCAGTATGTACAGGAGAGGAGTGTGGAGGGTATCATGGTGACTTGAGCAGTATGTACAGGAGAGGAGTGTGGAGGATATGATGGTGAGCAGTATGTACAGGAGATGAGTGTGGAGGGTATCATGGTGACTTGAGCAGTATGTACAGGAGAGGAGTGTGGAGGGTATGATGGTGAGCTGTATGTACAGGAGAGGAGTGCAGAGGGTATGATGGTGAGCTGTATGTACAGAAGAGGAGTGAGGAGGGTATGATGGTGAGCTGTATGTACAGGAGAGTAGTGTGGAGGGTATCATGGTGACTTGAGCAGTATGTACAGGAGATGAGTGTGGAGGATATGATGGTGAGCTGTATGTACAGAAGAGGAGTGAGGAGGGTATGATGGTGAGCAGTATGTACAGGAGAGGAGTGTGGAGGGTATCATGGTGACTTGAGCAGTATGTACAGGAGAGGAGTGTGGAGGATATGATGGTGAGCAGTATGTACAGGAGATGAGTGCGGTTGGTATGGTGATTAGCAATATGTACAGGAGGAGCGAGGCCCTCATTCTATTACCTGAGACTCATTGCAAGGATTAGTATCTTGCAGGAATATTTATAACCATTACATATTTCTAGTTGTTTGTTTGCTTGGGTCATCCAATCTCAGAGTACCAGAGCCAATTCCACATATGGCATCATACCAGAACGTGATTGGTTGTAGACCAGGTTCACACATATGCAGCTTCTAGAAGTCGCAGCCCACGTAGGAACTGCATGTGCAGTGCGGTTCCCAGTGCGGGAGTGATTTCCAGTGCCAGCGGCGTGCCATTAGGATTAATGGCACCCGCACGATTCCAGTGTGTTTTTCTGTGTGGGTGGTTGTGGCTGCGAGAAGAGCTCCAGACCCGCAGCGGGAACCACCTACACAGATGTGATCTTACCCTTAGCTTACCGTAAATACTCAAACTTGTATATACAGTATATTTGTAAAGGTGAGGCGCAATAGACAGTTCAGTGTGCTGTATTTTGTTGTAGATGTTATGTGGAGGTTAGCAGTCAGCTCTAAAAGTCCTAGGAATTGTAATAATATGGAGGAAAGAAAGAAAATAGAAGCTCCACTCGGTAAAGGGCAGCATGAAATATATTTGTAATCAACAGGGAAATCCAACTCATATCGGGGATTGCAAGAGTCCTTCTTCAGGAATATTTTTTTTTGGATTGTTACAAGTGGGTGGAACTTCTACTTTCCAACCTCCCCCCATAAAACTTGTATACGACAGCTGAGGCTACAACATACTATGTGAAATGGCAAAAAAAAATGTTTTGGGGAATTGGTAAGATCTTCCCTTTTGGCTGTAGCAACTGAGGTGTGATAGCACCTGACTTTTTACTGTGACCTTTTCAGATCTTATAAATGTTGGTTGTGAAGTTAATTTTTTTCTTTTTTTCATCCCAGGTTTCTTATGTTGCTCTCAAAAATTCTACCAAATGTATGCATTAAAGCGGTCCCTGATCCAGCCAATTGCGAATGGGCAAAAGAGTGCATCTCCAACAAGGTGTGTACAGAGAACATGCTGGTTAAACTGCATGAGATTTTTCACACATAGAACATTACCAGGTTTTAAAGTCATTGACACTAGAGTAAAAACTGGAAAGTAAAGAAACTAACAGTTTCCTAACCTGCAACCCATGCTGTCACTCTTATCGCTCTTTAACCACTTGTCGACCAGCCGCCGTCAATATACTGCGGCAGGTCGGCACGTTCCTGCGAACCGTCGTAGCTGTACGTCGGCCCTTTAAGTGGGGATAGCAGGCAGGCGCGCGCTCGCCCGCTGCACTGCGGGGGTGCCAATGCGCATGGCTGGCTGTTGCGATGACCACTGGCCACGTGCGATCGCAGGCATGAGAGCAAGAACAGGGACGTGTGTGTGTGTGTAAACACACAAATCCCTGTTCTGTGAGGAGAGGAGAGACAGATTGTGTGTTCCTACTAGCTAGGAACAACAATCTGTCATCTCCTCCAGTTAGTCCCCTCCCCCCACTGTTAGAACACGCTGGGGAACACAGTTAACCCCTTGATCGCCCCCTAGTGTTAACCCCTTCCCTGCCAGTGACATTTACACAGTAATTAGGGATGAGCTTTATGTTCGGGTGGAACATGAGTTCGACTCAAACATTGGCTGTTCGCCAAATAGCGAACAATTTGGGGTGTTCACGGCAAATTCGAAAGCCACGGATCACCCTTTAAAAGTTTTTGGGAGAAATCAAAAGTGCTGATTTTAAAGGTTAATATGCAAGTTATTGTCATAAAAAGTGTTTGGGGACCCAGGTCCTGCCCCAGGGGACATGTATCAATGCAAAAAAAAGTTTTAAAAACTGCAGTTTTTTCAGGAGCAGTGATTTTAATAATGCTTAAAGTGAAACAATAAAAGTGAAATATTCCTTTAAATTTCGTACCTGGGGGGTGTCTATAGTATGCTTGTAAAGTGGCGCTTGTTTCCCGTGTTTAGAACAGTCCCTGCACAAAATGTAATTTCTAAAGGGAAAAAAAGTCATTTAAAACTACTCGCGGCTATAATGAATTGTCAGGCTCCGGCACTACAGACAAAAGTCATTGAAAAAACTGGCATGGGGTCCCCCCCCCCAGTCCATAACCAGGCCCTTTGGGTCTGGTATGAATATTAAGGGGAACCCCGAACCAAAATAAAAAAAAATGCGTGGGGGCCCCCCAAATTTCATACCAGACACTTTACAGGCATACTATAGACACCCCCAGGTACGAAATTTAAAGGAATATTTTCACTTTTATTGTTTCACTTTAAGCATTATTAAAATCACTGCTCCCGAAAAAACGGCCGTTTTTAAAACTTTATTTTGCATTGATACATGTCCCCTGGGGCAGGACCCGGGTCCCCAGACACTTTTTATGACAATAACTTGCATATTAACCTTTAAAAATGAGCACTTTTGATTTTTTTCACGTTCGCGTCCCACAGACTTTAATGGTGTTTGAGCGTTCGAACAAATTTTTTGCCTGTTCGCATGTTCTGCTGCGAACCCAACTGGGGGGGGGGGGGGGCGGTGTTCGGCTCATCCCTCCCAGTAATCAGTGCATTTTTATAGCACTGGTAGCTGTATAATTGTTAATGGTCCCAAAAATGTGTCAAAAGTGTCCGATCTGTCAACCAAATTGTCGTAGTCCCGATAAAAATCATTGATCACCACGATTACTAGTTAAAATAAAAAAAATAAAAAATGCCTAAATCTTTCCCCTATTTTGTAGACGCTATAACTTTTGGCTATGGGATAGGAAGTGAAGGTAAATCTCCCCAAAAATAAACTTTACAGGGGTTTTATAACCCTCCCTTACTCTATACAATTTGCATATAGTTCTAATTTAACCACTTGCCTGCTGGGCACTTTTACCCCCTTACTGCTCAGGCCAATTTTCAGCGCTGTCACACTTTGAATGAAAATTGCGCGGTCATGCAACACTGTACGCCATATGAAATAATTTTTTCCACATAAATAGAGCTTTCTTTTGGTGCTATTTAATCATAAACGAACAAAGACCCAAATGTTGAAGAGAATTTTTTTTTCAGTTTGTTATAAAAATGTTCTCACTGATGGGCACTGATAGGTGGCGCTGATGAGGAGGCACTGGTGGGACTGTACGGATAATCAGGACCCTGATTATTAGTGTACATGTCCCTTTTACACAAGCCGGTTATCGGCTCTCCTCATGCTGTCAGCGTTAGGAAAGGAATGCCGATAACTGGCTTCTGTTTACATTGTGATTGGACACCGCTGATCACGTGGTAAAGAGCCGCTGATTGGCTCTTTACCTCAATCTGTGATCCGCCGTGTCCGGCGATCACAAAGCGTGGCGGGCACAATCACAGGAGGACGTCATATGATGGACTCCCAGAACTGGATGACCGCACTGTAGCTGTCATTCGGCTATAGCAGGGTCAGAAAGTGGTTAACATAAGGCTGGACTTCAATTTAAAGCGGGTTTCCGGGCATAATTTTTTTATTTATTTTTTGCAAGCTAAAATGAATAACATTAAATAGTCCCTAAAACATATTAATAGCTCCCCAGTCGTTCCAGAAATCATTGCAAACACTTGCCTTATATCCTCCAGCTCATGTTGTGGCCGTATCCATCATATGTGTGGGCATGTGAAGCACAGTTCCTTTTTCTTCCTGGTTTTCAGGGAGAGGTGCATGCTGGGCGATTTTTAGGCCCAGTAATGCCCAGAGACTCCTGGGAAATGAGTGTCATCATTTCCCAGGAGGCAATGGGGTCTTAGGACAGGAAGTTGAACCACCTAGGACCAGGAACTAGGCAGATTACGAAATCTGCCTAGTAACAGCCAGATAGAAGTGAGTAAAAAAAAATTATTTAAAAAGCTGTTAATAGAAAGTTCATTTTTAGGGTGGAACTCCGCTTTAAAACCACAATCTTTGTACATAGTTTGAGGTCAATTGACAGCCAAAATAATGGAATTGATATTTCTCTCTTTTCTAGGATAAACTCATGAGCTTTCCCAGCCATGCCTCCAGCACCTCCGACTGTGATGAAGCAGAGACATTGGAAATCGAGGTGCTGAGCAGTGAAGAGGAGTTTCACTATTGCCCAACATACACCATTAACCCTCTACAGACTGTAAGTCACCAGGAGAAAGATGTCCACCTTCAGGAAGACACAGAGATTCTACAGCCCAGCTTGCATCAAGCAGAGCAGAACCTGTACAAGTCAATAGCCTTTCAACCAGCAGGAGAGATGAAGGTGCAAACGTCAGACTACTTGGTCAATCACGTTATTGCCGTGGACTACTTGCCCAAAAACATTCTGACTGTGTACAAGGATAAGAGTGAAGAGGACCTCTTCCACTCACAGTTCCACCTGCCATCCTGGGTTATAGCTTCAGGAACAATTAAACTGGACACTGTAAGGATTGACTTTTCCTGACGATGATTTCTGAATTCACTATAAAAAGACTCTAATTGCTATTTAGGGATTACTTCATAAAAAAATCCTTAAACTACATGTAAACTCTAACAATGAACTTTTCTTATTTGCTCTCTTCTGGTCCATTAAGTATACCATTGAAAGTGTTTTCTTATATCCAATTGATAAGTGCAAAAAAAAAAAAACCTGTCGATCCTGACGGAAATCCAGAAAGCTCCTAAGCTTTCTGCAGTCCCATCTGAAGCAGTTATGGGAGGGGGTGTTCTGTAGTTTTTTTTAAATTCATCCTAGTGTGACAATATTGCTCCCTTATAGATACAATTACAGTAAGCATTGTCAGCGTACGACAAGAGGTGGGATAGAGGCAGGATCACCGTGTGATAGTAAGGGGGGGGGGGGGAGCTTGACAAGTAAACTAATACAGCCAACTATCTTTGAGGATTGGGGAACTGCAGTATATTACATTTTTGCTCTTGGGTTTAGATCAGGGGTCTCAAAGTACTGACCCGCGGACCGGCTACAAAAGGATGGCCAGTGCTGATCCAACATTAAGGGGGCAGATGTTTTCATTGATGGCCAGTGCTGATCTAACATGATGGGGGCAGATGTTTTCATTGATGGCCAGTGCTGCAAAGATGGGGGCGGAATTTTAAACGTTTAGCTAGCTAAATAGGCCCTCCAAGAAGAATAGCAGATAAAGATTTGTTTAGCAGATTTGTTTGGGCATCGTTAAAAATTCCGCCCCCCATCTTTGCAGCACTGCTCATCATTGAAAACATCCGCGCCCTTCATGTTAAATTCCGCCCCTCACCTACATGAATGTGCCTCGGCAGCGCCAGGCACAATCTGACTGAAAATTTTCTTCAGTCGGCTATTGTGCGCAGGCACCGTCTTGCCGACACAACAGCCAATCATAAAATCAGCTGTTGTGCTATTCCGTACAGCACATGCGCAGTTCATCCCGGGCACTTTTCGACAGAACACCGGCCCCGGATCCAAGGTCATGCTGGCAACTCAGGGCGGAAGATTGTGGTGTTCTGGGGGTGCCCTGCCACTAGGCCTGTGTTGAAGCCAGGACCTAACAGGAGGAGAGGACTCAGGAGGCAGAAGATTGGGCCACCAGCTGACTTCCAGGAGGAGAGGTAAGTGAGCAATCACACCGAGGCTGAGCCAAGTCCTTAGTTGAGTGACTGGGGTTGAAATTTGTGAAGAGGGGGTATTTGTGGAGTGTGTGTGGGGGGGTTGGAATTTGTGGAGTGTAAAGGGGGGTATTTGTGAAGTGGAGTGTGGGGGGGTATTTGTGCAAAGTAAGGGTGTGGGGGCGGGGGGGGGGGGGTTATTTGTGGCGTGTAGGGGGTAAACATGGATGTTAAAGAGGAAGTAAACCCTGATGGGTTTACTTCCTCTTTATTTCCCTGCAAAGGTAAAGCATAATGGGCTACTATGCATCGCATAGTAGCCCATTATGTGACACTTACCTGCAGTAGAAGCCTGCGATGTCACCGTCTTCCTCCATGGCAGCGGGCATCCATCTTCACCCCTCTTCTTCCGGGGGGCCGCAAACTCCGGCTCTGTGACTGGCTGGAGTCGCATGCGCGCGGGTGCCGCAACTCGTGGCTTCATTCACGGCTTTCTGACTAACGGTCAGTGCGCCTGCGCTCCGTTGTCTACGGCGCATGCGCCGTAGACATCGGTGCCTTCCTTTTGCAAATATCTTTGTTGTACCTCAGGTATTTGTTGCACCTACAGGTAAGCCTTAATCTAGGCTTACCTGTAGGTTAAAGTGGTATGTAAGGGTTAATATTGCGCCCGCCGACCCCAGTGCTGGGGGTTAATATTGCGTCTGCTGACCCCAGTGCTGGGGGTTAATAGTGCGTCCGCTGACACCAGTGCTGGGGGTTAATAGTGTGTCCGCTGACACCCATGCCTGGGGGTTATTAGCGCGTCCGCTGACACCAATGCTGGGGGTTAATGGGGCGTCCACTGACACCAATGCTGGGGGTTAATAGTGTGTCCCCTGACACCAATGCTGGGGGTTAAGTGTGTCCGTTGACACCCATGCTGGGGGTTATTAGAGCGCCCGTTGACACCAATGCTGGGGGTTAATAGTGTGTCCCCTGATACCAATGGTGGGGGTTAATAGTGTGTCTGCTGACACCAATGCTGGGGGTTAATAGAGCGTCCGCTGACACCAATGCTGGGGGTTAAAAGAGCGTCCACTGACACCAATGCTGGGGGGTTAATAGAGTGTCCGCTGACACCAATGCTGGGGGGTTAATAGAGCGTCCGCTGACACCAATGCTGGGGGTTAATAGAGCGTCCGGTGACACCAATGCTGGGGGGTTAATAGAGCATCCGCTGACACCCATGCTGGGGGTTAATAGTGCATCCGCTGACACCAATGCTGGGGGTTAATAGTGCGTCCGCTGACACCAGTGCTGGGGGTTAATAGTGCGTCCGCTGACACCAATGCTGGGGGTTAATAGTGCGTCCGCTGACACCAGTGCTGGATATTAATAGTGTGTCTGCTGACACCAATGCGGGGGGGGGGGTTTATTAGTGAGTCCGCTGACACCAGTGCTGGGGGAAAGGACATTTTGCATGCGGCCCCCATTGGATGTGAAAACTTGTCCTGTGGCCCTCGGGTAATTTGAGTTTGAGACCCCTGGTTTAGATATATTTTAATTCAATTAAATTATCGTGTTGATTAATGCGACAAAAAACTATCCATTTGGATTGCTAGCTGGCAAGAAAAAAAAGGAATTTTGATTTTAAGTAAAAGTTTAGCCAAAAACTAACTCTAAGGCCTCCTACACACGATACGAAAATCAGAAGAGAAAATTTGTAAGACGAGCTGTCTGTGGATTTTCGGATCGTTGGTACGGTGCTTTCGACAGCTGATTTGACTTTTTCATCAGACAAAAGCTGCATGTGTAGGCTATAAAATTTGTCGGATGTGAACTCAACGTCTGATTTTCAGATGGTCAGTACAGAAATGTCACAAGAGTTGAAAGTACAAACACGCATGCTCAGAATCAAGGAACGACCGGGAGGAGTTCGGTCTTGTAAACTACCGTTCGTAATCTAGAATTCACATTCGTGACGCAGCAATTGATAAAATGTCGAAATGCAGCGCACATTTTCATCTTCTTTAACCGCTTGCCAACTGCCTCACGCACTTATACGTCGTCAGAATGGAACGGGCAGGCAAAGCAACGTACAGTCAGGTCCATAAATATTTGGATATCGACACAATTCTAATCTTTTTGGCACTATACACCACCACAATGGATTTGAAATGAAACAAACAAGATGTGCTTTAACTGCAGACTTTCAGCTTTAATTTGAGGGTATCCAAATCAGGTGAACGGTGTAGGAATTACAACAGTTTGTATATGTGCCTCCCACTTTTTAAGGGACCAAAAGTAATGGGACAGATTAACAATCATCAATCAATCTTTCACTTTTTAATACTTGGTTGCAAATCCTTTGCAGTCAATTACAGCCTGAAGTCTGGAACGCGATGACATCACCAGACGTTGGGTTTCCTCCCTGGTGATGCTCTGCCAGGCCTCTACTGCAACTGTCTTCAGTTCCTGCTTGTTCTTGGGGCATTTTCCCTTCAGTTTTGTCTTCAGCAAGTGAAATTCATGCTCAATCGGATTCAGGTCAGGTGATTGACTTGGCCATTGCATAACATTCCACTTCTTTCCCTTAAAAAACTCTTTGGTTGCTTTCGCAGTATGCTTCGGGTCATTGTCCATCTGCACTGTGAAGTGCCGTCCAATGAGTTCTGAAGCATTTGGCTGAATATGAGCCGATAATAATATTCCCCGAAACACTTCAGAATTCATCCTTCTGCTTTTGTCAGCAGTCACATCATCAATAAATACAAGAGAACCAGTTCCATTGGCAGCCATACATGCCCACGCCATGACACTACCACCCAGTGCCGATCCTGACCTCCCTGGGGCCCTAAGCAAAATTCTGCTAAGGGGCCCTCTACGGTGGAAAAAAATGGGTGTGGTTTACGTGGAATAGTGGGTGTGGCTTACATAGGCGTGGCTCAGAGGGGGTGTGGTTAGAGTCTGAGATGAATGAGGGATGGAGGGAGAAAGAGAGAAAGAAAGAGGGAGAGAAAGAAAGAGAGTGAAAGGAAGAAAGAGGGGTGGAGGGACAGCAGGCCCAGATCCTACACCACAATAGAAATGTGTGTATTCCAGAAAGTTTAACAAATCAGCAGATAAAGATACTCCAAACACCTGGTGTTAGCGCTTCAATCATCCCGGCACCATGGTTGTTATGGTGTCAGGATGACTGAAGCGCATTATTTCTATTATTACATTGTAATATAGAATGAAATTATTCAACTCACCATAATGCAGAATCAGTGGAAGTCCTGAGTCCCTCCTTACACCAGGCATTCCCAGAGGAGTCCCCCTTACACCAGGCATTCCCAGTAGAGTTCCTCCTTATATCAGGCATTCCCAGTAGAGTCCCTCCTTACACCAGGCATTCCCAGTAGAGTCCCTCCTTACACCAGGCCTTCCCAGTAGAGTCCCTCCTTACACCAGGCCTTCCCAGTAGAGTCCCTCCTTACACCAGGCCTTCCCAGCGGAGGCCCCCCTTACACCAGGCCTTCCCAGCGGAGGCCCCCCTTACATCAGGCCTTACCAGCGGAGTCCCTCCTTACACTAGGCCTTCCCAGCGGAGTCCCCCTTACACTAGGCATTCCCAGCGGAGGCCCCCTACACCAGGAATTCCCAGCGGAGGCCCCCCTTACACCAGGCATTCCCAGTGGAGGCCCCCCTTACATCAGGCCTTCCCAGCGGAGTCCCCCTTACACCAGGCATACCCAGCGGAGTCCCCCTTACACCAGGCATTTCCAGCGGAGGCCCCCCTTACACCAGGCATTCCCAGCGGAGGCCCCCCTTACACCAGGCATTCCCAGCGGAGGCCCCCCTTACATCAGGCATTCCCAGCGGGGGCCCCCCTTACATCAGGTGTGATGCCCTGAGACTCTCTCCGCCGCCATTACGCAGAGGGAACAGTGGAGGAGCCGGCCGGGTGGCTGCCAATAGGAATTAAGCTGTGGCGCCGCCCACCCCCGCCCCTTCCCACATTTCACTCACAGACAGACATCAGCGGGGCGGGAGGTGGGCGGTGCCACAGCTCAATTCCTATTGGCAGCCACCCTGACCCTCCTCTTAGTCTACAAGAAAATGGCGGCGACGAAGAAGATTCGGGGGCTCCTACGCAGCTTGCATAGCAAGCGTATAGGGCGGATCGGCCCTGCTACCACCACCATGCTTCACTGATGAAGTGGTATGCTTTGGATCATGAGCAACTTAGTTCCTTTCCTTCTCCATACTCTTCTTTTCCCATCCCTCTGGTACAAGTTGATCTTGGTCTCATCTGTCCATTGGATGTTGTTCCAGAACTGTGAAGGCTTTTTTAGATGTTTGGCAAACTCTAATCTGGCCTTCCTGTTTTTGAGGCTCACCAATGGTTTCCATCTTGTGGTGAACCCTCTGTATTCACTCTGGTGAAGTCTTCTCTTGATTGTTGACTTTGACACACATACACCTACCTCCTGGAGAGTGTTCTTCATCTGGCCAACTGTTGTGAAGGGTGTTTTCTTCACCAGGGAAAGAATTCTTCGGTCATCCACCTCAGTTGTTTTCCGTGGTCTTTTGAGTATTTTGGTGATGCTGAGCTCAGCGGTGCGTTCTTTCTTTTTAAGGATGTTCCAAACAGTTGATTTGGCCACACCTAATGTTTTTGCTATCTCTCTGATGGGTTTGTTTTTTTTTTCCAGCCTAATGATGGCTTGCTTCACTGATAGTGACAGCTCTTTGGATCTCATATTGAGAGTTGACAGCAACAGATTCCAAATGCAAATAGCACACTTGAAATGAACTCTGGACCTTTTATCTGCTCCTTGTAAATGGGATAATGAGGGAATAACACACACCTGGCCATGGAACAGCTGAGAAGCCAATTGTCCCATTACTTTTGGTCCCCTAAAAAGTGGGAGGCACATATACAAACTGTTGTAATTCCTACACCGTTCACCCGATTTGGATGTAAATACCCTCAAATAAAAGCTGAAAGTCTGCAGTTAAAGCACATCTTGTGCGTTTCATTTCAAATCCATTGTGGTGGTGTATAGAGCCAAAAAGATTAGAATTGTTTCGATGTCCCAATATTTATGGACCCGACTGTGTATATATATATATATATATATATATATATATATATACGTTGCTTTGAATCTGCCGCCCATCGCGCGCCGCGGTCTCCGTGACCGTGGAGCAATGCAGAGTACCAAACTAACTAGAGGGGATGGTATCCTATTGAGAACTCCAATGTATGGAATTAACAGGCAAGTAAAAATAATTATTATCTTAATCATACAGTACAGGACACAGGCTTGATATTCACAGACCTTGGGACATCCCCAAGAAAATGAATTAGGGTGGGCAGACAGAACTGTGCCAACTGACCCAGCAATAACAATGGTCAACGGACCCATCTCAGAGTACTGCTGCAAGAACCTTGCAGCTGATAGCTGCATCTGCAGAAGATTCGACGTCCACCTGGTAGAACGTTAAATAGGTACTTACAGGTGGCAGCCTTACAAAGCTGGGCAATGGGGCTTGATGTCAGAATGCTCAGGTACTCCTACTGATCTGGTAGTGTGAGCACATATTAATGCAGAAGGTGCTTTGTCTTTTAGGGAAGTGGTCATCAGCCCTGTCCTTAGGGCCCACTAATAGGCCAGGTTTGCAAGATAACTGAAATACATCACAGGTGATATAATTTGCTGCTCAGTGATTGCAGTATTCTAGTCTGCATCTCCCCAAGGTAATACATAAAATCTGGCCGCCTGTTAGTGGGCCCTGAAGACAGGGTTGATGACCACTGCTTTAGGGTGTGAGCTCTTGAGAGTAGTTGCCTTATCCATCTAGCAATGAAGAATCTTGATGCCCCCTGTGAGGTCCTGATGGTAAAAGAAAAGAAGCTGTATGGAGAATCTGATGGCTGTGACCATGCCCAGACAGTCACGAGCTATCTCCTTGTAAGCTTTGTAGGAGGGCACAACAAAGGAAGGGCTATAGCCTGGTAATTTGGTTGGTCGCAGGCTGGTCAGTACGTAGAGCTTGGATTTTTCCTTGGCCCTTTCTTGACAAGAGCAGCATCTCTCCTTCCTCATTGGCTCAGACACAGCAGCAGGAGCCATTGGCTTCCACTGCTGTCAATCACAGCCAGTGAGGAGGGGGTGGGGCTGAGCCACAAGCACATTAGTGCCCCCCCATAGCAAGCAGCTTGGTATAGGGGCACTTGGCAAGGGATCCGAGAAGAGAATCTGTGCAAAACAATGCACGGAACAGGTAATTATGACATGCTTATTTAAAAAAAAAAGAAAATGCTTTAACTCAACGATCACTTTAACCACTTCTATACTGGGCACTTAAACACCTTCCTGCCCAGACCAATTTTCAGCTTTCTGCGCTGTTGCACTTTGAATGACAATTGCGCGGTCATGGTACACTGTACCCAAACTAAATTTTTGTCATTTTGTTCCCACAAATAGAGCTTTCTTTTGGTGGTATTTGATCACCTCTGCGATTTTTATTTTCTGCTAAAAAATAAAAAAAAGACCCAAAATTTTGAAAAAAAAAGTTTTTTTTTGGTTTCAGTTACAAAACTTTGTAAATAAGTTAGTTTTCCAAATATAGCTTTTTTATTAGTTTTTCCAAATAAAATCAAAAATCAAAAGAAAATAAGATCTGGACTCAGCCCAAAATACAGGTCCTTCTCAAAAAATTAGCATATTGTGATAAAGTTCATTATTTTCTGTAATGTACTGATAAACATTAGACTTTCATATATTTTAGATTCATTACACACAACTGAAGTAGTTCAAGCCTTTTCTTGTTTATAATAATATTGATGATTTTGGCATACAGCTCATGAAAACCCAAAAATCCTATCTCAAAAAATTAGCATATCATGAAAAGGTTCTCTAAACGAGCTATTAACCTAATCATCTGAATCAACTAATTAACTCTAAACACCTGCAAAAGATTCCTGAGGCTTTTAAAAACTCCCAGCCTGGTTCATTACTCAAAACGGCAATCATGGGTAAGACTGCCGACCTGACTGCTGTCCAGAAGGCCATCATTGACACCCTCAAGCAAGAGGGTAAGACACAGAAAGAAATTTCTGAACGAATAGGCTGTTCCCAGAGTGCTGTATCAAGGCACCTCAGTGGGAAGTCTGTGGGAAGGAAAAAGTGTGGCAGAAAATGCTGCACAACGAGAAGAAGTGACCAGACCCTGAAGAAGATTGTGGAGAAGGACCGATTCCAGACCTTGGAGGACCTGCGGAAGCAGTGGACTGAGTCTGGAGTAGAAACATCCAGAGCCACCGTGAACAGGCGTGTGCAGGAAATGGGCTACAGGTGCCGCATTCCCCAGGTCAAGCCACTTTTGAACCAGAAACAGCGGCAGAAGCGCCTGACCTGGGCTACAGAGAAGCAGCACTGGACTGTTGCTCAGTGGTCCAAAGTACATTCGGAAATCAAGGTGCCAGAGTCTGGAGGAAGACTGGGGAGAGGGAAATGCCAAAATGCCTGAAGTCCAGTGTCAAGTACCCACAGTCAGTGATGGTCTGGGGTGCCATGTCAGCTGCTGGTGTTGGTCCACTGTGTTTTATCAAGGGCAGGGTCAATGCAGCTAGCTATCAGGAGATTTTGGAGCACTTCATGCTTCCATCTGCTGAAAAGCTTTATGGAGATGAAGATTTCATTTTTCAGCACGACCTGGCACCTGCTCACAGTGCCAAAACCACTGCTAAATGGTTTACTGACCATGGTATTACTGTGCTCAATTGGCCTGCCAACTCTCCTGACCTGAACCCCATAGAGAATCTGTGGGATATTGGGAAGAGAAAGTTGAGAGACGCAAGACCCAACACTCTGGATGAGCTTAAGGCCGCTATCGAAGCATCCTGGGCCTCCATAACACCTCAGCAGTGCCACAGGCTGGTTGCCTCCATGCCACGCCGCATTGAAGCAGTCATTTCTGCAAAAGGATTCCCGACCAAGTATTGAGTGCATAACTAAACATAATTATTTGAAGGTTGACTTTTTTTGTATTAAAAACACTTTTCTTTTATTGGTCGGATGAAATATGCTAATTTTTTGAGATAGGATTTTTGGGTTTTCATGAGCTGTATGCCAAAATCATCAATATTAAAACAAGAAAAGGCTTGAACTACTTCAGTTGTGTGTAATGAATCTAAAATATATGAAAGTCTAATGTTTATCAGTACATTACAGAAAATAATGAACTTTATCACAATATGCTAATTTTTTGAGAAGGACCTGTACATAAATAGCTCATATCAGTGGAGGACACAGCCTCCTGATCATATAACACAGAAATGTCAGTACATTACATATTGAACCATATATATCTTGGAGTTCCTATTATCTCCTATTATTCTCCTAGCAAAAACAATAAAAAAAAAAAAGGGAGAGGGGGGGGGGAATTCTGAAGGAAGTACATATTGAGAAAATACAGAAGGACGGTGTTGAGTCGAATACACCCATCTGTTCCGGAGTCTAGTAGTTCTCCTGGCCCCCATCTATATACTAGGTATTTTAGATCTCTAAGAGATTTTCCCCCTCATCTGAATGTACAAACGTATTCCAGCTATCCCATGTCGCTTTATAAATCCCATGTCTATCCTGTGCAGTCATTATTAGATCCTCCATTTTATTTATGTTTTCCACCTTTTGTAACCACATCGCCACTGATGGTGGGTTATGGGTTTTCCACATCATGGGGATGCAAGCTTTAGCAGCATTGATTAGATGCCTCAATAAAGATTTTTTATATACCCGGGGGGCTAGAGTTGACACGTGAAGTAAAAAAAACGCTGGGTCGTTTGGGATCGAGAAATCAGTAAATCGTTGCGATATATTGCGCACCGTCGTCCAAAAGTCAATCAATTTAGGACAAGACCAGAATATGTGTAGCATCGTACCTTTGTCTTCGCCACAACGCCAGCAATGTTCTGATATTTCTGGACACATCACATGCAGGCGGGCAGGTGTCAAATACCACCTTGTCAGAACTTTATAGTTGGTTTCCTGTATTTTTGTACATATCGTGGACTTAAGGGAGAGGCTAATCATATTCTGTTTTTGGGTCAAGGAGAATGTGCGGTCTAGTTCAGTTTCCCACTTTGCAATACAAGGCAGATCGGTTTGTTGTTCTGGCGTATTTAGAAGAGCATACATTTTGGATAAAGTCTGTGATAACGGTTCTGTGCTCGAGCAATATTCCTCGAACTTATTCAGGGGTCTAGTGTAGCTCCGGGGATTCGGGATGGTCAGGAAAAAGTGCTGCAACTGTCCGGCATTCCAGAACTCCAATCTATAGGGGCCTGCTGTATCCATCAATTCCGAAATATTGGGCCATCTATCATTCATTACAAATTGAGAGGCTGTCATAAGGCCAGAAGTCCTTAGTTGCCTAAATTGTGTATTTGAGAGTCCCGGAGGGAAACTAGGTTTACCCAATATCGGGGTCAAAGGCGATGTCGTAGCTGTTGAGGAGTGTTTTAGGATAATACGGGCGCTCTGTCGCAGTGTATTGCCTATCAATGGATGTGATTTTAATTCAGTGGGTAGAGAATCTCCACACCACAGCGCGGTCCGTAAGGGAATCTGTCTGATATTGTTCTATTTGTATCCATAGTTTGGACTCATAGTGTCGCCACCAATCGATCACCCTACCCAAATGAACCGCCTGATAGTATCTCTTAACATCTGGTAGTGCAAGACCTCCGTGTTGTTTTGGCCTCGTAAGCTGAATATGGGAGATTCAAGGTTTTTTATGGGCCGAAACAAAACGTGTGAAGAGAGCTTGGACTTGTTTAAAATATGCAAAAGGTATCCTAACCGGGAGGGCTTGGAAAAGATATAAAAATTTAGGCAGAACATTCATCTTTAACAAGTTACACCTCCCAAACCATGAATGTAATCCCTTATTCCATGTCTCTAACTGCAATCTAGTTTGAACAAGTAAGGGAGGAAAGTTACTCTCATATAGATGAGAAAGGTCCGATGGAATACTAATCCCCAAATAACTCAATGCAGATGATGTCCATTTAAAATGGAAATTTGTGCACATGTTTGGTAAAGCCTGTGATGTCAATGCCACTCCCATTGCTTTGGACTTCGAGAGATTAATTTTAAAATTAGACAGTGCTCCGTATCTCTCAAACTCCTTCAGAAGATTTGGCAAGGAGACTACCGGGTTGGTCAAGGAGAATAATAGATCGTCAGCATATGCTGAGATCTTACATTGTATCCGGCCTATCCTTATCCCTTGTATATCTGGGTTCATTCTAATTGTCGCTAAAAAAGGTTCTAGGGAGAGGGCGAACAAAAGAGGGGACAGCGGACATCCCTGTCTTGTACCATTTTGTATTGGAAAGGGGTCTGATAGGACCCCATTCACCTTCACCCGAGCTGTCGGGTTAGAATATATTCCAGCTATTCGATTAAGCATCACCTCCCCTAAACCAATGTGTCTGAGCACAGCGAACATAAATGACCATTCAACACGATCAAAAGCCTTTTCGGTGTCTGTGTTTAAAAATACACATGGGGTATTTGTTGAGCGTGCGACATGAAGTAGATTTAATACCTTAGTAGTACTATCTCGCGCCTCTCTAGATGGTATAAAACCCACTTGGTCTAGATGGATGAGTTGCTGAAGATGGTACGCCAGTCGAGCAGCCAGGACCGTGGTATACAGCTTAAGGTCCACATTCAGAAGCGATATTGGCCGATAGCTGCCACAATACGCCGGATCTTTTCCTTCCTTATGGATCATCGAAATGTGGGCTCCCAAGGTCTCTTTAGCAAACATTCCCCCTGCGCCTACCGTATTATACAATGTAAGCATTCGAGTGCCCAGTATTGGTAACAATGTCCTGTAATATTGTAATGTCAAACCATCTGGGCCTGGTGCCTTCCCTAGTTTCATATGTCTAACTGCGTGTTCAACTTCCATTAAGGTAATGGGGGAGTCTAAATCTATTCGCATCTCCTGTGATAGAGATGGCATCTGAGAAGATGTAATATAATCCTCTAACTCTGCTTGGTTCTTCGTTACTCCCGGCAAATTATATAAGCAGGAATAAAAATCCTTAAACACTTGAGTAACTTGTGCCGGTAGGACTGCCTTTTGACCATTTCTCCTAATAATATGAGGAACATATGTAGAGAGTTTATGATCTCTAACCGCTTTCGCTAACATTTTCCCACACTTATCTCCTGACTCATAGCTCACTCTGCGACAGAACTGCAAAGCCGCCTTAGCCTTATACCAGAGCAAGTCTGTAATCTGTGTCCTAATTGACTTCAATTCGGCCTCTGAGGATTGCGTAGGGATATGTTTGTGCCTAGCTTCAGTCTCTGACAATTTCTGTAGCCAACCAAGAAGTTGTTCGTTCCGTTCACGTTTAATTCGTGCCCCGTGCTTAATCAAGATTCCCCTAATAACCGGTTTATGGGCTTCCTATAAAATGCCCGGGTCACAGTCTGATTGATCATTCTCCTGGAAGTATAATTTCAATGTTTCATTTACCTCAGTCAATACCTCCGGTACTTGTAAAAGGCTCTCATTACAGTAAGACGCCAGAAACGGTGTCGAGGCATAGAAGTGTCATTAAGTTTGTAAGTTAGGAATATCGGCGCATGGTCCGACCATGTCCTGTCTCCAATCGATGTCTCGCTCACCGCATGCAACTGTGTGTGGGGAACAAGGAAATAGTCTATCCGAGTATATACCCGATGCATGGGGGAGTAAAACGAATAATCACGTTCCCCTGAATGTTGCAGGCGCCAGGCATCTATTAATTGTGCTTTATGAAGCATCTTTGCTATTCTTTTTAGTTGGCTCGGCGGAATAGATGATTTACCAGTTGAAGTATCTACCGAGGGAATTAGCGGAACATTAAAGTCTCCGCCGAGAATCAATTGTCCCTCTCTAAATTCCTGCAGTTTCTCCAGTGTGTCTCTCATAAAGGTAGCTTGTAGTTCATTGGGGGTGTATATTGTAGCTAATGTCACCTGTTTATCCCAAATCAACCCCTTAAGAAAAATATAGCGCCCTGCCTGGTCTATAATAGAGCTCTGGTATTTCCAAAGTATTTTACTAGATAGTAATACCGATACCCCTTTTGATTTACTTATCGGGTTAGTAGAGTGATAAGCGATAGGGTAGAATCTATTTCTTAAGTAGGGGAGCTTGTCATTTTTAAAATGTGTTTCCTGAATAAAGGCGATATCGGCATTATATCTTTTCATATCATTAAAGAGCATATGTCTCTTCTCAGGAATATTTAGGCCCCTCACATTAAGTGACATCACTCGAACACCGTCCATCTTTACAAAAAAAAAAAAAAGGGGGGGGGAGAAACCCCCCTCCTATCTACTATGCTTAGCTATATGCTAAAAAAAAAGAACGCTCACCGACTATCGGTATCTGAGCGTCTGCCTAATTAGGTGCGTGTGCCTGGATTGGCCGACTGAGTTGACAATAGATAAAAAAATGAAGAAAGAGAAGCAAAAAATAAAAAATGCAAGCTCCAGAGACCTCCCCACTCCTTAGATTATTTAGAAACTGATAATCTTATTAGGAGGACCGGGGGGGAAAAAAAAAAAAAAAAGAAATAAAAAAGGAAAGAGAGGGAGAGAAAAAGAAAAGTAAAAAAAACCAAAAAAACCCCTTCCCTCTCTCTCCCTCCCCCCTCTCCCCTCCCTCTCAGGGGGGAAGAAGAATACATTGGGGAGCAGTTAAATTTATATAGCACCGGGTTTCGGGGGGTAGGGGCTTATAGGGCAGGCCCAAGCCCGCGGATATTTATAGCTTCCTGTCCAGTTCGTTAGATATCTCATAGCCTGAGGTTATTTATATCTCTTTACACATATACTATTCCATTATACATTAATATACCTTTATATGCATTGTATTCTATATACCTCTCTATACATTATATTCTATATCATATATATCCCTCCTCACTTTTCTCTTAAAGAGGGAGTATAAACATAATACACATAATACCCAACCCAATTCACAACACAATACACATAGTACACAGCCCAATATGTAACTCATTATCTATTAAAATAATATGTAACTCATTGTCTATTGAATTAATATAAACCCAAGACTTGTCTTCTTTAGCCCACTATTTTTGGTTCTTGGTTCTTGTCTGTGAAACTTCCCCCTTCTTTCTTAGTCCCCTCTTTTAATCTACTATTCTTATATCCCTCTTCCCACCTCTTCCCCGAAGACAAATCCTTGGAGAAAAGCACAAAAAAAAAAAAAAAAGGCCAAGGGGAGAAAGCATATAGCCTATATCATATGATATTTCACCCTCATATCATATCCTATCTCTATGTAATTCTACTTGTTCTACTCCTCCCCTTCCCTTCCCTTCTCCTGTCTCTACCCCTCTCCATTCTATGCTCCCTCTTCCTCTCCTCTTCTCTCCGTCCCTCGTCCCCCTCCTGAACTATCTCTAACATTTCTATTCCTATTCCATCACCAATGAGATCGCAGGGGGGTATAGAAGGTTCTCGGAACACCCCTAATATCTAATTCCTCCTAGGTATCATTATCCCTATTAACTCATTTTATTATATTTACTGTATTTTTTCTTTTTTCTTTCTCTTCCCCCTTTTCTCTTCTTCCCCCTCCCCCTTCCTCTTTCCCTGTATTTATTTCTATCTATTTAGCCTTTTCTATCTTGGGGTCTAACTATTTGCGTGTTATTGGTGTTACTGATATTACTAGTGAAAAAAAATAAAAAAAAATAAAAAGGAGCAGAGGAAAAAAAATAAAAAAAGATTTAAAGAAAAACACCCAGTGTCTTTTATAAATGTCTTTTATAAATTCGTGTTTCTTATTATATTCTAAAACTTACTCATGTTTTTATGTGTCTTTTATGTGTCTTATTTCTGTAGCGTCTAAGCGCTAATGTAAAAAAAAGGGGGAGTGAAAAGAAAGTGTGAGACAAAAAGAAAAAACCCTAAAAAAAAAAAAACCTTGTGTCGGGGGTTAAATATACCTTCTAATGTTCCTTCTAGTATTCCCTCTAACTTCTACTAGTGAGTTTTGAAGGGAAAGCAAAATAGCTCCCCCCAAAAAAAAAAAAGTGTCAAAATACGCTGTGTCAAAATACCCTGTATTCCTCTGCACATAAATCTCTCTATCTCATTCAATTTATCACACTTATCTTTATCTTAACCTTATTAACCTCCAAACACATCAAAATACAGCCCCTTGTCCAGTGTCCTAAATCTCCTCTCCTCTCCCCCAAGAAAAAAAAAAGGGGGGAGAAGGGAAGGGGGTAATATTGTATCATATATTCAATTAGTCATCCCCTTTTCTATACCCCTGGATTTTGAAATTCCCAGTTCCTAGTCTCAGACAGCAGGAAAAAAAGAAAAAGGGGGAAACCGCAAACAAAAAAAAAGGGGGGGGGGGTCCGATATATTCATTCTCTTAATGTTCCAGGTGTATCTAGATATAAGGGGAAAGGGGGTAGGTTAAGGGAGTAACTATTCGATAACTATTCAATATCAGGTCCTGATTCCCGATTCAAGTCCCCCTTTACTCCTTGGGGGGTCTGACTTCTTTGCTGTTGTCCATTTCTTTGGGATCCTCTTCTTTGACCCTGGATATCCAGGAACCCCCTACGGTTCCCAGTGTATGTAAAGGGTAGAAGCCAGTTTGGTATCTGAAAGGGTGTAATTTCTAGATAAAGGAAAAGTTCAGGGAGATCTGCTGGTGTCAAGAGGGTGAATGCCCTACGGAATGTTACTGTTAATGGGTACCCCCATCTATACGTGCATCCCTGCTCTCTGGCCCGGTCCAAAATAGGCCGTAGACACGCTCTGCGCTGAAGTGTGGCTCTAGAGATATCGGGTAAAACTTTTATATGGGCTCCATCCACTAGAGTATCCCCTTTATCCCATGCTGCCCTGAGTATCTGCTCCCTTTGGTTATGTCTACTCAGGCGGCAGATAACATCCCTGGGTCTATCCAGATTAGGGGGTCTAGGGCCTAATGCTCTGTGTACTCTATCCAATTCAATCACAGTCAACGGTAAGTTTAATATTGCCTGAAATACTCCCAGCACTTTAGTATTTAAGTCTTCCGTTTCTGTTGTTTCTGGGAGACCCCTGAGTCGCAGGTTATTTCGACGGCTTCTGTCTTCGTGTGCTTCTCTTTGCAGTTGTAGGTTTATTATTGTATCTGCTTGTCCCCCCTGGGTTTTTTCTATACACCCCATACGTTGTTCCAGGGCAGAAATGGAGTCCTCACCCGCCACCACCCTCTCTGACAACGCTTTTATACCTGCACTTACTAGCAGAAGATCTTGTCGGTGTGTCTCCTCAACCCGTAGGATTAGTGCCTCTATATCCTGGCGGGTCGGTAGTGCAGCCAAGTCCTGCCTTGTAGGCAATGTTGCTAATGTCGCTAGTATAGTTTTAATTTCTCCTACCTCCATGCCAGGTGTATCGGGTGTTACCACAGTTGCAGTAGCTTCTCTTTCAGCGATCGTGTTCCTCAACGTTCCAGTCCGACTTGGCGTCCTCACTTCCTGCTTGCCCTCTAACCCGGATGAGTTCCGGCGTACACTCAGCCTAGCTCCAACATCACCTGCTGAGCTTCTCCGTACTGTACCGTTCTCCCTAAGCCCTGGCCCCCCCATGGGACTAGAGCTGGTACTAGATACTGCTGGATATCTCCCTGAGAGGTACTCGAAAAACCCCTCCTCGTAGCGGCTCTGGTACCATATTTGCGGCCACCGCTCATGCCGTGACACAGGGCTTCTATCTCCCTTTGTTTGATTAGAGTGTTATGGAGGTCCTGGAGCTAACTTCAAATCGTGTCTCTCAGTCCGCCATCTCCTGGCCACGCCCCCCGTTAGTTTTCTCCTTCACTGATGGGGCTGCACTGACAAGGCGGCACGGATGGGCAACGATCGGCAGCACGGGTGGGCACAGATAGGCAGCACGGGTGGGCACTGAAAGGCGGCACGGATGGGCACTGATAGGTGGCACGGGTGGGCACTGATTGGCATCCATTAGTACAGTGCCACCTATCAGTGCCCACCCGTGCCACCTATCAGTGCCCATCCATGCCGCCTATCAGTGCCCACCCGTGCCATCAGTCGGAGACTCTTTACCTAGATCGGTGTTGCGGGGTGTCAGACTGACACCCCGCAGCAACGATCGCCGCGATGCGCGCCCCCGGGGGCACGCAACGGCTCAAAATCCTAAGGACGTCATATGACGTCCTGTCAGGATTTTGCAACCACTTTGCCGACGTCAATCCGCTATAGGGCGGGCGGCAAGTGGTTAAAATATATTTTCCTATATAAACAGTTTAATTATCTGAAACTGATCCAGAATCAAGATTTATTAATTTTTACTAACTACAGAAGAGCTCAGCATTAGGGAGGAAGAAACTACAAACTCAACCGTGCGGATGTGCTCATGTGCTATGCTAAAAACCCTGACATGGGGAAAGAGCAGAGAGATGAGCTCAATAGTCTTCTACTTATCCTTTTATTGGCTATGGGGAGAAGACCTGCAAATGTTTCCTAAGGCCCCATGCACACGAGACGCAGGTGCAAACTCTGCTGAACACACGTTTTTAAACGCTGAAACCGGCGTTTATAAACGCGCGTTTTGCCGCGTTTAGCGGCGTTTAACCGTGTTTGCGTTTATAAGAGTTTCATCATAGACCCTCCCTAAGCTCAAAAAACAGTACATTTTAACCATTTCAGCCAGTTTGTGAGACCAGAGTGAGTAGCAGCAGCTGAGAGAGCAGCAGTGTACTTGTATTTAGCGTATCACTTGCCACATCATCTGCCACAAGTTGTGGATTGTCCACTTGCCACGTCACCTGCCACGTCACCTGGCCACGTCACCTGCCACAAGTTGTGGATTGTCCACTTGCCACATCACGTGCCACGTCACCTGCCACAAGTTGTGGATTGTCCACTTGCCACGTTACCTGGCCACGTCACCTAGCCATGTTACCTGCCACGTCACCTGGCCACGTTACCTGCCACGTCACCTGCCACAAGTTGTGGATTGTCCACTTGCCATGTCACCTGGCCACTTCACCTGCCACAAGTTGTGAATTGTCCACTTGCCACGTCACCTGGCCACATCACCTGGCCACGTCACCTGCCACAAGTTGTGGATTGTCCACTTGCCACGTCACCTGGCCACGTCACCTGCCACAAGCTGTGGATTGTCCACTTGCCACGTCACCTGGCCACATAACCTGCCACGTCACCTGGCCACAAGCTGTGGATTGTCCACTTGCCACGTCACCTGGCCACATCACCTGACACAAGTTGTTGATTGTCCACTTGCCACTTTACCTGCCACAAGTTGTGGATTGTCCACAATGCGATGCAAGCAATTACAGTTTTCTTTTATATTTTTTAATAGTTTTTCATCATTTGCCATCATTTTTGAGATTTCTAATGTTAAAAAATAGGTCACCTTTAAAAACGCTTATAAACGCAAACGCGGCAAAACGCCGGTACCGCGTTTAGCGTCTGAACCCATTTTTTTACTTCTGGAAAAACGAGGTTAAACGCAACTGCTTGTAAACGCCAAAAAACGAGAGTGTGTGCATGGACACATAGGATAACATTGAATGGGTTCAGGAGCAGTTGAAAAAAGCGTCCAACTGCCTCTGAACGCGCGTTCAACAGCAAATAACAGCGCCTCGTGTGCATGGGGCCTTACCGTATCAGATGACTGGCCTTCCAGACAGGGCTAGGCAGTGTGGCAGTCCTAGGACTGGATGTTCAGAAAATCAAATCCTTTAGCAGACAAAACAGCTCCCAGATATGTATTTTTCACCTGCGTATTTAGCAATTTGCCTGGAAATCCAGAATAATCCTGGGGGATGATCCAGAAGGGGACATGTAGGCAATGGCTGTAAATGAGCATTAAACTGACTTTTGTTCCCTTAAAAGTATAATTAAAGCCTCATACACACGATCGGATTTTCCGCAGACAAAGCGTAGGACTTTTGTCCGAAGAGCGCTGGCCAGGAACTTGTATTGCATACAAACGGCACACAATTGTTGGCCAACAAACACAAAACTACGTCGTTTTTCAGCTCTTTTAGCCACCCTTTGGGCAACTTCTGCTAATGTTGTGTTATGGTGAGCATTGCTTCTGAGCATGCGTGTTTGTACTTTGGAGTTTCACCCGAAGGACTTGTGTACTCGCGATCGGATAATCCGACAACACACATTTGTTGGTGGAAAATCTGACAACAATCGTCCGTTGGAGTATACAAACGGTCGGATTTCCCAACAACAGCCTGTCATCACACAATTCCTGTCGGAAAATGCGATCTCGTGTGTGTCAGGTTTAATTGCTGGCTGGCTTTACCCCCCCCCCCCCCCCGTTTTGTCCAGTTTACCATTATCATTGAGAGTAAAAGAAAATCCCACATTTTGGATTGTCCCCAGAAAAGTAATTGAAGGGAAATCTTCCAATGGTAACCCCAAGGAATTCCCTTAATTTGTAGGGATTTCCTCTCACTTCCTGTTTGGATATGGGACAGGAAGTGAAGGGAAATCTCCACAATGGGACAGAGGTGAAAATAAATCTGATGGGTTATAACTCTCCCTTAAAGGGGTTGCTCCGCCGGGAAAAAAAAAAATTAAAAGCCAGCAGCTACTGGCTTTTAATATTTGGACACTTACCTGTCCTGGAGTCCAGCGACGTCCGCAGCAGAGGACGAGCGACCGCTCGTCGCTCTGCTGCTCCCTCCGCCATCCTCGCTGAGGGAACCAGGAGGTGAAGCCCTGCGGCTTCATGCCTGGTTCCCTACGGCGCATGCGCGAGTCGCGCTGCGCCGTTCTGATTGGTGCTCCTGTGTTCTGGGAGCCGAGTGTCTCCCAGAACACCAAGGGAAGTCTGCGGGAAGTGACGTCACTCCCGCAGATTCCCGGAGAGAGGACTCCCGGATGTGGGTGAAAATACCTGTCTTAGACAGGTATCTTTACCCCCCTCCCCCCTGAAAGGTGTCAATTGTGACACCGGAGGGGGGGAGGGTTCCAAATAGCAAAAGTTGCTATTTAGGGTGGAGTTCCACTTTAAAGGGGTTGTAAAGGTTCGTTTTTTATTTTCTAAATAGGTTCCTTGAAGCTAGTGCATTGTTGGTTCACTTACCTTTTTCTTTGATTTACCTTCTAAATGTTTTTTTTCTTTGTCTGAATTTCTCACTTCCTGTTCCTCCTCACTAAACTTCACACCATCATCCGAGGGGTGTGGAGTCAGCCAGAACAGCTTACTGAGGAGGAACAGGAAGTGAGAAATTCAGACAAAGAAAAAAAATATTTAGAAGGGAAATCAAAGGAAAAAAGGTAAGTGAACCAACAATGCACTGGCTTAAAGGAACCCATTTAGAAAATAAAAAACGAACCTTTACAACCCCTTTAAGGCCCGTACACACGATTGGATATTCCGGCGGACGTGTTTTGTCAGATAATCCAACCGTATCTGTATGCTCCATCCGACAATTGTTGTCAGAATTACCGACAACACGTGTTCCGTCGGATAATCCGATGGTGTGTACACAAAAACGACGGACTAAAATCCAAAGTACAAATACGCATGCTCAGAAGCAATGCTCACCATAACACAACATTAGCAGAAGGGTGGCGGTAAAGAGCTGAAAAACCACGTAGTTTCGTGTGTCGGATGAAAAAGTTCTGCCGTCTGAAATGCAGAACAAGTTCACAGCCAACACTCTTTGGACAAAAATCCACGGTTTTGTCCGATCGTGTGTACGAGGCTTAACTCTAATCAAAAAAATAAAAATTAAGTTTTGCCTTCAGTTCTACTTTTACAATTCCTTTTTAGAAAATGCGGTATAGAAGATTTTCAGGTGTCCCCTCTATTCTTGGGTGATGGAAGATTAATTCCTACAGAAATCAAAGCTGAAAGGAGTAGTTCAGCCAAAACCCGACACTTAACAGACTCCCAGCCACATTCTAAAAACGAACTTATCTAACCCTGTAAAGCAGGGATATGCAATTAGCGGCCCTCCAGCTGTTGCCAAACTACAAGTCCCATGAGGCATAGCAAGACTCTGACAGCAGCAAGCATAACACCCAGAGGCATGATGGGACTTGTAGTTTTGCAACAGCTGGAGGTCCGCTAATTGCATATCCATGCTGTAAAGCAAAAAATAGCCATACATGCAGCGGCAGATGCTGTGGGCAGGAGAGATTTGACAACAGCTTTGAAATGAATGGGAAGGGACGTCACCCATAGTTACTATGGGGCTTGCGTTGCCGGCTGCGCTCTGCTGCACCCTCCCACAAACTGAAGCCAGATCAGCTGCAGAACAGGTAAGAATAGCGATTTCTTCTTTAAGGGGCTAGATAGATTAGGTTTAGAATGTGGCTGAGTAGGTTTACCATGAAGATAGTTTTTGGCTGAACATTCTACTTTAAAATAACTGTTATACTTGAAGACTGCACAAAGATGGATCAACCTGAATTACAACATGGAGAGTTCTGTTCTATAAGGGCCAGTTCACACCAGACGCAGTTCCGTGTGCTTTTTTTCTGCACAAAATGCATGCAGTGTTTCCCATGTATTCCAATGGCTCTAGTTCACACCATGCAGTCAGTTTCTGCACCGGAAACTGACGGCATGGTGTGAACTAGAGCCATTGGAATACATGGAAAACACTGTGCATGCATTTTTAGTGCAGAAAAAATGCGCACAAAACCGAACGGAACTGCGTCCGGTGTGAACTGGCCTTAAAACTTCTGCTTGGAATTTTTCAACAGAACAGAATTATAAAGACGCTCATTTAAAAAAATATATATACATCCGTTCCCTAATCTCTAAAGGTGTAAAATATACACACACAGCTGCTGCAGGTTAGTGCATACATAACAGCCTCCCAACCCCTCCAAATACAAGGCCAAGTTCTGATCCTTACACTAGGTGGTGGCGTTTGCTGCTAAAAATCCCATCCCAGAGCAATCCTCAACAATGAGCAGACTTTACCAGCTCAAAAGGAATGTGCAGGAGGCAGCACAAGCTTCACTACCTTTAAGCTACATTCACACCAGCGATTGTTTGTTACCCCAGCATTTCATAGTCCCGATCTGTGACTGCTGTACCATGTACTTGTATTGCTTCTTTTATGTGAAATCCCCAATGATGTTCCTGCCAGTTCCTCTGCTTTCCTATTAAAAACTGACCATACTAGGCAAAAGAACACACTGTGATCAGTTCTCTAACTATGCTGGGAACTCCGTGTACTCTCCCCTGACACAGCCATTCACTGGAGAGTTCAGTGCACTGCTATTCCTCCCCCCCAGCTCTTATGCAGCCGAGAATAGAGGGAATGGGATCACTTATGAAAACATGTTTTGCCTTTCATTTCAATTTTAAACTGAATGGAATGTTTTACAATGTGATCATTTACAATTCCGTTAAGGCCTGTGGGAATTGTAGCAGCAGAAATCAGATCCTGCTGCAGCTCGGTTCACTATGACAGGCGGCCAGCGGGCCCAGCTGTTCGCGGCTCTGCACAGCCAGCCATTACCTATAGTGATTTCTGCAGGATACACTTTCTGTGCACCCAGCAGTGATCACTGCAGGTAATCGCTGGCTGTGCAGACAACAGAATAGCTGTGGCTGCCAGCAAACTGTATAGGGAACAGGGCCAGTAGCCACACTTAAAGGGTAAGTTCACCTTTACAGAAAACTTACACAGACCCCCCGTCCCACTGACTGGACCGCAGCAATCTCCTGTTCTAAGCCCCAGGGTTTCTGCGCCAGGAGTCCGGGGCTTAGAAATCCCCTGAGCTCAATGTCCAAAACGTACCGTGTCCTAATTGGTCAGCGCCATCCAGTCAGCAGCCGCATAGCCCGTCCAATCAGCTATGGAGAAGACGTGTGAATGCCAAGGGGATTTTTAAGCCCTGGCCCCGACGCAGATATACCGGGGCTTAGAACGGGAGTTTGCCGCGGCCCAGGTCAGCGGGACAAGGGGTGGCGAGGAGGGGTCCTGTGTAAGTTCACCTTATTGATTTTTCTTTAAAGGTGAACTTACACTTTAAAGTAGAAATTCACTTCCCCCAATCAACTTTGATTATTTTAATTCTCATGCTGGTATCATTAGTAAATAGATAAATAAGTAAATATAATATACTTTGCTGAGTCTGGGTTCACACATCTTCACATGCGGCTCACAGCAGGGATCCGGTGCGTCCCCATTCAGTTTCAGCCTGAATTCAGACCTGAAGCACACCAAAAGACGCACAGGACTCCTGTGCAAATTTACAGTGGAGATGTGTAAACCGGCTCCATAGAGAGCCGGAGAAATCTCCTGCTATTGCCAATTTGATGCGGCGAATACACATCCAATTCACAGTAGTGTGAACCTTTAAACTTTTTGTGTGAAGACTTAAACTTTTTCGTTCTTCAGCTTGCTTCCCGTTTACTTGCCTAGGCAAATGTCATACACCCCAGTGATTCTTCAGTAAGGGAGAAAGGGGGGGGGTTTCAGCTAAGCCTACTCTCTCCTGCATGTATCCGCTAAAGATGAATTCCAGGAAGTAAATGCTACATTAAAGTGGTTGTAAACCCACTTTATAAACAAACACCTACAGGTAAGCCTAGATTAAGGCTTACCTGTAGGTGCATGAAATATCTCCTTAACCTACACGGTTAAGGAGATATTTGCATTTAAATGCGGCGACGCTGACGTCACGCGCATGGGGTTAACCCCATTCACACATTCGGCTAGGTCGCAACATTTGACGACATAGCAGAATTCGACGGATCACGCGCGCAGTCACGTTTTCGCCGCTCCGGCCAATCACAGCGCCAGAGCGGCGCTGTGATTGGCTGAAGCGGCGATACCCGGAAGTAACCTTTCGGCTATCGCCGCAGCGATGGATGCGGCTGAAGAGGGAGACGAGGACGGCTTTGGGGGCCCCGATCTAAGGTAAGTGATGCATAATGAGCTATTATGCTAGTCATAATAGCTCATTATGCCTTTCTCTTACAGCTAGTTAAAAAAAAAAACATTTAGGAGGGTTTGCAACCACTTTAATCATCTGCCCCTTACGCAAGATGGCCACAAATGTTAGGGGGTTATTTTTTAAAAGTGAATTCTCAACAAAATAAATCAGAGCCATGGATGGGTGAGAAAGTTTGCTTTGAATTGTAAAACTTAATTCATGTGTTTGTGGTGCTCAGATGCAGTGAAGATCCGCTTTAACCGCAGCAGGAACCCAATTCCTGACGATACAATTTGCACCCGCCTAAAATCGCCGGCATGAATGTAGACTTCAGAAGAACTTTGCTTGACCGAGGACCCAGGCCAACATTTGGAGGGTTTGGAAGTCTGCTGCATGTTCAGGTACCTCTATTGTACTTGCTGTGTTGAGGTTTTTCCTGCCCATGTTTTCTTCTTTTTTGAGCCTTCCCTGAAAGTTAGGTGGTTTTTTGTTTCTTGTTTTGAGAGGTAAAAATAAAAAGCTGCCACAGTATCTCCCATGAAACTGGTGAGAGCATGAAAATTAACCTTTAATTCAATAAGCATCCACCAAAGACAGATTTGGCTTCACAGTTTCAGTTCACACATATAATGGACTTTAGAGGCAAATTTACAACTATGAAACACAGACTGAGCCAGATGGGTTTTGTTTTTTTTGCCCACCATCCAAATACATTTTATTTGCAGAGAGGGCGTTTCTCATCTTCACACCGAGATTATCAGGCTTCAAAACGGTAGGAAAAGGAAAAAAATTTGTTGTAACTTTTGACCATCACACAGATCAGTGTTTTTTTTTTTTTACATCAGGCCATAAAACCAAAGAAAACAAATACACGCAAGATCCAGGAGCACAGTAGAACCAAAAATGATGGGATAGATTCCTGCAGCCAACTTCCTGATCTGTAGTAAAACAGACTGCCTCGGGGTGGCCATACACAGGCATTGTCACCAAGCGGTGACACCTCACCTGAACCATGTTCTGCTTGATGTGATCCTGCAACAGATTTATCATTCAAGCAAAACTTCACGTAATGCTTTTCCAGCATGTAAAACAAAAACCACTGCGTTTGATAAATTGTGAACCTTGTACTACTCTAGTAAACCCTTTTGCATCCAAATTAATGCAAGTGAGGATCAAACAGTTTAGAGTTTAACTTATCAGCTTTGTATAGACACCCTAAAGCCAGCCATACACCTTTTATTGTACAATCTTTATATCAACTTCAAAGTGTGCAGTCCTCTACCTAATAATCCATGTAATTACCATGCAACTAGGCAGACCCTTGAACTGCACATTTGTCTAAGTGGCAGTAAACCCATAATATATATATATTTTTTTTTAGATATTAATGGCATCATGCCTCCATGTATATAGTTTTCTTAAAGCTGAAGTCTAGAAATTCAGCTACTTTATTTATTTTAAAACTGCAGCCATACCCTGGCGTTGAAGTCTAAGGAAGTGCCTGCCGCCTCCTGAACTTATCTCTGATATTCACATCAGACAGGTTTATTATACTCCAGGAAGATCACTTCTGGAGCTCTAACACCACTCATTGTGGTCTCATTTCCTTAAACGTATGTATATATATATATATATATATGTGTGTATATATATATATATATATATATATATATATATATATAAATAAAACATTTCCAGCACATGCTGGCAATGTAGCCATCAGATTGAAAGTGCTGTCAAACCAGCCAATGGCTAACACGTGTGCAGCATCATGACAGTGGAAGATTAAAAAGAGGCCAAGATGGCAGCTTCCTTAGCTGAAACCAATAGGAGGGCTTACTTCCACTTTAAATGAGCCGAGTCACTGGAACTGTTATGCCTGCCCCTTCTTTCCATCTGCCCATTCACAGAAGCCTTTGCATTATGTGAACTCATTGACAAAATGAGCAAGCACAGCTGCTTTGTGTACGTCTCTCCTCTCACTGCCTGAGTGTCCAGTGTATCCTTTGGGGAGTGCAATAAACCTGTCAAAAGTTAATCACGATAAGTCCCAAGGGGACTTACATGTAATTAAACTTAACTCATAGGGAAGAGATGTATGTAATATGTAGGGAGATTTGGTTCTTCTCTGTGTACCCTCTAAGGCTGTTCACTTCACTGGGTGTATGGAGGGTTTACATCCACTTTCAATGGGGCAGCTCCTAAACTCTGCTAAAAGCCTGCGTACATAGGCTTTTGTTTTGCGTTTCGGATCTTTGGCAAAAAACAAAAACAAAAAAAACACCAAAAGCTTCTAAAAAAAAAAATCAAGTTTCGGAGCTGGTAGTATAACATTGTCTGCCTGCAACAGAAAAATTGTTACTGACAGGATCTGCAGGTAAGATATTTTTTTTTCCTCTCTTTTTGTGAACCCCTTTCAATATTTAACTATACAGAGAGACAAGATGCCAAACAGATTTTGGGTTTAACTACACCAATCCTATCTCCCTTGGCCATGTGTCAACATAGCCATGGGCCTTATTCCATGCAGGCGTCGTAGTTTCATCCTGGAAGCGTGCTCATTGTGTACCCCAGCACGGAGATGAGACTTCACCGCCAGCTCCTGGTCTCAGTAACATTCCAAAGGCGGTAGACCGGTCTAACATGCATTTTGGTAAAAGGATCCCTCTTACATAAATCTTAGAATTTTAGGCTTATAAATGGCCGAGTCACCCAGAAGTGCATGCACATTGAAATCAAGCGATGCAACAGTTACCTGAAATATCAACCAGCTTTTTTTTTTAGCTTCTTGGTGACAATTTTTAAAATCCATTTCTTACTTACAAAGAGCACTTTATTATCCCAGGGGAGCGCATCTTAACTGCACCAAGAATACCGCACCCTACCCTAAACAAGACATACACCACTGAAAAACTTGCCTCCCTTTTCGTGAAGGCTTATTTCATCTATAAGGTTAATGTGCAGAAGTTTATAATACATCTGGTTTGTAAATTATATCTGATACAAAATAATTTCTTCACGGCCAGTCGGTCAAAAGAGGAAAAAAAAGAAAAATTTGAACAGATTGCTACCGACATGCCAATGCTGGAAAGACCATGTACAACTAACAGTGTACCCCCTTGCCACAAGTATGCCGAGAGCAGACAGCCCTGCCCTCCTCCCTTTTCTCGGTACACACCAGTTTGATATTTTGTCGACTGTACAATGTTTTATAAAAATAGGGCAATAATATTTGTCTTCAATTTACCTACTTAGATAAGAACCTACAAATTTCAAAGCCTGCTAAAAAGTGTAAAAAGAATATTAAATAAAATGACAATCTTATCCTAACAAACACTGTAGACAACTTTTTTTATGCTTTTCCGTTTTATTCTTTTTGTGTATTTTTTTTAACTTTAGATAATCCTGTCGCATCTTTTTTTTTCTTTTTGCTTTCAAAGTGGTCAGTTTTTTTGTTTAAATCGTAGGAACAATTTAAATAATCTATAAAAAAATAAACCCTAAGGGGAGCAAGACTTGTGTAATATCCCCTGCAAAAGGGAACATTCAGTTGTCAACCAGTGAAACCGAAAAAAAGAAGAAAATCAGATTGTTTTTTTTTATTTCAAACTGATATGGAGGAGAGGTGTTCCATGTCAAAAACACAATCCCTCCCACCATTAACATGATATAAGTTATTCCACTTTAAAAGAGGGCTTTCAAGCACTCCAGGCAATAGTGTGCCCTCAAAAGCTGTTACAAAGAGGGAACTGCATTTCCTACCAGGGCATGCTGGGATTTGTAATGTGAAGCCCCGTAATCTGCCTTAAATGGATTAACGTCCCACCCCAGTGCTCCTCATACAACCCATTTCCTAATACAAGGGCTGCAGCGTGTTTTTTTTTTTTTACAATGGCAAGAATTGTTTACAGGCTGCCAGTTAGGAATCATTGGTGCGGCCAGCTTCGAAGAAAAAAAAAATATGTAAAAATATCAATTTCTTTTACAACGGTCGTCCTGCTCCACTGTCGGTTACGATTTGCATTTTACAGCTATTAGCGGCGGAAAGAAAGTAGTATTAAAAAAAGGACAAGCTGCAGGACTTCGCCACACGAAAGCAAGTACGGAAGCTGGCAATTTGTTGAAGCAGAGCTGGACAAATCCTAGGAAGCCAGGCCCGCAGAATACCTACAGATTACAAATAGGGCCTTTCTCAGCCTCTTCTGTGGGTAAATCAGTGAAAGCCTGTTATTGGGTGGTGCTTAGAATCCTACAGGAATTTGTCCACCCCCGGTATTAAGGATATTAAAGATCAGTACCAACCGCTAAATGCTAAAATAAAATAAAATGACCTTCCCAAATTGAAATTAGGTATATCAGTTATAACGGCCAATACGTTTTTGGTTTGTAAGAAAAGAAGCCGGGTAGGTGACAAGACTTAAAACTGAAGCCAATTCCAAAAATAAAATAAAAAATAAATTCTATGTTATACAAGAAACTAAAGCCTGAAAAAAAATAAAAATAAAGTTTAGGAATAAAAACACAGATGAAGTGAAAACGTTAACTGGTACACACTGTCCACACCTATATTTCAAGTTCGGAAACGCATATTTTCAAGCAGCCATACAAAAAAAGTATCCATGAAGAATGCTGAATCTCTGGAAAAATTATGAAAACGTCCCTGCTACCAGTACGTATCTAAATACAAAACTCAACTACCGTATGGTTGCTCCTGTGTAGCGAGAGAAGTCCATTGGTTTAAAACAGATAAAATTCAGTCCATAGGTGTGAATGGTATGATCGACAGTCTCTTAAATTTGTAGTTGTTTAGGATCCTTAAGCATGCAAGCCTCGTAGAAAGGGGAGCCGCGAGGGCACCAGGGGTGGACTTTTAGCCATCCAGTTTACGACAGAGCTGGGAAAGCCTCGGGGTCGTCTACATCGGGAACAGAGACGCTTGACTGCAGGAACAAAGGAATAATGGTTATACAGAATTGGGTTATGGACAGCAAAGCACATAGGAGAACATGCAAACAGGCATAATCGACTGCATTACAGAAATCAGCATTACCATTACATGTCAGGGCCCAGCTTACTACAAGCATGTATAAAGTGACAATAATTTATGCATTTACATACTGTACATTCACATTAGTACCTGCCCCCAAGTATCTTACAATCCTCATCTCACATGCATACACTAAGGCCAGCCATACATGGTTTGAATCTCAGCCAGATCAGCAGGAACCGGCTGAGATTCAAACCGGTAATGGACATGCTGAAAGTAGCAAGTTGATCGATCAACTTGGGTACAAGCAGCCTGCCGGATTATTTTACCATTATCTCTAGCAGCTGCTATCAATAATCAAGTCTTCTCCAGGCAGGGATGGCCTCCCCCACCTGGAGCAGACAATAGGGGGTGATTTACTAAACCTGGAGTGCAAAATCTGGTGCAGCTGTGCATGATAGCCAATCGGCTTCTAACTTCAGCTTGTTCAATGAAGCTTTGACAATAAAACCTGGAAGCCAGAGAGGGGAAGGAGAAGCCGCTGTCCAGGCAAGCAGAGGAGCAGGAAAGCAGTCTGGGATGTTCAGCAGCAGAAGTGTTTGCGTAATATGGTCAGCCATTCATCACGTGTTGGTGCTTTGAGCTGGAACAACCATATCCTGTCCAGCGGTTCTCAGACTGGTCAAATCCATCACCACGCGACGTGCGAGTCGCTCGGGCATCATGTCGCCACGCTGTCCGGACACTCGCAGGAAGTTTGTGGCCTGAAATGGTCTCCAGATGGCCGCTACCTTGCCAGTGGTGCGAATGACAACCTAGTGAACATCTGGCCTCATGTCCCGGGGCATTCTGGAGAGTTCACACCGATGCATACCTTCACACAACACCAGGAGGCGGTCAAGGCTGTGGCCTGGTGCCCATGGCAGTCCAATGTACTGGCAACCGGTGGGGGACGAGTGGACAGACACATCAGAATCTGGAATGTGTGCTATGGAAAATGCTTACATTCTGTGGACACCCACTCCCAGGTCTCCTCTATATTGTGGTCAACAAATTTCAAAGAACTCATCTCCGGCCATGGTTTACCACAGAACCAGCTGGTCATCTGGAAGAATCACACAATGACCCAGGTTACAGAGCTGAAAGGTCACAGCGATCGGATCCTCAATCTTGCGATAAGTCCAGACAGTTGCAAAGTGGCCTCCGCCGCAGCAGAGCAGAACTTGCAAATATGGAATTGCTTCACGGGGAAGCCCGTCACAAAGGTCAGGAGCAGAAAAAGCATCTTCCATCAGAGCATCCGATGAGAGCCGACCGCCCCTTGTTTGTATCCCGCACATGTATATATTTGAACAGATACACTTTTCTGTCATCGTTGAACTTTTAAATGCGTTTGTAAAAAAATGATTTACACTTAAAAAAAAAAAAAAAAAAAAAAAAAAAAACACCTGGAAGCCGATTTTGCACCCTCCAGTTTTAGTAAATCAACCCGTGTCTCGGCGCGAGGGATTTCCCTGTCAGCACTGTGTATTGATGAGGGAATCGTGCGCACTTCTTTCTTGCAACTTGTGGCTGCAGGAAAGAAATTTGCGCCGCGTATGGCCTGTCTAAGCTCAGTTTAGAGGGGAGGAAATTAATCACCAACTTCAGACTGTGAGAGGAAATCCACGCAAGCACAATGAGGATATCCAAACTATGCAGAATCATGTCCTGGACAGGATTCAACCCGAGGACCCCAGTGCTGCAAGGCAGATGGGCTAGCCACCAAGTCACCGTACCGTGCTGGGGGACAGAGGGGGATTGCTCTTCAATTATGGGACTGAATCAAGAATTGAACCAGTTCCATAAAGCAGAGCATGTCTCTAGCAAACCGACAAACCAAACGTCACTTTTTATAAAAGTGATCTGCCAGTCATTTTAAACAAATCCTGCTGTAAATGAGTTTTTGTGACTTCACTGTTAAATATAAACCTCCATGTCAACAAATCTTTTGTTACTTTCACATACAGCTTACTGCCTTAGGCCCCTTTCACAAGGGGAGGACTCTGTCCAGCAGATTCACCTGCTCAGTGGGGTATCTCTCCGCTGATCACCTGCTGAGCAGGTGGATAACAGGTCCGTGTCGGCACAGCCCACTCTCCTCTAGGGGGCGGTCGGATGGAAACGGACTGCCTGTCCGTTTCCAACCGTCACCCGACCCGCTGGACGGATAGGGAACAGATTTCCATCCGTCTGTTTTTTTGGGCCCGGATGCCTGCGGACCCACTCCATCGAGAGCCATGGATGGTCCGATCTGGCCCACCTGAAAAAACAGAAAGGCGGCCCTGATCGGAACGTTTATGTGAAAGGGGCTTAGAGACCCGGTCATCAGACTGAAAAAAAAAAGGTTAGAAAACTGCCTTGGTGAAACATCAATTACCATTGACACCTCAGTTGCATTCTATCTTTGCTCACTTGCAAAACCTCCAAAACCTTCAGCATCTGACACTCCTGTGTAATATCTTCATCACACAATCAAGTGTCCCTTTAGTCTGGTTTCACATATATGCGGATTGGATGAGTTTTAAACCGCATCCAATTCGCATGACATGTGAATGGGACCGGCTCTCAAAGGAACCAGCTCACACATGTCCGGTACAGCCGTGGCTTGGTTTAAAAAAAAAAAAAAAGTCCTGTGTGTTTTTGGGTCCGGTTCAGGTGCGAATTCAGGCAAAAATGTTCACCTAAATCAGTGAACAGAAACACACTGGACTCCAAACCGCAGCCACACATATGAACCCAGCTTTAGATATAAAACAAATCAGTGCAGCGCAATACTAAATGTCCATTCGTGCATGTGAAAAAAAGCATAAATCCTAAAATGCAGTGAAGACGTTTTGACAGGTGACATGGATCCCTCCACCACACAAAGATTTGCCTCTCACCTAATCCACTCGACCTAAAACAAGAATGGCCGCGGGTGACGTCAGCCGTGACGGGGGAGGAGTCACGTCTGACGTCACCCACGGCCATTGCTTTGGTTGGAAACTATTACACGCCTTGATGCTGGCACTCGCATTAGAGTGCCATTGATTGTAAGTTGTTTTCTTGCCTATTAAATTTTACATACAGAGAGCACTAGATCGCTTCCTTTTTTTTTTATGTGCGGTGGAGTCCAGCTAAAGTGCAGGAGTTCTCTTCATACCCCGGGTGCAGGTTCACTGACGTTTACTGTTCGAGTAGATGAGTTCAGCAAAAGTACAGGATTTCCATTCATACCCCGAGTGTGGGTTCACTGCTTTGTGACCTGTTTTAGGTCGAGTGGATGAGGTGAGAGGCCAATCTGTGTGTGGTGGAGGGATCCTTGTCACCTGTCAAAACGTCTTTACTGCATTTTAGGATTTGTGCTTTTTTCACATGCACTAATGGACGCCTTATAATTCTATATAGGGACATTCTATTTTATTTTAAGGACATTTAGTATTGCACTGCACTGATTTGTTTTATATATTTGAGGTGTTATTTGAGTTAACCTTGAGAGCTAGCTTGCAATTTAGTTACTTTGTGGGGTTATATGTGTCAGCGCTGAATACGCTCTCTTGATTCAACCCGGCTTTAGAGGCACAGGGACATAGCAGCTGGGAGTGGAGGGGCACAATGGGCAAGATGCAAACATTGCAATGATGGTGGTGATACAAATCATTCAATATTTTACAAATCGTTAACAATGAAGACCTTAGTATCAAAAATGATTTTACATGCTCCCCTACCACCACTCCAGTATTACGACTCAGAACCTCTGCTGGAGGGTCATGTGGCTGCAACCAACAGACAGAAGCATTCTGCTCCTGAGGAAAAGAACCAATTGGATTACACCAGCCATAGGACACCCCAGCCATGACTAAGTTCTAGAAGTCTCAGCAAGAACAAAGCCTGGAGCAGATGTAGGTCAGTATATGAAAATATTTTTATTTTATTGAAAGTATATCTGAGCAAACGTCTTAAAAAACATTCAGTACATCTACTATAAGAGGGGAAAAGAGAACATAGAGGCCACGCAAGTTAATTAAAGGGGAAGGAAGAGAGGGGGGGGGAGTAAAGCAAAATCAGGATGTTGCGGGATAGACCCATATTGTTGTAAATGTAAGTACGGTCTTATTTTAAATGTAATTTATATATGCTTATTGGTAATGATATCAAATTTAAACAAGTACATCTACTATACATGTATATTCCCTCATAATTTGTGTCTCTAAAAAATGCTGTGAATGCAAATACCTTCTGATCTGCCAGAAATCCATTGATTCCTAACTTGCCGTTTTGGCTGACAAGACACTGCCTGTGTTGCAGTGAAATTCCAAGAAGCATCATCAGGCTTGTCAGACTACTTCTCTGCTGGACTACAGAACACCTCCCTCTCCATATCAAAGGGGGAAAGAACTGTAGCGCAGCAGAGAATACAAGAACAAAGCGGACATTACTGTGTGATTGTAGTGGAGGATTTCTGGAAGATCAGTGGGTGTTTGTAAAATAAATAGAAAAATGTTTACGTATTGCAGATGTAATACATTTTTTTTTATTACACATTAAAGAATTGAGAATAAAACAGTTAAATATGCATTTCGACAAAATAAGCAAAGACAAAGTGGAAATATAGAGTAAAGCAGTCAGGGGCATACTTTAGTTTTCTGCCCAGCAGTAGAAGAAATGACAGCGAGAATACAATGAGTGGGCAAGTAATAAAGCATCTTTTATTTACCTCTAGTTTCCACAGATCAGGCTCAACGTCCGAGCACACAGCAGGCTGAATTACCTTATCAGTTCTACCGCCACGGCTGGGCCTTCCACCGCGTCCGCGGCCACCTCTTCCACCACCACGGCCGCGGCCGGGGCGGCCAAGATCTCCAAAATTAATCTCAAGTTGGGAAGTGATGTCATTTGCAGGCTTACGGAAATGGTGATCCAAACCTTCAGACTCAGCATGAACCTGGAAAAGCGAAAAGTGGTCATGCATCCCATCTACTCAAAAAACAGACATTGCAACGTGGCAAGAGTAAGATTTGGTCTCAGCAGTTAGCGGTTATGAAAGGTTCTGATAAGTGGATATTCCATTTAAGAAGGGGTAAAGGAATTTATTTTTTGGAGAATCATACTTACATAGGTGGATGCAGCATCGGTCGGATGCTGCATCTGTCCCCCGGCACCTCTACACTGAGAACCGAGTGACCGAACATAACCGATTGCTCGGTTCTGACAGCTCCCCGAGCAGAGAACTTCAGTCCGCTCTCTGCTCAAAACGGGCCACAGTTGTGCAAAACGAGCTTTGGCTATACTTCTCTCCTTTTACATTATGTCTATAGTGAACATTTTAGGTAGGCAGATCGCCAATGCATGAACAATGTCCTGCCATGTGTAATCCATCAATTGGTCACAAGTCTACTTATCTGAGCAGTTTTCTTCTGTAAATGCAAAGTCATCAGATAGTGCTAACTAATGTCCACCTTAAAGTGGTTGTAAAGGCTGAAGGTTTTTTTTTAACCTTACTGCAGTCTATGTATGAAGGTAAAAAACCTCCTGTGTGCAGCCCCCGCCCCCATCTCGATCCAGAGAAGTGCACAAGAGCAGCGGCCCTCCCGGGTCTTACTACTCATTGGCTGGAGAGAGCAGGGCCAAGCTCCATGTGTGACTGGAAACAAGAGCGTTGGCTTGGGAGCCCCCATAGCAAACGGCTTGCTATAGACAAGATATCGGTCTAGAGATTAAAAATCCTGGCCTAGAAAATGTCACACCACCGATTGAAGCAGTACGGCACATGTCGCCAACTCTTCACCCAAAAGCAGTGCATTTATCTCCTCTTCCTCGACAACTCAGAGTGCCACTAAACAGACACAACAAGTGCTTTTAGAAGAGGTGGTACTGCATCTTACTCCTCATCCACCAGTGTTAAGCATTTAAATCCTTGCAGTGGGAACGGACAGGCGGATCCAATCGGCCGATCGTGTGAAAGGGGCCTAAAGGGCTAATCACAGTGGCCCTTTACCAGGTAATCAGCTGCCAGCCAATGACAGCTGATCATGTGATGTAAACAGAAGCAGGTTATCGGCTCCCCCTCATGCTGACAGTGGGAGGAGAAAATAAAGCGGAAAACCGGCTTCTGTTTAAAGGGACATCGGTCCCAACATTTGCCCACCAGTGGAGGAAAATCTACATGTTAGAATTTTTTTTTCTTCTTCATGGCTATAAAATTTTGCAGTCTTTTTGGTTTAGCAAAAAATCCAGAGGTGATGAAATACCAAAATAAATTTTGTGGGGGGAAAATATAAAAATTTCATATTGGGTACAGTGTTGCAAGACCGCGCAATTGTCATTCAAAATGCACAGCGCTGAAAATTAGCCTGGGAAGGAAGGGGTAAAAGTGCCCAGTGAGCAAGTGGTTAACCTAAATAGCACAAGCAGATTGGAAGCCCGACACCTTCTCATGCAAAATCTTCTGTCTACAAACAAGCAAGCATTTAGAACAAGCTGCTCCCTGGCTAGAATCTCATTCGGCTTCATTTTGACATTGTAGTAACCTGCCCCGAGTACCATGAAGAAGCATTTCAGAATGTCAGACTTCTGGAGCAGCTTGTCCGTAAGCACACAGCAATGTAATAAAAAAAAAAACACAAGGCCTACCATATGTGTAGCACAGATCATTACCTCCTCGCTCATTACCTCCTCACTCTTAGATTTGTGAAGAACGAACCCTTTCTTCCACTGGCCGTCGGCACCTTCGTTTGGTTTTCGGATGTTGAATTCAACTTTGGAGCGTGCTTTGTCTTGCATTGCCTTCCATTCATCTAAGGTCATTTCCTTGGGTCCTTCTTCCTTGGGTCCTCCTTCTTCCACCTCGTTTTCCCTTTTAACATAAAAAGTCACAGCTAAAGCACAGAATGGGGACAGTGATCCCATATGCTGATAATGTGTCTTCACATGGTGGCTGGTGAAGGGAGCACCTATATTAGGTATCTGGAACATCTTCACAATACAACCAAATATGCAGCAAACTTGTATACTGACAACCAGAAACGAAAAAACAAACACTATAGACAAGATATTGGTCTAGAGATTAAAAATACGGTCCTAAAAAATGTCACACCACCGATTGAAGCAGTACGGCACATGTCGCCAACTCTTCACCCAAAAGCAGTGCATTTATCTCCTCTTCCTCGACAACTCAGAGTGCCACTAAACAGACACAACAAGTGCTTTTAGAAGAGGTGGTACTGCATCTTACTCCTCATCCTCCAGTGTTAAGCATTTAAATCCTTGCGGGGGGGGGAGCACTGCAGCAATGAGGGCGGGGAGCGCTGCAGCAATGAGGGCGGGGCGGGGAGCGCTGCAGCAATGAGGGCGGGGCGGGGAGCGCTGCAGCAATGAGGAGGGGAAAGCGCTGCAGCAACGGGGGGGGGGGGGGAAAGCACTGCAGCAGGGGGGGGGGGGAAAAGCACTGCAGCAGGGGGGGGGGGAAAAGCACTGCAGCAGGGGGGGGGGAAGCACTGCAGCAATGGGGGGGGGGGGGGAGCACCACTGCCGCAATGGGGGGGGAGCACCACTGCCGCAATGGGGGGGGGGGAGCACCACTGCCGCAATGGGGGGGGGGGGGGGGGGGGAGCACCACTGCCGCAATGGGGGGGGGAGCACCACTGCCGCAATGGGGGGGGGGGGCACCACTGCCGCAATGGGGGGGGGGAGCACCACTGCCGCAATGGGGGGGGGAGCACCACTGCCGCAATGGGGGGGGGAGCACCACTGCCGCAATGGGGGGGGGAGCACCACTGCCGCAATGGGGGGGGGAGCACCACTGCCGCAATGGGGGGGGGAGCACCACTGCCGCAATGGGGGGGGGGAGCACCACTGCCGCAATGGGGGGGGGGAGCACCACTGCCGCAATGGGGGGGGGAGCACCACTCCGCAATGGGGGGGGGGGAGCACCACTGCCCGCAATGGGGGGGGGGGAGCACCACTGCCGCAATGGGGGGGGGGGGGAGCACCACTGCCGCAATGGGGGGGGGGGGAGCACCACTGCCGCAATGGGGGGGGGGAGCACCACTGCCGCAATGGGGGGGGGGGGGGAGCACCACTGCCGCAATGGGGGGGGGGGGGAGCACCACTGCCGCAATGGGGGGGGGGGGAGCACCACTGCCGCAATGGGGGGGGGGGAGCACCACTGCCGCAATGGGGTGGGGGGGGAGCACCACTGCCGCAATGGGGGGGGGGGGAGCACCACTGCCGCAATGGGGGGGGGGGGAGCACCACTGCCGCAATGGGGGGGGGGGAGCACCACTGCCGCAATGGGGGGGGGGGAGCACCACTGCCGCAATGGGGGGGGGGGGAGCACCACTGCCGCAATGGGGGGGGGGGAGCACCACTGCCGCAATGGGGGGGGGGGAGCACCACTGCCGCAATGGGGGGGGGGAGCACCACTGCCGCAATGGGGGGGGGGGGGGAGCACCACTGCCGCAATGGGGGGGGGGGGGAGCACCACTGCCGCAATGGGGGGGGGGGAGCACCACTGCCGCAATGGGGGGGGGGAGCACCACTGCCGCAATGGGGGGGGGGGAGCACCACTGCCGCAATGGGGGGGAGCACCACTGCCGCAATGGGGGGGGAGCACCACTGCCGCAATGGGGGGGGAGCACCGCCGCAATGGGGGGGGGGAGCACCGCAGCAATGGGGGGGGGGAGCACCGCAGCAATGGGGGGGGGGGGGAGCACCGCAGCAATGGGGGGGGGGAGCACCGCAGCAATGGGGGGGGGGAGCACCGCAGCAATGGGGGGGGGAGCACTGCAGCAATGGGGGGGGGGGAGCACTGCAGCAATGGGGGGGGGGAGCACTGCAGCAATGGGGGGGGGAGCACTGCAGCAATGGGGGGAGCACTGCAGCAATGGGGGGAGCACTGCAGCAATGGGGGGGGAGCACTGCAGCAATGGGGGGGAGCACTGCAGCAATGGGGGGGAGCACTGCAGCAATGGGGGGGGGGGAGCAGATTTCAATCATCTAATTACGTGCAAGCAAAAATGCAGTTTATCTTCCTTGCATGCTCCCCTCAGATCTAGAGCAACTGTGGGTGCACAGACTATTTGTAAATCAACCCCAATGTCTTTAAAGGGACAAGTAAAACCAAAGCTCGTTTGGCTGTACTTCTGTGAATCACAGGAGTGCAGATCACAGAAGCCCACTGTTGACCGACATCACAGAGCCAGTCCAGGCTCGGGCAAGATCGCAACAATGAAATTGGGATTCACCCGGCTCAGCGAGGGCCGCTGAGAGTCTGAGCTGGCCACTCCCGTCGCTCAACAGCCCAGCGCTACAGTGAGCGAGAGGGGCCAACCAGAGAGCTGCTGACTGACAGCAGCTTTCTGCTCAGGGCGTTTTGAGAACCAAGCGGTTCGTAGTGTTCGATCACTCAGTTCTAAAGAATCATACAGGATCGGAATTTCGGCGGACAAAGCGTAGGACTTTTGTCCGAAGGGCGTTGTCCAAAAACTTGTATTGCATACAAGCGGCAAATAATTGTCGGCCAACACACACGAAACTACGTGGTTTTTCAGCTCTTTGGGCAATTTCTGCTAATGTTGTGTTATGGTGAGCATTGCTTCTGAGCATGTGTGCTTGTACTTTGGAGTTTTGTCCGAAGGACTTGTGTACACACGATCGGAAAAAATCCAACAAAATGTTGGCGGACAATTTTAAAGCATGCTATCCAACATTTGTTGGCGGAAAATCCAACAATTGTCCAATGGAGTATACAAACGGTCAGATTTTACGACAACAGCCTGTCATCACACAATTCCCGGCGGATAATCAGATTGTGTGTACGAGGCTTTAGTGTTAGAGCTGGCAGGGGACAGATGCATCCAGCTAGGCAAGGTAAGCCTTACCTTAAGTCTTGTAGTTTTTCAGGCTCTTCTCCTATACTGAAATTACTTATTTTGGAATTACTAGACACTGAGCTTCATTAGAAGCAAGTCAGATAAAGTCCACCTAATTTCCTGACTGGAGGACATCCATGATTAGCCTAGACTTGGGTAACGTCAGCACTCCGGCTGTGATGGAACAAATACCATCATGCTTCTGCCTCTGGCAGTAATGCCTGCGGCTGTCAGTCTTCCAATGCCTCATAGGATTTGTAGTTTCATAACAGCTGGCGTCTCAAGTTATCCTACCCATGCTGATCTAGCCCTTTCCTCCCCAGCCTGACAGTCCCTGGCCCACCCCCCCCTTTCATCTATTGGATTTAAAGCAGAGTTCCACCCATAATATAATCTTTATCAGTACATTCCTGCAAGTTGCACAACATTTGGCAATTATTTTTTTGCCTACTGTTTGTGGCTTGTTGCTAGGGTGTCTCCTGTATTCTGCCACCTTCGGGGCCACGGCGATGTACATTTCCAGCAGCGCCTCTGCTCCTGGGAGATGTGGGTCATCATTCCCAGGAGTCAGTGGGCATCACCGCAGGATTGCATTACCACAACGGGGCGGGCACTTCCTCAGTCGCCACCCGTTGTGACAGCAACCAGATACTATTCCTGCTAAGGTACTTAACAGCAAATTACTAACATGCTTTTTAGTATTTAATTCATAGCAGAACTGGTGCCATAAAAAAAAAAAAAAATAATAATAATGTGGGTGGAACTCCGCTTTAAGTTTTCAATCTCAGAATCATATGCCATTTTCAGAAAGCTACTTGTAGCCCCTCCCACTATTCATGATCTGCCCCCATTGCACAGAAAACAGAGACCCAGTGATGATATATAATGTTATATCCTCTGAGTTGTGAGAGACGCAAGACTCTGGTCTGGAACAACTGATGTTTATTTCAGTACTCTAACATACATCTCAGGACAGGAATATCTTATTATGCTTCCTTACATGTGCTCTAAGATGGCCACTATGCCCCTTGCCATCACTCCTGGGTGGAGCCAGCCTTAAAGTGACAGTACATGTGGAACCATTCAGGTATCACATATAGGTCCAACATGGTTATGTAATGAAAAAAAAAAAAACTAACTTATTTTCATGAGAAGTGGTTATGAACGAGGGAGGCAAAAAATGTAAGCAGATGAAATCTCAGCGTTATGACTTACTTGTTCTCGGAGTCTACCACGGGCTGATCTTCCGTTTCAGTTGGTTCCTCAGTGACGGTTGACTGGTCCATTTCGCTGAAAATTAAAGAGGGGTGAAATTTCATTTCATTTTTTTTTTATTTATAGAAAATTGCATTTTCTGCATCCAATAGGCAGACCAGAACACTACAAAAGAGCTTTAGGATTTTAATTTATTTAGAAGCGGCCATAATAAAGCTGGTCACACAAGACCTTAAGGCCCCTTTCACACTGGGGCGGGTAGCGGTAAAGCGCCGCTAATTTTGTGGTGGTATTCGGCCGCTAGCAGGGCGGTTTTACCCCCGCTAGCGGCCGAAAAAGGGATAATACCTCTGCAGAGGCGCATTGCCAGTGGTATAGTCGCGGTTTCCCATTGCTTTTTAATGGGAAGGAGCGGTGGAGGGGTGGTAAACACACCGCTCCAAAGATGCTGCTAGCAGGACCTTTGGAGCAGTCCTGCTAGCACACCGCTTCAGTGTGAAAGCCCTCAGGCTTTCACACTGGAGAAACAGCACAATAGCGCCTGCAAACCGCTTCAGTGTGAAAGGGGTCTCAAGCAGACCTTCGGCCCTTTTTTTCAACTTTACATCTATTAAATCCTCTGCCCTTGTTTTAATTTTGGATAGTAAAACATTTTTTTCTGCTAGTAAATACCTTATACAGCCCACTTCCTGTTTGTCTGGTCATTCGCCTAGGCTTATGACATCATGCACAGCTGTTGATGAGTTTTTAACCACCAATACAAGTCCCCATAACATTCAAGCAACCTACAGGCCGACCATGCACCCTTCGAAGGAATGTTTACAGAGCCAACTATTGAGTGAGCCTATAACTTTCACCTACAACTTTATTTAGCCTGACTAACAGAACACTATAGACCGATATCTGGCATCTAGTGATTAAAAATACTGGCCTAGAAATTGTCACACCACCGATTGAAGCAGTACGGCACATGTCGCCAACTCTTCACCCAAAAGCAGTGCATTTATCTCCTCTTCCTCGACAACTCAGAGTGCCACTAAACAGACACAACAAGTGCTTTTAGAAGAGGTGGTACTGCATCTTACTCCTCATCCAGTGTTTAGCATTTAATCCTTGCCCTAAACGAACAACCCCCTCCCCACTGCAAGGGTAATTTTTTGGAAATTCCTGGAGTTGGGCTTTGACCCCCTTGTCTACTAAGGTGCATTCATAAACATCCTGCTTGGTATTGATTTTTTTACAGCTGGCAATCAACTTTCATGTTAACGAGATCCCAATCACTTATGGGGCTCTGAAGCAACTAAAAAGATAATTTGCTGCATAGGCTATGAATAGGTATTCAAAAATATGATCACCACTGGCAATGTTAAACTGCAGTTTTGTCATTAGATTGTAAGCTCTAATGAGCAGGGCCCGCTTGTATTTTATTGCATTGTAACTGTACTGTCTACCTTTACATTGTAAAGCGCTGCGCAAACTGTTGGCGCTACATAAATCCTGTACAAGTGATTTTCATATTATCACTACACAATTGGGTGGATTTACGAAGACCCCTTTCACACTGGGGCAGTTTGCAGGGGCTATTGCGCTAAAAATAGCACCTGCAAACCGACCTGAAACAGCGATTGCTGTTTCTCCAGTGTGAAAGCCTGAGTGCTTTCACACTGGAGCGGGTGCGCTAGCAGGACCGCTCCAAAAGTCCTTCTAGCAGCATCTTTGGAACGGTGAGAGGAGCGATGTGTTTACCGCTCCTGCCCATTGAAAGCATTGGGACACCGCGGCTACACCGCCGGCATAGCGCCTCTGAGGCACCATGCAGTGGTTTTTAACCCTTTTTTCGGCTGCTAGCGGGGGGGGGGGGGCCGCACCGCTAGCGGACGAATACCGCCGCAAACTGAAAAGCGCTGCTAAAATAGCTGCGCTTTACCGCCACCGCTCCCACCCCAGTGTGAAAGGGGCCTAAAGGAAAATATACTGTGCACTAGAAGTGCATCGCAAGTGTAGTGGCTCTAGAGCTCAAGGGGAGGCTCTGCTGGTTCTATCATCTAATCGCGTGCAAGCAAAAATGCTTTTCATTTTCCTTGCATGTTCCCCTCAGATCTAGAGCAACTGCACCTGCCGTTCAGACTATTTACCTTTAGTAAATCAACCCCAATGTCTTTAAAAGAAGTAAAATGTCTATACTACGTCTAACAAAGTAAAAAAAAAAAAAAAGTAATTTGGCTGTAATCCTCTGAATCCCAGATCGTTTTGCACTCGTGACCCGTTTTCAGAAGACAGTGGGCTGAAGTCCGCTGACGTCACAGAGCCGGTCCAGGCATGGGCTAGATCGTGACAATGAAGTTGGGATCCGCCCAGAGATGCCTTTGTCTGCATGGACAGATTACTAAATCGTTTCTTGTTATCAGGTAGAGAAAAGAGGACATCCCTGTGAGCACCATAGCAGTGTTTTCCCCAAGTTCACAATGGAAAATCTAGTCAATTAAAATTGCATAGATAACACATAAGTGGATGTTAAAACGCTCGTCCAATCAGCAGATTCGGACAGGGGATGCTGTATACGGATGGACCTTGACTTGTTGTCTATTCCTGCATCTGTTTTGACATTCAGCCATCAGGGGCACTGTTCACACCTGAGAGATTTTTTGCTTGCAGTTTGTAAGGGTCCTTTCACACGGGGCGGATCCGTGCAGATCCGCCCCGTGAAGCTCCGCTTGCTCAGCGGGGATCGCTCCGTTGATCCCCGCTGAGCCGACGGATGACTGGGCGGTCCCCGCACACTGCAAGGACTGCCCTGTCAGAGCGCCGCTCTCCCCTATGGGGAATCGGATGACGACGGACCGTAGGGTCCGTTGTCATCCGATCCGCCGACGGAAGGAAAAATAGGGTTTTCCTCCGTCACACTTTGGCGGAGCGGATGTCAGCGGACATGTCTCCGCTGACATCCGTGCCTCCATAGGGGTACATGGAGGATCCGTT